>OX638369.1:56707647-57442647 GCA_951812925.1 Calliopum simillimum | reverse complement strand
GATTTGAATTTTTTTGGAATAAATATATTGTTAATTCTCTTGTGATATTTGAGATAGTTATTTTGAAAGTGGCCCAAGTCCATTGAAGTGCAAAAGTAATGGCATATACATTATGTGCCATTATAATCTGTTTTTTTACCGATATCAAATTTTAACATATTACCTTCAATTTTACATCATGAGTTAAACTTTCCGTGAAAGTTTCTTTTCTAAAAAAGTGGCAGCCAATTCACATTATGACATTACTTTTGTTCTCGAATGGACTCAGGCCACTCTCAAAATAACCGGCTCATTTAATTATTATTCTCAAGCCATTTTTTTTAAATACCGCAATATTATTTATTGTATTTATTTCACAGGCTATACTCTGATGTCCTAAAGTGTGCTGTAATGCCACAAAAAGATTTCTCAGTATGTCAAGATGTCTTAAAACGTGCAAATACCTACATATACTTATCACCAATACATCACATTTGCTCCGCGGGTAAAGAGTTTCATGATTCTTGTTGAGAAGATTCTGGTGGTGCTGACATCATTTTTTTTTATTATAACGAAACAATGTCAATAATAACTATTAATAAAAATATTTATAACGACAATTTTTACCTAGTTTTTTAAACGTAAAATAGGGTTTTCATGAAACAACTGTTCAAAAGCATGAAAGAATCATGTATGGAAAAGAAAACATGAAGAAGTTGTCTTTTAGCTACAGTGAATCATGTGTAGTAGGGTTGTCATGAAACAATTGTTCGAAAGCATGACAGAATCATGGATAGTATAGAATAGAAAATATGATATATGTGTTCTAGAGCATGAGCAAATCATGAATAGAAAACATGATTCTAGCATTCCAGACCATTTTTTGAGCATGCATGATTTCCTATGACATGCCTGTACAAAAAAGAAACGAACGAGCATTTAGGACGGCATGCATGCCAAACACCCCAAAGAGGCATGATTCATGCTTCTATCATGTTTATTTTTGCAACTGGGTATGGTGTATTTTGTGATTGTGATAGAATACGGCTGTTAAATTCTTAACTAATTTTGTTTTGTGCCGTCTCTGCTTTTGTGATTTTCTTAGTTTTCGAACGCATCAAAGCCTTCTGACATAAGTCACCTGTCAGATTGGTAAATGTTGGTCAGTGCGTGAATCGTGAGTTGTACAAAATAAATTAAATTAAATTAAAACTAAAACAAGAACGTGCACTCAAAGTGTGAAATATGTCTGCGAAAATATTGAATAAGATTTTACTCATTGCCGGTTTCGCATCGCTGGCACATGGAGCTTTTTCTGCGGCACATCGTAAGTTATCAATGAATGCCATTAATTTACCAATTTCATGTTTTGTTTTTATGCAGATCGCACATACCTGCGGCTCACCGAACAGGACTGGAATCAGTTACCTGCCGATGTTGGTTTTGATGAAAATTTTAAACAAAAACTAATTGCATTTGTTAACTTCAATTTAATTTTATCCTCAGATTGTCATCCAAACTGTCGTCAGTCTTGTAATTGTAATTTACAATTTGATTCAAGTTGTTGGCAATTTCAAAGAAATACGTGCTACTGTTGATATGCAAGAGAAGTCTTGGGACACTTTGGGTAATCTGCCTTCATTCTATTCATTCAATCATCGAGGCAAAGCGCTGAGTCCAACCTACGAGTCGCCTGAAGTACAAACTGGAGGTAAAAATAATTTAGAATCGGATTGTTAAAGGAACTGCGACATACATATTTTAAGTAGAGCCTTTTTTTCAAGTAACCAAATACATATGTTTTAGTTAAAAAATGTATAAGTTTGAATAAAATTTAAGTTCTTAATCTTAAAATTTTGAGAGCTATTTTCTTAAGCGATAAATAGTGGAGCCAAAGGATGCAAAAAATTACTAGTTGTTTAAAAGTAATTGGAGAAGGTTCTTATCGTTCTTTTCGTCGGCATAAATCAGTTGTCTTAATTCATAAAAGCTTGAACTGTTTTATTCTGAAACTAATTTTTTATTATTAAGTTCTTAATTCTAAGAAAGTATAAGCAATCAAAAAGTGACGGCAAGATCTGGTTTTGGAGATAAAACCATTGGAAGGTCCGGATATATCTTCTATGGAAACCGTTATATGTAAGAAACTCCTGGATGGATTTGGAAAGTATTGATGTCACATGAATGGTATAATAATAACCTATAAAAATGTGCTAAATAATTTTTCAATCAGATGCAGAGTTTTTGAGATATGACGATTTTTCGAAAATTTTCGAATATTACAACAACAAATACCTATAACAGTATTACAACAACAAAAACAACACTAGTTTCTGTGGTGTCTGGTACTTAATTTTTGACTAGGTACTCTAACTTGTTTTTTTTTTCAAATTGATTATGACGATATGGTTAGTTTATCTTCTCTTCTTATACGAGATAAAATTGTATGTACTTATGTACATTGTATGTATGTTTGGAACGGGCAAACATTTTTCTCGAAAACGGATACAGCGATTTTAATGAAACTTCGGATAATGTTAGATATTAGCGTACAATGAAGAATGAGCTACACTTGAACTTTTTAAATGCTCACCAGGCATCGTGGCATATAATACGGTATAAAAAGAAAACTAATAAAGTAGTCATTCTAAAATTAGCTGTGGGGAGCCCACTTGCTATAAGGCATCTCTGATCTGAAACAAGCAAAATATGTTAAATGCTATTTCTCGCAAATGTTACAAGGTATTTTAATGAAATTTGGTGTGCAGGTACTGCTTAATAATACTTTGTAAAAACGAAAAGTGGGCGGGATCGAATAAGTGCCACGCCCACTTTTTAATCCTTGAAAATTTTGATTCAATATTACTCAAAAACAACTTCGACAATTTTGATGAAAATTTTGGAGCTGCTACCTCTGCAAACAAGTATTAATATGTAATATGCCGTTTTATAGGGAAAACTCGTTGAAGGGAGTGGCACCGCCCACAAAAATATAATGCGCTATAAAAAGAAAGCTACTTAAACAATCTTTCTGAATTTAACTGTAGGGAGTCTACTTTCTATTTGGCACCTACGACCTGAAAGTAGGCAAAATATCGAAAGTGCGCGAGGAACGTCCGATACAAGTAAAACACATTAAATGCTATTTCTCGCAAAAGATACAACATATTTTGATGAAATTTGGTATGCGGATCTGGATCAGTAGTATCTAAAGCATTACAAAAAGAAAGCTTTATTTAATAATTGCCACGCCCACTTGTTAATCAAAATAAAAATTTTGGTTAATAACTCAGGCACAAAAAAAAATGGAATGAACTGTTTAATTCTTATATGCAGTCTTATGTACTTTTTTCATTAGCAGAACTGTCAATATACCTGCAGGATTTTGAAATTGATTTGATTCACGATAACCCCCATTATCAGCCTAACATGTGCCAAGATTTGAGTTAACAGTATCTTTCTCCAGCCTTTTACGATGAAATTACTGTTTTTCTCAAGTAATAGCTGCTGATTTACATATGTATGAAAAAGGTCCCACTAACATACCCTTTAAAAATTTTTTTTTTAAATCCTCGTTAAATTTCCTTTTATTCGGAAGTACATTTTTCATACCAAGTATTTTAATTGAGGTCGGAAAAAATACTTTTCTATGTAACACAGGGGTTATATAAAATCAAAAATTAGGAAAAAATTTCAAATATCAGCATTAAAGGTCCAGAACTTTGAAAAATTCTTTTGAACTCTATAAAGCAAATACACTCTTAGAAAGCTCATACAAATAGCTAAAAGTTAAGCTAAGTTTTCTCTAAAACGCTAGGGTGACCCAAAATTTTTATAACCTACACCCAGGGTATATTCACTTTGTCCTTCCGTTTGTAATGCAGAGAAGGAGGTGTGGAAAAGTATATATATTCTTGATCAGCGTCACCTCCTGAGTCGATATAGCCATGTCCGTCTGTCTGGCTGGGTGGCTGGCTGGCTGGCTGGGTGTGTGTAGAAATACATTTTTTGGGAAAACTGAGCAACTTAATTCAATGAAATTTGGTATTCTGCCTCCGTCGTAAAAGTTAGCTCGGGGGATTGAAAATGAACGAAATCGGTCAACGGACACGCCTACCGCCCATACAAAAAATATATTCAAAATGTTGTAATAAGAGCATTATTTGCAATAACAGAAGCAAAATACATATAAATACTGGGGAAAGTAAGTATAAGCTCTGAGCAAAAACAAGGCGAATTCGAACTAGAGGGCGTGGCACCTCCCATATAAACAAAAGTTTCAAAATGTTATACGGAAAGCGTTTTTTGAGATAACCCAACCAAATTGCACTCAAATACTTGGATCTTTAAATGCAAGCTATGCGCAAGATCTAGGTAAACTCGGACAAGAGGGCGTGGCACCTCCCATATAAGCAAAAGTTTCAAAATTATATAATGAAAGTGTTTTTGAGATAATCCAACCAAATTTCACTCAAACACGAAGAACATTAATTGAAAACTCTGAGCTTAAAGTAGGCGAAGTAGGATTAGAGGGCGTGACACCTCTCATGTAAGCGAAAGTTTCAAAATGCTATACTGAAAAATTTTTTTAAGAAAACCTAACCGAATTTTACTCAAACACTCAGAACAGTGAATGCAAGTTCTACGCACGGATGCGAGGGCGTGGCACTTCCCATATAAGCAATTTGTTCTTATACTCTCCTTATAATATACTTGAAATGCAGTGTAGGGTATTTAGCTTTTGGCCAGGCCAAAGATACCACCCTTACTAGTTTTTTTCTAAAACAAGTCAGAAAATCAGTTTTAACCCTGTGCCTCAGGGGTACATTTTAGACTCCCCCTCAGATGCAATTTTTTGTTAATCGAGGCCTCCTCAATCTCCTCCCAGAAGCTTCGTAATCTTTTGCGTTACACCCTGTATAGCAGTGATCTGCACTGCATAGCTCAATTGAGCTATCTTTTTTCTATCTATCTCGGTTTTCTTTTTTTTATCTCTTATATTTCTTCTCTCAAACGTAAACTCTTTTATTAACTTTGCCGTCCACTGCTGTTTACAAATCACAAAATGTCCTCCAATAATTGGCAAGTTGTAGCAAAATTTTTTCACCGGAGATTTATGAGGTGATTTATGTTTGAATGTTACAAGATTTAACTCTTAATCTAGCTCTAACTGTCATATCGAAATTGAAGCGTTAGTCGAGCGTCAGCGTAATTTAACCTGCTCTGTTTCAGTTTGCTTCTTATAAATTGTATGAACATGAAAAAGACAAAGTTGGTCAAATACGCCTGACGCTCAACTTACGCTCCAATTTAGGTATGGCAGTAAGTCACATGACTTACCATACAAAGAATAATCAACTTCTGACAAAATTTATTTTAAATCTTCGTATAAATCTCAACATGGCCACCAATTTTGATCAAGTGGCTCACTATAACTTTGACACTTGGCCTAGATTGTTAAAAAAGCAAATAGAGAATAGATATTTAAAAGAAAAACAAGAACAACTTTTCTTTCCGCTTATGACATTTACTGTCAAAAATAAATCTCTTTATTTATTGACTAGCCTGTTTCCACCTGAAATTTATTTTTGGACTTACGGCTATTTTCAGATTTAGTTGAAGATTACATGATGGGTTTTCGCTATGTGAGCTTTAACATACTACTTGTTGCCATCACTGTAATATTACAGTACCGTTTTGAAAGTATTTCATTTATTACAAATTATTTTTGACAACAGCTCATCTATTACAATTAACTGTCAGTCAGTAACAAAACAAAAACCATGGGGAAATTCAGTACATTTTTAAAATTTGTATAGGAAGGTTGTGTCGTGTCGCACATTTGTGTTTTCTGACCGTTAACCGATTTTGTTGTTTTTGTGTGTTATATATAACGTATTCTCGTTGTGAATTAATTTTAATTGAATTGTCCATATTCAAAAACAATTAAACCGAAAAGAAGTTTATATCAAGCAAAAAATTATTAATAAAAGGACTAGTAAAAATCTTTTATTTTGTTTGTATCCTGCAGAAAGTCGGCGGCAAGGGCAAAAGAATTTGCGCACAAAAATAACAAAAAAAAAAGAAGACACCCACATTCCGCCCTTTGGAATTCCCTTTATGTGTGTTTTTGTCTTTCGTCCTTTTAGACGCGTAGAAAATTTTCCTTTTTGGTTTTTATTTTCGTTATTGGAAACAGCTGCATCCACTTGTCTTGTACAATATTAACAAAAACAACAACAACAATTAAAAGACGACCGGAAGATTTTAATTTTTTGTGTCTGTGAACTGAAGTGCTTAGAGTTTTAATTGACATTTTCCAAAAGTTTCAACAGTCGTCAGCATCATGTCAGTATCTTCAAATGCATCTTCGGCTTCGTCCTCGGTGGGCGCACCCACATATTCGAATACAACAAGCGAACGTCGTTCATCATCGGGTAATGCCGGCTCCGATACTTCGGAGTTAACACATATTCTCAATCGTCGCCAGGTTATCATGGATTCACAGGAGGCAGGCATCGAGGTGGCTCATACCTTCAAGGTTGTCAATGTTTACACTGAATTCCATGAGTTTTCACGCAAGCAGATTAAGGATTATCAGAAGACCTTCAATACGTGAGTAAAGAGTAAATGCTTAGCTTAATCTTGTCTCTGAGGATAACAAAAAAATTTAAACGGGGATAAATCAGTGGAGAAAAATCGTGCCTTAGTAGTCTGACCATTTCGTTTACAGAAATTCAGCATTTGCTCTTGAATTATTTATCGGTTTCGATCCCTTCATATAGATTAAACAGCATAAAGCTCCAGGATATTTCGTAATTTATATTTACAGATTACATTATCTTCAACGAGAAAAGTTTCTCATGATATTCCAGCAATTTCAAAGTTTCGAAATCCATTCCGAATAAAATCCTAGCTGTTGGTGCTGAAACCGAATCCGGTCTCATAATTACTCTATCACGTATGGTTTTTGAGATATTCTAACCTAAAAGTTCAAAAACACCATTTTTAAGGTTATATAGAGGACGCACAAAATTGTTTTAGTACTATTTTTCTTTTGCTCCTTAAAAAGTTATGACTGCTTTAAAATGATTCATAAAACTTCAAAATCGTACATGGTTTCTCATGTCATAAAATTTTTAAGGAAAAATCATACAAGACCAATTCATAGCTGATTTTGAAGAAGAAAAATAGTACTAAGCGATGTATTTAATAGAAAAGAGCAAAACGATCAGCTAGGATTTCATTCCGAACAGATTTTGAAACTATGAAATAGCTGGAATAAGATGCCGTGAACTATTACGTTAGGCATTTCATGAAACTTATTTTTGATTGAGGATAGGTGTGTACATTAGCCATGCGCTTATTTTACGATTTTCTGATTTTCGTTCATGCCGCTCCCTGAAATCCTTCTAATGGGGTCAAGGTCAAGTTGAGGTTTCAGGCAAAACATAATGAAAATTTTTTTTAAACTTAATTAAATTAGTCAAAGCATAACTTTATCTTATAGCAATTTAAATACCTTTCCAACAAGCTATAATTGTTTAAAATCGGGTAATAAATACGAATTCTGTGAATTTTTCTTTTATCGACATTAGCAAAATTGCCGCAAAATGCTGTTCTACTACATATGGGCAAATCCTGCGTTGCGAACGTTACATTCGAACACATATTTTTTAATCCTGAAGGCGCTCTGAATGTTAAATTATTAATTTACCTGCAGTGGTATGTTACCATTTGAGAGTACTTTCAAAAGGCATTTAAAAACATTTCTTAGCTTTTATCAGTTACAATATAAGTGTGCATAAAGTGCTGTTTGCACGTTACAAAAAACAGAAGTCGTAGTGGAGATCAATGTACATTTTCAAAATTTTTACCGAATTTTCCAGTATAAACAAAAAAAGCAAAATCCTCTAAAGAAAGAAGAATATTTGAGCTTATCGAAACTACTTTTGAGGGAATCAAAGAGTCCTTCGTTCGTACAAAAATTTAACTTTTGTGTGTTGCGCACGTTACGTTGCGAACGTTACAATTTTTATTTTATATATACATATAGGCTAACGAAAATTGATGCAACCTCTTTTCAACTAACTTAAACACAATATATTCGCTTTATTAACCTCTGGAAAAGGTTGTAAAGAAGTGCAGTGCATACAGAAGTAAAATTTTTTCTTGGCACCGCATCTTACGGTGAAAATACGCTGTTGCAGCTCAACCACTGCATCGATTTTTATGAAATTTTGAATGTAACCTTATTAGAGGCGTTTTGTTATGTAGCTACCAGTGCCACGCCCCTAAAGGCGAAATGCATTGCCGCGGCTAAACCGTTGCACCAATTTTTAAGAAACCCGGAATAAGGAATGAACCCTTAGAAAGCATATTAAAAACTCCTAGTTATTTCAGGGCGCTCCCGCTCACCTAACGGCAAATGCGCTGTTACGGCAACTTTATTATTTTTCTCTTGGTTGACCTTTTTTCGGATTTGCCCATATGGTATTTTGCGGCAATTTTGTTAATGCCCTAAAAGAAAAATTCATAGAATTCCTATTTATTACCCGATTTTAAACAATTATAGCTTGTTGGAAAGGTATTTAAATTTGCTATAAGATAAAGTTATGCTTTGACTAATTTAATTAAGTTTAAAAAAATTTTCATTATTTTTTGCCTGAAACCTCAACTTGACCTTGACCTCTCTTGCGGGCCGGGTTATCGTTATCCGATCCCCGTGAAACTTCATAGTATTTGTTTTTATGACCATTAGAAGGATTTCAGGGAGCGGCATGAACGAAAATCAGAAAATCGTAAAATAAGCGCATGCCTAGTGTACATCACTAATATTGTTTCGGATTAGTAAAATAGTTATTGAAGCTGAAAACGTTGACACTGTCTCGAATCAATAGAGAGTTATCTTCTTAACTCTCCCATTACATTTTTTGAATTTGTTTTTAGTTAATATTCAACAAAAAAATTAATTTTAGTAAAAAACTTTTTTGGGAAAATTTTTAAGATAGTTTTTCTAAACAAGCTTCAAAAAAAGATCCTTAATTTGTTGAAGAATATAAGCTTTGTAACGAATAATACTGCTTTATTCTAGTACTTTTCATAAAGTCTAAAATTTAAAAAAACAATTTTCCTCTTCCGTTTTTCTCTTGTTTAGTACAGATGTACTTTTGTGTATACTCATTCGTGTGGGCCTTAGCGTTTGACCCATTTTAATTAATTTTTTCAAGGCGTTGAAATGTGAAATTTGTTTCAAAAAAAAAAAAACTCATTTTCAAAATTGAAAAAAAGCGGTGAGCGCGATTTAAGTCACATAAATGGCTCTATCTTGTTATCTTAATAAAACTAATGGTACAGTTTTCAGAAATTTAAGGGTGTTCTGGAGTACAAACTGTTATTTTAGTAAAATTCTCAAACCTAGAACGACCGAAAAAAACTTTATTTTTACCTAATTATTTTTGGTCTAAGAATCATCTAAATAAAACCAAGGTACATTTGGTGAAAATTTCACACAGAGTACCGAGTAAAAATTTTACTCAGCACTGTGTCAAATTCTCTCATCATTAATAAATTTGTGAGAGAATTTAAAAAATTTCCCTGCAGGCAAACGGACTAGCTTAAGAGTGGTCCATTAACTAGTCCTCTACCAACCAGTACTAGTCCGTCTTCATCCCTTTTGCATACAAGCAACTGTTATTTTTCGAGTGTTGATGTCCTACGAAATTTCAACTGGCCCCTTATGCATTACTTTTACACCAGTCCGGGGCTAATTCAGGCTATGAGCGCAACAGTGGCCTAACCTTTACTTCGTTGATAAAGCAAAAGTACATAACCTGAATCGATACGAGAACAAGTTATTTGCTTTTGATTTTTTAACGAAGTGAGGGTTAGGCCACTATTGCACTCATAGCCTCAATTGTGGTATAAAGTAGTCCTATAGTAATATTTTTGTTTTCATTTGGATTTAAATTTTCTTAAAACAAATTAAATAAAGTTAATTTAATTTAATAAATTACATTCATAACAACATTAACAATACACATAATTCAAGTGACACAAAACACAAATTATTTCAGAAGCAAAAAACCAAAAATGTAATTTGTTTTCGTCACGATTCAAATTTATTTGCTCCTATAAACTACAAACTGATATCAAACTGGCCCCCACTACAACCATTGACGACAATGCAACCAAAATCTATATATAAATAGGCAAACGAAATCGGTTAGGTCCCTGTTTCTATACCTAAATCTTAACCGATTTGCTTGATTTTTTTTTGTTGGAAAGGTTGTGAGAAGGAGCAGTGCATAGGACTATATTTTTTTTTAAAGTGGGCGGTGCCACTCCCCTAAATGGAAAAAACGCTCTCACAGCTAAACCGCTGCACCGATTTTAATGAAATTTGGTATGAAGATAGGATTAGCACTAAGGAACGATTATATGAGCATTATGTTTTTCAGTGGGAGGTGCCACGCCCCTAAATGGAAAAAACGCTCTCACGGCTAAGCCGCTGCATCGATTTTAACGAAACTTGGTATGGAGGTAGGGTTAGCACTAAGGAACGATAATATGACCATTATGTTTTTCAGTGGGAGGTGCCACGCCCCTAAATGGAAAAAACGCTGATTCTGTTGTTGTAGCGGTACGCAACCTGTTGAAATAAGATTTTCAAACGTCGTGCTACGTTGTTAGATAAAATAAATTAAATTTGGATGTTATCTATATATAAATAGGCAAACGAAATCGGTTAGGTCCCTGTTTCTATACCTAAATCTTAACCGATTTGCTTGATTTTTTTTTGTTGGAAAGGTTGTGAAGAGGAGCAGTGCATAGGACTATATTTTTTTTTAAAGTGGGCGGTGCCACTCCCCTAAATGGAAAAAACGCTCTCACAGCTAAACCGCTGCATCGATTTCAATGAAATTTGGTATGAAGATAGGATTAGCACTAAGGAACGATTATATGAGCATTATGTTTTTCAGTGGGAGGTGCCACGATTTTAACGAAACTTGGTATGGAGGTAGGGTTAGCACTAAGGAACGATAATATGACCATTATGTTTTTCAGTGGGAGGTGCCACGCCCCTAAATGGAAAAAACGCTGATTCTGTTGTTGTAGCGGTACGCAACCTGTTGAAATTAGATTTTCAAACGTCGTGCTGCGTTGTTAGATAAAGATTTTTAAACGTCGTGCTGCGTTGTTAGATAAAATAAATTAAATTTGGATGTTATCTATATCGATACCTCCAACGTAAAAGTTGGTTACTCAAGTTACCAACTTTTTACGGGACAGCGTTTTTTGAAATCTACACATTTGGTTCTATTTTGTGTCAAATTTTGGTACCTCTAGCTTGAAATTTGAAAGCCTGAGCGCTATTTTTGAAGTCACAACCTAAATTTATTTTACATAGGTTTTCATACAAAAAAACAAAAAAGTTAAAATACAAAAATGCTCATTACTCAAAACTACGATTTTCGAGTTACCAACTTTTACGTTGGGCGTATCGATATATAAATAGGCAAACGAAATCGGTTAGGTCCCTGTTTTTATACCTAAATCTTAACCGATTTGCTTGATTTTTTTTTGTTGGAAAAGTTGTGAGGAGGAGCAGTGCATAGGACTATATTTTTTTTTAAAGTGGGCGGTGCCACTCCCCTAAATGGAAAAAACGCTCTCACAGCTAAACCGCTGCATCGATTTCAATGAAATTTGGTATGAAGATAGGATTAGCACTAAGGAACGATTATATGAGCATTATGTTTTTCAGTGGGAGGTGCCACGCCCCTAAATAGAAAAAACGCTCTCACGGCTAAGCCGCTGCATCGATTTTAACGAAACTTGGTATGGAGGTAGGGTTAGCACTAAGGAACGCTAATATGACCATTATGTTTTTCAGTGGGAGGTGCCACGCCCCTAAATGGAAAAAACGCTCTCACGGCTAAGCCGCTGCATCGGTTTCAACGAAATTTGGTATGAAGATAGGGTTAGCACTAAGGAACGATTATATGACCATTACGTTTTTCAGTGGGCGGTGCCACGCCCCTAAATGAAAAAAACGCTCTCACAGCTAAACCGCTGCATCGATTTTAACGAAATTTGGTATGAAGATAGGGTTAGCACTAAGGAACGATTATATGAGCATTATAATTTTCAGTGGGAGGTGCCACGCCCCTAAATAGAAAAAACGCTCTCACGGCAAAAATACTGCATACGATTTTTATGAAATTTGGTATAGATATAGAGTTGGCACTATATAGCACGATAGCATGATTGATTTTTATGAATTTTGGTATAGAAAGATATCAAAAACTGTTTGCTCTTTAGTAGGAGTAACACGCCTCTAAATGGAAAGTACGATATTGCAACTTAGCTGTTGCACCAATGCAGATAGCCCGAATCATAAGGAAGAATATTAAAAGCCAAGGAAGGGTATAAAAACTTTTTCCTTTATTTTATGGTCAAATCGAAATGGTCGAATTTCGGCCACAAGGCGAACTCTAGTACACATGAATACTTGGAATTGTAAGCGCGAGCTCTGCGCAAAAACTGGGCGAAATCGAACAATAGGGCGTGGCACCTCCCATATAAGCAAAAGCTTCAAAACGCTATACTGAAAACGTTTTTTGAGACAATCCAACCAAATTTCACTCAGACATCAAGAACTATAAATGCAAGCTCTGAGCAAAAACGTGGTGAGCTCGGACAAGAGGGGATGTCACCTCCCATTTATGAAAAATTTTTAAAATACTGCAGCGTAGGGTATTTAATTTTGAGCCAGGCCAAAGGTTACACCCTTACTGGTTTTATATTATTATCAATAGTCTGTACTTTAATATATGGCAAAAATTATTTTTCAAGTCCTTAATTATAATGGATTACATAAGCGGATGAAGTTGATGCATTAATTTTTTTTTTCGATTTTATCTTAAATATTAAAGTAGTATAAATACATACACACGTACATATATACATAAAAAGCTACAAAATGTCGTAGTAAATAAAAATCTTCAAAGCTTAGTCCTGCAAAGTATGATATACTTATGTACGTATTGAGTCATTTTCATCCACACATGACTTTTACCCCGCAAACTACCCAACTTAACGAAGTTATTTGGTTTGACTGTACCTAATTGTAGTCTATGTTGAAAGATAAAAAAAGGTTAACGACAAAAGTCGTCTTTTGTTAAGAAAAGTAACTCCTCCGAGTACAGACTACATAGGCTTACCTTAACATTCTGCATCATATAGTTAGTAGGTGTAACTTGTTTTTCTTTAAATGTCAACAACTTGAGTTGAAATAATAAAAACAAAACATCCTTGTCAAGGTCACGTTTTGCTTATATAACAACAAAAACAACAATGAACGCTGTCGCACCACATCTGCAGTGCTGCAAAGCAAAAGAGGAAAAAAAGTATCCAAAGTTGTCTGTGCTACAGGCTGCTAATGCTAAATAGCACGCTCGTTGTTTAAAGATTTAATCTGCTACTGCTGCTGATGCCTCCACTTTTTGTTCGTTCATGCTGTTAAATTATTTATGAAGTTGTTTTTTTTTTTTTCATTTCGTTCATCTTAGCTTTTAACTTTGTTGCTCTTCTTTAGAGAATCGTTGACTTCCCAACTTTTGCTGCTTAGTTGATTTAAATTTTCCCATATCTTTTGGTTTGTTGACACTTTTAACCTTTTGAGACCGGCGACAAGTATGAGTGCTCTTTTTCTCACTATTGGGCTTGCATACATTTTAAATTATTATTTAATTTTATAACTACACTACTTTGCTTACTTTTATTAAATTTGATTTGAAAATAATTGGCAATGAATAGCAATCAATTTTGCATATAATTAGAAAGTGATTGAATGTCACCTTCATACATGATTTTTATGACCTTTTAGTAAAAATAAATAAATTCAAATATTTACACTTTACCATAACTTTTCACAAAGTAAGTAGCTATATTAAGCACAAAACATACTTGAAAAATTTCTGTTAAGAAATGTACCGAATCGCTTTAAAATACATACGAAACGTATTTCTAAGAAGATTAGATCCCATGTTTTTTAGAACAAGTCTTATTATTTAAATGAAATGGAAGGTATTACAAACATTCTTAACATTTAAATATATGTCTGAATAAATTAACATTCAAAATTAACCGACGAATAGACAGGTTTTTTTTTATCTTAAATAGAAAGACGTAGATATGTAAAGACAATATTTTTCTTTCTATCTTTGTGTACACATTTTATTATGTTATAACCTTCTGTTGCTCCCAAGAGGAGCTTAGGGCTATTCATATTAATTCTGTATCGTTTTCTGACCTCACTAGGCTTCAAAGAATGAAATAATACACTGGGATTAAAAAAAGGGAACTTCAGAACACTATAGAATATTCTTAGTTCAAAAAGTCTGCTCTTTATACAAAAAAAAAATGGGATTCGAAAAATCAATAATTTCGCCATCGAATTCTGCTTGAAAATAAAGTAAAATTCTTGTATATTTACTTTAACCTGTCCAGTTTGAAAATCTGGAATCAAAGATAATAATGATAGTCCGCTTGAATTTTATGGAAAAAAAATGCATCTTTTAAAATTACTTTTTAAGTCAACACTGGAAAAGATGAAAATTAGGATGCAATGGAAGTTAATATCATCAAAACGTAAAAATACCTTTAAACAATATTACATCGTCACTCACTTGTAAAACGGCCTTAATTGACATTTTTTAAATCCAGTTTATTACATATTCCTGAAGACCAACACCTCAAAAAAAGTCAATTAGGGCTTTTGTTCAAGCTAGCGACGAGATATCATAAAACATAAAATGAAAAAAATAATGTGTTCTAGGCACCCCAAAGGAATCTATATATTAAAACGCAAGACTAAAATTTGTCCTACCTTTTTTACTATGTTAGAAATGGAGCACGACTTTGAATTATACACCATTAGAAAGGTATTTGTGTGTTAATGTGTGCAAAGTTAAAATTATTTTAATATTTTGCGCCTAAGTCAAGTAAAATTAAAAGCAAATTTTTCAATATTAACAAAGATAAAATTCGTCACACAGAGCTGAAAAGAGGATACAGCACCAAGAGAAAGACGAAAAGCTGACTGACACTGACTTAATGTTTTTTGTTTTCTTTTCGTTTCACATTTGTCATTATACCAGGGATGATAAATTAACTTTTCTGTTTTGTTCCAAATAGCAAAAAATTTACTAAAACTGTTCAAAAAGATATTGCTTACACTTTTGACTTGTATGCGGAAATAACGCGGACATGTAAGGTACAAACACTGCTATAGATACAATTTGACAGAAATTTGTTTTATAAAATGCATTTATCAATAAAACGGCGTTAAGAAATAAGGCCCATAAATAAAAACGAAATAACGCACAAACACAAAAATGCCCAAATTTTTGGGCGTTATTTCCAAAATGATTATCGCCCAAATTTATATGAAAATAATTTGGGCGTTATTTCGCTTTTGTATTTGGGCGTTATTTCTTTTTTTTTTGTGGGCGTTATTTTTACTTTTGGGGCGTTATTTATTTTTTTTTTTTTGTGTTATTTCAATAGGAGTTATTTCAATAAAAAACAGAACAAAAACAAGGCAATTAAAATTTTTTTGATTTAGTAAAGAAAATATGACTTGAATACCATTTGTTACGCGAATTACTAATTTTTAATAGAATTTATTTCCAAATTTTAAATAAAAGAAAGTTGGTTAAACTTTATAATTTACTTTATTTTTATTATTTATGGAAAAGAAAGACTTTAAAATTATTTAGTATTTGCGTGCTGCGCTGACGAATTCTTCAATCTAAATCAATGACAAATCAAAGTTAACGCAGACACGATCTCTTATAAATAAGAACAAAGAAAAATATGCAATATCTGCATTATTGTAGAAAAATAGAAAATCATAACTGCAGCATAAATTATGCTCCAAAACAAAATTAACAATAGCATAGGGTGTTGCGTAAATAAATATTTATAGTTGTCGGTAACAGTTCTCCCCCTGGTAAGCGGCTTCGGAAAGCTTTCCTCAATTTCTGCCGACATCGCGCGACGGACTTGACCATCAGCCGCTATTGTTGTTTCGAGTACTCTGCCTTTCAGCCATACGTAACGATTTTGGCTTTCGTCGACAATTACGACGATGTCATTCACAGCTATGGGCTTAACTTTGTGACACCATTTGCCACGTCGTGTAAGTGTTGGTAACACCTCTCGTAACCATCTTTTCCAAAATAGGTTGGCAAAATGTTGACTTTGGCGAAGATTCATTCTTAAGTCCAAATTTTCAGTGTCGCAAAAAGGCTTAGCGCCTGAAGAACTACCTAAAAGCCAAGTATTTGGTGTAATGGCTTCATCATCTGCATGCTCTAACGACACGAACGTTAGCGGTCGTGAATTGACCGTCATCTCTACTTCCATCAGAGCTGAACGAAGGCTTTCGTCTGTAAATCGTTGTGACGGAGAAATTTTGTATAGAACAGTCTTAATTGAGCGAACTAGCCTTTCCCAAGCGCCCCCCATGTGTGGGGCAGCAGGGGGGTTGAATCGCCAAGTAATGCCTTTGAACGCACACTCTCTGTGTACTTTTGAAAAATCGATTCGCTTCACCTCTTCGCGCAGCAATTTATCAGCACCACGAAAATTTGTTGCATTGTCGCTATAAATCTCAATGGGCAGGCCACGACGAGATATGAAGTTTCGCAGGCACATCAAAAACGAGTCTGTGCTAAGACTGTGTGCTATTTCTATATGGACTGCTCTTATGGTAAGGCAGGTCACTAGTACACCCCATCTTTTATGTGTCTTTCTAGCCTCCGTTACTAGCATCGGTCCAAAATAATCGATACCGACGAAACTGAATGGACGGCAAAATGCACTTAAACGGGCTCGTGGAAGCGGCGCCATTACCGGTGGTTGCGGTGTGGCTTCATTATTTTTGCATACTTGACAGCGGCGGCGTATGGCTTTAAATAGAGAACGTAATTTAAAAATATAAAAAATTTGTCTCACCTCGTTAATTGCGGTCTCATGGTTTATATGATGATATGCCATGTGAAAATGAGCCACAATCAGCGAAGTGGCATGGTGATCAGCAGGCAGTACGATGAAATCTGGTTGAGGTTTGTAAGATAAATTCGAAGATCTCGTTTTGATGCGTATCAATCCATTGTCGTCCAAATATACGTTTAAGTTTCTGAGAGAGCTGCATCTACGTATAGTCTTACCGGATTTCAGCATGGCTATTTCATCTGCATATGTATCCATTTGAGCTTGCTTGCAAATTTCAACCTTGCCTTTTCGATGTGTTTTGCCGTAATATGTTGCGGCAGAGGCTGGCCTTTAGATTTAGCGTAGCATTTTTCGATGTATAAAACCCAATAACTGACGTACTTTTGCAGCTTAGACCACTGTGAAAAATATTCAAAATTGATTTTTTGAATCGAGTCTCTTTGAATATACAAAAGATGCGTTCGCAGTTCTGACTTGTCATTACATGCTGTTATATCATCGTTCGGCCAGTCACTTTCGGGTTTGGTTAAAAAGTGAGGTCCTATGAACCAATCCTCAAACGATTCGACATTAATTTTTGTTGCTATGTCTGCGACGTTTAATTTGCTTGGCACCCATCGCCATTCGGACACATTTGTCAGCTGCTGCACTTCAGCCACGCGAAACATTACAAATTGCTTGAACTGACGAGAATCGTTGTGAAGCCAATTAAGTACTGTTTTAGAATCAGTCCATAAAACCTTCTTTTCAAGCGATATGTTGTGGCCATCGATGATTGTTTTTGTCAACCTGGACCCAATGACAGCTGCCTCTAACTCCATACGGGGAATCGATAGCGGCTGTAATGGCGCTACCTTTGATTTCGCGGCAACAATTTTAATTGTGACGTTAACACCATCATCAATTCTAAAATAGCTAACTGCTGCATACGCCGACTCGCTCGCATCTACAAATGTATGGAGTTGAATTTTGTAGCTGTTAAGGCTCGTACCAGTAAAATAAAATCGTGGTATCGACACATTTGTGATCGCCATCAGATGTGATAGCCATTTTTGCTATCTCTCAAACAAGTTCTTTGGAATCGGTTGATCCCACTCAACGCCTGACCTCCAGACATCTTGAAGAATAATTTTCAAATATGACAACAAACAAGTCACTAGTCCTAGGGGGTCATATATTGACATCAGAGTTTGCAAGAGTCCTCTTTTGGTGGGAACCACATTTTCATCAAAGACATCGCGTCGAGCTCGTACAAATTTTGGCGAATACTTGAAGACATCTTGTTTTGGATCCCAGTATAATCCTAAAACTTTTGCATACTGGGACGCATTTTCGATCTTGTTGAAAGTTTTGTTTTCTTGTGGACTTAGGTCTTCAAGTGCATCGAGTACTTCTTTCGAATTAGATATCCAATTTCGTATGTGAAATCCTCCTTGTGCATGAATGCTACGTACCTCTTTTGATAAACGAATAGCTTCGGAAGCTGTATCCATGGAGTCGATGTAGTCATCCACATAGTGGTGCTGGGTTATAGCGTTGACTGCTTCTGGATATTCACTTATGAATCTTAATGCGTTTTTATCAAGAATGAAGTGTGCCGTGCACGGCGAGCATGATGCGCCAAACGTAAGAACATTTAATTTATAAACGACGATTGCTTGTCTGGAGGTGTCCCACCAAAGGAATCTTTGGGCTTTAGTGTCTTCTTCTTTTACACCGATGCGATGGAACATTTCCGCAATATCTCCTGAAACTGCTATCGCATTTGATCTGAATTTGAATAAAATATGCAGGAGCGGGCGGAGTAGATCAGGGCCTTTCATAAGGAAATCGTTTAGGGCGCATCCTGAAGTCTTAGCCGCAGCATCCCACACGAGACGTATTTTCGTTGGCTTGTGAGGGTTACGCACAATAAAAATCGGCAGGTACCATATTTTTGGTCCGACTTGACGCATAAATTGTTGTGGCAATTCCGTGGCGTAACCTTTAAGCAGCAAATTGTCGATTTGATTTTGTAGGTTAGCGGCGAGCTGGGCATCTTTTTGCATTTTGTTCTTGAGGTTTGACATTCTCCTAAGAGCAGTTGGCAGGCTGTTTGGCATCTCTTGCGCTTCGTTTTTCCACAAAAGACCGACAGTGAAACGGTTGTCTTTGTATTCGCATGTGTTTTCAAGAATTTCAAGTGCACGCTGTTCTTGCTTTGACATAAATAATTCTTTTGGCGGCGTAACCCCATAGCAGTCGTCAGCAAAATATTTTTTGACAAATTCGTGCAGCTCTCTGTCGCCGCCACAATCACACTTATGCAGAAATAGACTGCCGCCTGCAGGAGAAGAGACCCCGCCACCAAGCAGCGCCCACCCTAAACGGGTTTTTGTTGCAATTGGTTGATGCCAGCTGCCCTCTTTAACCTTTAAAGAGCAAATTAAATTAGCATTATTGATCCCAATTATGATCTTTGGAACGATACTTACGTATGATTGCAGTGGAATGTCTCTTAGATAATCATACTTCGCTTTAACCTTGCTTACGAGCATCGTTTCTGTTGACAACTTTAAATTTCGTACGGTATGCACATTCCTAAGTGGATAAACAGCTGCGTTTGTTTTTGTTGCCGATATTTTGAGGTTAATTTTTCGGGATTCTTCTTCTGTACGTGCTACGTCTCCAGTCCACTTGATGCAGAGAGGTTCTGGTGTACCTTCTTCCTCGAGTTCGTTGGCTAAACTTTCATCCATTAGAGTTAACGTGGAGCCGTCATCCATAAGTGCGTAAGTTTTAATTGTTTTTGATCTGCCATACAATGTGACAGGCAGAATGCGAAAAAACGAAACGTCATTACACGAAGAACTGTGATTGTTTAAAGCTGTAGTCGTAGCAGAGGTTGTTTGCGTCGGCTGATCTTCTTCTTTATGCAGTAATTCATGATGTTTTCTCGTGCAACCGTTTTTACCGCATAATTTGTTTATCCAGCATCGACGTGTATGCTTTTTTAAACAAGTACGGCAGAGCTCGTTGGCTTTAACTAAATTCCATTTTTCAGAAAGTGGTAAATTCTGAAAATCTTCGCATTCGTGTAATTTATGTATCGATTCACATACTATGCACTCAGTCGGTGGCTTTGCCGAATCGTTTGTTGTTGACGCGTTCGTATGTACGTAAACAGCTTTGTTGTTGTAGCGTGTTGCCTTTCGATCTTCTGTCGACGTAAATGTTGGGGTTGTTATTGTGCATGCTGCCTCGGCGATACTGTGTAGCCAATCTGAAAAGTGCTGCAGATTTGGGTTTTCCATATTTTTTGAATGCATTGCCCAATTCAATGCCATATCAGGACTTAATTTATCGAGCATTTCTCGCAAAAGCGTTGGATTGTTTAGGTGGAAGTCAAGATGGCTAGCTTTTATAGTTGCACAGATATTTTTCACCGCAAAGGAAAGTTCAATTAAAGACTCAAGTTTGCCTTTTGACGACGGCGGCAATTTATGTATTTTTTCGATCAGTGTATTTAAAATAAGCTCCGGCCGGCCAAAGTACATTTTAAGTGTGTTTAAAATTTCTGGCACCATATTCGGTAGCATAAGACAATCGCGTACTGCCTCTCTAGCCTTGCCTTGCAAACATTTTTGCAGCCGAATTAAATTTTCATCGTTGGAGTACCCTGCTACTGTTGTGCTGCGTTGAAAAGCACTGTAAAATATTGGCCAGTCCTGAGGATCTCCGTTAAACACAGGCAAATCTTTTGGTGTCGAGTTTCTTGCTGCCATTTGCGTGGATGTGAGGTTAGGGACGACTTCGGAGTGTTTAGCGCCGTGTTGGGTTTGATCCATTCGAAGTACACTTTGTGTTGGAGTGCTTTGTTCGCTCGGTTGAAAGCGAATAGTTCGATCCAGCGGGGTTGGATTATTTGACGATGAGGTGGCCACGTTTTGGTTTTCAACGTCAGTTCGTTGATTTGCATTCGGTGACACTTCTTGACGATTTAAAATCGATTGAGGAATACCTGATTGCCGCAAATTGTGGTTACCTGGGTCGTCATTTGCCTGTCCTACATTATTGATCGAATTTTCTCCACGAAGTATTTCGTATCTGCGCCTCAAGAACTCCCTTTCAAGCTGCATTTCCTCATCAAGCTGTTGAAGACGTAGTGGTTGATCTGATTGCTGTATCTCACAATCTCCAACAGCAATGCCACTAGGGTTTCCAGATGACAAGTAGCCCGATATCTTGTTGCCCATGGCTTTGTTTAGTTAAAAAAAACTCGCAGCGCAATTAAGTAAATAATTTTAAGGAAATGTTACGCGAATTACTAATTTTTAATAGAATTTATTTCCAAATTTTAAATAAAAGAAAGTTGGTTAAACTTTATAATTTACTTTATTTTTATTATTTATGGAAAAGAAAGACTTTAAAATTATTTAGTATTTGCGTGCTGCGCTGACGAATTCTTCAATCTAAATCAATGACAAATCAAAGTTAACGCAGACACGATCTCTTATAAATAAGAACAAAGAAAAATATGCAATATCTGCATTATTGTAGAAAAATAGAAAATCATAACTGCAGCATAAATTATGCTCCAAAACAAAATTAACAATAGCATAGGGTGTTGCGTAAATAAATATTTATAGTTGTCGGTAACACCATTCATTGAAGAATAAAAACTATCATCTAAATACTTTCAGAAAAATATTTGATTTTCGAATATTAATTTTTGTTTCCTTTTTGTTAGCTTTGTGACAATGCCTTGGGCCGATTTCATAATGTTCAGTTAAGTCCTAACTTGAACTGTAACTGGAACTTTTACATTAAATTTCATACAAAATTTTTATTTAAAATTTTTACCGTAAGCAGGGGTGACTTTGACATCCGGGGGCGACTTTAACCGGCAAGAAAAAACAGATTAAAATCGTAATATTATCACCCCAAAGACTAGTCATCGATTTGTATTGGGTCAATCAGTATCCTTGAGGTATTGGCTTTTAGCGTCTGTTTTCAATATTTGATTTGAGCGCGAACTTTCGGATATATTGTTGCATTTTCTAAAAGTTGTCTTATGCCGGATTTTTTAACACTCAGAAAATTACTACTTATTGACTAGAAGGAAAATTGCTGGCGTTAGATGAGTGATATAACTAGAACTATTATTTAATTTACTTCCTTAATCCATCGACTTTGGTGGATATATTTGCCTCTAAGTATTTTTATTGCATTTTTATATGAGAGTATGTTAGAAAACAATGTTTTTGGGGTGACTTTGGACCGGTCGAAAGTCACCCCCAAAAAACATGTAAAATCAATGAATGAAATTTTTCGGTTAAAGTCGCCCCACCCTTGAGGTGACTTTAACCCACTTACAAAAATATTACAATATTTTAAAATATTTGTAATTACTTCGTATAAACTATATTACATGACATTAAAGCTGAAACCCCCACAAAAAATTAAGAGTAATAAAACCATTAATTTTATTAAAATTGTTGAAATTATAGGCTCCTAAACTTGGAAATCCTGTTTTTTGTATCACCCCTGCTTACGGTACATATTGGGAAAACGACCCTAAGTTAGCTTTTGAATTCTGTCTCCTATTCATATAGAAATAAATTAATTTTTGTCTAAATTAATCAAAGTCTTAAATAAAAAAAATAAAAAATGAAACATGAAACCATTTTTTTATGTTACTAGTGTAATTAAATAACATATTGCTATTAAATATTATATTGTAAGTGCTATACTTTTTATAACACACAGCCGCCTTGAAGAACATACTAACTGTGTTAACAATCCTTTTTCTGAATTTAGGCTAAAGGACTTTCTGACTTTGTTGTTGGAGCACATTTCTTAATTATGGCAAAACATACACAGCTACGAAACTTTAAGCATAGAAATTGCATGTGTACCATGCTGTAAGAATTCACACTTGTGTTTTACTTCTGTCATGTTTTGCATTAAGTGAATGTAAACAATTGTTGTACAAAATGTACATGTTGCATGAATATTTGCTTACATTTATGACAAAGGCCTGCATGATAAGTTTTTTTTTGTAATTTGATTTGCATAAACTACTAATTTGTCCTACCTACAATTTAAAAAAAAAAAAAAATGCTGAAACTTAGACTAAAGGAGTTTTTCGGTAAAGACCACCAACTCATGAAACTGCTAACCAGTTAATTCAATAATTTATTTTTTTTTATGTTAATATTAATGCTTATTATTTTTACTAAGTTTTTTAAGGCATAAACGGCTCAAGGTTTTAAGATAGCCTTTATTTTAATTTAAGAATATAGTATTAAAAGTTATAACTTTTTTTAGTACAAAAAAATTGTCTGACTTTTTAAATTAGAGTAATTATGTAGTAAATTTCAAGGTCTTCTTTCTAAATATTTTTAACCATGTTTGGTGATATATATTATTGCCTTCAAGTAAATTTGTTTTAGTAAATTTTCTGACTTAGCTTTAACTAATAAAGTGAAATATTCAACAAATTTCGACAGCTTCAAAAAAAATAAATAAAAAGTAAAAGGACAAATTAGTACCCGCAACCTAAATCTGGTCTTGAAATGTAAATACATACATAGGTTATTTGAAAGGTACTGTTATTCAGATTAATTGCTTTAATGACAGCTATTGCAGCTATAGGTAACTCCTCTTTTTTGTAGTTGAAAATTCATTTTGACCATTTAAGTTATATTTCCTTAAAAATAATGCTGATTTGAAAGCAAATCGTTTATTCTTGTCGTTGCACAATAAAGTAAAATTTTGATATAAATTCAATATCTCTCAAACTCTTAAAGATAATTTAATGAAACTGGAAATTTCTACTTTTACCTCAAGACTTCTAATTAAAAATTTGAGATTTATTGGGCTGATATCCTTTTTTTCAGGCTTATAATTAAAAATCTTTAAACTCTTAAGCTGGGTACCTTAAGTATGTTTCTTTTTTTATCATTCGGCATTATTCATTTATATAACATAAAGGTATAGGATGATAGAACATTAAGTGATATATTTAAGAGGTTTTTAAAGGTATAATGACAATTTGGAGGATGCAGTCTGATTCAGCATCGAAAAGTTTCTAATACTGCAGATAAGAAGTATTGTGTTCATATAAATTTTTTTTTAAGTGCCTGTGTGATTGATAAACTTTGAACTTCGAGTTCTTCATTTTACGATTTCGAAATAAAATTTGGAATCTTCCATTGATCGAGGTGTCATTTTATTCAAAATAGCGTTTTTTTAGAAAATGTAAAAAAACCGGTTTTGGCTTTTGTGAATAAAAAATTCGCTTTTCCTGTTGGCGGTCACATATGGGTGTTTCCATAGCGACGTAACTCACCATTCGTACGACAATGCATTAAAAAAAGACATGAAAAAGTAAACATTTAAAAAACATTTTTAGATATTTGCGTAGTAATTAAGTAGCATTATATTTTGTAAAAAAATTACAACAATCGACCCAAAAGATTTGAAGATAGAAACAAAAATATGCAATGACGTTACACTACAAAAAACGGAAGAGGGTTTTGACTTGGATTACAACATTGTAAAACTCTGCGAATTGGGCAAGGCTTCTTGAATAAAACTTTTTTTAGTAGGATTTGAAATAATTCAACTTTATTTTCCAAGTAATTAAATTAAAAATCTTTTCTGGTTTTTTTTTATTAGTCTTAGAGAATGACGTAACCCACTTAAATTTCGTTTGAAAAACTTTTAGTTGAAATTGTTTTTAAAAATTAACTCAAATTAAACAACAATTTTTTTTTTTTTTGGCCCTATGCTCCTTCTTTGGCCCTATGCTCCTCCTAGGAGTTAAAGGAGAATACATACATACATACAAACATCAATTTTAGCTATTATATCGAGCCCTAACCGCCAAAAAGATTTAACCGACACGATTTCGGATTTTCGTTTTTTGATGAAAACCTATAATTCGTGTCCATACGCATCTTCTCTACAAATTTCATAACTGTAAAAAGTACCGTTACGGAGTTATAGCAAAAGCAATTAAGACTTAACCGACATTTGAAGTATTTTGTTTAATTTTTTTTGTGACTGCGAGTTGGTTGTCTTTTTTTCTTTTTATGTCAAAAATAATTTGCAAATAATGTGATAGCTAAAAAAGGAAAATTTATCAAAAAGTCTTGATGCAGGTTAATAGTTTTTTAATAAAAATATAAATTTTATTGATGTAGTTACTCGTTGAAAATATTGGTACATATACATATCTCATAAATGATGATTTTTTCCAGTACACATTATTTGCCTTGATGCTTTTTAAATATGTACCAAATCTCATCTATGTAAATAGTTTCAGAGATATGATGATTTAATTTTTTGGTTCACGGTGGACAATTCTCTGGAAATATCCACATGGTTCCCATAAAAAAATTACGTCTTATCATGTTTTATATGACTTGGCCTAATTGTGCGTTGTACTTATTGCTGCAAATCGCTACAACTATGTAACTTCAATTTTCTAGTTTTGAGATGGATCAATTTTAATATTTATAAAAATTTTAATTTACACTGAATTTCGACTCTTCTTGTTTTGTTTTTTTCTAATAACTTTGTAATGGTGCCACTTTAGAGAACTCTGGTTGGACAGCCTTGTGCACAAAACCATGAAGAATACTATATGCCACTTATCCCAAGAATGGCAATTTAAGAGTTACCTAGTTGTAGTATTGACGTGGTGAAATGATATGAATCATAAGACATTATAATGTTGTGTTATAAATTAACTAATAAATTTTGCTCAATTATTTTATAATATTTTAATTTGCTCAATCTCATGAAAAACCCTCTCAAAAAAACTATATTTTATATTCTGATGGATAAAATTTAGTGAAAATGTCGAATCCTTTACCGTATGGCAATTTCACTATTGATCATTTAAAGTGGTCGGAAAAGCATTCTTAGTCATTATTATAATTATTTAAAATTAGTGAATTTAAAATTATATTAAACTTTCAAAACATAAATTGGGCCCTTTAAAGATACATATATGTTGCTGTTTCACTGTTATCTTGCATTTGTTTACCCATTTCGTATTTGAATTGAGTTAAATTTTTAGAAGGAAACGGAAACAACACAATGTCATAGCTAAAAATAATTTATATTAATAAGACTACAACATACTTTTAAAATGTTAAGTTAATTTTTTAAAAATTACGTATTGAAGTAGCCTTTCTTATCTTTTTCTTTGTGTAGTAAATGGCAAAAACAAAATCCATATCACCCAAAGTAAATAAAGAGAACTGTGATAAATTTGTGCCATAACAGCACAGCGAAATTTGAGATGAAAGATGCAGTGAACAGCAGAAAAACATAAATGAAATCAACAAAACAGTTTGTTTGTTTTTTCCCCTTTTGCAAGCATTTCCGATCTGTTTTTACTGCGAGAAGTAGAATTGATAGCAAAAGCGTGGATTGGGAATTTAAACGTCTCATATCCGACCAAGTCTCTGGACAGATCTCTTTTGTTCGGTATCAGTTAGTACTGATATGACTCAACAATATTGACTTTCCCTTGCACGCAACATTTTGTTACTACTGCCATGCAATCTCTTAGTAATGTTTTTCAATAAAAGAAAAGTAAAAAAGATTAATAGGAGTTATAATATGACAAATAAGATTTATTTTTTTTTTTTTTTTTTGTATACATTGCTATATGAAATGAGTCATTAAGTGACAATTTATTATAAGTCGTGCATGAATAAGGCTTATATGTACGAGTATGTGCATATCCCCTGATGCGTTTTCACTTTCATTTTAGACATAAGTTCTTTACTGTAACTTTTTTTTTCTATTGAAAAAAAAACTATTCTGCTATTAATTTTTAATTACATACTCGTATGGATGATTCTACTCACGAAGGAAGGAAATTACATTATTTTCAGCACATAATTTTTTTTTGCATCAGAGCCCAGACAAGTTGTCTAAGTTCAGCTTAGGTCTTTTTGTACTTTTCTGATACAAGCCGGTCAAAAAAATAAGATATACGACGTTTAAAAAATAAATGAGCTAAGGAAATAATCTTATTAAGCGCTGTTTGTTAAAACCCAATCAGTTTTACTGCGAAAAAAAAATTAGATCTTTAAGTTTCAAGGAGACTGAAGAAGCTGAGTTTTTTTTCACTTTTCAGTTAATAAATCGTCAATACAACGCTCAACGACAAAATTATGGAATTCTACATTAAGATGCTATAGATTTATAACCTATAAATGCAATAAAAATTTCCTACGAATTATATTTTTAACGATAATCAAACATGTTCTCAATTACGATTTCGGTCGGAATAGTAGGGCGCATAGTACAATATTCAATTTTGAATGATTTTCAACATTCGATATCTCATAAACGGTAAGTCGGACGAAAAAACAGTGCGGAGAGATCCTTATAGGAAATTGAGCCTTCTACAAAATGCGAGAACATTTTTTTTTCTAGAACAAACAGTTTTGGAGTTATTTTGAAAAAACGGTTTTATTCTAAATTTTAGTGTTGTTGAAAAATTATCTCTTAAACTATAGGTCATATGAAAAAAAAAAAATAATATGTAGCTTGTAGTACAGGTAATTTCCTACAAAAAAAAAAAATATTTACTTTGAACGTGTGACTCACCGTTTATGAGTTATTGTAATTTTAAGCTCAACACATCACTGTGCCTACTCATAAACGGCATTCACAATTTACTAATTTTACTTCGAATTTTGAATACGGATATCTCCTGAGTTATAAGTCGTACGAAAACAATTAATATTGCTCCACATTATTTTCTCTTAATGTAACCGTTAAAGAGATATTTGTAAAAAACTGATATTGGACGGCATTTTTCCAATATCGAGGCGCGAGCGAACACGATTCGAGGTAGCAAAGTTGAAATTCTGAAAGAGCACATCGAAATCTATAAAATAACTCATTTGCAAAAATCCTGCAAAACTTTCCAGGTAAAATCATTTTATTCTCCCAAATAATTGTACTAATTTGAGAAATTTTTATTTATATTTCAGAAACATTTATTTATATTTGAGAAATTTTCATTTTAATTTCAGAAATTTCCTTTTATACTTCATAGCTTTTCATTTATAGCCCAGGAAAATTAGACGAAAAAAGAGCTGCTGTGACAATTCACAGTGACAGTCAATTTGACTGCTTATTTGTGTTCAGTTTGAATCAGGGTTCGAAAATATCCGATATTTAATATAAATATCAAAATATCGGATGTTTGTGATATATATCTGATATATATCAAAATTTTGATATATATCCATTTCGTATGAAAGTCATATTATTATTTTATTGTATTATTTATGTATACTATTTGCGTATGTGTTACATTGTCAATTACTTTTTTTGTAAAAAATAATAGAATAAACACAAAAAAAAAACTTACTCTTTCGTAACGAAATTTTTCTGACACGACTGACACCATTAATGCCGGCAGGAGTGTTGCCATTAATGGATTAGAACTTACTATTAGGGAGTATATTTTAACTCTACTCCAACTCCATCTACATTTGGGAAGTAGAAATACAGTAACAAACGCCAAAAATTACTAAATAATTTAAAATTTTTAAAATAATTTTGTATTGATATGTATATATCATAAAAAATCATTTGATATATATCGGATAAATATCAGATATATATCATGATATATATCCATTGATATATATCCTTCGAACCCTGGTTCCAAACTCAGAGCTCAGCGAAAAATGTTTATTAAAAGTTTTTCCGTAAAATTTTGTTAAGCGATGAAACTTATTTCTGTCTCGGTGGACTTCGAGGACTCAATTCCTTTGTTAAAATTAAAAAGAAGAAATTAAATATCCAAGAACTAGAACAGTTTTGGTCTAATAGCAAAAGTGCACTACATAATGTTAGTTCACCTTTTTGTACTTTCAATTTTTTCCACAATTCTTTCACAGCATTTCAGCATTTTTCTTTTGACCCATACCGAAATTCCATTGTACGCACAGGAGCTTAATAAACTGGTTTAAAGCCTGCGTGCAGGTTTCGTTTTTTATTCTGCGTGAGCAATAGGTACACCACAAAGCTCATGCGCACAAATGTGCCACATTCATATACGAGTGCATAAACGAAAATAAAAATATGTATTTTTGTATATAACTACATAAAAAACAAGTTTATGATCCTGCGCAAAAGCCAAGTTAATCTTGGAATAAAATCTTTTGGCACGTTCTTTAGGGGAAGTGCAAGTACTTTTGACCGATTGTACGGATACCTTGGACTAGTGCATTAAAGAAAAAATATTTCTACAACCTTGCAAGGTCAATGAACTTCTGTGCATCAGCTTATTTATTTTACTGATTTTGGGGATCAATGTCGAATTTACGGACGGATTGCCTAAGAACTTAGCTGGCGCATAGTCTGGCTGACATTTTGTTAGAAATAAAATTGGGCTTTGTTATCGCGGAAAATTTACTTGATGGTGTAAAATTTATGACATTAACTTGAAAAATGGTATCAGTCAAATAACCGACTGTTATGGCACATATATTGTATGACATTACTTTTGCCACCATTATGGGCATATTTCACTTTCAAAAAAACAAATTCAATTCAATTTCAGTAACCCTTTGGGGTAACACAATTGTCCATAACTTTGACACTTTTTAACCGATTTTCATGTTCTGACATGTTTTGGAAAAGTTATGAGTCTGCTATTTGAGAATTCGTACAATTTAAAGTATTAAGATCATGAAAAATGCTCCATGATATCTCGAAAGGTACTTTACGGACCGATACTGCTTCACAAAATTGTTCTAAACTTAAACATTTCTTAACTGACTTTCATGTATTGACCTACTTATTTCGAAAAGTTAATGAAACAGGCTATAAAAATAATAGTTAGCTAGTTAGTTTTCTAATATTTAAAAAAAAAATTACTCTGGCATGTTTTAAGAGCTCCGCATTTCGATAACACTAGTTTACAGCCAAAATTCCCAGCGAATGCCGTTGCTCATTTTATATGGAAAATGGGCTGCTGATTCCGAAAATCGCATTTTTTTTTTTTTTATTTCGTGTCGTTTTCGAGATATCGGTCATTTTCGGTTTTTGGACCAAAAAAAAAAGATAGTTCCATTAAAATACAAATATCTCAAGAACCAATGTTTGTATTTAAACAAATAATATGTCATATTAAAGGTAATTAAATTACCTACAAATGATATCCACATCACTTTTTGGTTGGTTCCTTAGTTTCGGTGAAATAAATTGATTTCTAAAAAAAAAAAATTTTTTTTTCGAAAAAATTAAGAAAAAATCAAATTCAACTTCAAATTTATACAAGAAGACATAACTTTTTTATAATTTTTTTTTTTTTGTATCATAGACTATATATTTGTGAAGAAAATAAGATATCATTTAAGAAAATCGATGGAAAAATGCAAAAGTTGTATACAATTCATTGATAAGTTACCAAAATGCGTTTTTCCCTATTTTTCCGTTTTTTTGTAATAAACTGTTCGAAAATTTGAAACTTTTTGTAAAAGAAATTAGAAAATCCAAAAAATTCTTAAAGAAGGTATTAAAAGGAAATACCCGTGCCTCGCCGTTTTTCTCTAACACGTCAGATTTTTTTTTAATCGATTTTTGAAGTTTTTTAATCCACTGTACATGAAAAAACAGAAATAACGCATTCTTGTGTTAAATCGATGACTTCAACTATATAATCCTTACATCTGAGGTGTATTATATGTTCAGTTAACTTATGCAGGATACTGCGAGGAATATTTTTGTAGAAAATTTTAACCCTCTAAAACCCTCACATGTGGGTCATTTTGACCCCCACATGAAGGTCATTTTGACCTACATGTGGGGGTTTGAGAGGGTTAAAATTGTCTACAAAAATATTCCGCGTAGTATCCTGCATAAGTTTGCTGAACACATAATACACCTCAGATGTAAGGATCATATAGTTAAATTCATCGATTTAACACAAGAATGCGTTATTTCTGTTTTTTCATGTACAGTGGATTAAAAAACTTCAAAAATCGATTAAAAAAAAATCTGACGTGCTAGAGAAAAACGGCGAGGCACTGGTATTTCCTTTTAATGCCTTCTTTAAGAATTTTTTGGATTTTCTAATTTCTTTTACAAAAAGTTTCAAATTTTCGAACAGTTTATTACAAAAAAACGGAAAAATAGGGAAAAACGCATTTTGGTAACTTATCAATGAATTGTATACAACTTTTGCATTTTTCCATCGATTTTCTTAAATAGTATTTTATTTGCCTAACAAATTTATAGACTATGATATAAAAATACAAAATGATTTTTAAAATTTTTTTTTCTTGTAAAAATCTGCAGTTGATTTAGACATTTTTGTAATTTTTTCGGAAAAATATACTCTTTTTTTCAGAAATCAATTTATTTCATCGAAACTAACAAACCAGCCAAAAAATGACGTGAGTGTCATTTGTAGGTAATTTAATTACCTTTAATATGACATATTATTTGTTTGAATACAAACATTGGTTCTTGAGATATTTGTATTTAAATGGAACTATCTTTTTTTTTTGGTCCAAAAACCGAAAATGACCGATATCTCGAAAACGACACGAAATAAAAAAAAAAAAATGCGATTTTCGGAATCAGCAGCCCATTTTCCATATAAAATGAGTAACGGCATTCGCTGGGAAAAAAAATTTTAATCATTTGTAAACTAGTGTAATTAACACCAAATCGGATTTATGTTTCGGTAAATCGAAAAAAAACCATAAATAAATTTTATTTGCTGAAATACAAATCCGATTCCATCTTATTTGTCGCAATGCAGAGCACTTGAAGATTGCTTTCATTCCGATTCCGAAGTGAATCGGATTTCTGAACACACCTGACTATTTTAAATACTTTTTTACTAATAAGTTTAATAAAAACATTCCATAGAACTTTTTAGATCTTCTAAAATATTTTTCATGGAATAAGTCAAAACTATCTTTCACATGAATGAAGGTGGGCGCAAATATTTTGCCAATGCTCTTTTAATCAAATACTTACATACAATTATCTTAAATTCTTGAAATGTGGCTCAAAGCTGCGATGGTGTGTACAAAAATACTTTTTTATAATTTTATTTTTTTGTTTTATAAAAACCATGCTTTCAATTTTTTTAATGTTATTTATTTAAACATTTAGTATGTGTAGTTTTTTTTTTCACTTAACTGACAAATTACTTTTTATGGTACCTTGTTAAGATGTTAAGGTGAGTAAGTTATAATTTTTGTCGTCGAGGCTAAATAAAAATGTTAAACCCATTTATGTCACAAATTGTTTTGTGACGGAATTCTTTTTCTGTTAATATCTAAAAGCTCAAAACGTTTTTGTTATTTTTTTCCAATACGTGATATTTGGTAGTCTTTCAAAGGCCTTACATCCCCGACTAAAATGCACAAAGTTATATTTTTTTTTAGAAATTTGTGAAGTTTAGTATGTAATATCAAAAGGGAATTACGTAGGGTACTATTTATGTTTCGGGAACTGGCTACACTAATGTCAATAGCTAAAATCTGGCAACACTAGTTTGACATTTTTTGGCATAAACGTACTCACAGCGTTTTGATGTACAAGTGTACAACAAAGTGTTCATGCAAAATCAAATGTATTGAAGTGGAACTAATGTGCAAGGTTGCCTCTATCTCACATATCGTCACTCTTATGCCAGATTCACGAAAGTGCAAAATTTTTTGGTTTTGCACTAATGTGGTTTTCTTGTACAAAATGGTTCATTAAAGTTATGCTCGAAGTTTGAAAGCTATATCTGAAGTGGTTTAACAGCAAATGCAATGTTTATTACACGAAAAAGCAAAATTTTCATATAATTTTCATGTTTAAAAAAATTTCAAATAGCAATTTCTCAAATTCAATAATTTTCACATTCGTGAATCTGGCCTAAGAGTGACGATATGTCACATGACGATCTTACATTATCAGTTAATGTACTGCAGCGATGTTTTTTTTGGCACAACAACCGATTTTGGACAACCTTCACGGAATTCGTCGGCGACCGAACTACGACCACGATTGAATTCACTTTACCAGCGATATACTGTGGTTTTTGATGGTTCTTTATCGTCATACAAAAAACTGAGTTCAACGACACATTCTTGTTGAGATAATTCATGTCGATAGTTGTGAAAAATAATCCAACGAAAACCTTCTCTTGAAATTTCCATTTTTTGGCCAAATTGATTTTCTTAACTCACTGCAAACAAAACAAATAGCACTTGTATATCAAAACGTTGTGAGTACGTTTATGCTAAAAAATGTCAAACTTTATTATGGTGTTGCCAGATTTTAGCTATTGACATCAGTGTTGCCAGTTCCCGAAATATAAGTAGTACCCCTCGTAGCATGCTTTTTTTTTAGCAAAAAAACTAAACTTTGACTAACATTTAAAAAAATAAATTCAGTGAAACTGCAGTTCTTTTGCCAAGAAGACAAAAGCATACCTTTGTAGCAAAAAGTAGAAAAAAATCGAAATAATAAACCTTTTGTGCTCTTGTGCCAATTGCAACTAATTTTATTCAACTGCGGTACAAAAATTACTCATGTTGCAATGTTTCGCTTTCGGTAGCCGCATGTTGCAGATGCATCTTTGTGTTGTTTTTTTTTTTTTTGGTTTTGTTGACTTAATTGACTTTTAGGTTTTTTTCATGTTATTGTTGAGTTATATGGCAAATATAATTGCAACAAGTCATGTTTAGTAACGCATGGTTAGTTCGTTTATGTTCACCGTTTTTTGTTGTATTCGTGCTACTTTTTTTTATGTTGCCAAGTTTTCTATGCGATTAGTTGCAGTATATTGGCATTGCCAAAATTAAAAAGCAAACAAATAGGTTTCTTTTAATCATAACAAGGTTTCAGAAGGTATAAGTTTAAAGATTTCAACTAACTACAATCGATGTAGGGTTGTCCTTGAAGATACATATTGAAGCGATTTTGACTAAAGAACCAAAAACGGCATGCAATTTCTTTCAATAATTTTTGGTATTCAGTTAAACATTTCCATATTCATGAGCAAATTTGTACATCTACACTAAAGCATATAAATTGCATAATAATCATATACACGTCATTGTTCGTTGTTCAACTTTAACTAACTTCTGAATATACAAAAAATGCAGCTTTTGCTATTATTTTACAAAAATTGGAAACTATCATATTATAATTGTGCTATTGAATGAGTTGAAATCGAAATAGCCGTTCTCTGTACAGATCATATCTAGAAAAGTGTTTTTTTAACGGATACGGCAACACTGCAGGAGCGAAATTTGTTATTTTACTTGTTTTAGCTCAGCACACTTTAAGCAATCGAAATAAATTAAAATTGTTCGAATTTTTGCTGTAGAACAGTGACTATGTTGATTATGTTAAGTTGGTGTCAAAATACTTATGTCACGACAAAATTCGTTGTTTGCTTGAAATAATGGAAAGGGTAAACGACAAAATATTTGGTATACATATAAATACCTGTAAAAACGGTCTTCTACAGGGTGGCTGATTCGAAGTGTTACCAATTCAAAAGACTATATTTTTAGTTTCCATGCACAAATTTTATTGATCAAACGCTATAACTGTTAGAAAATGTTCAAATTTTAAAAATCTACTTAAGATTTTTGATATGGCCACCTTTGGCCTTAACTATGGCCCGTAGACGGTCGAAGAACGAGTCGCATGCTGCACGAATTTGATTTTGTGGAAGTTTGCGCCATTCTCGTTGAAGGGCCACTTTTAGCGCATCAACGCTCTGGTATTTTTTAGTCAAGACCTTCCTATCCAACATACCCCAGATTGAGAAATCCAGCGGATTCGCATCAGGCGAATTTGGGAGCCATTGTTGAGCAGAAATGAAGCTAGGAACGTTTTTTTCTAACCATTCTTGATTCACACGAGCTTTGTGTGACGGTGCCGAGTCTTGTTGGAATGTCCATGGCTTGCGACCAAAATGTTTGCGTGCCCACAGTAGTAAAGCACCCTCCAACACTGATTCACGATACACCTGGGCGTTTACTTTGACGCCAGCGGCCAAAAAAAACGAGTGGTGAGCGCCCATCAGCAGTCACTGCAGCCCAAACCATCACATGCGGTGGTGCCTGCATCCTGGTGGCCAAACGAACATTCAAATTTTCGTAGGACCTCTCTGTCAAGTAATCCCGATCATCTTGTTTGTTTACATATTGCTGGATACAGTAATTTTTCTCATCAGAGAAGACAATTTGTGACAGATTTCCGGCGGCGTGCAAGCGCAACAACTCCTTGGCTCTATCGAGCCTAACTTTTTTTTGAGCAGGAGTGAGATCATGCGCCTTATGGAACTTGAGGGCCTTTAGTTCGAGCTTGTTTGACAATATGTGTTGCATTCGTTCACGCGATATTTTCAGCTCGGCAGCCATTTGTCTGCCACTGCGTCTCGGATTTCGCTCAATTCTGGCCTTCACCTTTCGAACCATTTCTGGTGATGTTGCAGTTATTTTCCGACCACCACCATGTCGTTTGGCAACGCTGCCGGTACCATTGTAACGTGTAATGGTCCGATACAGAAACATTTTATTCACTTTTAAATGTTTCAGCTCCCGAACAATTGCTGGTTGCGATTTTCCAGCCAAATAAAGAGCAATCACACTATTACGTTTGAATTCCATTTCGAAAATTTTTTATTTTCAATAAATTGACGCGCAAATGCTTTTGGTTACTTGTTGACAATAGAATGAACTAACATCATGCCAATTTTTAGACAGCTGTCATGTTCCATCTGTCAGATAAGTCTATCTGAAGTTGGTAACTGTTCGAATCAGCCACCCTGTAAGCATCATTTTCGCATCTCTATTTGAAGGTTCTAAGCAAAGCAAAGCTCAAATAGATTTTGTCAAAATAATTATGCCGACTTGTGTATATCTGTTGAAAACAACAATATGGATATCGTTCAATCGTTAAAAGGTTGGCGTGTAACTGTTTAGTTGTAATTTTGGATCAGTGTTCGGTATTCATGTACAGCAATCATTGAAAGTCATACCCGACTAAAATTCTGCGATTTTGGATTGACTACGTTCAAATGCTTCATATACTATATTTACGTCCAAATATCTTAAAAATGCAAAGGGAGAAATAGCGTCCTCGGTAATTGGGTACCATTTCTTTTTTTTCGTATCCATCCGAAAACGAAATCACATTCAATTCGTTTTATTTTGACATATGCCACACAAAACTGTATCAAATACTCACCGCACTTCTCGAAATATATACAAAACAAAAGGCAGCCGTTTTCATTCCCAATTTTTTTTTTTTTTTTTAAATCCCGCATTCAAGCAATTATAGCAACTTCAGCCAAACGAACTACTCATCACGAAGTCTCGCTGCACACATTTAAAAGCTATGAAAGTATTGAAATTGAAGGGAGTGTCATATCACCTGGGGGTGCCCGAGTCCCTGGCTTACTTTATAACGATTGAGTTCAGGACATTGGATACGATACTGATTCAAACAACTGAGACCGTATGAGGAACTGATCGGAAGGCCGTATTATAGAATAACTGCGTCGGATCTGATCATAAAAAACCAAACCACTTACTAGTTTTTTTGATTCACTTAATAGACCTTTGATTTCAAATAGAATTACTACGTGTATTACATTGTAAATTTTATAATATTTTTCATGTGAAAAAATTCAATAACAACATTTGATTACTCACTAACAATAACATTTTCAGTTTGTTTATTTATTTTGTATTTAAAACTTTAAACCAATGCAACACCACGTTTGTACATATAAAATCGGAATTTACATATGTATGAATAAGTATAATGAAAAATTCTGATTCATATCTACTGTTTTATCATACAATATTGTTTCTTAGAATTTCGTATGCATAAAAAAACTAAAAATTTAAATTAAATTTTAAAACCTAAACATTAAAGTCAGCGACATATTAAATCTGCGCAAAAAGTGCTAAAGTTTCACCTGATTCTGGTTAGAACTTTTAAACCACAGAATCGTGCGAGTTAAACACGATTTTTGTGCGATTTAACTTTTATAATAAACTTGCTCAAACCAGATCGTTGACGTCAAGTCAACATTTGTGACCGTCCAGTGGAAAAGTTACCTTATCTTCACTCACAAAATTGAGCAGTACAGCTAAAAAAAGAGATTTGGTCAATTTTATCGGTTTTCAGTTCAGTTTTACAAACTGATCTGAAGTCGATTATAAAATCACAAATATGTATGTACCAATAAAAGCGGTCTTACCGAACCTCTGCTCTGTAAAAATTGACAAACTTTGAACTTCGATATCTACAAACTTTTTGAGTTTTTCATTTTACGATTTCAAAATGTTATAACTCAAATTATGGAGTTTTCCATTAATTGAGGTGGCATTTTATTCGAAATTGTACACTCAGAAAAAAACGACAACTTTCACTGTTGATTCAATATAAATCAGTAACGATTTAGCTCCGAAGGCGAAACTATTTGAATTGACTGTAAAAACTATTGATATGAAGTTATTAAATTGAATGTGATTAGTATTCAAATCAAATAATATTGAAGGTGATTCAAACAAAATTTCCTTTTGATTTAAAAAACATTTGCGGTAGGTTCAAATGCATTTTAACTTATTTTGGTTCCCTTCTGAAATAATTGTTACACTGTTATACTTTTAAAATTTTTTTTTTTGGTCATAGTATTCAGTCACAATTGCCTTGATGTAGTCCCATTGGGCAAATAAATTATTATTTTTTTCATCGTACAAAAATTTGAAACCAAGTTTTATCTGCATTATATGGCAAACAAAATTCTTCATTCCAAATTCTTTTGAAACTTTTTGAAATTCATCATCCGGATAGGTTTCTTCTTCAAGTGCTAAGTTCAAATATTCAGAAATAAAGTATTTGATTTTACAAACATGAGTGTATGTTATTTAAAAAAATGCAAAAAAACGGTTTTTTATTTTGTGAAGATAAGGTACCTTTTCCACTGGACGGTCACATTTATTGCTTTGTGTATTCTCACTGATGCTACTGTTGTTGTTGTTGACATTATCATTACTAATTGTATGTGTTAACTTGGCGTTAAATGATTTTGTTACTTAGAATTAAACTGAAACAAAAGCGATGTGCGAAAAGGCAACAAGTGAACTCAAACTCTTCTTGGTTTTGTTAAATTGAAAAAAAAAAAACGCCTTTTTTATGACTTTCAAGTTTGTAAATTAGTGTTATAACTATTGTGTTGTTTCAGAATTTTGTTTTGCAAAATTTTGCTGTTTTCTTTACTGATAATAATACTTCATATACTAGTGATGAGCATGCCGAGATCAAGACCATAGCAGTCTAGGTTTTGGACATTGAGTCTTGGTCTTGGTTTTGAAAAAGTTTCTAAAGATTGTTGAGTATTCAAAATTTCGAAACCTTATTCTTTTAAAGCAGTTTGGTTTTTAAACTGCCAAATTTCGAATTGAGCGATGATTTTATGCTCAAAAGGGGCGTGAAAAACCTATTAACTATAAATTACCAAGACTAAAAAGTAGCCTTGATCTTGACGATCATCGTGACCAAGACCAAGACCATAGCAGTCTTTTAGTACTGTTTTTCTTCTTCAACTTAACATTTTTTTTAAGGATTGAATCCCTATAAAAGTTGACGTATTTTTTCCCCCAAAAAAACCTAGGAGGGAAACCTCTAAGTTACGAAGCCTAGAATACAACCCCATGTGATTTTTAGAATTTATTCCCCATGAATTTTTTATTTTCTTTTTTGACTCGTTTGTTAATTATAAAACCGATTCCAAATTAAAATAGTAAGGATGTTACCTTTAACCTAGCATAACAGTATTTTGAAAATTTTGCTTATATGGAAGGTACCATGCCCTCTTGTCTAAGTTCACCCAGTTTTTATTCAGATCTTGCATTTATAGTTCTTAGTATCTGTGTGTAATTTAGTTAGATTGTCTCATAAAACGTTTCGAGCATAGCGTTTTGAAACTTTGCTTATATCGGAAGTGCCACGCCTTCTTGTCTGAGTTCACCCAGTATTTGCTCAAAGCTTTCATTTATAGTTCTTAGTATTTGAGTATCTCAAAAAACTCTTTCAGTGTGGCATTTTGAGACTTTTGCTTATATGGGAGGAGCCACACCCTCTTGTTCGAATTCGCCCAGAGCTTGCGCTAACCATTTCTAGTATTTATCGGTATTGTGGTTGCATTTTCGTGAAAAATTACTCTTAAAGTTGTATTTTGAATAATTTTTTGTATGGGCGGTAGGCGTGTCCGTTGACCAATTTTGCTCGTTTTCAATCCCTCGAGCTAACTTGCGGCAAATTCACTGTACAAAATTTCATCGAAGTATCTTGCGTAGTTTTCCCGTAAAAAATATTTCCACAGACGGACAGCCAACCAGCTAGACAGATGGACATAGCTATATCGACTCAGGAGGTGACGCTGATCAAGAATATATATACTTTCTATACCTGCCACGCCTTCTTCTTTGAGTTACAAACGGGAGGACAAAGTAAATATACCCTGAGTATAGGGTATAAAAATCATTTTTTTTTGTCTGTGAGGAAATATTAAAAAGCACTTTATTATACCTTCGACCTTGGAAGGATCGGCGATTCCCTTGATGATTTGCAAAATGTATTGCCGACCTGTCCCCTTCAATTAGTGCATTATGTTTTTTTTTTTTTAGAAAATGGGGTTATAGCGCCCCTCGCAGATGAAATTGTAAAAAACAATTCGGTGTCAGCACGCTTAGTTTGAGATGTTTTTAGTAATTGTGGGTTTTTACATAGAAAATTGTTCTCCATATTCATAATAAACCACTCCTTCCCGCTGGACTGGAAAACCTGTACTGAATATTTTTTAAAAATAAGGCTTAGTGTTGAATTATTTTCGTTATTTTTTATACCCTTAAAAAAATATACATGTAATCTCGGGTTTGCCTTTCAAAATCCTGGAGTCGGCTAGAGGCCCAAAAAATAAGCCTATTCATAGATATTTTTAAAACTCTTCAAATTATAATATATTTCTTATTGCCTTCTAACTGATGATGATGCCTTCAGTTAACAGCAACCATATCAGTGACTTTTCTTACCATAACAAATGAACAGTTTTTAACATTTAATTATTGTGAATAATTCAAAGAATATGTTTTAAAATTCCGCGAATTAAATGTTGATAATGTGTACTTTATAAACATAGATGCATCATCCCAGATTATGACTTATCATTCTGTGACGGAATGTCATAAAGGTTTGTATTTCTTTTTTTCTACTGAATATGTACATTGTACATACATATACCGCACCTATGAGTACCTACTTATTTCATCAATTTGATCTCTTTTTATTTCTATGTCTCAACGTCACATGAATTTTCACTTCACATGCTTTAACGTTGAATTAAAACGTGATTTTCATAATGTGTTATCACATGCGCATTACTTTTAAACAAAAATGCAAATAAAATCGCAGCACGTTATGTGAATTCGTACTGAAACGCAATTAAATTTTATCTCTCAGTAGAAAGATTTCTTGTAAAAAGCTTGTCGCTTGTGAGTCTTGCTAAACATCGCAGCCCAGTTTGATATATTCATTTCCCATTTTGATAGCCTATTGTAATATAATTATTATTTCCTGCTGTTAGTGTAACAAATTTGATTAACGTGACATATATGAATTGACCTTTGACTTTTACCACTATGGAAGTGCCACGCCCTCTTTTTCAAATTTTTTGAGTTTTTTGTAGGGGGACCCCCAAAAGTGGGACAGATAGGGAGTAGGTCTGTTACATAAAAATGTTGGGGATAAAAAAATAATGGGACCTGTTCATAAATCTTATCTATCTTGGGGTCATTCTGGGACAGTTACAGCGAATTTTCAAAAATGTGGATTTTGTAGGGGGGACCCCCAAAGGGTGATAAATAGGGGGTAGGTGCGCTTGGAAAAAATGTTGAGAAGAAAAAAATAATGGAAACTGGTAATACATTTCACCCCTCTAGGGATCACCCAGGGGAAGCTATGAATTATTTTCGTGAAATTTTTGCTAAGGTGCCCCTCTTTGAGCCCGATGGGGAAGGTGTTACCCCCCTCTGATTGGGACCAAACTTTGGTATTGTATAATCAGTTTTTTGAGTAACCTAACAAAATTTGCCCGTGCCAGCTATCAATGTCGCAGTATGTTTTTTTTTTCATGCAACACTAAAACCAGGCTACTACACATGATCATATTTTTTAATTTATTTAATCACTGAAACTTGGAATTATTTAAATTACGGATTTTACCAAAGATTGTGCGTCAGTCACATTGACGGATGTTTGTAGTTTTGCTGATAACTTTAATCGGCTTTCAGTCGTTCATAACAGTTGGGGTGGTTTATTAAGTTTTTTCGTACTTAAACGCACAAATGTACAATACACTGAACCCTAAATTTACGCATATTATTTGCATATTGATTAAAAAGCCTATCTTTGTAAAATGTATATGTAATGTACGTATGCACATATTTACATACAAATGCATGCAAACATGTCCAGTCTTGCACAGCAACCACCATCTATCTTTTTGATTCAAAAAGTTCAAGTAGGTTCGTTCGTTTTGTATTTCTTTTTTAAAGGGTGTATACGTATAAAAGGGGTATTCTCACTCGTTGATTTATAAATTATGTTTTGTTGCGAATTTGGTTGCCATAGATCCGTATAGAGGGCGATAACTTAAATGTTAAAAAATTAAAACATAAAATTGAATTCGAAAACTTTTAACATAACAATACATTTTTTGGGTGTGTACAGTTAACAAATCTTTAGCTTTTATCACAAATGTTCATAATAGCTGGCAAGCATTTGCTTGTATCAACTACATACCATAAATGCTGCAGTAGACAATTTGGCGCTGCATTGGTGCAGCAACATTTACTCGTAGAAGGTACGACCATGCTTTGCATTTCCTTTTCCCCCTTTTTGTATTAAAGGTTGCATTAACGTGCATAAATTGCATTTATGAATTGTATACATGTTAAAAATTGTAATTGAGTTAATGAGTTGCTTGCTATAAACGCACATGTCTCCACGAAAATGACACATAAAGTGCATGTGATGACTTTGATAAAAAGTTTTCACTTCGTTTTCCCTTCTATCCAAATCTACTTAGGTTTTGTTCTTGCTATAAATATTTCTGGCATTTATGTGTATTTTTGCTGCGCTATCGTAGAAAATTCTTTTAAAATTGCGTTTTTAATTTTGCGTGTCCGCAAAATCGATTTCGTTCATTTTCAATACCCCAAGTAATAAATATTTCCACACGGAGAAAAAAAATAGTTCGTACTACTTAATTTCTAGTAAATTTCACTACTACTGTTTTAGTAAAATCAGAATTTTCGAATAACCTTACAGTATGTATGTATGTATTCTCCTTTAACTCCTAGGAGGAGCATAGGGCATAACCTTACAGTACCTATAGTAATTTTTTTTTTTTTTTTTTTGGAAAAATGGGAGTTATATTTACCTTACTGGATAGTTAAAAAAAGAAAAAAAAAAAAAAAAACAAACAAAAAAAGAACTAACTGACTGCACTAGAGGGTTCGAACCGGGGTCTGTCCGTGTGATAGATAGAATAATATTATTTTTACTTACAATTACAAACTTGTTAGACCTCCACAACATTGATGATGAAGAGGTATAAAATTAAAAAAAAAAACTAGTAAGGGTGGTATCTTTGGCCTGGCCAAAAACTAAATACCCTACACTGCATTTCAAGTATATTATTAGGAGTGTATAAGGACAAATTACTTATATGGGAAGTGCCACGCCCTGAAAGTTTGAGTAAAATTCGGTTATCTTTCAGTATAGCATTTTGAAACTTTCGCTTATATGGGAGGTGCCACGCCCTCTAATCCTACTTTGCCTACTTTAAGCTCAGAGTTTACAATTAATGTTCTTCGTGTTTGAGTGAAATTTGGTTGGATTATCTCAAAAAACACTTTCATTATATAATTTTGAAACATTTGCTTATATAGGAGGTGCCACGCCCTCTTGTCCGAGTTTACCTAAATCTTGCGTATAGCTTGCATTTATAGATCCGAGTGTTTGAGTGTAATTTGGTTGGGTTATCTCAAAAAACACTTTCCGTATAAGTCCCTATTTATATTAAGAAACATTGCTATGGAAAACATTTTCAATTCTCTTTTAATGTTTCGTTTTCGTTTACACGCAAAAAATGTTTCTCGGCGACATGTCAACTCAGTTGTATGTTTTCTTATAGCTAACTACAAATTTCTCAATACGAATGACAAGCACAAAGCGTGTCTCATTTACGTAAAACAAAATTCCCTCTATCTTCCCCGTGCATCTCTCTCTCTCAAATGAAATGTTTTAAGTCAAAATGTTTCATCGTATAAATAGGGACTAACATTTTGAAACTTTTGTTTGTATGGGAGGTGCCACGCCCTCTAATCTGAATTCGCCTAGTTTTTGCTCAGAGCTTAAACTTACTTTTCCTTGTATTTATGTGTATTTTGCTTCTGTTATTGCAAATAATGCTCTTATTATTGCATTTTGAATATATTTTTTGTATGGGCGGTAGGCGTGTCCGTTGACCGATTTTGCTCATTTTCAATCCCCCGAGCTAACTTTTACGACGGAGGCAGAATACCAAATTTCATTGAACTATGTTGCTCAGTTTTCCCAAAAAATGTATTTCCACACACACCCAGCCAGCCACCCAGCCAGCCAGCCAGCCTGCCTGGTTACTCTAGTGTTAAAAAAATCACTTGTTTGTCCCATAAGTTAACGTTCATTGACTTTTTGACGACTTTGTTCTCGTTGGTTATTCTTCTTTTTGTTTTTGTCACATCTTTATTTTTATTTGTATTCTGGGCAGTAACTTCTTTGTTCTTCGCGCAGTTATTCTTATCGCTGCATTGTACAAACTTTAATTAAAATGTTTTGTAAATATGACCTCGTTTTGCAGCCATTCATTTGTATTTATATTTTGACAATTTTATTAAGTTCATTCATATCGTTTGTAAACATGTAAGAATTTTGTAACGTAAAAGTTTGTGAAAATTTAATAGTTTTATTCATTAAGTTATATCGGATGTAACAAAGACGTTCGTACTTATGTAAAAGGTCCATACAGAGCAAAAAAAAATAATCTCAACTAAATATAATGAAAATAAATTTGAGTTATTTTTCGGGTAATTTCGGCTCACAATTCTAAAAATTGCCAAGAGATAGAAAAACTACAGAACACGAAAATCTTCGGAGAAGAACTTATTAGAATTGTCTAAAGCATGAAAGAATCAACTTTTGTTTATTGCAATAAAACAAATATATATGGGAATACATAAATTTGATATAATATCTCACACCTAGGTATTGAAAAATTGGAAATCCAGAACCTTCCATTGTCAGACATTAGACACATAATCCTAATTGCAGCCGTTTCGATATTTCCCTATGTCATTAAAATCCTTTTGTTCAAATATTTCACTAAACCATCAAAGAATCTTGCAACTCCTTTTTGTTAAACTTTCAACAACTGGGCATATGCATTTGCTCTTGCGTATGTATTTAATTGACATTCAAATCTGGGTGGGCAGACAGACGACCATCAGACCGTCCAATGATTTGTCATTGTCATTTTCAAAAGCAGTACAACGTCATTCTTACTTATTATATAACAAAGAAGAGGCTTTGATTGTCAACAAATTGCAACTTATTTCGAGAGTATGACTAATTTTGTAAACGAGTACATATATATATTCATTATTGTGGTGCACTTTGCATACAATAAACCCATATATTCCTCAAATATTCGTAACTTCCCCATATAACTCGCATAAAAAAGATCATCAAACTCGCAATTCAAACGCACTCATAATTTGATATTTCCTCAATTAGTTGACACAATCAATGCTAGTGGCGATAACGACGGTCATGCACAAGTGGATGTAATGAAAAAAATCCACCACATCCACTCTAAGCACGGGCGGTTGCTTCTTTGTTGTGGTTGATGGTTCCTCTATGCTAAATTTTCATCCATCATAACCAACCAAATAGACACATTGACCACGATCTCGACAACAAAATTAATGGTCACCCACCCTAACGTGAAGCTTTGCAAATTTTTTTAAATTATGATTTTTTTTTTTTTTTTTCTTATAAAAAATAACGATAAACTATGAATACTACTGCAATATGTAGCACATGCTGCCGCTGTTTGCTGATTGTGAAGTTTCCTATCTGATAGAAATATACATGCTCATTAAGTGACATCTGTGTACACGGTGCTCTTGAACAGTCGATAGGTTTTTTGGCTATGTGGAGAAAATCTGTGAATGGGGTTTCATTTGTATTAGTTTAGTGGTCTGAAAAATGCAAACCCCGAAATCGTAGCTGATCATACCCGCGAATTATCGCAAAAATACATATCCCATATAAAAAAAAAAAAATTCAGAAAAAAAAACGCAACAAACAAATACAAAAACAGTTATTTTTGATGTATTTTGCAATGCTAAATCCGAATCCGGCCTTAGAATTGCTGTATCTTATACGGTTTTTGAGATATCTTAGCCTAAACAAGGAAAAAAAGCCGATGCTAAGTTTTATTGCTGTATTTTGGAGCTATATAACAGGACGTATATCCGTAAATTCTGATGCAGAAATGGAAAACTCTAATCAATATTCTAAACCTTATTCAAACAATGTCGATATCTTTATTTTTCTCGGAGATATCCTAACCTAAAAAGTTAAAAAAGTGCAAAAAACGTGATTTGTCATTATTTCAGTCTACGATATTTCGGAGGAAAATTAAGGTATTGACGTAATTTAAATGCGGTTTTAAAGAAAAAGATTGGAGCTTTCAGATAATGTATCGAATTTTGCGTATGAATGTTCTATATTATAGTTATATAGCTTCAAAATATAGCAAAAACGGTATTTTTCGTTGTTTATGCTTAGATATCTCAAAAATCGTATGAGATATAGCAATTTTAAGGCCAGATTCGGATTCAGCATTGCAAAATACATTAAATATAACTATTTTTATATTTGTTTGTTGCTTTTTTTTTCTGATTTTTTTTTATTTTGTATGGGATATGTATTTTTGCGATATTTCGCGGGGATGATCAGCTACGATTTCGGGGCTTGCATTTTCCAGACCACTAAACTAATACAAATGAAACCCCATTCACAGATTTTCTCCACATAGCCAAAAAACCTATCGACTGTTTAAGAGCACCGTGTGTATTCATTACTTCCGAATAAAACTGGTCAAGAATGCTGAAATATTTTACTTATTTTGAAGAATTCGAGTAATCGCATTCTTTTGATGGAATTCAAACGATAGACAAACATAAGCCTTAGGCCCCTATTGCGGTTATCTATTAGCGATAAAATCGATAACCATCGATTGTTTCTATTTGTCTTATCTTCGAAACCATTGCACCGATTTGAACACAGCTTTCTCTTTTTGATTGCAAATGACTGAAAGTGACGTGGAAGAAATAAATTAATAAAATCGGTGCAGTAATTTCGAAGATATGGCTAGTAGAAATGATCGATTTTATCGCAAATAGATAACCACAATAGGGGCCTTAGTGAAAAGAGCTATTTTTTCATTATTTTTACATAAAACGATGAGTTAAGATTCGAAGTTTGTTTTGATCTAATCTGATTTACTTTCAAAATATGGCCCTTGTTGATCAAGTCAAAGTATTTTTTTTTTATGTATATTTTTGGGTGCGGCGCTGATCACATACATGAAGTCCTTTTTGCACTTATTCGCATCATTTCTAAAGTGAGACCTCTTCTGGCCAACATACTGAGATCATCATCGGAAAAATCTTGTATGGGGACGTAGCATCACCAACTCTACCAAAAGCTATTTTATTCGTCCCGATGCATTTTACGCGTGTACAAAATCTCATCCATGTGCGTTAATTAGTTTCAGAGATATGATGAATTAATTTGGGGGGGAGGGAGGGTCGTGTCACCGCACACTTTAAAATATGATAAAAAAATTTTAAATACTTATATGCTATGAAAATTTCATTAAAATCGGTCGGTTAGTTTCCGAGTCAGTCCATAAGAAAGAAATATACAAAGTCTCATTTTAATATACTTGTTGTAGATGACTGGAATCCCCACGAACTATTCTAAAACTAATTTGTAAACTACACAACGAGTGCAAGCAACTAGTCCAACTTCTGGTCCTTCAAATATAAAGTTCTATTTACGTTTTGCATTGGTTGTCATTGGACGTAACCAATTTTCTGCTTATGCATTACGTTATATAAAATCAACCCCGAAGGGTTGAAAGGGTTGGGCTTTTTATAAGAATTAAATATGTATGTGCATATTTGGGTTTTTTGGTGAGCAGGAATCAAGTTCAACGATAAAAAATAATTTCAGTATCACACCCTGTAAGGAGGTTAAAATTACACTTATAAAAATATAAAATATATATCAATTTCTAGGTTTTTCGGTGCTCTTTAACCGAATACGACGTTAAAAGATGATTTCAAGCACCCAGTAACCCTAAGCGCCTCCTAGAAAGGGGCAAGCATACCCAATAACTACTCATTAGGTTTAAGCCCAATTGACGATCCAACTTTATTGAGAAAACAACAAAAATAATTTTTTTTTTTATTTTTTATCGTTGAACTTGATTTCTGCTCACCTAAAAACCCAAATATGCATATACATATTTAATTCTTATAAAAAGCCCAATTTCAACCCTTCGGGGGGCACAAGGGGGTGTTAAGGGGTTACTTGGTGGTTGAAATAATTTTTTAATATTCTTTTTCAGTTTCAGAGCACCAAAAAACTTAAAAATTGATATACATTTTATTTTTTTTGTGAAACATGAAATTTTAACCCCCTTGGAGGGGGCTTAGGGAGTACCTGTGCTATAAAATTTTTTTTTTTTTCGTCATCTTTTGTCCCAGCCCACCAAAAAACCTATATATATACATTCCTTATAAATTTTTATAAAAAGCGTTATTTCGTTCCTCTTGGGGGCTATAAGGGTGACAAGGTGCTCCAAATTATTTTTTGACATTATTTTCGCTTTCAGAGCACCTTAAAACCTAGTTATATGCACACATTTAAAATTTTTAGAACAAGTAAAATTCTAACCCCTAAGGGGGTATTAAGAGGGCGCCAGCGGGAAAACCAACTTTTTTTTTTCTTCTAAAAATACGATTTTCGGGCTAAGCGCCCCCTTGTACATGGGCCTGAGGGGTACCCTCTAGGTCTTGACTTTTTTTTGTATGTCTGTGTAATTTTGACCATGCTATTAATGATGCATTTTGCATAACATTTGAACCACTTTTGTACAATTGCTTCTTTTTGTAAAATTCATTCTAGTTTAAGGCTTAGCCCATTTTGGTTTACTTACAAAAAAACTAGACAAAAAATAGGACTACTGACGCAATTGTTTACGCTGGTCGTTCAGGGGATCTACAATCGTACACTAATTAAACATTAGGTTTTGAATATTTAACGGACTTCGTATTCGAGTTAATCGCACTCAAAACATAAAGAAAGATAAATGAATTTCGATATTGACAAACTTGATTTTCGGGTTCTTTGACTCGACCAGAAATGATCATGGGCGTACGCAAGGGGGGGCAGCTGCCCCCCCTAGCTCTAGCTTTAGAGTTACAAATATATCATATTCATTCATTTTTACAGTAGTTTTTACAACTTTTCATATTAAAGCCAAATAAAACACGATTTTTTGGACAATAGTTTATACAAATACACTTTTTTTTATCTTCACTACACTATTTATTTATTTAATTGCAAACAATTTGAGAGTAAAATCGGATAATATTTTAGAAAGTTATTAAGTTTTCACTGAAGTAGGACTATTCGTTTTTTTTTTGGAAAAAATAAACAGGTACAATAAAATGTTTTTTGCGCATAACTTTTTTTTCTTCTCAGAAGGGATTCCCAAAGCTGCTTAAAACTAAAGACTATGTTTTTGCAAAAAATGCTGCGTTAAAAAATTCAAAATTTTTTGTGCAGGTAGTATAGATAATATCCGGTTCCAGTCGATTTATTTATGTTTTTCAATTATGTGGTCGGAAAAGCATTCGTTTACTCAAAAGGAAGGCTCTTACGAATAAAATATATAATGTTTAAAATGCTTAAAATCGTTCAAAGAATCAAAGTATTTGATAAATTTTTTCAGACCTTTTTTAACTTTTCAAAAATTGGTTTTGGAAAAAGAAAAAAAAAAATTCCAAAAACTCTAAAAAAATTCACACGTGTACTTTGTACGATTCTAAGTATTTTAAACATTATACAGGGTCCGCCAAATAACTTTTTTTTTTTGAGAATTCTATGAAAAAAAAACTACTGGAGTTTTTCTCAAATTTCTTTTTTTATATGAAAGTACAATCTTTTCGGTTAGTAATGGAAAACAATTTCATTCAAATGGCTGCCTCGGCTGGCCATGCAGTAGCCTACACGATCGGTCCAATTTTTAAGCACATTATCGATTGTGTGCAGCTGTATTTCACCAATGGCTTCACGAATATTATCCTTTAAAGCGTCAATTGTCTCTGGCTTGTCGGCGTAACACTTATGTTTGAGGGCACCCCACAAATAATAGTCTAACGGTGTCAAATCGCAGCTCCGAGGTGGCCAAACGACATCAGCTCTGCGGCTGATAATGCGATCTTCAAAAACAGGGCGCAAAACATCGAGTGTAGCTTCGGCTGTGTGGCACGTAGCGCCGTCCTGTTGAAACCAAATGTTGCCAATATCCTCCTCTTCAATTTTTGTGAACAAAAATTCGTTCAACATGGCCCGATAACGATTGACTGTAACGGCCATTCCTTGCTCATTTTCGAAGAAAAATGGCCCCATTATGCCTCTGGACCAAAATCCGCACCAAACAGTGACTCGTTTTGGGTGCAGCGGCTTTTCAATGTATGCGTGCGGGTTTTCTGAGCCCCAAATGCGTCAATTTTGCTTGTTTACATACCCGCCAAGATCAAAATGAGCTTCATCTGAAAAGATGATTTTTTTGGCAAAATCGGTATCTTCTGTAAGTCGATCGCAGGCCCACTTAGCCCAGAATTAATCAAGCGTATACACAACCATATTCGTTCAGCGGAAGGATAAAACTAATTATCTGTCAAATCATACATGAGCTAAGTGTTACCATTCACGAAATAAGCACTAGTTGAAAAAAAAAAAAAAAAACGTTAGATGGCGGACTCTGTACAATTTTTTTGCTTCATAAAAATCGACCCAGTTTATTGTACCTGTTTATTTTTCCGATAAAAAATCAAAATAGTCTTACTGCACTGAAACCTTAATTACTTTTTAAAATATAATCTGATTGTAGTAAATTTGGGCTTAAAATATTTAAAATTAAATACAAATTATAAATAGAAATATAAAAAATATTGCAAAATTGTAAAAAACTGCTATGAAAATGAACTTTTCGCTCAGTTTGAACTTTTAAGTTTAACTCAGCCAATATGAATAGGATTTTAGTAATTGATACATTTAAAAGAAGCGTAAGAATTTTTCTTTAAAATAGTGTATAAAAAAATTCGATCAAAATTGGGTTTCCCGAAATATTTTTTTATAAAATTAGAGCTATAACCTCAAAAATCGAAAGAGTCGATTATATCTAGAACGGCTCCTGGGAAAAAAAAAAATTAATGCGTTTTTTTGAGTCAGCGACCACAAATTAGTTTAAAAATGTGATATGTATTTAAAAGATAACATACCTAAGCAAATTTTTATTTAGAAAGTTATCTAAGAGTACCTTCATAAGTTATTATGAACTTTTATTTAATATTTTAGTGCACAAAAATATACATTGAAATTTCCCAAAAAAAAAAAAAAAGGTTCGCAAAATTTGAGTTTGGCCCCCCCCTAGATGAAATCCTGCGTACGCCCTTGGAAATGATCGTACCATGTAAGGGAGGCAGCTAGACCAAACAAGCTTGCGAATCTAAAATAGTCTGCACTTTTACGATTTTTTAAAATTAATATCGCAAAATTGTCCAAGAACTTGTCAACTTTGGCAGTGAAACTCGTAGTAAAAAATTAGTTTTTTTTTTTAATCTTAAAAAAATTTATGAAAGGTGGAGCTGCCTCCATATTTGCTTAAAATTGTGTGCAAAGTACGTAATGCAATAAAAAACTATTCAATAATGAAATAACTGATGGCCAAAAGAAAAATCATCTTCAGACAATTTATTTTTTATTTCTTCTAGAGAAATCTGACTTACATATGTGAAGCTACGGTCTGTGGTTTTTAGCTTATACAATTAGTATAAGGCATAATATTAAATTTTGATGTGAAAATAATTGTCATTCACGCTATCACGTGACGCCCAATTTTGATATATTTTTATTTTTTTTTTATTTTTCGTTACAAAAAATAAAAAAAAAATCTTTAGAAATTTTAAGCACGTAATGCTGCATGTACCAGCTTAATTTTGCGCTAATTTCAAAATGTTAACGTGGGGTTTTGTTTGTTTATTCCAATTTACTAACAAATTTCGTACAAACCAAGAGCCTTAACTTATTTCTATTTCTTTCGTAAACGTAACGCAAAGTGCATACCAAATCAGATTGATCAATTTTCAAGTCTTAAATAATCATATGAAAATTTCTTCTTGTTACTTCTGATTTCTTTCTTTTATTTTCCAAAAAGTCCAATATTTCTTTTTTTTTGTAAATCTTCAAAGTTTGTTTACATAAAAGAAACATTTTAATTTCATGCTACCATATTGCATCAGCGACTGGATATAGACATTTGATTCTTGGTCAATTTGTATATGTTCCTTTTATAAAACGTATAAATGTGAGGATTACTTTCATGAGAGTGCGTGCTGATGGATTGTTTACGTAAATTTCGCCATCAAATTACGCTGGAAGCCCCCCACATCTCATGTATAACATTTATGCAAACAATTATCTACAAATTGTTTCGAATTTGTAATGCAATTTGAAAAAAAAACTTTGAGCCTTTATAGATCAAAGTCATTTTACATTGTAACTATAAAGTAAAAAAGTTTATTTTGATAATTTTATTGAAACTTTTCAACATTTACTAGAAAAATTACTCACGCTGCTCACATATCGTTTGTTATTTTCCTTATATCCGCATATATCCTTTGTACATTAGAGCAGATCAATTTGTTCGACACATAATTTTTGACCTGGTTTTGTCGATTTTCGGATTCTACGTTTAAAACCCTTCAAGACCATGTAGCTGCAGTGAAATCACATTTCACATTTATGCCTTAAAAATTTAATTCGAAATCTGTAATTCAGATTCTTCATTCGACAGAAAATCTGAGGCTCAACCCTTTTTAAAAATTACTAGGCTAAAGGTTATTAAAATTCGTTCTCTGCAAATATCTCGCTAACAGCCATTTCTGCAGAAAAACACGATGATTACATGGCTCAAGAAATTTACTACAAAAAAAAAAGGTTATCGAATGTTTGTTGTACGACTAATAGGTTAGGAGGCATGGCAACTAAATTAGAAACTTGCTTTTATTGTGTCGAACAATATGAAACGTCCGAGCATATTATTTATAAGGCGTCCCAAAAAAAAAGTTTATAATTGTTTAGCTTCCTGCGTGAACGCAGCGAATCCAAGGAGTGTAGGGGGTATGCCAATCCGTAGCTTGGCTCTTGAGAATTTAGTCGCTCGGGAGCGGAACGCGCTTGTGCATGAGAGAGTTTTAAAAAAACGGTGATTCGGCGTGTGGTGACGTTAGACAACTTCTTGGTGCCTGGATTGCAAAACTTTCCTAGCTTTAATCAAAGAACATGGTTTTAGCAAGATGGAGCAACGTCACACACGTCCAATCGGCCGAGCCGTGACCGCGGGTGTTTACATTTGGGCGATATAATTTAAAAAAAATAATTTCTCAAACTGTATACTTTAATAAATAATAAACAAATTTTCAATAAATGGCTTACTTTTTTTTTAATTGGTCCATTAAATATGTATAAACTTTCTTTTGTGGCACTTTGAGGTTTAATATGAGTTATGATTTTTCTGTAAGTTTCTTTAATTTATGAAAAAGTTTTTCCTTGAGACTTTTTTTGTACGACTTGACTTAACTTGAAGTAACTAACTGCTAGTCTCGAAACGACTTACATAAAGACGTTCATAGTAGATTCTACAATCTACTCACATTGGAAATAGAAATGGAAATTTGCCACTAAGTTTTTGAGTGGAACCTTTAAGGAAACAGAAAATACAGCAGTCCGAAAATACATTGAAAAAGATTGCTGGAAAGGGAAATACCTGATTCGTGGAGATGTTGGAAAGAATTAAAGGTGTAAACTAGTCAACGTGTATGATGGAGGTGTTTTGTGTAGGCCCTATGCTTTGAGATGATATAAAAGATAGAAAAAGGCAAGTAGTCTGCACTGAGTTCAGCTTTTGTCTGATTATTCGTTTTCGTTTTCAAAAACAAATTATTTAATATCTGCTCAATACTGAATTTTTCCATTGTTGTACAATCACGGAAGTTATTTAATTTCTATAGCTGTCACCATCAAGTTTGGCTGACGATATAACATTTTCGAATTCTACAATATCCATAAATATCTTTCTAAAAATCATGTCTCTCTCTGCGTGTTTACATAATCGTAATCAAACTACAAGCTACACAATTTACTGCTTCGTTAAGGTTAAAGAACCTCTTAACCGTATGCAAAAAATCCGCTCAAGTACAATGTCAATTTAAAAGTTCAGAAATCTCTTGGTGACCGTAATCCGTAAGCAAATCCAATGACCATTAACTGCACTTGCTGCTTGTAGTCGCATGTATAAATGTACGTGGCTTATCTGAATATGTGCGTCTGCCATTAACCCATTGTTTTTCAGTCATTAACAGTTCTTCAGTTCATGGAAATTGTAACCGTATCTATGGTTAGCGTGTAAGTCTTTAAACTAAAACCTAATGACCCATTGAAAAAACTGCAATTTTACACTGCTAACATTTGACTTGCATAACGTTGCATTTTTTGCCATTTGTTTATGTGCATCTATTGCAACTGGTGCAAAATATTTGCATACATACACATGTGTGCTGCTATGTATATAACGACTAAGCCCTAAAAATATGTTTTGCATTGCAAAAAAACTAAACAACACGTTTGACCTCAATATTTATTGAACTGAAGCTGTTCGCATGAGAGTCAATAGATTATTACAAGGCTTATTAGTCACCGGAATTGGTTGTAATATGTACGGTCGTATGATGAAAACCCTAATGTATCTAATATTAGAAAAACTTCATGATAAAGTTTATATTTTATTTTGAACGCTTTTACTTCTTCGTAGAAATATGTTAAGTTTTTAAAATTTGATAAAGAGCTCATTTCTTGTAAGAACTTCGTAGAATTTCAAGTTCTACTGAAGTTACATTTGTAATGTTCTAAATTCACTTTTTCCCAAAATAGTCTTGACAGATTCTACATGACAAGAAATCAATTTTCAGGTCATAACCGAACGAGATAAAATTTTTGTAAAGGTATTTTAGTCCAAAACCAAAACCGATTTTTTTGGACCCTGTCACAAAAATGTTGGAATTTTCATGTTTTCAAGTTTACAAAAGAAAAAAAGACGGGTTCAGAATTAACTTCAGTTCCTGTCGATCGATTATGGCATTTTTTTTGCAATGTGAAGAATATGTTCAAATGACGTAATACCTATTTTTTATATCAACGGAGTAATTTTGAAAATTATGAAAAAGCAAAAAATGTCAAATTGAAACATCTCGAAAAACGCATATTTTAAGTCTCTAAATTTCAACAAGGGGATTTCTTTAAACATGTAAAAGTCTCGAAAAGCACGTAAACCTCGAAAACTTTCGAGTCTCGTAAACAAAGTTTAAAAATTTGCCTCGAAAACTTTCCAGGCAAATTCATTCGATGCGTAAATAGCTTCGAAAGAATACAAGAGCGATTGTTGTCAAGTAAATGTATTGAAAAAATATATTTTGTTTTGAAAATTGAATTTGAATTGAATATTTTTCAAATTATATGACAGCTGATACGTTGCTTACACGTTTCAGAAATGTGTGTTCCTGAAAATATGCTCGTAAACTTTCGAGATTTTCATGATTTACGAGTTTACGAGATTAAAGGAATCCCCTTATTATATTTTACACGAAACATACCTTTGAGGTATTTAGAAAACTAACGAAATTTTTTAGGGGAAAAAATTTAGTTTTTCGAGATACATATTTCAATTTGAAAAATTACTACCTTGATATACAAGATTATTAGATAGACCTTACGGCATTTGAAATAAATTCTTCAAACTGCAAAAATAGTCATAATTGACCTACAGAAACTGAAGTTATAAGAATTTTTCGAAATTGATTTATAAAAGATAATAAGATAAACTAGTAAGGGTGTAACTTTTGGTCTGACAAAAAAATAAATGCCCTTCACAGCAGTATTTTCAAAGTTTTGCTTATATGGAAGGTGCCACGCCCTCTTGTGCAAGTTCACCCAATTTTTGCTCAGAGCTTGCATTTATAGTTCTTAGTGTCTGAGTCAAATTTGGTTGGATTATCTCAAAAAACGTTTTCAGTATAGTATTTTTAAACTTTTGCTCTTATGGGAGGTGTCACGCCCCCTTGTCCGATTTCACCCAATTTTTTGTTGAGAGCTTGCATTTATAATTTTTAGTGTCTGAGTCAAATTTGGTTCGATTATCTCAAAAAGCGCAATAAGTACAGCGTTTTCAAGCTTTTGCTTGTATGGGAGGTGCCACGCCCTCTTGTTCATAGTATATATGTGTATTTCGGTTGCATTGTCATAAAAAATACTCCTTAAGTTGCATTTTGAATATTTTTTTGTGAGGGCGGTAGGCCTGTCCGCTTACCGATTTTGCTCATTTTCAATCCCGTGAGCTAACTTTGACAACGGAGGCAGTGTGCCAAATTTCATTGAATTATCTTGTTCAGTTTTCTCAAAAAATGTATTTTCACACAGCCAGCCAGCCAGCCAAACAGACAGACGGATATGGCTATCCATATCTGAGAAGAATATGTATACTTTTCTATATCTGTCACGCTTCCTTCTCTGCGTTACAAACGGAAAGACAAAGTGAATGTAGTGGGTATTGGGTATTAAAATCGGTTATTTTAAGATATCTCATGGACTAAAATAAAAACTAGTAAGGGTGTTACATTTGGCCTGGCCAAAAATTAAATACCCTACACTGCAGTTTTTTGAGAATAGTGCTTGTACCGGTGGTGTGCCACTCTCTCTTGAATTAATTCACTTAGTTTTTGGTTCGGTTATCTCAAAAAACACTTCCAGTATATCATTTTGGATCCTTTGCTTACATGGGAGGTGTCACGCCCTCTTGTCTGGTCCGAGTTTGCCTAGTTTTTGCTCAGAGCTTGCACTTACTGCTCTTAATGTTTGAGAAAAATTTGGTTGGATTACCTCAAAAACATTTTTAGTACAGCGTTTTGAAGCTTTTTCTTATATTGGAGGTGCCACGCCCCCTTGTTCGAAGTCGCCTTATTTTTGCTTAGAGCTTGCATTTATAGTTTTAAATGTTTGAGTGGAATTTAGTTGGATTATCTCGAAAAACGTTTTCATTATAGCATTTCGAAATTTTTACTTATATGGGAGGTGCCACACCCTCTTGTCCGAATTCGCCTAGTTTTTGCTCAGAGCTTGTACTTACTATCCCTAGTTTTTTGTGTATTTTGCTTGCCACGCCTCCTTCTCTGCGTTACAAACGGAAGGATAAAGTGAATATACCCTGGGTGTAGGGTGTAAAAAGAGAGCAATTTTTAGAATAAGTAAACCAAAGTCTCCCATAAGTTAACTTCAGAAGTTATAACTGTTCATCAAAATAAATATATATGACGCGGTCAGACAAAACCTTATTAAACATTGCCAGTAGTAAAATTAACTTCTTAGTCTTACCGGATAAAAGACAAAATTCTGAAGCGAATGACACCAAAATCGTGCAAATATAATAAGAATTGATGAGGTTATGGCATTTTAAATCCTAAAGTACGAAAATTATAATTGAGTTTCAAGTTCGGAAACATTCGGGCCAAAGTTCGTTAGAGTTTGGAAAAATTAATTTTCAAACTAACTAGCGATTAATATATCAACTCAAACCACTTCAAAGTTAATTTTAAGATATATCTTGGTTTTGTCAGACCGCATCACATATTATAAAACAGAAAAAAAAATCACTCAATAAAATTAGATTAGATTTGTATAAAATTTCTTTTCTCTGAACAGAATTTCCAGGAAAGGACCTATCTGATTTGAATCGAAAGAATCATGTACAAATTAATTGAGCGTAAAAAATTCTACATAAATATTATGTAGATTAAATAATACTTAAAAACAAACATAAATTTTTCATAAAATTTTCTCACGTGAGGTGTGAAAAAAGAGGCCAACTTTGAATAAAAATAAACAGAGACGTAAAACAGCAACGATTTGTTTATTTTTAGCATGAAATGAAATATCAAACAGAGGCATTTCCGAAATAATTCCAGCACTGACTGATTGTTTGTTTCGACCCATGCTGCGTTGAATTGAAAAAGAAAAGGCAAGAAAAAACATATTCTATGAAAACTTATGTTATTAAAAAAACATCAGTAATTGTGCAATATCTGAATAATGAAACAAATGTATTTTAGTCGCTCTATTTGTGTAGATTATCACATTTTCGACTTAATTATTAATTGGAAAAAAAAAATAATAATAAAATAAAAAAATAAATGCATTCGAATCTGCTTTGTAGAGTTTAATAAAACAGATGTTTATCTAATGAATGTTGAGATCAATACTTTGCATAAAATTTCGTTTTCCAGCCAAACATTGGTCATATTTCCTTATATAGGTAGATAAAAGCAACTGCTCTGCCTAAGGTGTATCCGAATCATGATAAAATTTCTAGTTAAGCTCTGTGAAAACGACCTTTCGGTCTAATGCAGACTGAGTAGCGCAAACTGTGTGATGTAGAAATAGAGTTCATGACTTCACTGATTACACAGTCCTGCGACGAAAAAAAGTATGAGATCAGAGTAAGTGATTTTTATAGATTTTTGCTCGCTGAATCCGAATATGATCTCCGATTTGCTCCATCACGTCAGAGATCCGAGTTATCCTTGATTTAAAGTGCAGAAAACGCTATTTTCAGACATATTGAGTACATCCTGAAAGTAGTTTAGTTTACTTTTGACAGCGGCAGTAAATAGTGCTAAGCTTCGTCTTTAAAGTTTACTTTTATCTTTTCCAATTGAATCATTAGTTTCCGAGTTATCATCCATTGAAGTAAAGGTATACAAATTGAATATAGTCCTTTACAGGTTTTATCGATAACTTTAATTCAATCGATGATGTCTCGGAAACTAATGATTCAATTGAAAAAGTTAAAAGTTAGCTTTAAAGACGAAGCTCAGGGCTATTTAATGCCGCTGTCAAAAGTAAACTAGACTACTTTCAGGATGTACGCCATATGTCTGAAAATAGCGTTTTCTGCACTTTAAATCAAGGATAACTCAAATCTCTGACGTGATGGAGTAAATTGGAGATCATATTCGGATTCAGCAATCAAAAATCAATAAAAATCACCTATTCTCATTTCATACTTTTTTAACTTTTTGAAAAACGCAGGACTGTGTTATTTAAAGGCACCTGAGTCAATACTACTTAGTTTAAAAAATATAATTAAGGCTATTTCAATTCTGCAATTATATGAAGATAAACAGCGAGCTAGTTTGCATATATTTATAACTCAGTATATTGTTTTGAAATTTTTACTTGTACAGTGGATGCCATAAGCTCTTTTTCAACTTCGCCTAATTTTCGAGAGAAAAAAGTTTTGAATAAGATCTCTATAGTTAATTTATTTTAATTAGCTTGCAGTCACTGAAACCGAAACTGGCAACCGTTTTTTTCTACAAGATCTGGAATTCGAGTTATCCTTGCTCAAAAGTGCAGAAAACTTTTTTTGAGACATATGCCGGACATCCACGCGGTAGTCACTTTTGTTAACGGCATCGAATAGCCATAATCTTCGTCATTTAAACTTACCTTTCGATTTTTTTCAATTGTATCATTGCTTTCCCAGATATCATACTTTGAAATAAGGTATCTGAACATTTTCTGCACATTTCAGCAAGGATAACTCAAATCCTAGACCTGATAGAGAAAAACGATTGCTACTTTCCAATTCAGCTACCAAAAAAAATTTAAACATCAAAATTTCGTGTTGAACAGTATTATTACCCAGTGTGCCAGACGGTTCAAATCTTCGCTTTTTTATCCGTTACGGATCCGTTACTGATCCGTTGGCGGGAGAGATTCCCAAAAAAAAAACGAATCGTTTATTTTTTTGGAATTTCTCCCGCAAACGGATCAGTAACGGATCCGTAACGGGTAAAAAAGCGAAGATATGAACCGTCTGGCACACTGGGTATAAATTAAAAAGGGTTTTATTCGGACAACGAATTACATAATTGGAACGCTGAATTTAAATATGAAGAATTGCAAATGAAAAATTTTTCTCAAATTGATGGCATTTTCATTTAACATAAGTATTAATAAACAAATTTATCAGCAAATGTAAACAATTTTCAAAATCCGAGATTTTCATTCCAATCATTTGTAAAAATATGACATTGCCATAATAAGATAAAAATGCTCATTAAGTTCAATGGTTAAAAAGTCAACACTTCCGTTTTCCGCAAATTATTGACAACTTCCACGCAACATTGCAAAATCAATGGAAAAGAAGCCACAAACCACAACGATTGCGCTTCTTCAGGTTTTATTGCACACAATAAAATTGCATGAATATTAAAGTATAAAAACAAATAAATATGCATTAACATTTTTAATTAAAATTATTTTTACAACATTTACTAAACATTCAAGACAATGGAACTCTTGAGATCTAAAAGGAAATAATAGAAAAAAATACAATAAAATCCAAAATTCACATTAAAAAAAAGGAGTTTTTTCATAATCGCATGTTTACACGCCAACCCAACGAGGCAAAGGAAACAAAAATGCCGAAAAGAAGATGCGCAAGTTAACAAACATTGCACAATATTGCAACATAATTAAAGCGTATTGCACGCCATAATCACAGGGAAAATTGCCGACCAAAATGAATAATCGTCATGTTACTCAATAACAAACAACGCGGCGCTGGAAAACTCGTTTTGTAAATAAACAATTTTCAGCAGAAAACTTAAAGTGCGATTTTCCTTTCGTTAGACAGACGTTAGACGCAAATGCGTTTCATTAAACGCGATGCCTTAAATGTCGGAAGATGCATATGAACAGAAGAACTGGAAATACTTGTCATACCGCCACATGTGTATGCGCGCCAATTGACTGACCACTTGTTACATGTTGACAAAAAAAGGCATTTCCTTTGAAGATGTCTTGAAGGCCATTGCCAAACAACATACTACACATATGTAGATAGTTATGCTGTGCTCAAAATAACGTCATTGTCATCGTCATTATTCATTTTTATAATACTGGTTGGTTGATAAGCCAGATAGAAATTTTGGAAAAGTACCAGGGATTGAGATTAAGCCATACTCTTTTAAAACAACAAGAAATTCAAAGAGTTATGAGCTTGCATTTCCGCCGCAGCGTCTCCACAAAATTCTGCAATCGAGTACGTTGATTCCCGAATCCACGCATTAATTTCATTCGTTATCACGATGATTTGGGATAGCCATTTTCCTGTTATATTAAATTGGATCCAACCGATTTGATGATTAAAATGGCTATGGGTGAAGTGCTTTTTGCATAGATGTCGTTTTTAGGTTAGGTTTACATGGCGGCAAATTAGCCACACATAGACCAAAAAGGTCCATAGTGATACCACATTAATGTAGTTTTTGGTCCACCAAATACCATGAGGTGTCATAACGCTGCCGAAATAAGTGAATTTTCCACCTTTTCTATGCTGAATTCCCCTATAATGAAACTACTGCTGGCACCAGTTGGAAGAATAGGCGTGCTCTTTGTTATATCAATGCTAATTTTGAAAGGCTTGATAAGGTTGAAAGTTATGTTTATTCAAAGGATTCATCGACGAGCTTTTAGGGTGAAAGTCTGCCTGTTATTTCCAGATGTTCTATAGTTTTTCCAAAATTTATCAAATTGAGAGTTTTCAGCTGTGAAGCTCACCTTCCTCAGCAAAATGCTTGCTTTACTCAAAACCGAGGCATCTACGAAAAAACTTAATATGACGTAAAATGCTTAGAATCCTTCAAAAGATAGTTGTGAGTTTTATCAGAATTATTGGTAACTTTTTTTTTTTTTTGTATAGAAAAATTATAACATAACCCAAAAAATTCTGAAAGAATTCGCACGTATTTTTTGGACAATTCTAAGCATTTGCCTTATACACTTTTTTCGTTAGGTGCGTTACTTTTGAATAAAAAATCGTTTTTTCCACCGCTTAAGTGAAAAACATAAAAAAACGATTTTGGGACGTGAATATTATCTACACATATACCCCTAAAACAATTTATAAATTTGAAACGTCAAAATTTTTATAAAAACATAGTCTTTATTTCTAAAGCACTCTTGGGTATACATTTTGTAATGAAAAAAAAGTTATGGCCAAAAACATGTTTTTTTTTAGCAAAAATGGACCTTCAGTAGAATCAAAAGTGCTCTATTGGTTTTTCTCGCGATGAAAAAAAAAAAGGTGCAGTTATCGATTTTAAGAGTCCTTACTTCTGAGACGGTTTCAGGATGAATCTAAATATCGACCCTATCTATTGTACATACATTAAATAGTTTTGGAGATATGATTAACTAATTTTCTTGGGGCGTGGCACCGCCCACTTATCAATTGAACATTACACATGTACCAAATTTCAACTATTGCGTCAACTATTTTCAAAAGTAAAATGAAATAATCGTAAAGGGGTCGTGGCACCACTACGGAATCTCATTTTTATATATGTACCTAGTAGATATAAAAAATTTGTGGACGGGTAAGACTTGTTCAATTCGTTTGTTTCTTATTAAAAAATAAAGTGTCCTTATGTTCTTTGAATTGGTATCTGATTACAAAACTTAAGTTTTCATTTAGGATATTCTTGTCTAAGGAATCAAAATCCATCATGGAATAATAATGTGTTTTTTTTAAATCACTGGCGACACTAAAATGATTTCACTTGTTGACATGTGTAACAAGAGTTGCCAGCGCATAACTAAGAAAACAAGTTTCACTTTCGTTTTCAATTGTGGAAACTCTCTTAATGGACAATAAATTTCATTGAAAAATCAAAATAAACAAAAAATTTCACAGAGATCAACACAATGTTTTGTTGTGCGACACCGTGTATTGGCAGATGGCAGCAACACTACATTGGAAATGACCACAATGCGTTTGTCAATCAAATGGACAGGCAATGAATGAATGAATCTTCTTCTATCCACTTGACTTGTTTTGTTTATTTCTTTCCATTTATACTTCTTGACAATTGAAATCGTGCAGTGATATAGTGAAAGCAATTATAAACATGATAGCAGTTACAATACAACAATGATAATTTTAACAACAAAATAATTGACTATAGCTAAATGCTAGAAATTAACTTTTAATTAATAAATATGTACGTACCTATGTGAAGCATGTGGGGTATTAACAATCATCGATTCATACATATGCATGTAGGTATGTTTTTGATAATAACACTCTTGTAGCATATGAATGTTTGACAGACTGCAGACGGGCCATTCTTACTTTAGGTCGTGATCAGAGTGTGTACTTTGAACAACTCTTTAGCTTTAAAACAGTGTTGAACAGTCGGCGGAAAATTTAAGAGAGAGCAAATAGATAGGAGACAGACAGAGAAAGATAGAAAAGAAGAAAGCTCAATTGAGCTATGGAGCGCCGATCTTTGGTGTAGAATGATTTGTATGAAAAAAGCACAACGCGACTATAGTGAAAGCGTTGCGATGCTTGAACTGAAGCGTTATGGCGCTTTGCGGCACCGCAAATGCTTTGTTTTGCCTTTTTTGTATGTTTGCAGTCGAATTAGAACAGGAAAATGAAAGAATTGATAAAATAAGGGTCAGTAAAAAAAACACATTAAAATGCAAAACAAAGCGTGGCGACTTGTTTTTGATTTTTTTTTTTTGTTTTGATTTTATTCCTTAGTGCAAAATACAATACAAGCAAATAAATAAAAAAACAAAACTCAAAGCAACTCACTACACACGCTGTATTTTGCATTTTTCTGTGTTTTTTCAGTCGAATTAGAACAGAACTAGTTAGGGTGTTACCTTTGGCCTGGCCAAACATTAAATACCCTACACAGCAGTAATATGAAAGTTTTGTTTATATGGGAGGTGCCACGCCCTCTTTTCCAAATTCACCCAGTTTTTTCTCAGAGTTTGAACTTATAGTTCTTAGCATTTGAGTGTTTTCAGTAAAGCGTTTTGAAGTTTTTGCTTATATGGGAGGTGCCACGCCCTCTTGTCCAAATTCTCCTGGTTTTTGTTCAGAGCTTGCGCTTACAATTCGTAGTATTTATGTGTATTTTGGTTGCATTATCGTGAAAAAAACTCAAAAAGTTGCATTTTGAATATATTTTTTGTATGGGCGATAGGCGTGTCCGTTGACCGATTTCGCTCATTTTCAATCCCCCGAGCTAACTTTGACGCCGAAAGCTGTGCACCAAATTTCATTGAATTATCTTGCTTAGTTTTCCCAAAAAGTGTATTTCCACACACAGCCAGCCAGCCAGCCAGCCAGCCTGCCACCCAGCCAGACAGACGGACATAGCTATATCGACTCAGGAGGAGACGCTGATCAAGAATATATATACTTTTCTATATCTGCCACGCCTCCTTCTCTGCGTTACAAACGGAAGGACAAAGTGAATATACCCTGGGTGTAGGGTATAAAAATGAAAGAATAGATGAAATATTGATCAATAGCTATTTTTGCATCATTTTATGTATTTGTTAGATTTTGTTTTTATTTCATCTTTGCTAGAAGAGCTCACTGTGATCGCTTTACTCAACTTGATCTTCGCAATGCTATGCTTCGAGCGCAACTTTGCTCAAAGCGCGCATTCTGATCGCCACCTTAATCAGTTAAGGGAAATTCACTTGCACGAACCGCAATTTTTGAAGAAGGTTCGAAAAAATCATTGACTTTTTTTCAAAACTAAATTAATTTTTGAAAATATTAAAACAGTTTTGAACGATTTTTCCGTGCGATTTCAATCCACTGGGACAAAAACTAAACTCGTACCCGAAACTCAAAGCAAAAAATGGTTCACGTTCAATATTTTTATAGACCCTCGAGGGGTCCTGCAATTTTTATTTTTATTAATCTGAACCCAACTTTATCAGGGTTTCAGTCCCTGCACTTCGGAGACTCCAAGAATGTATGAATTTTTAATAATAATGCCTCAAATAATAAAACGATTTAAAAATGTTTCAAAAGGAAACAAACACATAATTTTATGAGCTAGCTATTTTCACGTTCATTATTTTGTTTTCACATTTCGATCTCGAAGTCAAAAATACCGATTTGAATTTCGAACACGTGCGCCCGCGCGATTTTTGGCCATAACTGAAATTAAGTTTTTATTGACCCCAAAAGCAGCTCGAATACAAATTCAAATTAATGAACTTCTTCTTCCATTACAGCTGCAGTGCATTCGATAGTTTGAATAGGAATGGCAACGCACATAATACGTCGACAATTATCAAATTTTATGGTTGTTAAGCACGATTACTATATGTGACCCTCCAGTGGAAAAGGTACCTTATCTTCACTCACAAAATTTAGCAGTAAAGCTAAACATAAAAGATATGGTTAATTTTACCAGTTTTCAGTTTAAGGTGAAATTCAATGCGTAGACATGTTCTGAACATTTTACAACTGATTTGAGGTCGATTATCAAACTACAAATATCAATAAAAGTGGTCTTGCCGAACCTCTAGCCTGTAAAAATTGATAATTGACAAACTTTGAACTTCGATATCCAAACAACAAACAAAATTAAGTTTTTCATTTTACGATTTCAAAATGCCATAACTCAGTCAATTTTTGGAATTTTCCAGTGTCATTTTATTCAAAATTGTACTTGTATATTTTTAGAAAATGCAAAAAAACGGTTTTTTATTTTGTGAAGATAAGGTACCTTTTCCACTGGATAGTCACATATGTATTGTTCGTATTTGCTTTGCAAAAAACAAATATAAAAAAGTTCCCTCGGCTTATTTTTTGGTCTGATGTTTTTTTTTGTCTCTTGTTTTCACCCAAAGTCGTTCAACTCTTTGATTACATGATGAAAATCGATAATGTATGTTGTGGTAGGTTGTTGAAATTATTTGACCCACATAAGTTGACGCAATAACCTATCACGAAATTCTATGAATAGAGAGAGAGCAGAATACGTTTTATCTGGTGTATTATTGATTGATTGATAGTGTACTTGTAACTTGTACTTTTGAGCACAATTCCGTATTAAAAACTTAATTCACTCCTTAGATGCTTATTGTGTAATGCCACCAAAAAATTACAAAGAAAACAAATCAAACATGACCTACAGTATAATTTATATGGAGATGTAATTATGCACAAAGAGGAAAATGTTGTAACGAAATTTACTACCTACTTAAATTACACAGGCACACAAAATACAAAAATAAAAATGGATTGAACTTTTGACCGGACATATGTACAGTTCTTTTCGACGCTGAATCCGAATACAAGGCAAGAATTGCTATGATACTTTTAGTATTTCGAGATATCCTTGCTTGAAGTTGCAGAAAACGCTGTTTTCAGGCTAATGATCTAGTTTCAGGAAATGGTATAATTATTTTAATGGAATCGAATAGCCATAATCTTACTTATCAAAATGTACTTTTAAACTTTTCCAAGTAAATCCTTACTTTTCGAGTTATCACCCTTTGAAGTAAAGGCATCTCAACCGCCATACAAAATGCTAAATTATATTTCTTACGGTAAAACGATTTGTGGACAAAAAACAACAAATACCTAAAATGAGTTCAAATCTGCTGCAGAGTATGAAATATGTTTGTACTGGATTTCCACTCCAAGTCAAACCTTCTCCACACAAAATTGTTCTTTTTTCAATTCAATTTAAACTTTTCGAAATCAAAATAAACTTTTTCCAAATCAATTAAAGCTTTTTTCCAAAGCAAATTAAACTTTGCAAAAAAACGTTTAAAATGATATATCCGTGTTTTTTTTTTTTTTTTTGCAAAGGCTAGTTTAATTTGTTATGTCAAATTATTGTATCTCTAACTTGAAAAGGTGGGAGCTATTTTTGAAGCTACAACCTAAGTGTATTTGTTTTAACGAAAAAATACAGAAACTGTCGTAACTAATTATAGTATTATTTTAATCTACTTTATTTGTTTATTTATGCTTAAATAAAATAATTTATAATTTTTCTTCTCATTTTCAGATACGATGTCGGTCATGATGGTTACTTGGACTTGACAGAATTGAAATTTATGATGGAAAAATTGGGTGCACCACAAACGCATTTGGGCCTCAAACAAATGATATCTGAAGTCGATGAAGATTCTGATGGAAAAATTTCATTTCGTGAATTTTTGCTAATTTATCGCAAAGCAAATGCTGGTGAATTGGACTCCGAATCTGGACTCAATCAGTTGGCAAGACTTACTGAAATTAACGTTGAAGAAGTTGGCGTTAGTGGTGCCAAGAATTTCTTTGAAGCAAAAATTGAACAGCAACTGCGTACAAATAAATTCCATGATGAAATTCGGCAAGAACAGGACGAAAGACGACGCGAAGAAGAGGAACGTGCAAACAGACGCCTGCAGTTTCAGCAGCGTGCAGCAATATTTCAATAAATGCAATAAACAAACTATTTATCAATAATATAATAAGTAAATGAGCGCGCGCAAAGAAAGCATTTCTGCAGCAGCAGCCAGCAGCATCAACATCATATTCATAATCGTAGACATCACCATATAAGCTTTTAATTTTTGTCACTAAATTTAAGTCTTTATACTGTAACATAATATTATGCAATCAACACTGTCGCAAATCAATTTTTGTGAATTATATTCACTCTTGGCAAATATTCTTATTGGCGGCGATAGGGCTGAAAACATTGTATGTATATGAAAAGTAACTTTACCAAATGTGTCTACTTTTTACGTAAAAAATACTTTTAGAAAATAACTTCTGTGAACTTTATTCGCATTTAATTAAGGTTCCTCCTGCATTTTATATCGTCACCTCAATACTAACACTAGGTAACTCCACTTTTCTAGTTTTCAGATAATTCAATTTAAAGATTTTTGAAAATTTGATTTTAGACTTCTAGTTTCTAGTTTTCTTTTCTTATACGTAGGGTACTATTTATGTTTCGGGAACTGGCAAAACTAATGTCAATAGCTAAAATCTGGCAACACCATAACAAAGTTTGACATTTTTAGCATAAACGTACTCACAACGTTTTGGTGTACAAGTGCTATTTGTTTTATTTACAGTGAGTTTAAAAATCAATTTTTCCATTGATAAAATTTAAGCGATTGGTAAATAATGCGGTTTCCAACGAGAACAAACGTTTTTTATAACTAAGTGTTCATGCAAAATCGAATGTATTGAAGTGGAATTAATGTACAAAGATGCCTTTATCTCACAATGTGTCACATGACGATCTTGCATTATCAGTTCATGCACTGCATCGATGTTTTGTGACACAACAACCGATTATGGACGACCTTCACGGAATTCTTCGGCGACCGAACTACGACCACGATTGAATTCATTATATCAGCGATATACTGTGGTTTTGATGGTGCTTTTATCGCCATACAAAGAACCGAGTTCATCGACACATTCTTGTTGAGATAATCCACGTCAAAAGTTGTGAAAAATAATCCAACGAAAACCTTTTCTTTAAATTTCCATTTTTTGGCCAAATGGATTTCCTTAACTCACTGTAAACAAAACAAATACCACTTGTACATCAAAACGTTGTGAATTCGTTTTTGTTAAAAAATATCAAACTTTATTATGGTGTTGCCAGATTTTAGCTATTGATATTGGTGTTGCCAGTTCCCGAAATATAAATAGTGCCCCTCGTAACTTCGTAATGATGGGACTTAAGGGGCCGATGGATAGAGCAGACTATGCACCAAACCAAGATGAACCTGATAGGCCACTTATCACAAAAACGATAATTTAATAGTTATTTAGTTGTACATAGTATTTAGGTGACGATATTTAGTTGAGTATTATGCCAGTGGCATCAATGCAAATTTAAGTATTTGTTGTGTTGTTTCTTATTTAAAACAACAAATATGTGACAAAAAATGAAAGACAGCTTAAATCGATTTAAGAAAAATGAATTTAAAAAGCCAATTATTCATTCATTAATTCTTAGTAGTTTCAGGATTTCGGAAGTTATTAAAAAAAAAACACTAAAATCCAATCAGAAATATCATTTACAACTAATGTAAATTAGTTTTATAACAGATTTTGCCTTAAATCGACTTAAGCTATTTTTCCTTTTAACCACAGAATTTATTTTTGATTATTAACATGAATGCAGTATTGTTAATTATTTGGTAATTCTAAAATTATTGAGTAAACAAACTTTAAAAAGTAAAAAACAAAGACCTTTCAACACATTTGAAAAAAAAAAAAAATACTTTTCATATAAAATTATAACAGAACACAATGTATGTATGGCGTTTTTGTACCAGATTTAATTGTTAAATATCAGATTTCGTGAAGAAGTTGACAAAAAAAAAAATAATACGGCAAATTTTAAATAATTTCTCCCAAGAAAATAATTTCGGCTTCAATTCGCAAAGTCTGAACGCAAAACTAATGGTTGGGTATCTTCTAAACGAAATTGATGTAAGATTTAGGGATCTGTTGCATTAACGTTATATAAATAGATTTAAACTCTTATACAAAACATACATAAATACAAATAGTAAACCAAAACAAAGAAGTTGTAGTAGTTTTATATAGTAAACTGTTTTTTGTTTTATCTTCTTTCATTTATGTGTTTTATTTAACATTTCTACATTAGTGCCATTACTATTTGATTTTTTTTTCTTTCTTTGGACATAATTCTCTTTTGTTAAATTCCTTAAATTTATTGACCCTTAAAAGAATTGTTTTGAAATCAAATTTTAAAATACCCACATGTTAATCTTAACGGTATATTAAACTTTTATAGCATACGAGCAGTATACATAAAAAGATGCTCTCAAAATTGGTAAAAATTGTAAATGTACTTGTATCTTAAAGTTTGCATTTTTATTATAAGCAAAACATACAAAAAATCAGTGTTGTATTTTTTTACATTGATTAAATTTGGATGTTGTATATACACATATATAATTTTACTAACAATTAAAATTTGAAAAAATAATAATTCTAATGATTGAAAACACAGAAATAGTTTATGCTTTTTGCATTTAGTGTTACTGAGTTAAAACCTAGTGTAAAACTTTTGTGAGTGTTTTATTAATTTAACTGTATTTTATATATATATGTAACTATTCAAATGTTTGGTTTTAATGAAAGATTTTAAATTAAATAATAATTATAATGATACAATTTGTGCACACAATTTAATTAAACTTATATAAAACAATTATATTTAATTAATAAATGTGTATATAATACCATTAACTCCATTGAATGATTTTTTAATATTTTGTTTTAATCGGAAAAACAATTTTGGGCCTCTACTTTGTCTTGTCTTCTCACGGCGTGCCTTAAACCGATTTAAATCGAACGTCGTATCACATCAAATTTTTCTCCAGATTCTGTTTACTTATCATTCAAAGGAACAAATTGTGAAACATTTTACAACACAACTCTGTTTGATTTCGTGAAGTGGCATCGTTTCATGATTAAAATAATCAACAAATATATCGATACCTTAGAGCGCTATAGTCCTATCTCCACTTTTTGCGATTTTGAGATTTTTGCAGTTCTGGCATCATTGTAGGCTTCTTTACCGTGTAAGAAACTGTGTGATGTCAAAATACCACTAGAATACCAAAATATTCGATAATTAAGAAAAATCCTATCTCCAAACTGTAATTTTTTCAAGAGCGCTACTGTCCTATATCCACTGAATATTCAAATAAGTCACATTTTTAAAAAAAAAAAAATCTTTTTTCGCGTTTTCTTCGCGTTTCATGACTTTTTGCGACATTTTAGTGAACAAATTTGGTTACACCCAAGGCTCCATCTTGTTTGTTGGAACCAAAAATTCAAAAAAAAAAAAAAAAAAAAAAATTCGTTTTTTTTCGTATTTTCTACGCGTTTCATGACTTTACGACATTTTAGTGAAAAAATTTCAAAAAATTTACTAAATACGACGTTTTTTAATAGTAGTGGAATTCTATATAAGGGCATAAGTAATGACATGCTATAAGTTGGCTGGCATTTCGTTAGAAATTAATAAAATTGGTTAAAAACATTAAATTATGTTAAAATATACCATGGGTAAAATTATTGCATTTATCGTTATATCAAAATAGCAGCCGATTCTAAATAACCACTGTTTGAAATCTTCTTTTTGCATTTCCCAACAATTGGAAAAATGGAGATAGGACTATAGCGCTCTAAGGTATCGATATGATTATTTTGATTATGAATGTCTACATATGTAAACTAGACCTAAATAGTTTTCATCAAATTAATTTTCAAAATTTTAGTTTGATCAATTTTGAATATTAAGTCCTGAACACATTCGGTGCGAGCTGCGAGTGCGAGAAAAAATAGCTTTTGCTTAAACGATTTTTTGAGCTTTTTCACGTGCGTGAAAACACAATCAACTCGTTGGGAGAAAATTTTGTTTATGAAAATTGAAAGCAAATGAAAACAAAAAACGAAAAAAAACGTATTTGTTTTTAAAATTGTTTAAACTTCAAATTGAAAAATTTAGTTGAAAACATTTAAGGGAGTAGTTAGGCAGAAGTAGCGTTTTTGCGAAACAATTTTTTTTCATATAAATTTTAATTCAACATTTTTGATTTTTTTATATGTTATTGTACATATTTTTAAGTAGCAAAAAAAAAAATTTCAATTTTCGTTGACTTCCGGTGAAAATATGGGCGACCGGAAGTAGGCCGGTTTTGATGTGGTACCCACGATTTCTCGATTTCAGATCATCTGAAACACAAAAAACAAATTGCATTTTAAAGTACAAGTGAATGGCTATCTTGGGTACTAGAACTGGAAAAAAATATTGATAAATGAACAAGAAGTGCAATTTTCAATTTTTTTAATCTTTTTCAACCTCGTTTTTTGTTAATAATATTGTTAAATATTTATTGACAGTATTGATTCTAGTACCCAAGATAGCCAAATCTATTACGAACATTTAAAAAAAAAAATTGAAGTAAATCGGTACAGTAGATCAGCCGGAATCGTGGGTACCAGTTCAAAAAACACTGTTCTGAGAAAAACGCGTTTAAAGATTTCACAACAAATTATCAATATTATCGACACAATAATACATATTATAATTATTTCTTCAAAACCGGAGTATTGTACTTTATGATTTTTGGTGCAATTATAAGTGCACGAGTCGGGAAGTAATAGGACTTTTGCAAAACGCGTGTTTTTACGACAGAAGAGCACGATTCGACAACAAATGTACACTAGTTTTTAAACTAGTTTTTAAACTAGAAACTAGTTTTTAATTACTTTACGATAACATCTGAGGGAAAAGAAGGTTTCTACATTATTCTTGAGGGTTTAAAGTATCTGAAACGGGAAAAAAAAAATTTTTTTTTTTAAAAAAAACTACCTGACTACTCTCTTAATTTGAATTTTCGTATCTTGTCTTCTTCTTCTTTTCAAAAAATCGCAGGCATATAGAATCAGTTCTATCGCAATGCGAGAGCTTTTACAAGTGACGTTGGCAATCCTGCTCAATGAAAGCTTGATTGTACATCTTACTCTAACATATAGAAAAAATCATTCTTTTTCATTGTTTTTTTTTTTTGAACTCGCAGCTCTCACCGAATGTGTTCAGGACTTTATAAAAAATTACGTAAAAACTAAAATTTTAAAAATATTTAAAAAGTTTTTTTTTAGGCAATATTTACTAATAATATAAGCATTAGATTCAGGTTATTAGAATTAAATTTCATCAATAAGTGGAATTTGGGGTACAAGCTTGGCATGGTTTGTCTCATACTAATAAGGTCGGAGGTGCCCAGAAAAATTAACTCATCATATTTCTGAAAATATTTAACGGACAGAGGTGATAGAGTACCGGAACAAACAATGTCCATTACAAAAATAGGCTGTGCCACGCCCTTGACAAATTTTCGCTATGTCCCTGAAACTATTTAACGCACATACAGTAGGTTCAAGCCAAAGTCGTACACCAAACAAACTTTTTTTCAATGCCCCAAAACTAAGTACTCAAAACTAATTTAAGAAATTTGAAGTACATTTTTTAATAGCCTATTTAATCCTTCAATTTTAACAAAAAACCAAACTTGAAATTTTCCGTTATGTTTGAAAATAAATAAAATGTTGCAGAAATCAAGCATATTCAGCACCAAAGGCAAAGTCGTACACCTTAACAAAATTATAATTTTTACATGAGTTCAGTTATTAGTGTACATTATCTTCTCTTCTTATAGGAGCTAAAATTGTATGTTTTTTTGTTTTTTTGTACTTATTTCTGTGCCAATATTTTTTCTCGAAAACGGCTACAGCGATTTCAATGAAACTTAAAATAGTGTTAGGTATTAGCAAACAATGAAGAATGAGCTAGGTTTGAACTTTGTAAAGGCTCACCAGAGGGCGTGGCACTGCACTAAATTTTAAATTTGATTTAGTCATAACTCACAAACCATACAAGGTATTTGGACGAAATTTGGTCAGCGGATACGGCTTAATATTGCCTTGTAACAGACAAAAAGTGAGCGGGATCGAAGAAGTGCCACGCCCACTTTTCAGCCCTTGAAAATTTTGATTCAATATTACTCGAAAACGACTCCAACAATTTTTATGAAAATTTAGGAGATATTACCTCTGAAAACAAGGATTCATATGTGATGCGTCGGTATATTGGGAAAACTCGTTGAAGGGCGTGGCACCGCCTACAAAAATATAAAACGGTATAAAAAGAGAACCAATAAAGCAAACATTCTGAAATTAACTGTGAGGAGCCTAATTGCAATAGGGCATCTCTGATTTGAAAATGGGCGAAATGTCGCCATTGCGCGTGGAACCTCCCATACAAGCAAAATACGTTAAATGCTATTTCTCGCAAATCTTACAAGATATTTTAATGAAATTTGGTATGTAGGTACTACTTATCAATGCCTTGTAATAACCGAAAAGTGGGCGGTATCTAAGAAGTGCCACGCCCCTTTTTTAACCATTGAAAATTTTAATTCAATATAACTCGAAAACGAATTCAACAATTTTAATGAAAATTTAAAATATTTTTCCCCTGAAAACAAGTATTAATATGTGATATGCCGTTTTATTAGGAAAACTCGTTGGAGGGCGTGGCACCGCCCACAAAAATTTAATACGCTATAAAAAGAAAAGTACTAAAGCAATCTTTCTGAGTTTAAATGTAGGGAATCTTCTTTTTATGAGGCACCTACGAGCTGAAAGTGGGCAAAATATCGCAGGTGGGCGTGGAACCTCCCATACAAGTGAAACAAATTAAATGGTATTTAACGCAAATGGTACAACATATTTTGATGAAATTTGGTATGCGGATCTGGATCACGAGTATCTAAAGCATAACGAAAAGTGGGCTTTGTTCATTAATTGCCACGCCCACTTTTTTCCAAAATAAAAATTTTAGTTAATAACTCATGCACAAAAAAAAATGGAATGATCTTTCCGAGGCATGATGATACGATATTTCAGCCCCCATACAAGAGACGAAATATTTCGGGTGCGTGGCGTATCCCATTTATTTATTTTAAGTCATTCTATTTCTCTTAAAAATTTGGAGTTCTTGATATTTTTCTATACCATTCGATATTTTCCGAGTTTTTTCTTATTATTATTCTCATCGGTTAATTTATCATTTTGAAAGCATTGGGGGTGAAAAGGTACGAGTTTCATAACAAAAAATAGCTATGAATAAAAACATCGACTAAAATAATAAGATCAGATTGTTGACCGAGCAGGGATCGGTCTCCAGGTACTTTTGTTTTTTTTTTTGTCATGCTTAGTCCTTTTGGCATCCTTTGAATTAGTTTTTCACAATAGCTCGGATAATTTTTTTTCCATTTTCCATGAATACCCTTTTCAGTTCAGTTTTTGAACAAATATTGTGCTGGCGAACTTTTGCGTCCAGAAAATTCCACAAGATTTTAATAGCATTTACATATATCTGGACCCTGCGCCAGTGTGACGAATACATTGGGACAGTTGTATTGAATGCATGATCTCATATTATAAGAAATATGTTTGAAATCGTTATTTTATTAAAAGTACCTATTACTACATTGACCAAGTTTATCCTTATATTGCAATAAATTTAGTCTTTAAATGTTCAAATACATCTTATGATCCTTACTACTATCAACAAAATGGAGTATTCCAGGCCCAGCTGCTGAAAAAGGGCCCCAAGCCATTAGTGAACCACCGTCATGTTTTACATATGGTTTAAGGTTTTTCGCACAAGGTGCTTCAGTTGGTTTTCTCAATATGTATGGTCTGCCGTCTGATTCAAAAGTATTAATCTTACTTTTATTCAAGAAGAGGACATTTTTCCAAAAGAAAAAATCTTTATGGCAGTGAGTTTTAGCAAACAGCAACCGAGCCTCTTGATGCTTCTTCTTTATTAAAGAAAAACGTTACACCAAATGTAAAACATGAAGGTGGTTCACTAATGGTTTGGGGCTCTTTTCAGCAGCTAGGTCTAGAATATTCCATTTTGTTGATGGAAGAAAGGATCATAAGATTTATTTGAACATTTTAAGACTAAATTTACTGCAACTTAAGGATAAACTTGGTCAATGTAGTGATATGTATTTTTACCAAGAAAACGATCTCAAACATATTCCTTATAATATGAGATCATGGATTCAATAGAACTGTCCCAATATATTCGTAACACTGGCGCGGGGTCTAGATATAAATGCTAATAAAATCTTGTGGAATTATCTGGACGAAAAAGTTCGCCATCACAATATTTGTTCAAAAACTGAACTGAAAAGGTTATTCATGGAAAATGGGAAAAAATTTATCCGAGCTATTGTGAAAAACTAATTCAAAGGATGCCAAAAGGACTAAACATGACAAATAAAAGCAAAATAATGTACACTAATTACTGAACTCATGTAAAAATTAAAATTTTGTTAATGTGTACGACTTTGGCTTTGGTACTGAATATGCTTGATTTCTGTAACTTTTTACTTATTTTCAAAAATAACGGAAAATTTCAAGTATGGTTTTTTGTTAAAATTGAAGGATTAAATAGGCTATTTAAAAATGTACTTCAAATTTATGAAGTTATTTTTGCGTACTTAGTTTCGGGGCTTCGAAAAAAAGTTTGTTTGGTGTACGACTTTGGCTTGGACCTACTGTAGATTCAATATTAAATGCATCGGGACAAATAACATCCTCTGGAAAAATTAGTGGTAGATAACAAATAAAAAACATGAGCTTAAATTTGGTTACTTGCATTACGACGAACTTCCAGTACGTAAGCCACTTTCTCGAAGCCCCATTTCGTAGATTGATACGTGTACTTCTACATAAGACTGATTCAAAAAAAAAACATTTTTGAAAAGTCCACTAGTACCCCCGAAAATCTGAAAGTTGGTGCCAAAAAGTGAGATTGGATTTTTTTCGAAAGTGCTTTAAAGGTCGCTCATAGACGTTCTATGCAAAATCTCTTTAGATTCCTTCAATTCGCAGTTAATTCTTAAATGTTGACGATAGAAAAGTATGACGGGTCATAGTTTTGCGTCTTGAAACTTATTCCAAAATACTTATTTTTAATTAAACACTTTTCATCAATTCGGCACATAAGATAGAAAATATCAAACACTTCATAATTCTTTCCTTTTATTTTGGTATAATTGGCACACCCAAATTTTCTATTATAAAAAATTACACGAAATTTTCAAGATTTCAATATCGCGTTTATACGAAATTTCATAATTCTATATCTTATACATAAATCTTAGCATATACGAGTATTTTTAAATCAATATTTCCTCTTAAAAACTACTTTAAATTACAATTTGAAATAAATTAAACATACATATATGTAGGTACCAAATTAATTTATATACATATTTACATATAAATATATATATTAGAACGGTTAATGTCCCTGATTTATTTTTTGAAATTCAAGTAGTTTGGCATATCTCATAATTCTCAAATTCTTTCGGCGGTTTAGTACTAGTACATGTCTCAAATATAAATAATACAATTTTAACATACACCATCACGTATATCTACAGGAGTACCGGAAGCTATATTTTCGATATTAATAACACCATTTCGTTTCTGTAACAGGGAATGGCGACATCGCTGCATATCACCTTTTAGCGCATAGCGATGTTTGCATATCTCACATTCGTATGGTTTTAATTGTAAATGAAAACCCTTTATATGCTGAGTTAATCCACCACGACGTTTAAAGACGCGTGTGCAAAGATTGCACTTATGTCGTTTTTCTTGAGTGTGCGTAATCCGATGTTGGTATAAATTTTTAGATGATGGAAAAACTTTTAAACACTCACTACAAGCAAATTCTGAATTGTCATTAAAGTGTTTTTCAGCGACTTTTTTAGCGACATTAGAAACATTGGGCGGCATAGATTTCTTATTGGTGGATTTTTTACACTCATGTTTCAATATTAATTCACTTGAGAGTTGAAAATGTTGCTGACAAAGGCGACATTTTACAGCGCAGTCAACTGCAACAGAAGATAATTTACAACGAGTACCTTTATTATAATGTTGTAGCAATAATTTGATATTACAAAATTTCCGCCTACAAATGGTGCAGATGAGTTGTAATGATTTGCGTTTCTGCAAGGCCATATTATGGAATTGAAGATGTGCAGCTTGCGCACGCTTACGTTTGCAAGCGATTTCGTGATTACGATAAAGTCGCCAGTGTGTGAAGCTTATGTTATTACAGGATCTGCATTTAAAAGTTTTTATTTGCCTCTTAATGCATCGCAAAGACAATGATTGACAGATATATTTCATATGATTGGTAAGCGCTAATTTACTTAGGAAATACTTTTCACAGCCATAACAAGTTGCAGAGAACTGTTTATGCAGTTTGGGTATGGGATGAAACTTCTGTTTATGACTTAAAAACTGATAGATTGTGAAGAAATATATTGAGCACACTTTACATGAAAATCTCTTTTGTTTATTGGATTTTTTGGAATTGCGAATATTATTTACAGTAAGCACGTGGCTGTTTTCTTCAAGTACTTTGCATTTCTGCAATAGCAAACAATAACGTTGCTTTAAAAGTTGAAGGTTTTCGGCTACAGTATGCAGTTTATTTTTTCTTTTATGTGCAAATGTTTTTTGTTTTGTTTTTATTCTTAATCTATTCTTAAGAGCAGATGTTTTTGTTTTACTTTTAATTGGTAATGGTGTTTTAAAGATATGTTCATTTGCTAAAGCAGATCTTACATTCTCCTCAGCGTTGGTGCATGTTGGTTGTAACACTAAGTTTTTGCATACATTTGGTAAATGTGTCTTCTCTATTTCAAAACAGTTTAGTTCAACTGTTTGCACGACGGTACTTTGATTTTCTATTTGGGTCCCATATGCAGCAGGAGTTTTTGAGTTATCCTGTTCGGAGCTTTCAGTAGTTGGAACAGAATTTACTTGAGACCAAGCACTATTTATCAGAGCATTTAGTTTTAAAGTTTTAATATTTTGCTGCCAACTTTGGAAATTTTTAAGCTGTTGATTAAAATAGCTGTTATTTGAACTTTGCTGCTGGGGGTGTTTCATACTATTGGTGGAAGAGTCTTCATATGATTCTGGAATTTTAAAATATGATATATTCGTATTTACATCATCAACATTAGTTTTTGTATTCTGCTTTATTAAATCGTTGTCATTTTCCTGTAAAATTTCGCTACTTCCATGTGTTATGTTACTGCTAGGTAAAGTCACCATGGGTGGGAGATTGATAACATCATGGGTACTCATATGAGTAAAATTCACATGTTGCTGCAGTGATTCAATACTAAAAAATTTTAACTGACAAACAGCGCATGCATGCAGTTGAAATGCAGCAGTTGACTTAACGATACTTTCATTTAAAACCACAATATTTGGTTTGGAGGTAGAGTCTTTGTGCCTTTTACCCGAACTCAAATCATCATTGGAAACTATGTCAACTTTATTATTACTGGTGGTCGCTACTTGTGCTGAAATTTCGTTTGCAAATTGTAAGCGAGATTCAGCTATTGCACTTACAGAGGTGACAATCGGCTTCGTTGAACGTTGATCTTCCATTTCGACACCTTTATATGCAGTTTCCATATGTTCTTCATGACCGAAAATATTTTGGAAATCTTCATCTACCTCTGTCGTGTTAATTTCCTCTGCTTCGTGTTGTTCATACGTTTCAGTCTTTTCTTGTTTATAGTATTTTTTTATTTGCCACTCTTCTTTCAGGTCTTCTGCTGGGCAGGCATAGTTATGTTCATCAATAAGCATATGCGCTTGTAGCAGTTGATGGGCCTGGATCACATATTTATTGGTCTGTTGCAAAGCACCCGGCATATCATCATCTGGTATATCAATGAAAGGATCGTCCAAATTTATTATTTCCATAATGTCACAATTATTGATGATGTCTTGTGTGTTCAACATTGGAAATTCACAAAAACCAAATTTTTGTTCAACTTGTTCATCTTGTTCCTGTTCGCAACACTCGTCAATACCCATGTCTAGATCATCAGAGAGAAAACTATCAAGACCTTCAGAAACCTCTTGTTTAACTTTAACTACGGGTTCTTGTTTTATTTTTAATGTACGTGTTTCGGCAGCTCTAGTATTTGATTTTTCAATGAGAAATTTTTTTTGCAACTCACGTTGTGCCTCTAATACTTTGTCAATGAATTCAGAAAAACTTTCTAAGCGCTTAAGACATTGACGACACATGTCTTTCGGTAGGTTGTCATCTTGTTGTATATTCAGCGTGGGAAAACATTTTTGTATCATTCCAAAAATTTCAAAATTTGTTGAGAACGTCACAACAGCATTAGAAAAGAGGCCACAGAGTCGACAATTGGTTTTAGTTCCACTTGTTGTATTTTTAGTCTGAAGTGTGGTAGAAACCTAAAAAAAACAAATTTATAAGATGTGTAAAAAATTAAATTAAATCGTTTTTAGAATTCACTTAATCCTAAAACGGAATATACCTATGTACATAATATGTGATAATCAAATACATAATTCCAAATGATAGTGCCCATACCCGTGTAGCGTGTGTCTCTAGGCCGAATTTCGAAAAATTCTCATTTTGAATCCATACGATCCATGTTCGAATATACATTGCATATCTAAAATGTAATGCATCGTAAAACATTTGTTGTTGTTGTTGCAATGATACGATTTACTTAAAATAGGTTTATGCATATATATGTATGTACGTATGTACAAACATAATTGCAAAAGATCAGAAATTATTCATAAAACAAAATTGCCTAAAATCAATGAAAAGCATTTGCGTTTCTATTGTAAGCAAAGCAATAAAACTTGTACATACATAAGCTTACTTTAAAAAAAAACTAGTAAGGGTGTAAAATTTGGCCTGGCCAAACATTAAATACCCTACACTGCAGTATTTTTCAAATTTTGCTCATATGGGAGGTGCTAGGCTCTCTTGTCCGAGTTCACCCAGTTTTTGTTCAGAGCTTGCATTTATAGTTTTTAGTGTCTGAGTGAAAAACTTTTTCAGTAAAGCGTTTTGAAGCTTTTGCTTATATAGGAGGTGCCACGCCCTCTTGTCCGAGTTCGTCTAGTTTTAGCTTAGAGCGTGCATTTATAGTATTTAGTATTTGAGTGAAGTTTGGTTCGAATATCTCGAAAAACGCTTTCAGTATAGCGTTTTTAAGCATTTGCTTATATGGGAGGTGCCACGCCCTCTTGTCCGAATTAGCTCAGTTTTTTCTCAGAGCTTGCGCTTACAATTTTTAGTATTTATGCGTATTTCGGTTGCATTGTCGTGAAAAATACTAAAATTGCATTTTGAATATATTTTTTGTATGGGCGGTAGGCGTGTCCGTTGACCGATTTTGCTCATTTTCAATCCCCCGAGCTAACTTTGGCGACGGAAGCAGTGTACCAAATTTCATTGAATTATCTTGCTCAGTTTTTCCAAAAAGTGTATTGCAACACACAGCCAGCCAGCCAGCCAGCCAGCCAAACAGACGGACATGGCTATATCGACTCAGGAGGCGACGCTGATCAAGAATATATATACTTTTCTATATCTGCCACGCCTCCTTCTCTGCGTTACAAACGGAAGGACAAAGTGAATATACCCTGGGTGTAGGGTATAAAAAGGTAAACAAGTTGAGTAGTGGTACTTCTTGTGAAATCGCAACAACACCCACAATAGAAAATTAGAAAATTGCAGACCAAAACAGAAGATGCAATTAGAGTAATAAAAAGCGTTTATGATAAGCGCAGACTCATTTTTGGAAAAAGAAGTGTGTGCGTGATCTTTTCTGTGCTCCTGGTATTGCATCGTTAGGATAGATGACTTATGTATCTTATAGATAGGGTTTGATTGGACTGAGAACTGATTTAATTAGTGGCATAGGCTGAATAATTTGTTTCTGTATAATAGTACCAACAATTTATATAGGTAATATAGGAATTTCAAGGTTTCGTATCTAAGGACGTTGAACCAGGCAGAACCTTCATCAGATATGAATATGAACTGTTAGTCTGTAGTTATTTTTTTTTTTTTAAAAACTTAAAAAGGAAAATTGTTGCATGCTTTTCTATGTCGCAGAAAACAAATTCAAGGTTTCATATCTAAGGACATTCACCCTGTAGAACGGATTCGCAAATCGTACGATTGTTAAAATTTTCAGCGCTACCAACTGAAATCATCGTCAATCATTTGTGTAGCCAAAAGAAGTAACGAGGTATAGGAAATAGAAAAAAAGAGTCAGTCAATTTTTAGTTGCACGTAACGTCGGGTTGGAGAGTTTAAAGTAAATTTTCGACTCGCGATAAAAAAAGTAAGAAGTCGCGATCCTTTAATTAAATAAAAAAAAAAAAGGGATACGCGGTAAAACAAATATTATACAAAGGACGTTAAAACTTTAAATCAAAGTCGTCCAGTTTTATTTTGAGAAATATTAAAAAAGTTAAATTTCGAGCGATTCGTGTCCTGTGTGCGATCCTTCAAATAAATTAATGAAAAATAAAAGGATACGCGAAAAAACAAAAAAAAAAAAAAAAGGTTCACGATTTTTCAAGTTTTACAAAAAAATTAAAAACGTGAAATACGTGAAACGATATAACGAATCGCGAATTCGAAAATTTCTCAAATAAAGTTCGTATTTCGTTAATTAACAAACAAAAAAAAAATAATTTTAAATAAAAGTGCCAACCCGGTAGTGCAAAAAGAAAGGATGTAAAAAAATAAGTTATTATATTGTCCTTAAAAACAAAAGAAGAAAAAGGAATTTGTTTTTAAAAAAAAAAAACGATATATAAAACAAAAACTGAAGTGCTTAAACAAAAGATACCATTTGGTACAAAAAAAATTTCAAAATCATCAAGGGAAGAAATTTTTATGGTGCTGTTTTACATCGATGGACGATTGCTGAAGAAGGAGTATAAGAAGCCGAAGGATTTCAAGCAAAATTGCGGCTCCAGCTAAGTTTCTCGTTTATATTTGGAAATAATTATTGATTTTGAAAATACGTTTATTTAAAAAAAAAAAATTTATTAAAATTAAAAAAAAAAAATAAGAATATTTTTGTGATGAGGTTCTAAACAAAAAAAAAAAAAATATTAAAAAAAGGGAATTAGGATTTATTTCAATTGTGTTAGCGATTTTTTTTGTAGTTGAATTTATGTAAAACCTTTATTATCATTTTGGGTCATAAATCTTGATCGTTATTATTTTTTTTTAACCTTATTTCTATACCTATTTTAATTCCCCCTATTATGAGCTCGTTCGAGGTAGGCAGGTATTGAATCTAAAATTTTCTTTCAGAAAATATAAAATTTTTAAAAAAATAATCAAAACGTAGACGAGGCATGAACGCCCGACAAAAAAAAAGAGATCCCATAAGATAGTATAGGTTAATTTTCGTTGCGTTAGTTAATTGTAGAAAAACTACAAATATTTAACTTTAATATTACTTAATGACATTTTATATTGAAAATTGATTTTATTTAATTGAACTTTTAGTCATATATTTGCAAAGATCGATTTACATATAAATCTATCAATGCATTTTTCTAACACATAATTATGACAAATCAAGGAACGGATTAAAAACACGGCTATAGTGACATATGTTTCGTCTTTCGCCACAAAGACTCATCAGACTATTTTTGTTGTAATTATAATTATATTTATTTTACTAAATTAATTATAATTGAAAAATTGTAAGTTTGAAAACTTTTTGTGTTTTTGGTCTGGGCGGGAGACGAACCAAGGATCTCCAGGTTGGTAGCAGAAGTCGTTACCACTGCACCAGCCTTGCCCGGCTGCGAAGCCGACTTTTTGCCAGTTTTATTTGTGTGTTAATACGTATTGATATATCATAATTGTTGTTTTTGTGTTATTTATTGATATTTGGTATAGTTGTTCCTTTGGAACAAATTCAATACCGATTGCAGGTGTTTCCACCTTATCAGGGCGTGTTCTCCCAAATAACTTCAAGAATTTTTTTTTTTTTTTTTTTTTAAGTGTGTTACTTAATGACATTTTATATTGAAAATTGATTTGTCATAATTATGTGTTAGAAAAATGCATTGATAGATTTATATGTAAATCGATCTTTGCAAATATATGACTAAAAGTTCAATTAAATAAAATCAATTTTCAATATTTCATTATATTTAAGATTTAGATAGGAAATTTTTCAGTTTTCGTTATATTATTGAATAGTTTTTTTTTTCTTAAAATTTAAGAAAATTTTTGTTCGTTAATCGTTTTAAATGTTAAATCTTGTTTAAAACATTTTTCGCTTCGTAGAAAAAGAACATAACAATGTAAAAAGAAAATAAGGAAATTATTTATTTTTTTGTTTAATCATTTATATAATAAAACTTAATGTTTATGAACAGCAAAGCTGAAAATTATAGCTTGTTCTTCTTTTGGTTACTATTGGAAGATTTCAGGATTTTATGGTGGCGCTGAAATAGATCTGTCGATACTTCTTTTTTCGAAAATTATTATGGCTTGCTAAGCGCATAATAGGGGGTGGCTTGGGCGGATTTTGAAGCGTAAAATGAATTCATAGTCATAATAAAAAATGCGTAGATTTTTGTTATAGGGGTAATTAGTACGGTTGGGTAGGGACGCTATGGAGTCACAACACCAGACTCAATTGGCCAAAGTGATCGGGGCAGTCAAGCTAGGCCAAATACTTCTTTTCATAGATATCATTTTTTTTTTTTGTCATGCGGTTTATGGCTTAGTTTTGAAGTCATTTTTTTTTTACGCTGTTGATTACTTGTCGAAAGACATTTTTATTGTGCTCCCTCGACTGGATGCGTTGGGATGAACCGTACACTGGCCTGAACGAGCTAGATAGCCGGAAGACGCATCCGGCACGACGAAATAGGGTAGGTAACACCCGTTAATAAACCATGATTCTAAAGATCGATTTCTTTGCAATTGAGTTAACATTTTAAAAATATCTTTCTCGACTTATGAAGAATATGATTTTCTAAAGGAATACGATGCTCAATCAAACACGCATTTGTTTCATTGAAAGAAATCGTGTTTTCAGTTAAAAGGAGGCTAAGAAGAAAACCCTAAATATTTGCAACATACTTCTCCGCTTTCGTCTGATTCATCCTCGTGCTGATATGGTCCATTATGTTTGATAGATTTTACTGGAACTGATGCTTTCATTATCAAAAATGGCTCCTTAGATTTTGTATTATCAATTTGAGCCGTCAATTCGCTTACTCTTATCGTGGGCACTGCCGTTTTCTTAAGTGTTTTCCTTGCATTTAAACAATTGAAGTCCTCTGGCGTAAAATGTTGACTGCAAATGGCACTCCATTTCGTTGGATACCAAGTAGGACCACGTTGCGCGAAGTCGATCCATTTTTCAAGTAAGTCCTTTCGCCGGAAAGGAAATCTAACAAAAAATGTTTTTTTAAAAATTAAGCAGCAAAGTACAGGCATTTTTTTTACTTATGAAATGAAATGTTTTCTGCATGGCCATATCTATCGCAACAATTAATAACTGAACAAAATGAAGGCATCTATTCGAACTTCATAAAATATTTTATATTTTTGTTAGTTTCTCTGGATTTTTTTTTTTTTTTGTACGAATATGTCAAAATTTGAGTTGCCAACGACCAAAAAATCTTTTTCTCGCGAGGCAATTCCATTATTCATGATTCAATAAAGAGAATCAAATGAGATGCCACCAAATCATGTTAACGCTCCGGTATTTGTTTGTTTTTTTCTATTTATTCATTTATTGGCGTTTAATTTATTTTGAAATTTTGTTGTTTTACCCGCACACGCCGCGTGCTGTAAACTTTTTGTCAATTGTGACTTTATTGGAACTTAACAAATTTTACCTAAAGAAATCATGTAGGTAAAATTTGATTACTTTTGCTTGGAGGGGAAATCATCAGCCAGAAATTTTTGTTTTCGCTCTCATTTGACTAAATTTTGTGTACGGGAACAAAATATAATAATAAAAACATTTAGAAAATATTGCATAAAACCTTGTATTTATAAGCTTGTTCCAAATTATTTTTACATGCTTGCTATGAAGTGTCCAATTTCGATTATTAAATAATTAAAATTCAAGAATTAAAAAACATTTTGCAGCTTAATTTCCAAACAAAACGTTTGCTTGAATAAGCGTTATTTTCCAAAAATTTTTGTTTGTTGGGTATTTTTATATGACTTTTTCTTAATTTCCATGTGTTGGAAAAATGTGTTTAACGGATCAGTCCACAATTCAATATGGTTGTTCATTTTTAGCTGGAATGCTTGTAAGTTCTTCGGGATGACGGCACATTAGTCGAAAATTGCAAATTCTTTGTTTTTATTTATACATTTTACCTTGTTTTTGTAAATTTATTTGAGTTTTAGTTAGCTCTACCCAACAATGTTATCTAAACCATGCTTGTTGATAGCGAAATAATATATTATAAATTTTAGACAATTATTAAGAACTTGCTTCTCATGCAATCTTCGTGTGTCGGGAGCAACCACACATTAATTTTATATTAACGAATATTTTTTGTATGTATTCAGTTATTCCTATTCAATTGTACTAGAGTTCGCCTTGTGGCCGAAATTCAACCATTTGCCTGTAAAGCAAAAAGTTTTTATACCCCTCCTTGGTCGATAAAGCACTCCGTTCATTTTAACCTTATATCGATACATCCAACGTAAAAGTTGCTAACTCAAATACAAAAATGCTCATAACTAAAAACTACGATTTTCGAGTTACTAACTTTTACGTTGAACGTATCGATATCAAAATTCATAAAAATCAGTCCTTAGTGCTAACCCTACCAATGTACCGAATTTCATAAAAACCAATGCAGTGGTTTAGCCTTTAGAGCGTTTTTTCAATTCAGGGGCGTGGCACCGCCTACTAAAAACATAATGCTAATTTTATAGTTCCTTAGTGTTAACCCCATCTCCATACCAAATTTCATAAAAATGGAAGCAGTGGTTTGGCCGTGAGAGCGTTTTTTCCATTAAGAGGTGTAGCACCGCACATTAAAAAACATATGTAATAGTAATTTTATCGTTCCTTAGTGTTAACCCTATCTTCATACCAAATTTAATAAAAATCGATGCAGTAGTTTAGCCGTGAGAGCGTTTTTTACATTTAGGGGCGTGGCACCGCCCACTTTTGAAAAAAATATAATCCTATGCACTACTGCTCTTCACAGCCTTTCCAACAAGCAAATTGGTCGATATTTAGGTATAGAAACAGGGACTAAACCGATTTCTATTGCCTATTTATATATGCATAGATTAATTAGCATGTAGCATTTTCTTGTACCTTTTTTAGAATAATGCTAATAGTTCCCATTTGTTAAAAAAAGATGCATTATTCATATTAACATTATAAAGTTTTATTAAAACATTACTTACTTACCTATTGGGCCTTATCGTAATTATATTTTATACTTATAGTACGAGATCCGGCAGTAAAAAAACGTATCGATCGAGTTAATTAAAATCTAGTTTTTACATATATTTATGAATGGGGGAACATATTTTTGCGGGTTGCCTCTCGAAATGTGGCCGCAAGTATTATCAAATTGCGATAACTTATGAACCGTAAGTCGCACGAGAAAAAGTGCTCAGATCTTTTTATGGAGAGTCATATGCTCTACAAGTAATTTTTATTATATGTAAAAAAAAAATTTACCGGTTTTTAATAAATAATTCTAAAACGGTAAATTTTTTTATAATGAAATTTACTTATAGAGCATATGACTCTTCATTAAAAAGATTTTGACACTTTTCCCCGTGAAACTCACGGTTCATAAGTTATAGCAATTTGATAATACTTGCGGCCACATTTCGAGAGGCAACCCAGCAAAAATATATTCCCCCATTCCTAAATATATGTAAAAACTAGATTTTAACTAAAAGCTCGATCGATACATTTTTTACTGCCGGATCTTAGACTATTATATGTTATACAAACAGACCAAGATGAGCAAATCATCTTAGGAAGTAACGTTCCTAAAAATGTTTACATCTGCTGCGTCTCTTTCTGAGCATAACAAATCGAAAAACAAACTGAATTTTACTTTCTGTGCATCAATTGTTATTCTTTTGTAATTTCGTAAAAAAATAAATTTATTAAACCGGGAAAATTCTAAACTAATCGAAGTCTTCGTGAAAATTTTGCCTTCTACAAAAAACTATGTCTGGTAGCACTTATTTAAACGACCTTGGGATCAGCTGATTTTGACAATTTCTTATCAGCCATCAAACTTTCACTGGAATTTCAAAGTTCCAAGTGACAGCAGGTAGTAATTAATTCCAAGATTTTTTATTTGTTTTATTAATTTTTGTTCTTTTTTTCATTTGGATTCTTTCAGCTGGGTGGAACAGGCTGAGAGTTACAAGGTCGTACAAGGTCCCTGGCTCTTCGGTGCGCTCATTAAGCGGCAGCGACACAAAATTGTGAGTGTGAAGAAAGCAACCACCATAAAAACATGTCTCAATTGATTCGAACTTTCCAACAACCTTATATCGGTGTAGTTTTTGGGAAATTGAATGTTTTGAGTGGTTCAGCAAAAACAACCGCAGTTGGAGCTGGCTCTCGTAGATTACAGCACAATAAATCTACCGAAGTATGGTAAAGAAAACAATAAAATCCTTATCAAATTCAATTTTGTTTTTAGCATTTTTTTTTTTATTAATTTTTAATTGAACTTTTAGTCATATATTGATATTTGGTATAGCTATTCCATTGGAATTAGATTCAATACCGATTGGTCGGTGGCAAGTGTTGCCACCTTATCAGGGCGTGTTCTCAATAAATAACACAAACAACAATTATGACATCAAGGCTTAGGTATTCACACACAAACAAAACTGGCAAAAGTCGGCTTCGTAGCCGGGCAAGAATGGTGCATTGGTCTAACGACTGGCACTGCGATTGAGAGTTGTACTACCAACCGTGACGTCATCGGTTCAACTCCCGCCCAGGCCAAAAACACAAAAGTATTTCAACTTGCAATTTTTCAATTATAATTAATTTAGTGAAATAAATATAATTATAATTACAACAAAAATAGTCTGATGAGTTTTTGTGGCGAAAGACGAAACATATGTCACTATAGCCGTGTTTTTAATCCGTTCCTTAATTTGTCATAATTATGTGTTAGAAAATGCATTGATAGATTTATATGTATGTAAATCGATCTTTGCAAATATATGACTAAAAAGTTCAATTAATTAATTTCAATATATAAACGTCATTAAGTAATACACTTAAAAATTTTTAAAATTTTTTATTTACCTAGCAATTACGATCTAGTTGTTGTGGGCGGAGGAATTGTTGGCGTTGCGTCAGCGCGTGAGATTTTACTACGTCATCCCAATTTAAATATCGCGATATTAGAAAAGGAAAAAAAATTAGCTGTGCACCAGAGCGGTCACAATAGTGGTGTTATACATGCTGGTATTTATTATAAACCAGGTACACTTAAAGCTAAGCTTTGCGTAGAAGGACTACACTTGGCGTACAAATACTGCAATGAAAGGGATATTCCTTATAAGAAATGCGGCAAACTTATTGTTGCCACTGATGACGTCGAAGTAGGACGCTTGATGGACTTGTATGATCGTGGTCTGAAAAATTGTGTGCCTGACTTAAAGCTCATCGATGGACCACAAATTCAGGAAATTGAACCATATTGTAAGGGTGTTAAAGCACTCTGGAGTCCACATACAGGCATAGTAGATTGGGCACTAGTCACTCAGCATTATGCACAAGATTTTACATGCGCTGGAGGCGATACTTTTAATAACTTTAAGGTTGGTAACATTTGGTTTAATTGTACTATTAAGTGGAAAAAGGGAAGCGAAAAGGATTTTTGTTGTTTCTCACATAAATTCAACAAATTTGAGCGGAAAATTACAATTACGATGATGATTAAAGTAGTTGCTTTTACTTTGAATTTTAGGTAACGAAATTTACTGAAACCAGAGATACTGCAAACGCAGCTGATTATCCAGTAACAATACACGGTGGAAAAGAAGGTCAGCAAGTACGTACGCGATACGTACTAACTTGTGGAGGTCTGCAGTCTGATCTACTAGCTGAACTTACAGGATGCCCGCGTGCTCCACGTATTGTACCTTTTCGCGGTGAATATCTACTATTAGCAAAAGAAAAATGTCATATGGTCCGTGGCAATATTTATCCAGTACCTGATCCACGTTTTCCATTTTTGGGTGTACATTTTACACCGCGAATGGACGGAAGTGTTTGGTTGGGACCAAATGCAGTTTTGGCTTTTAAACGGGAGGGATACACGTAAGTTTTTATAAATACTATTGACACAAAAACATATTACAAAAATTTGTATATTTATTACTTGGCCAGGTGGGGCGATATTAATCTTTTCGAACTTTTCGATGCGTTGCGTTATCCCGGCTTTATAAAAATGGCAGCTAAATATTTAACGTTTGGTCTTAGTGAAATGGCCAAATCAGCGATAATTCCATTGCAAATGAAAGCTTTGCAGAAATATATTCCAGAAATCACGGAATACGATGTAAAACGTGGACCAGCGGGTGTGCGTGCTCAAGCCCTAGACATGGGTGGCAATTTGGTTGATGATTTCGTATTCGATCGTGGCGTGGGTACAGAAGCATTAGCCCAGCGTGTGCTACATTGTCGGAATGCGCCATCACCCGGAGCTACTAGTAGTTTGGCGATAGCAAAAATGGTTGCTAATAAAATTGAGGAAGAGTTTAAAATTGAAAAAGCTTGTTCAAAATCATCTGCCATTTAAATATTTTTTATGTAATATTTTATAAATAAAAAAAAAAAAAAAACTGTAACCCAAAGGTCAGCATCTGTATTATGTGAAAAATAGCGTTGAATTTATATTAAAAACAATTTTATATTTGTTAATAAAATAAAATAAATTATTTATATCGCTTCCATAACATTAACAATGGATCAAGCATTTTAATAGCATTGGACTTGTAATAAATTTAAGCCCATATTCATATCGCTTAGTTAAGATTTAACAGTTTTGTATGAAAAATTGTTGGAGCTTAAATATAATGAGGTTTTCTGTAGTTACGAGCCATAAAATCTATGCATTTGCATTTGCATTTGTTTTTTTTTTTTTTTTTTTTAAATGACTTGCACTTCGCGACCTTAGAACAACAGGGTTCTAACTGACATTTTTTGTGAAATTGAGTTATATATTGCTTCGTACTAAATAGACCACGCTCTTTCGATTACCGCTACTCAAATTTTTTTATCTCGTATGGTTTCTGAGATAATTAATGAAATTGAGATGCACAAGGTTCTATCTACACATATTCAAATTAAAATTAATTTCACAAAGTTCTAACTGCCAGATAGAACTTTGTGCTTCTGTAAAGGGGGCAGGCAAATTAGATAAAATCGTGTAATTTTGTTTAACAAGTCCCGATTTCGAGCTGACATTGCTCATTTTGTTAGTAATTGAACTTAGAAAAAATCAGCACTTAAGATTTATGCAGTTTTTGAAAAAAGGTCGAAAAACAGTTTTGGAAAATTGAAGAATTCAAATCAAAAATAGTCATTTTTAATAAACTTGCCAACGCTGAATCTGAATCTGGCATCAGAGTCGCTATATCTTATATGGTTTCCGAGATATTTTACCCCAAATCTTCAAAAATGATCAAAAACAACATTTTTGAGGTTGTGTAGAAGACGTCCAAAATTGTTTTACTCTTTTCTATTGAATGTAACATTTTAGTACTGTTCTTTGTCTTCAAAATGAGCTATAAACTGGCCTTGTGTGATTTTTCTTTAAAAAGTTATACTCGCTTTGAATGATACATAAAGGTATGTCAATTTTTCAAAAACCCTTTTTCGACCTTTTTCCAAAAACTGCATAAATCTTAAGTGTTGGTTTTTTGTAAGTCTATTTACTAACAAAATAAGCCATGCCGGCTCAAAATCGGGGCTTGTTTAGCAAAATTACATGATTTTAACTAATTTGCCTACCTTACAGAAACACAAAGTTCTATCTGAATAAAAAAAAAAAAATCTTACAGAAACACGAAGTTCCATCTGGCAGTTAGAACCTTGTTTCTCAATTTCAAGTACCGTTAAGCAACAAAGTTCTATAGATTTTTTTAAACTTAAATTCCTTATTAATTAGACAACGTAATTCAATTATTTTAGTATCAATGAAATCCTCGCGGGATTCAAATGCTTGTAATATAAATAATATTGTGATTAAAATCAATTCATAAAAGTTATGCGACACGAAATATTCAAACATAGGTTTCTCGGAAGTGATGTGAGTGTAGATAGAACCCTGTTGTTCTAAGGTCGCGACTTATGAAATAAATATTTTATACCATTAAACTAGAAAGATATTTTATTATTTTCTACCTAATTTATTTCTAAAATATGATTATGATTTCCCTTCGAGTTTTGTTTTTCTTTAATGCCAAGTATACGAATTTCTTTTTGCAATTCTTGTTGAGGAAAAATCAGCGATTTGCATTTTTCTGATAAAGCTTTTAAACCATTAGCAGCATGTAAACGCATTTTGCTATCGCAATTTTCGTCAGTTTCAATTGCTTTTAAAACACGATATAGAGGTAAGAGCATTTCTTCAAAATCGATAAGGTTTTCCATACCTTCAAGGAGCTCGGCCAATACAAGCACAGCCGCGCGTTTCGCTGGTAAATATTTATCTGTCGTTAGCTCACAATCGATAAGATAAAGTAACTATAGAAAATAAGAAATTTAGTTCCATATTAGCATAAGATATTCTATTTTTTATTTTACCTCATTAAAAAATGTATGAACTTGATAGCAAAGTATACGGCATAATTGTGATAAATTTGAAAATGATGACCAACGAAACTCATCAATTGAGGACCGCGCACCATGCATGAAGCAGTTGAGTAAAACATCTTTGTATTTGTAGCAAATCGGTCCTAAAGCATAAAGATATGTTGGGTTTTCGAGTAATCAATGAATTTGTTTCAAAAATAATAAAATTGGTAAAGTTGTGATTTTGAATTCATCAACATCCACACGGGTCGTTTGAACTCGGCTATACCTTAAAGTTCTCCCACGCCGGGTTTCTATTATGGAATGTTATTCGCTGGGGTCCAAATATAAAGAAAACGTTTTTTTTTTTTCTTAAATCGGTCGACGAGCTCGACTTTCATGGTCGAATTTCGGTTACAAAATGGTCTTCACATTGTTTCTGTATTAAAAAGAAAGTTTGACAAAAATTAACCGATTTAAAAATAAACTTTTTTTGTATATTTCGACCCCAGTAAATATCTTTGCATAAAAATCTGGAGTGGGAGAACTTCGAGGTATAGCCAAGCTCAAACGACCCAGTGATCGAATTCTTAAACTGACAACGATAACTTTAGTTGTAAATTACTATTATAATAAATTACAAAGTACCTACCCAATTCTTTGCTCACTTTAACAATTGCTTCGCCAACAACCAATCGAAAATCGATTTCAGCATTGTCATTTAAATATTCATCGGACAGTATCTCCAGTACCTCAGCTTCCATAATGTCAACTAAGCCAACAAACAGACGAACACAGTTAAGAAATGTATAAGATTCCTTATGCTTCAAAGTGGTTAGAGCCAAGGCAATTATAACGTGACCATTGGACAGAGTTATTGCATCACGTCGACGCAACAAATCCAATAACATTTGTATACCATAAACTTGTAAATGTGATTCTTTTGATTCAATAAGTGAACGCGCAGCATTATATGGCGCTAAAGTTTCTTGTGCTGCATTTGCTTTCTGTGGCTTAAAATCATCCAAAAGAATCGTAAGCAAACAGTCAATGCGCTGTATAATAAGTTGATTGGGTGTTTGAGTTTTAAGTGACTTAAGTATTGGTACTAAGTCAAGGTAACTTGCTGACATTGTTGTGAATTCGAGTATTTCCTGCGCTAAAGTCAACATAATAAGTAATGTTTGGTCAGCAGATTCACGTTGCTGGCTTGAAATGGAAGCACGTTTTTCAATTGATCGTCGTACAAAATTCATAAAGTTTGAGCAATTTTCTACAAGCTGAGATTTGAGGCCATCGTGTGAAACAAGTGTATTGAGTGATAGTAATATATCAACTTTAACTGGATATTTATCATTCAAAAATGTAATTAGCTCTTCTTGCGTTTGGAGTAAATCAATTTTAGATGTTACTTCACAAACATCATCTTCATACAAAAAATCTGTCATGTGTTGAAGCAGTGACATAAATACTTGATATGTTAAAATGTTATGATCACCTGTCAGCAGTAGTTCAGGTAAGGCTACTGCGATAATATTTTCCTGTTTGAACTCGGTTGAAACAATTTTTAAATTGAGATGAGTGCATTCAGCATTAGGATAAATCAATATTCGTTCATGCAACTTCATCCAAGGATAACCAAAGTTTCCTTTATAGAGTTGACCAACAATAGTACATAACTCTGCAGATGTTCTGTTGGATAAACAACGTATTATCAAATGTTTTATTTGATGTTTTTGTAAAAAATTTGCTGGTAGAGCATAAAATATATGCAGCAGCAAGGGCAAGTAAAAAATCAAAATATCACTTGGTAGACATTCAACGGATGATGTGCAGAATATATGATAAAGCTGAAATATCAAAAGACAAAATTCTTTGTGGTCCATTAACATAAGACCACTAAGCAAATCATCGGGCTGAATAAGCTGTTTCAGAAAAGAATGTATCCACGACTTGACTTGAACTTGATTTTTTTCATTCAAATTATAAAGTCTACGCAATGTCAACAAACCAGCACCCATGCTATTCATCATAGATTCATTGAGCATACACAAGTTAATAAATTTAAATATTTGTCGTAACATAATGGATTGAAATCGTTCACTATGTCCTTTAAATGCAACAATATTGGCAATAATTTCAAAAGTTTGCTTGTGATTGTGTTCTGCATCCTCTTTGCTTTGTTGTGCTGTTATTAGTGTTGCAACTAAAGTAGTAAAACCATCTTTGCACATTATTTTATTTAACAATTCGCGATGCAATCGTTTTTGAACTTGTGATGGTAGCTGTTGGATACCTTTTAAAAACAGAATATTACGAAAATATTCAATTTTTGTAACATCAGACCAAATAAAGTTGAGTTTCTCCTGCAAGTAAATGGATAGTTCTTCCGTTAACTTATGCTCCTGCAGTTCATTTGCTATAAAAAGTGTAAAAATCCCTCCTATATAATCGCGTACAACACATTCCATAGAATTTGCAAGATGAAATTGCTTTATACCAAGTAATCGCGTAAATAATGCTATGGCAAATTTCAAATGAGCATAATTAGGATTATTCGTACAATGCGATTCTAATCCGAAAATTGGATGGCTGCGCAACAGTGTATGCAGTTCATCATGTAAAGCGAAATTTGCCAATTCTTGTACGGCTTCAATACATAAATTTAAATGACTCGAAGAAATAAGATCTTCCTTTGCATCGCTATTAAAATTTACATTACTAACAATATAAAGCAACACATGCTCCAGGTACAAGCAGTATACGACTTTAGGCGAAAAATTGTCCACCAATTCCGATAAATAAAGATCCGCTGAAATTTGAATGACCAAGTCCTTGATGTCAATTTTTATGTATTTTGTTACAGTTCTTAGGTTTTCTTCTAAGCGTAATTGCTCAGTTTCTATTGCCGATGCTGGAGGTGGAGGCACTGTGGTAAAATATAAATGTAGAAAAAGTTGTTTTTAAAATTACTTGGAATACTTACCGTCAGAATCAGAAAATTTCAATGATTCCAGCACGAGTAAATATTTGGGTAAATTTGTCATTTCGGTAACAAATTATATTTTATTCAGTTTTACTCCAATTTCTGCAAAAACTGCGAACGATTCTTCAAACCATGATACAATTAACAACTGACACGTTTCTTGTTCTTGGTTTTTGGTAGCAAGTACTGTAAAATTTAGCAAAACAACAACAATTTTACATTATCAGTGTGGCCATCAATCTAGTCATCAATATGTCAAACCGAGTTAGTGTTTACATGTTCAATAAACTGTCAATATTTAGTGTTTCTTTGTACGCCAAAGAAGAAACAAAGCAACAGTGTATACAATTTTTATGATAGAAATTGATATGCTGATGGAAATAACAGAAATAAATTAATAAAAAACAATGGAAACATAAAAATATACACCAATAATTTATTTAAATGGGTCCACAGCAACAATTTGTCATTTCCAAACCCACCAAAAAATGGGCTTTGGCCATTTATTAAAATTTTTTTATTGAAATCTTTTTTTTAATTAAAAATAAGAGTCTTTGATAAAATAATAACAATCAGTTTCAGTAAATTGATTTTGTCCCAGTCATAAAATTAAGAGGTTCTCTTCAAGCTCCCATTAAGCTTCAGCAAAAACCAAAATCATTAAACTATCCGTTTTTGAGTAAAAACAAATCAAATTTGCAAACCATTTTCATTTCCGCACGATGTACACCCGTTGAAATCTATTCTGACTAAAAGTGTACTGAAAATTTTTCATTGCGTTTACACAGTCAACCTACCCATTAATAAAGTCATCAATACAGCAGAAAGTCAAAAAATTTTGTTTTTCGGCAATCAGATTGTCAATACAGATTGATGAGTGTTTACATAATCAGTTTCTCATCAATCTGCATACATTCTCAGATTGATGAAAAAAAGTGAACTTGGCATAACTGGCATATTGATGGCTAGATTGTTAATGTAAAAAGGCCTATTTTTTGACATTTGTCTCTAGGTGCGAAGTCACACGAAAGGCACGGGCACGGATGGCACGTCAAATTTGAAGGCAAACGGAGGGAAACGAAAGCACCACTTCCCTCCGCTTAACCATGATTCAAAAACAATGGTTATGGTAAGTTGTCAAACTAAAAAAATGCAACCCTGCATCTTGCCTTGCAGATATTGGTAGCTTAAAATATAGTCTCAATTTGTATATCAGCATTTTGCTTTATCAGATCTGTTTTTAGAATTTTTTATCTAGCTATTGTTCTTATTAACTCATTTTTGTTACAATTGTTCAACACATTAATTAATTTATTAGGTTCAGTTTCAGTGTACTTTAAAAGATTTCTTATCTTATTGTATTATACTTAAATAAATAAATAAAAATCTGTCAAAAGACTGGAATCAAAAGAAAGAATTTTGACATTTTCGTAGTTTAAAATTATAAGAAGAAGCAGCATTTGTTATCGCTGCAACAGATGATTCAATAACCCTGGTTGCAGCAATAAAAAATGATGCTTCTTCTTATTATTTTTTTCCTTCGCAAATGTCAAATCAGTGAGCAAAACAAAACAAAGGTGGCAATTGATTTGTTAATATTTATTTATTTTATTTAAAAATTTTTAATTTTATTTATTGATTTAAATTGTTTGCATAGAAGGACTTAGTCTTTAACATGCCACTTATTCATAGTAATAACAACCAAATTATAACAACAATCTTAAAAATAGTTATCACATTGGTTTTAAATTCTTAAATACTGATAAATAGAGTAAATATAAAATAAAATGTAAAAATGAGTAAAGATTATGAGGAAAAATACTGAAAGATTAAATGCTTGAAGTTGTTTTTAGGTGAAACAGTTTTAATTGTATTTGGCAATGAGTTCCATAGTCTAGTGGCATTTACAAAGAATAGTCTGCTGCTGCTTACGTAATTAAAGCGAGGAATGATTAGATTTATATTTCTATTTGACCTGGAAAACTGTAGTTTTTCATATAAATAATATGGTGTCTTTGAGTGTAACAAATTATGTAAGAATATACAGTTTCTCGCCTTTATGTAGTTCAAGATGTTACACCCAAGAATCTTGTTAGCAAGTACCGTGATATGCTCATACCTTGTTTTGCTATAAACGAAACGAGCCGCATTATTGAAAGCAACCAACAGTTTATGATGAGATGCAGAGTCAAGATTACTATAAACGACTTCGAAATAGGTTATTAGAGGGACTATAAGCTGAAGGACTAATTTCCGTTTTGTTTCAACTGGAATGAAAGATGCAGATCTTCTCAAGTTACGCAAAGTATAAAATATTTTGCTAATAACTGAGTTAATGTGGTCTTCACAAGTTAATGAAGAGTTTATGTGGAACCCTAAATTTTTGGCTTTTTTAACAACTTTTAGTGCCACGCCATCAAGCAGAATTTGAGGCAAATCAGAAATATGTATCGTTTAATTTTCGTTTGCAGGTTTTGAAATTTTGTATTCTAAAAAGCTTTGAATATTGTGAAAATGCATTGCGTAGCGGGAAATACAATTCCTTCATGGTCAATCCTTCCAAGGTGATAATCATGTACTGAAAATCATTGAAAGCCGAAAACAGAGTTCAGTAACCTGATGGATTGGAACAGTTGCGCTGCCTAAATTGCTGCCAGTTACAAAGATCCTGGTAACAAAAGTTCAGAATTTCATGACAAGGCATTGTTTGGAAGTTGATACGCGATGAAGATGCCAACCATTTCCCAAAGAAATGTGTATGGAAATTCTCCCTTCATCAGGGATATTCACTCATCGGATGGCAACTTCGCAATGTCTGGTTCATGAGATAAATCACTGCATCTTTGCGACTTAGCTTTTGTGACGGATATGACTCTAATATTTTAAAAATCCGTTTAATTGCCATACCTAAATTGGAGCGTCAGCGTTATTTTACTGTCAAAAATTTCTATTGTACATACAATTTGTATGGCGCATACCGAAATTGCCAACGCTCAACATTCAGCTATTCGAATTTCCAAATTTGACAAAGCGTTATGGAGTGAAGTTAGCTGCAGAAAAGTAAAAAAAGAAACAACAATATGATTTTGACAAACAAATGACTTCAACGCAACGCTCTCTATTTCGGTATGGCGCCTGACGCTTTTGTGTACAATTCCGATTTCATGCTTAGTTCCATAAACAAATATTGCTTATATCTGGTGTTTTATCACATCATGGTGACTTAGTTTCCCACGATTTCCCATGACCAACTTTCTTATGGTTTGCCCTCAAGTGCTTGGCGGCAGTTTCTGAAGAGTGAGTTGTTAACGATAATAAATAAACAACTTACGTGCTTTTCTATTTTTCTGATCATCAAAATTCTTAAAATTTAGGAAACAATTTAATTAAACACGAATTTAAAATATAAAAAATTTCAAATTTCTTTTTCTTTCTTTGTTTTGATTCTAGTCTTTTGACAGATAGCAAGGCAAGATGCATGGTTCCATTTTTTTACTTTGACAACTTGCCATAACCACTGTTATTGAATTATGGAGTTGGCAGGCCTGTAATAATATCACATCCAGTGTTGCCAGGTAGGTTCTAATATTTTCCCCCAGATTGCACGAGATTTCCCTTAAATTTGGTTTTCTGACGAAATTTCCCCTAAATAGAAAATGTTATATTTTGCGACTAAAAAAAAAAAAAAAGTTCCAAATAGCAAAACGAAATTAATATTTTTCAAAATGAATTTTCCCCCAAATACTGGACTTTTGGTAAAATTTCCCCTAAATATGGAATATTTATGTTTTGGTAACAAAAAAAAAAATTTTCCAAATTTCAAAATGAAGTGAATGTTGTTTCAACATATTTATATATTTTTGTTAACATATTTTAAAATAAGGTTTTCTTAACATTTATATAAAAGTATCCCGTAGATTTGCCCTAGACCTTATTAGCTACCAACAATGAAAATACATTGATGGTTGGAGCTTACTGTTCAGTGTTTTTGAGTAAAACAACAATAAAAACACAAAAAACAAGGCAAAAATACACATAAATAAAAAAAGCAAAAAAATGTATCGGAAGGCTGGTTTGCGTTACTAGTTTCGGGACCCACCACAGGTCAAAATTGACTATAATAAGTCAATTCCTCATCAGACGCTTTGCCGACATCTTATAGAGTTTTGCAAGCATACTTTATTTAACTTTTAGCATAGATTAAACGAGAATCACAGCTACAAGAAAAACACAGCACATGCAAAAATTCCAATTTCTTTGTTTTTTCCCTTTATATGCATTGCCCTGCCGTTGTGAGTCATCGATATTATACTATTTTTGCATAGCGCTTCGTTTGCAAGGTTTTTTGCCGAGACTGAACGAATCCCCTAAATAATGAATCCCCTAGATTGCCCCCCAGACCTTTTAAAATCCCCTAAATCTAGGGGGAATCCCCTTAGCTGGCAACACTGATCACATGTTATCGCAGAATTTTACAAAACTCTTTCGTGTATTTTGCTCGACTGACATTCGCTTCTTTTTAAGAGAACAAAGACAAAATTTTCTTATTATTGAAGTCAGTCCAATAAAACGTCAAATATTGGATGGACGTGAAAAGTTTCTGCATAAAAAGTTATTAATTGCAATCGTTGCACACAGAGTGTTGTTTATTTTATTTGTAAATAAACGATAAACACGTAAAAAGAAGTGAGTTTGCTGCAGCAACAATAAATTATGAAATTCGAAATCATTGGAATTTACATATATCGATCGAATTCAGTGGCATGAAAAATTTGATTGATTTTTAACCACGAATCAGTTCATCACATATTTACAGTTTATATGTGGGAACAAAAGTGCATGATAAAGTTTTTTGCAAAAAAATCTCTTTAGTTAAACTGAAATATGGATTCGTGAAAAAAACTGTTTTTATTTATTTTACCGATTTCCATTTTGTGTCGCCAATTTTTTTCTAGCAAAAAAAAAGTGTTGCCAAGTATGTTAAAAGTGTTTTGTATGTGTTTCGTTTACGCGGTCATGCGCTTTCTAAGCGCTTACTCGCATTTGCGTTAAGTTGTGTTTCTAAACACGGCAGGCTGTAATTTTTGATTGTCCAAAAATCGTATGAAAAAGAAGTTATATTATTGCGTTTTTTACTTAAAGACTTTTTAATGAGAGAATTTTTCATTCCAAACAAGTATCTACTGAATCGAATTGTTGCAAAAATAGAAGCCGTTTAGTTTTAAAAGTTTTTACGTTATATCAAATAAAATATTGTGCTTAACCTCCCGCCTTATTATATTTGTTTAAGGGTTTTCTATAAACCTCAGAGGAACAGCGTTACTCTTGATGCATTTTTTTGTGTTTTTCATCTGCGCTGCCGTCACATAGAGGAAAAAGGGTCCATTTTGAAGATTTTTGCGGCACGATTTTAATGGACAGCGCCTTATTATTAACCTATTAGTATTAAGAATAAATTCTATAGCCTGTTTCCACCGGAGATTTATTAAGTGATTCAGCTGTAACTCACCTTATTCATCATGTATTAAACGTCAAATAAATCTGAAAACAGCAGTTAATCTTTAAATTAATCTCCGATGTAAACAGGTTATTAGTCCCTTTACTAGGCTATGTTGATGATCGAGATTAAAGTGATGCACAAACATATTCAATGAAAAATTTCAATATATGTTACCGTCCAGTGGAAAAGTACCTTATCTTCACTCACAAAATAAAGTAGTGCAGCTAAAAATAACAGATAGGGCCAATTTTACTGGTTTTCAGTTTAAGGTGGAATTCAGTGCTTGGACATGTTCTGAACAATCAAATTACAAATACCAATAAAAGCGGTGTTAGCGAACCTCTACCCTTTAAAAATTGATAATTGACAAGCTTTGAACTTCAATCTATAAAAACTGGAGTTTTTCATTTTACGATTTCAAAACGCCATTACTTAGTCAATTTTTGGTATTTTTCAGTGATTGAGGTATCATTTTATTCAAAATTGCCTGTAATTTTAGAAAATACAAAAAAAAAAACGGTTTTTTATTTTGTGAAGATAATATGTACTCGTGTAGCCTGTCGCAAGTACGCTTGATCATAAACTTAGCCTTATTTTGAAATATTCTTTTGACAACATTTTTCATCATAATAATTTGCCCGTTTGCGTTTTCGGTTTTCAAAGAAAAATTAAAAAAAGCTATCCACAGGTTGCGTCATGAACCTAACTGCCACACCTAAATTGGAGCGTCAGACATTGTGTTATTTAAGGTTACACAAAAGCGTCAAGCGCCATACCGAAATAAAGAGTGTTGCGTTGAAGTCATTTGTTTGTCAAAATCATATTGTTGTTTCTTTTTTTACTTTTCTGCAGTTAACTTCACTCCATAACGCTTTGTCAAAGTTGGAAATTCGAATAGCTGAACGTTAAGCGTTGGCAATTTCGGTATGCACCATACAAATTGTATGTACATGAGAAATTTTTGACAGTAAAATAACGCTGACGCTCTAATTTAGGTATGGCAGTAAGTTGTAATAATGCTCGTATCATCAAACTACAGCTAGGCAGTTGAAATTTTCTAGTTCTAGATCAATTTCAGGATTTTTGGAAAAAGTAAAGTTAAGTAGTGGAAAAATAATGTAATGTAATCGTTGCAAACTATTTAATATAATCATGATCTGAAAATATTTTGATTAAGGTTTATATTTGGTTTTGCCTGAATAACTTCTTTTGCTCAACTAGTTGCGATTTGATAGCTTCGATCGTATGGTAATATACCAAAAATGTTACCCCAAGGAAAATGCAACCGCGAAACACGCGTGACGTATATGCGCAGAAAAGTGAAATTTTGGACAAACGCAAAAACTTGACAGTTTACGAGCTACTCAGCTGTCAGGTTTTTCAATAAATCTTCCTTCGCTGAAAACTTTTGTGAAATTTTAATTGATTAACTCTTCAGGTTATTATTTTAAAGTAAGAAAATATTTTGTAAGGTTCAGTGATTTATTTAGAATAAAACTTAACGCAAAAAGCAAAAAAAAAAAAAACAAAAACAAAGAGTAGAAAAAAAAAAAAAAATTGCAAATCAAGTTTCAGCATTGAATTAATTTAAATAAAATTTTCTACACCATCTATACAAATTAATTAAACGAATCCAAAATACCATTTTTTTGTGCAGTAAAACTCTTGCAAACACGCAACACAAAACTATTGCGCTATCAACAAAGTCGCTCCAATAGACAGCCAGCAGTTGCTGCTCCGTGCCTGCTCCAAAAAAAAAAAAAAAAAAAAAAAATTGAACGCAGGACCAACCAACAACTTGAACAGACACTCGGAAATTTCGAAAAGCACATTGATATTTGTACAGCAAAATGAAGAAAATCTTTTCTAAATTTGATAAAAACGAAAAACTGGATAATTCGCACAATCATTCCACTGCGACGAATACCTTTGTGGGCAAAGTTTTTGTGGTGGGACGTGTGTCAGTTACCATAGAGGATGTGCTGGCAGAGGGTGAGTTGTATTTGAATTTTTGCTATTACACGAAACCTTAAATTTTAGTACACATATTCTTAAACTGATAAGAACTTTGTTTCCTGAACGACAGGTGTGTTGCAAAATGCAAAACACATTTTCATGATTATCAAAATGTTACGTTGTTTGAAATTACGATAAATACTGCATTTTTATTTTATTGCATTGAGTATCTAAGGTGGTTATACATAAAGAACGAAGCGATAATTTAACTTTTCTTCCATGACCGAATTTTTTTTATAATGCCGTTTTGAATATAAATTGCTTAATAACAGTAACAATTTTGTTGAGTGATAAGATAAGTGCATATGTGAGATATGATTACAAACTAAGATTCTTATAATATTTAATCTTAGAAAAGTTTTCAATTATTATTTCATAACTGCTGGTATGATATGACCAGATAAGAAATAAATATAAAATCTTTTTTGGAAAATAAATAAAATTTCTTTGGTTACCATTTATATTTTGATTGTTTTTTTCTTTTTAATATTTTTCAACGATAATCATGACAAAATAGCTCCGTTCCAGAAGTTTTTTAGTTAAATTTTGAGTTAAATCTTTAGTTAAATAATTTGGGAGAGTAACAGCAAATTGCTCTCAGTAAGAGATTTACCTACAAAATTTACGGGAACAAGATTTAGTCAAAAATTTGGCTTAAGTTTTTACTGTCACAAATTAAAAACATAAATAAACAAATACATAAATGAAATTACTTTGTGCTATAAGAAAATGTATGCAAAACAAATTTTTAATGCATTTATTTTATTTTGGAATTTAAAAAAACATTTGACATTAAAACTACAATTTTCTGGAGGTTCACTGCATTCCAAGAAAAAAAAAAAAAAACAATACAATACATAGAAACACGGCCTGTCTCCTGGCCAACTCCCATTATCATTCCAGTCGTACACTTCAATTTCGCCTTTCGACAAAAGTTATTGGTGTGTCCGTACTTCTGCGGCAATTGGTAGCTCTTTGATGCAAACGGGCATAGCATTTACGGCACATCATTTTGTCGCAATTGTATTTTTGTGCCAAAATTCGCAAGATAGCTCAATGATACCACCATCGATTCCTCTTGAATGTTATGATCGGAAAGAGTGCGACCATCTTCCAATCGCTTACCAGCGAAAACTAAACGTTATTGATCTAGGGGATACCTTCTTTTCAACTGTATCGGAAGTCTCTTGGAGGTGGAGTTGATGGTTTTGCCGGTGAGGGTTTTTATGATAATCTGCCTTTTGTGGTTGTTTCTTCAGAAACGTGCAGCTAATTGACAATCACTAAACGAAAATTGATATTGAGTTTTTATTTTCCTTTTTGTTTATTTTTTATGTATTTTTATGACGTTTAATTTATTTTGATTTCTTAATTTTTTTTTGCCCGCACCCACCGTACATATAAACTTTTTTGTCAGTTGTGAAACTTAGCAAATTTTGCCTAAAGAATTTCTTTAGGTAAAATTTGGTTATTTTTGTTTGATCAGCCATGTTTGTTTTCGCTTTCATTTGACTAAATTTTGTATACGGGAACAAGATTTAGTCGACTTAAGGTAACAAAAGGTAACAAAAGTTAACTTTTGTTTCGTTCTGGAACGGAGCTAATATATGGCTATCAGATAATTCTAAAAATGGACGAATTCAAACCATTAACTTTGGAAAACGGTAACAAAATTCATAACAACAAGCCTATGATGTTTTGCCGTGAGTTCCAAAATCGACTTAAGCGATTAATGCTTAGTTCCACAAAAGACCAAATCTAATATAACCAAATAATAAATAGTTAGAGGATAGCAATTTGAATATTTATAGTGTTGCGGAATCAAATCGTCTGCTCGTAAAGTTTTCGGCATATCCATTTAATTCTTTTTGCAATGAATTTAGTATGTGCAAAAAAAGGAAGTGGTTTGCCTAAGTATTCTAAGATCGCGTTAAAAATTATACTACGCCAACTGATCTACACTCTCAATATAAATAAACTAAGAATTGCACATATGCGAAAGAGCTCTGAACTCTTAAAACTATTAAACTGAATTCAAATACGTGTAACTTAACTTTTTCGTTGATGAAGTATTTGTACAGGATTTTCGTTCCAATTTAAATCTTTTCCATACCAAATTGATCTTTTTTCAATCAAATTAAACTTTTTCCGAATCAAAATAAACTTTTTCCAAATCAATTTAACCCTTTTAAAATTAAAAGTTTGTTTTGATTTGAAAAAAGATTATTTTCATTTGGAAAAAGTTTATTTTTATTTCGAAAAAGTTTAAATTGAATTGAAAAAATATCAATTTGGTGTGGAAAAGGTTTAAATCGGAGAGAAAATTTTTTGGCATAACGTTTATTTATCATTACTACAATGGTCTGTGCTCAAGGGAAATATAAATGCAATCAATCCATTTATCCTTTCGTTCTGCTAGGACTACCTATTTTATTTAAGTGTTTAATAGAACATAGCATACTGAGGCAATTACTTGAAAAAATTTAACACTTATCTTTTAGCGTTTAGTTATGAGAAATGCAACAAAACTGTAACAGTCTTAGAATAAAATCTGGTGAAAAAAATTCTTAAGCATATTCCTCAATAGCTTTGTGCCATTTTCTTAATCCTTCGGCGGACACAAGATTTTTCGAAGAAGTTCGCAGAACGTCACTAGGATTGAAGTTTTGGACTTATGTTTTATTGAATATTTAATTTTTATTGAAATTAGAAATATAAAGCCAATTCTTTCACATTTAACTACATACGTCCAACCTAAAAAAATGATTTTTTTTTGTGTGGGGCATAAGCCGACGTGTCCCAGCTTATGCCATTTGATTTGTCGGCTGATTCCGACGTATCCGCCAAAGGGTTAATTTGAAATTAAAAATATTCCAATATCTCAAACCATAGCGAATGGTCTTATAATGTTTTTCTAAATATGATGACTTTGAAAGTGGTGTGTTCCATTCATAGTCGATAAAAGCACCAAATCTTAATTTTATATGAGAATCATTATAAAGTAAAATTTAATGTATCATGTTACAAAATTAATTTTTATTGTAACAACAGTACACGTCTAGTCTTACGAATTTAATAATTCGCTAAAACGAAAGGATTCGTTACATCGAAAGATTTTTTGTAGGGCAAAAGAGGGAAATATGGACCACCAATCTTTATTTTTTATATAAACCTCAAAATACATAAAACAAAATAATTAATTTTATGTAACTACTTAAACGAAACAATTCAACCTATAAGAAAAAAAAAAAAAATAAATAAATAAATAAATTAACTAAAAATATTCAAAAAGAAGGAAAAAAAATATTATCATGTTATATGGACAGTAAAGTACATATTGTCTTCATGAATTCAAGAACGCCATATTACACATTCAACCAAACTTCGCCACCGCGATCTTCTGAGTAAAGGGTATTACCTTCTATTCCTTTGTAGCTTGCGGATTACAAATAATTACCATCAGACTAGTCACGAAAACTGCAACTAGATTCCCCATCTGAAAAAGATGATAAATACATTTGTTTTTAAGGCTTTTTTCTTTGGTCGTCCAGATTACCCGCTGCACGAGTTGGTAAAATAAATGGTTTTTTTTTATCAAAAACTCTTTTGGTTAATGAACTAATTTGTGTTTATAAATTATAGATGGTATTCACTGACTTTATATAATCAATGATTTATTTAAAAACGCAATATCTTTAAAGTGAAAAAATGAAATTTACTCACTACAAAAAATTAATCACTAAACATTTTTTTTTAGAAAATACAACTTTACAGCAACATGCGACTTCACCGAACGCTAAAATCGTATGGTCCATATTACCCTCGCTTACCCTACTTTTTTTTCTAGAATGTTAATTTAAAATAATTTTATATATATTAACTGTAAATTTGCTTTTATTTACATTCAATTTTTTATAGAGAAAGGTTCGTACAAGGGGCACATTCATACAGTGGCTTTATTCAAAAAACTACTGATGTTAGCATGCCCGCACTTGTATGCAATGTTGGTGTTTTTACAACCATTTAGCTCGTGAAATATTAAAATGGAAATGATGTTGACTTAGCCGAAAAGTACTTTTTTATGTGACTTCAAATTTAATTAACAATATTAATTTTTTGCCCGCGTTCTTTATAAAAAGCTGTGCTACTTTTTTTACTGTGTGCTTTTTTTTTGCGATTGTAGGTTTTATTAAGAAAAAACCTTTATTAATGAGCTTAGGGCACATTCGTACACACGAATATACCCTCATGAATTGTAGTTTTAGTTTTTTAACCATAAAAAATTAAGAGCGCCTCTATAAATTCCAATATATTTCTGGAATTATTGAAACATGTTCAAAAACATACGCTGTGCTTCAAAGATAACCCTAGTTTATCGCTGATGAGGGAATAGATTATCTTTCATTCTCACCATACACTACACACCGTCTACACCCATTGGAGGCGTGTTTGAATAATCTAGGCAATACCCCTACTATATACAATGTACCGATATTGGTTAAAGTTTTCATTTTTACAAAGGTAAAAAGATTCCAAGTGCTTTTGAAAAGACAGAAATATGACCATTCAACAAACTTATGTATAGTAAGGTGCAGCAAAATTCAAAAAAAATTAGTGCATCAAAAATTATCATAGATTAAGATCTTAAAACAAAAACTGCATACTTAGTTTTGGTCAAAACCCCCGAAAAGATGGCCCGTCCGGGGCTTGAATGAAGGTCTAAACGACAAAAATCATTGTTTTTACGCAGTTTTTTTATTTTATCTCAAAAACCACGAAACTATTGGTAGTAATTCTTCCTAAATCTTTGAAAGGGATTAATTTTCTACATTTTTTGTTTTTTTCTCATTGCTCTTCAGAGAAGTTTGCCCTATGGAAGTCCCGGAAGAAGTTAAAATTTTTTGATTCAAAAAACGGTTTTTTTCCTGTAACTCAAGATACAAGAGACACAGAAAAACTTTAGAGCTCAATAAATGTAGGAAATCTGCTTTCCTATAGTTTTGCTTTGAAATCTTGAATCCAAAAGTAAACGGTTTTCCGCTAGAGGCCGAAATTTGTTAAAAATAATTGTGTATCATGAAAAATCGAAATTTTATTGCTTGGTTTTAAAATATACACAAAAATTTGATTAGAAACTAATGAAAAAATTAAAAGCTACTAAACATGGTCTTTAGAATGGAAATCAGATTGAAATTGCGCGAGATATGATAATTCTTACATACTTGGTATTTTTTGTAAAGTTCTAGTTTTGGGTATTTTTGTTTCACAGTGTGTTTTGCATCCACAACTTAAGATTTTTTTATGATTATTACTTTACGTTAAAAAACGATAAACAGTGCAACTTTCAGGACCAAGAATATCAAAATCGGTTTGTAGTTTCCTTGCGAATTCATCCTAAATCTTTGAAAGGGATTAATTTTCTAAATTTTTTGTGTTTTTCTCATTGCTCTGCAGTGAAGTTTGGCCTATGGAAGTCCCGGAAGAAGTTAAAATTTTTTGATTCAAAAGCGGTTTTTTTCCTATAACTCAAGATACAAGAGACACACAAAAACTTTAGACCTCAATAAATGTAGGAAATCTGTTTTCCTATAGTTTTGCTTTGAAATCTTTATTCCAAAAGTAAACAGTTTCCCGCTAGAGGCCGAAATTTCTTAAAAATAATTGTATATCATGTAAATGCGACTTTTTTATGTTTTTGTTTTAAAACATACCCAAAATTATGATAAGAAACTAATGGAGATGTCAAGAGCTTTCAAACGTGGTCTTTAAAGTAGGAATCGGTCGAAATTTCCGCGAGACATGACAGTTTTTACTTACTTGGTATTTTTTTTAAAGTTCTAATTTTGGGTATTTTTGTTTCACAGTGTATTTTGCACCCACAACTTAAGATTTTTTTATGTTTATTACTTTACGTTAAAAGACGATAAACAGCGCAACTTTCAGAACCAAGAATGTCAAAATCGGTTTGTAGCTTCCTTGCGAATTTCAACCTGAGAGTTTGGATTTTTTTCCATTTTTGTCAAATACGGCTTTTTTTGAATATGAGCGACTGTATACCCTAAATACCGCAAAAAATGTGTACTATTATATCCCAAAAATTTTAGGAAATATATTTTGCTATATGTTAGTCTTGATAGTCATCTTTCCACAGCTAATAGTTTGTGCCCTAGAGGCCGGTTTTTGTGATAAAAAAAATCGAATTTTTAGAAATTTTTATTTCGAAGCGACTTTTGATGTTTTTGCTTGCAAATTTTCCCAAAATTTTTGTAAAAATTTAAGATAAGCTTAAAAGCTTTCAAACGTAGTCCTTAGAATAGAAATCGGTTGAAATTCACGCGAGATATGACAGTTTTTATATACTCTGTGATACAAAAAAGTAACCAAAAATCATATTTGCACAATAAAAAAATACTCTTATTCTTTCTCTTATAACTTTTATATCTTGCGTAAATTTCAACCGATTTCTTTTTTAAAGAATACGTTTGAAAGCTTTTAACTTTTTCTTAAGTGCCCTTTTAAAATTTTTGGAAAATTTGCAAGCAAAAACATCAAAAGGTCACTTCAAATTAAAAATTTCTAAAAATTCGATTTTTTTTATCACAAAAATCGGCCTCTAGGGCACAAACTATTAGCTGTGGAAAGATGACTATCAAAGCAAAATATAGCAAATTATATTTTCTACAGTTCTTGGGATATAATAGAACACATTTTTTACGGTATTTAGGGTATACAGTCGCTCATACTCAAAAAAAGCCGTATTTGACAAAAATGGAAAAAAATCCAAACTCTCAGGCTGAAATTCGCAAGGAAACTACAAACCGATTTTGATATTCTTGGTTCTGAAAGTTGCGCTGTTTATCGTCCTTTAACGTAAAGTAATAATCATAAAAAAATCTGAAGTTGTGGATGCAAAACACACTGACTTAAATTTTTTGAAACGGACACACTAAAAACTAACTTGCTAAACTGAAACTTTTTTTGGTGAGTTTTTGAAGGGTTTTTGATCAAAGTTATTGCCTTATACTTTTTTTAAAAAAATTTTAATTTTTTAAAAAGTTATAAGCATGTGAATTTTTATGTACGTCTTTTTTCAAATTGCAATTTCTCAGAAAACATTGAGCGAAAATTAATTAAACTTTTGTAGTAGGACTAGAAATAATTCAAAACTTAAATGAAATAAACTTTTCATAAAAATTTTTAAAATTTCTTATAAATAATGCACTTTTTAATAAACAAATAGATATTTAAGCTATACCTATAGCAAAATAAAAACAAAATTTTTATACAGAACTGTGCTCTGAAATCTGCACAATATTTCTGTGAAAAAAAATTGGAGGTACTCATCATTAACAAAAAAGTTACGCGTACTTAAATGCCACTACATAGGTGCCTTGCTATGTGATTTTCGCATTTCACCGCTGCATGCCGTTTCAAAACAACAAATCATAATTTATGCAGAAATTGAGAATGCACGTAAGAACGCGCAGCGAGCGTAAATGTGTGAATCGCATAGGCAAGGCACCTATGTAGAGTCATTTAAGTACGCGTAACTTTTTTGTTAATGATGAGTACCTCCAATTTTTTTTCACAGAAATATTGTGCAGATTTCAGAGCACAGTTCTGTATAAAAATTTTGTTTTTATTTTGCTATAGGTATAGCTTAAATATCTATTTGTTTATTAAAAAGTGCATTATTTATAAGAAATTTTAAAAATTTTTATGAAAAGTTTATTTCATTTAAGTTTTGAATTATTTCTAGTCCTACTACAAAAGTTTAATTAATTTTCGCTCAATGTTTTCTGAGAAATTGCAATTTGAAAAAAGACGTACATAAAAATTCACATGCTTATAACTTTTTAAAAAATTAAAATTTTTTTAAAAAAAGTATAAGGCAATAACTTTGATCAAAAACCCTTCAAAAACTCACCAAAAAAAGTTTCAGTTTAGCAAGTTAGTTTTTAGTGTGTCCGTTTCAAAAAATTTAAGTCACTGTGAAACAAAAATTCCCAAAATTAGAACTTTACAAAAAATACCAAGTATGTAAGAATTACCATATCTCGCGCAATTTCAATCCGATTTCCATTCTAAAGACCATGCTTAGAAGCTTTTAATTTTTTCATTAGTTATTAATCAAATTTTTGGGTATATTTTAAAACCAAACAATAAAAGGTCGATTTTTCCTGATACACAATAATTTTTAACAAATTTCGGCCTCTAGCGGAAAACCGTTTACTTTTGGAATCAAGATTTCAAAGCAAAACTATAGGAAGGCAGATTTCCTACATTTATTGAGCTCTAAAGTTTTTCTGTGTCTCTTGTATCTTGAGTTATAGGAAAAAAACCGTTTTTTGAATTAAAAAATTTTAACTTCTTCCGGGACTTCCATAGGGCAAACTTCTCTGTAGAGCAATGAGAAAAAAACAAAAAATGTAGAAAATTAATCCCTTTCAAAGATTTAGGAAGAATTACTACCAATAGTTTCGTGGTTTTTGAGATAAAATAAAAAAACTGCGAAAAAACAATGATTTTTGTCGTTTAGACCTTCATTCAAGCCCCGGGCGGGCCATCTTTTCGGGGGTTTTGACCAAAACTAAGTATGCAGAATTTGTAATAAGTCCTGCTCCTAAGATAATCTTTGATGCAACCTATAATTTTCCCATTATTTCGAAAAAGTGCTGCACCCTAATGTATAGCCACGATGATTTTTTATCAGTTGAGATCTAACAGCCAAGTTCCATAGCAGATGTTCATGCGAACATTGTTTGAACATTTCAAGAGGATACTCTTCTATCAGATCCACAACCCATTTCGTTGCCTCCATCCCCATATTTACTGCATCTACCACTGCACGTATACTCCCCGTTATGTACGAATGTACACCTCATTTGGGGAATGTACACCTCTGATGGGGCACGTTCGTACGTTTTAAGTACCTTTACAAAATCTGACATTACTTTATACATTATATTAATTTTAGCGTACAGTACTTTAGACAGCACCGTGCGCAGGATTCGCTCTTGGGGGGCTTCATGCAGATTGTTTTTATTTTATTTCAATATTTTTAATTCATACATAATTTATATGTGAAAAAGATCTTCCTGGGGGGTGTTTGAACCACGTGAGCCTGACTTTAGAAGGTTAATAACGTGCTTATTCAACAGCATGCTAGTTATTTTGAACAAGGTTTGTTTTTTTTTTTTTTTTTGCCGAAAAGTTAAAACTGTGCGAATCTACCCCACCTCACTCTACTTTTTTTTTTATTTACAATCTATCGACTAGCGATAATAAACAAATTTGCTGAGTCTAGTAACAATCAAAAATAGTAAGCTTGCACTTCAGTTGTGCAATGCAAAGTTAAAAATCTAGTTTTTTATATTATATCATTCAAATACATATTAAACATTTCTCTACTTAATTTAAGCTTAAGATAACGAATATGATAGTGTTATGCCTTAGAAAAAAATCACTGACGACACTTTCACACAAAGGACGCACATCAAATCAAAGCATACATAATAATGCAACAAAAAAAAAAAAAAAAAAAATTATACTATGTAATAGACATGAAAGAAATTAAGTTGGTGCAGAAGCTTTATGAAAAATAGATACTCATGCATTCATTATATCGAATATCAAATTTATTCTGCCGTTCGTTATTAAGTAAGAGAGAGTAATGTAATTCTATAAAGCATTTGCTATACAAGCTAGCATCCGTGAGAGAAATTAAACATTTTTAATACTAGCAAAGGTTATGACCTTATCATTACCGTATTGAAATGGTTAAAAATATTTAAAGCATTAATAAATAAATGTTTTCTGGATTAGACATGTGCAACTTTTCTATACCATGCTCGGTTAAAGTTAAATATTTTGCCAAAAATTTATAATTTATTTATTATATCTGTACCATAGAGCTCAAGGCTAGTTTTAAATTAGATACTTTTACTGATTCTTTATACATAACACTATCATCATCACATTGAGCTTCTTATTGTTGTTATTAAAAAACCGTATGGCTTGTAATCATTTCTATGATTACTATGACTAATAATTAAAATTTGTGGGGCGTTTTCTCTTTTTCTTTTAATTTTTTTTTTTTATTCGTTAAATTTACTTTTAAAGTATTTATCACAATGAAATTATGAACATAATAATGACAGTAGATATATGTATAAGTACTGAAAATTTTAAGAGAAATGCAAGCACACTTCCTGGCTGCTATAAACATATGCATGCATATAATGTAGATGATTCTCCGAAACAGGCATTGAGATAAGCTGTAGTAATACCCTATTTCTGCAGTAATAACTTCAAATTTGCAGTAATAACTTCCGAATATTTTAAAAAATTGTAATAATAATTTTCACCCAAATTCATCTTACTTTGTTTTGTGTTAATCGTTGAAACTAAATACTAATTTTATTTCGCATATAACCGTTGTTTTAGTTGTCTATCCTCACCAATCTGGGCTAAGATGTAGCAACCACAATAAGTAATCGGCAACTCTACTTTAAACATATTTTTATAAATGCATTCGAAGAAAATTTTGCTATACATTTTCAATTTTAAATTGAACCATTGCCATGATATCTGTTATTTAATATTAATATTTAATATTAATCACTTGAATAAGACATTAAAAAAATTTTGCTAAAAATTGTAAATAAAAACTAAAAAAAATTCTGCAGTAATAACTTTTTCTTATTTCAACCCCTGATCCGAAAAATGTACCATTCAATGTCCCGGTGTTCAAAACCAAGTTTAAAGTTCAAGTTTGATACTTTAGCTATTTAATATAGATACTTAAGAACAAAAAATAGTTTTCAGTCGCCGTCGAGCGCGACATCAAGTTCGCTTTCTAAGTCTTTCACGTAGAGAGAAGCTTTGACACAGTTTGACAATCACTGTGCCAATACAGTTTGAGGAGAACTGAAGTAATTCGTCATTTCCATAGTTTGAAAACGCACTGTAATTTTACAGTTTGATAACTACTGCAGCAATTTATCTTTTTTGTAATATGCGGACAAGAAAATCACTTTTTATAAAATGCGGCGAAGAAAATCACTTTTTACAAAATGTGGCGAAGAAAATGTCTTTATTTAGTGAATACTTTTTCGACGAGTTACAAAAATAAACATTTCACTTCAAATCGCAGCGAATGAAGCGAGATTTTCTTCGCCGCATTTTGTAAAAAGTGATTTTCTTCGCCGAATTTTGTAAAAAGTGATTTTCTTGTCCGCATTTAAAGAAGAGATAGTCTTCTTAAGCACCGGCGATATGTACATCCAAGTGGTTCTCTTAGTCTTACTCTGCTAAAGCTCTTAGTATCGGGCTTACAATGGGTCCTTTCTCGAGGTCTAAGTTAATATGACGACATGTTAATCTCCCGGATCAAAACACAAGTTGATAAATAATCTTTTCGCGCAAAGTGGAAGAGAGCAGAGGGGGCAGAGCCTCCTAGTAGTTTAAAAAAAAAATATAAATTTCTAACCATGAAATTCTTATAATGTGTTAAAAACTCATTTTCCTGCCTTTCCCAAACCACTCGCTAGTGCACTAAATTTGCTCGTTTTACATAATACGACATTGTTTATACCATTCAATATTTAATTTTTCGTTTGTCTGTGTCAACTCTTCGAAACAAATTTATTTACATTGAATTGACATACACAGAAGTTGGTCCCTTATTCTATAATATCTCCGCTCAGTTTTTCTTATTCACACTGTCAAAAGTGAACTGAAGGTGAAGAAAGGAGGTGATTTTGTTCTTTCTCAGCTCAGTCAGTTTTAGTTTTTCGACATTCACTGTTACTGCGTTTTTTTTTTTTTAAGTTTAGAAATTATGTAGTTACCTAACCTATACGTATTCTTTTATCTTCAGATAATTGAATCAGGATCCCTATAATCGTGGCTTGGTTCTGCTTATCTCTCTTAAAAACCGAAAGACTTAATAATTCATCGTGGTACATGACCATTCGTTTGCTAGAAGTTTTCGATAACGAAACGACACATCATTTTGCTGTTTAAAAGATAGATTTTTGACAATACTTATTCAGTTTTTATTTAATTTATTCCTTGATAAAGACGGAATTTAAAAACAAATGTTTTGATTAGTATTAAGTTAATCGGTGACACTGGCTTTGGAAAAAAAGCGCTTTGCCGGTACAGAAGAACCAATCAAAAATCAATATTTTTGTTCAAAATTTTAAAGCTTACCATTTCTTAGGTGTCTCAAAACTGTCGATAAAGCTAATGCATCTTGAAAACGATTTGGGTCTAGTAAAGTAAGTGTTGCCAGTACATATGAATGTTCCATGCCCGCAAACCACATTTTTAGACTTTTTTACACTTTTTTTACACTTTTTTTACACTTTTTTTACAATTATTTTGAGAATAAACTTTCAATTAATCGAAAAGGAATTAACGATTTAATTGTATAAACCAGAGGTGTGCACACAAGTAACGTAAGGGAGCTAAAATATTTAATCGGCTGATTAAAAGAGCTAGCTCACGAAATTTGCAAAATGCAAGTCCCCAAGCATGCTTCGAAAAAAATTAAAATATAAAAATTTCAAATTCGAGGGACTTCAAGCTGCATGAAATTGTTGTTGCGGTCGCTCGCAATGAATTTTATTTTTTGAAATTCGTAGAGAATCAGCGTATGCAATTGTTGTTGCAAATTTTGTTGTTGTTGTTGGTTTCCTTCAAAACTAGAATTGGACTGACACTTGCGAACAAGTAGCGTGTTAAATTCGGCAGGATATTTGTACTTTTTGTTGTTGTTGGCTTCTGTTTAGAAAAACTTAACATTTGAAAAAAACATAAACTCAGGCCTTACGTTTATGACGTAAGGCTTCAAAATCAAGTTTATATGGGAGCAAGATGAAAAAATTTTTGCTCCAAGTGCACACCTCTGGTATAAACCATAAATTGAAAGAAAATAACCGATTATTACTCATTTTACGATTAATCGTACCATCGCTAATCACGGTAATGCAAGTTCTCACACATCGGCTGAAACAAGTGAGTATTTGAGCACTCAAAAGATCGAATTGATGGGTCATACGCCTTACAGTCCCGACTTGGCACCCAATGACTTCTTCTTGTTTCCAAGACTCAAAGATCAGATACGTGGACATCGATTTACATTTAGAGCTATCATCTTCAGACTGGTCAAAGTGCTTCGACAAATAGTTTGACCGCATGACTTAAAAGGCACCCTACGTATATGTTCATATAGGCACTCAGTCGTAATTTATCGTATTACCAGGTACACGCTTCTTACATATTTATACTCGGATATGCATATGTATAAATTAAAAACATTTTATACGTAGACACGTAGAAAAGCTAAGATGACGTGTAAAATAAATGTGTGTCATATTTTACCTTTATCAGCAATCGACATTTAACAATTCCTTGACTCAACCTTCAGTGCATTTCTCGTGCACATGAAAAAAATTGACAGTGAATATCAAAGTTCATGCATATTGTACGTACATTTAGCTTAACAAAAGGAAATGTACATATGTATTTAAAATAAAAGAAAGCATTCGCATTCGCTTTGTTTGGCACTCATGACAACAACCATCTATTTATCCATCCATCCATTCATCTATCCGGCTATCCCTCCATTACCCACAATTTAATAATAAACTAACGCAAACTTAAAAGCTTTGTAAATAGAAAAGACTGAAGTAACGTAAAAGTAGAAACTATTTGCGCCTTCTAAAGTTCTTAACGTTTTTTATAAAATCTTATTTGCATTACAATTCTACGAGCGTTTTGTGAGAAAATTATTAAAAAATTTTTTTTTTTTACCAATTGCAAGGACATTTGTTATCCTCGTATTAAATTCAAGTACAGACATTTAGGTCATTGAATTAGCGCAATATGCTCGCTTTACTGTTCTCCGGCATATTCAAAAAGTATCCTTAGTTCACAATAAACAGTGCTGTATAGGAGTGATACAAATAAATATTCAAAGGAATATGAATTTAGAATTATGTTTTTAAATTTCTTTGCGAAAGCAATTGATAAATTTCCCTGAGGGTGGGATTGAAAATAGGAATTGTTGTTCCTCATTAAAGTTTACTTTAACACTTTTCCATTTGGATCCTTACTTTTGGATGCATATCCAATAGGGTGCAGCAAAATTCAAAAAAAAAATTAGTGCATCAAAAATTATCATAGATTGAGATCTTAAATCAAAAACTGCATACTTAGTTTTGGTCAAAACCCCCGAAAAGATGGCCCGCCCGGAGCTTGAATGAAGGTTTAAACGACAAAAATCATTGTTTTTCGTAGTTTTTTTATTTTATCTCAAAAACCACGAAACTATTGGTAGTAATTCATCCTAAATCTTTGAAAGGGATTAATTTTCTAAATTTTTTGTGTTTTTCTCATTGCTCTTCAGTGAAGTTTGGCCTATGGAAGTCCCGGAAGAAGTTCAAATTTTTTGATTCAAAAAATGGTTTTTTCCTATAACTCAAGATACAAGAGACACACAAAAACTTTAGACCTCAATAAATGTAGGAAATCTGTTTTCCTATAGTTTTGCTTTGAAATCTTTATTCCAAAAGTAAACAGTTTCCCGCTAGAGGCCGAAATTTCTTAAAAATAATTGTATATCATGTAAAAGCGACTTTTTTATGTTTTTGTTTTAAAACATACCCAAAATTATGATAAGAAACTAATGGAGATGTCAAGAGCTTTCAAACGTGGTCTTTAAAGTAGGAATCGGTCGAAATTTCCGCGAGACATGACAGTTTTTACTTACTTGGTATTTTTTGTAAAGTTCTAATTTTGGGTATTTTTGTTTCACAGTGTATTTTGCACCCACAACTTAAGATTTTTTTATGTTTATTACTTTACGTTAAAAGACGATAAACAGCGCAACTTTCAGAACCAAGAATGTCAAAATCGGTTTGTAGCTTCCTTGCGAATTTCAACCTGAGAGTTTGGATTTTTTTCAATTTTTGTCAAATACGGCTTTTTTTGAGTATGAGCGACTGTATACCCTAGATGCCGTAAAAAATGTGTACTATTATATCTCAAAAACTGTAGAAAATATACTTTTCTAAAGACTACGTTTGAAAGCTTTTAACCTTATCTTAAATCATTTACAAAAATTTTGGGAAAATTTGCAAGCAAAAAACATCAAAAGGTTGCTTCAAAATTAAAATTTCTAAAAATTCGATTTTTTTTATCACAAAAATCGGCCTCTAGGGCACAAATTGTTAGCTGTGGAAAGATGACTATCAGAAGCAAAATATATTTCCTACAGTTTTTGGGATATAATAGTACACATTTTCTACGGTATTTAGGGTATACAGTCACTCATACTCAAAAAAAGCCATATTTGACAAAAATTTAAAAAAATCCAAACTTTCAGGCTGAAATTCGCAAGGAAACTACAAAACCGATTTTGACATTTTTGGTTTTAAAAGTTGCGCTGTTTATTGTCCTTTAACGTAAAGTAATAAACATAAAAAAATCTTAAGTTGTGGATGTAAAATATACTGTGAAACAAAAATACCCAAAATCAGAACTTTACAAAAAATTACCAAGTATATAAGAATTATCATATCTCGCGCAATTTCAATCCGATTTCCATTCTAAAGACCATGTTTAGAAGCTCTTAATTTTTGCATCAGTTTCTAATCAAAAGTTTGGGTATATTTTAAAACCAAAACAATAAAAGGTCGCTTTTTCATGATACACAATTATTTTTAATAAATTTCGGCCTCTAGCGGGAAACTGTTTACTTTTGGAATAAAGATTTCAAAGCAAAACTATAGGAAAACAGATTTCCTACATTAATTGAGGTCTAAAATTTTTGTGTGTCTCTTGTATCTTGAGTTATAGGAAAAAAACCGTTTTTTGAATTATAAAATTTGAACTTCTTCCGGTACTTCCATAGGGCAAACTTCACTGTAGAGCGATGAGAAAAATACAAAAAATGTAGAAAATTAATCCCTTGCAAAGATTTAGGATTAATTACTACCAATAGTTTCATGGTTTTTGAGATTAAATAAAAAAACTGCGAAAAAACAATGATTTTTGTCGTTTAGACCTTCATTCAAGCCCCGGGCGGGCCATCTTTTCGGGGGTTTTGACCAAAACTAAGTATGCAGTCTTTGTTATAAGGCCTGCTCCCAAGATAATCTTTGATGCAACCTATAATTTTCCCATTATTTCGAAAAGTGCTGCACCCTAATATCCAAAGTAGTGGTATCCATTTTATATTTTTCAAACATTTTCAATCGCGGACAATCTTCCATCATTTTCGTGATGAATTCACGACTCTTCCACGCGATCTTTCCGCAATTAAAATTTGCCGTGAGTAACAGAAGATTCTCTTACACTCTTCTGGAAGATCATCGCAAATCAAACATCCTTGCGATGAACTTACAACTCTTCCAGACGAGTATTGCGCGATAAAACTTCGACGCGATAAACAAAAGATAATTTTATCACTCTTCTGGAAGATCAAATTATAAGCCAAGCTTAAAGCTCTTCCAGGCGAATAAAAAAAGATTCGCCTAAGATTCTTCTGGAAGATGGTTTCAAATCCAACTTCTTCACGAATAACTTACAACTCTTCCAGACGAGTTTTACACGATACAAGATGGCCGACTACGACCTGACGTCAGCTCCTGAGAAATTTCGAAAAAATAAATAATTTTTTTTCTTCTAAAAAGCACATAAATTTTGACAGATAATTGGACAAAAAGTTGCAATTTCTTATGAAATTATTTTTTGTCGCCATTTTATATTTACCTCTATTATTATTATTTTTTTTTTTTTCAAGTAAAAAATATGCTTAGTTTATTTTTTTATTGAATAAAATACGATTCTTCCGCGATTGGAAATGTTTCCTGGGAAACTGCAAGCAAGTGACGCAGATCTGCAGAACTACTGACACACTTAAACGATTATCTTATTTTTTAAGCACAAAAGCTCAAATGCCCGCGGGCAAAGGCGTTGGATTTCACTGAACGAAAGGTTTTAATTAACTAGATAAATTCTTATTATTTTTTGATGGTTGATAACAAAAATACGTAAATACATTTCAGCTGTGGGGTCATTGGCTTCAAGAAAACATTGACTTTTTTTGCATTAATCTTTAATGTTTTTTCGTTCCTTAAACGAGAGTGAGGAAAATAAATTTCTGACTCTACTGTGTATTGTGCAAATTTATAAATTTTAATGCAATTAAATATGATAAATAAATTTTTAGCTAATTAAACAATTTGAGTTAACGTTTAAGCGATAGAGTGACTTGGTTTTTTTTTATCACAGCGTATGGACGCCAGTCATTTAAAGCGTTTAACTGTAACATATACGAAAAGTAAACGCGTTTCCACAGAACTACGAGTACATACTCGTTCACTAGTGCCACAATAATAACCACATACGATGTACAGTAGATTTGTTTGAAATCGTAGTAGATAAAATTGTCGAAAATAATGTTCTTATACGTTATTTACTCTTCAATTAATTCAATTCAATTTCTTATTATACGGGAACTCCTAGAGAGTGCATTCCTTAGTTAAGCTTTGCAACGATATGTCATCTATATTTGTGTCAATTTATGTATATAAAACTAGCATATTCCGGTGTGCGTTGCCTCACCTTGTCACTGTGAATGTTATTTGTCCCGATGAATGTTACATATGAACCAAATTTTATCTATGACCTTTAAATACTTTCGGAGACATGACAAATTTGGTTTTTTGGGGGACTGGCATCGCCCTCTTTTCCAGTGGGCATTATTTGTCTCGGTGTTCTTTATACATGTACCAAATCTTATACATCTAGTTTCAAGCATTTCTCGCCTTTGTGACCCCTAGTGAAATTTTAGTAGAATATATTTGTAGAATTCTTCAACCCATTACAACCCATTTTTTGTGGAAAAAGGAGTCAAGACCCGTAAAAACATGCTAAATTGCGTTAAAATGTTTTAGAAAATTTGTTCCTTTCGTGATTTCATGATGACACTAGGATAACAAGTTTTATTTATTCAGAAAATTTCCAAAATACTTTTTTTGTGGGTATTTTTTTTGCTAAAAACGATATATTTAAAGTTCGAGATACTATTTTTTTATATACCATGATTCGTGCGGTAGACCTAAACCGAGATTTTATCTAAAATGGCAATGAGCAACCTCTAAATGACCAATAAAAAATTCTTAGTTCACTTTTTGGACACCCTCTTTCCGATTTTTATGAGTAATCGTAGAACTTCTGAAAATGTTTTTTTTTTTTTTTGAATCAGTCTAGTACAGGGTGACCATTTTCTTGATGGCCCAGTCCGGGATAGGAAAAATTTTTTTTATAAAAGTGAGGCAAAGGTAATGTCATATCGCAAATGTGTAATAATTTTTGCAAATGGCGTCTTCTGCTTTGACATTTAGTTGAAGGCAGATAGGGAATTAATTGACATTAAGCCACCAATTAGAGCCAGATGTTTTGTGAGCAACAATTTAACCGGAATCAGCCCAGAGCGTACAACTTTTATTTGTCTTTGCTGGGGATATTGCGCATAGGACCGTTACCATATGGCTACGCTGGGCTTAACATAGGTTTTTTCGATTTCTAATGGGACGTTGCCATATGATCACGCTGTGTCAAATACAGGCAGTATATATATATGAAGCATGACTACCTTCGTAGTTGGAGTCAAACAATATTGAAGTTGGATATCTTAATTCTTTTGTTCTCAAACACATTTCATGTTTTAAGGTAAAGATAACTCCTAGTCACTTTTTTTTGACAAACTTTCTTTACCTTCGTAGACGATGTTCCAAGATTTTCATCATTCTGATCATAACCGTCATGGTCAATCACTAGACTGACTTCACCTTCGTTCTACTAGTTATCTGCTGCAAATATGATTTGTCACCGCAATTTATGCCACTCAGGGCAACCCTTGTTGGGTATATTTTCGGCTTTCTCTCTAGGGCGTCATCATCGCCGCTTACGGGATCTTTATACATCAGTGTTCGAAAAAAAAAATATCACAAATATTGCTCAGTCCTCCCTCATCCAGCTCATTATGAACTTCTTTTAGTGTCAAATTTCTTAAAACAGATTTATTCTAAATCTCCAAAAACAATGACAAAACTATATAGAAATAAAAAATCCTATTTCGCGCCCAGCGTGACCATATGGTCACAGCTGAATATAAAGTTCAATATGAAATGCTAAAATTATTATTTTTTATCAAAACACAACTGAAATTGTATGATAAATTACATTCATTTCAACAAAGATGGTGACTTTGGTTGTTAACATTTCTTATTAAATATTCACAAAAAAGAGAATGAGTTTACTTTTTCGGTTTGAAAATTTTGAATAATTTTTGCACTTGCAAAAAATTCGACCACTTATTCCGCGACTATTGATGACAAAAGCACCCTTGTTTTTCAAAAGTGAAGCTCCTTCCGCTAGATTTACTATTTTTCGGCTTGTTAGCTAATTCACATTATAAATTTATTGATTTGTTTTCTGGGCTAGGCTGATTTGGGTTAAATTGGGGTAAAACGAGCTCAAAAGTTCATCAGCTCATGAATTGGTATTTGGCCGATATAATTTGAATATCAAGTAAACTTAACATGAAAACAGAGCCCAATTTTTTTCAACAAAAGTCCAGGTAATTTATACTACCTACTTTTGCCCCACCTTGTATCAAAGAAAACTTATTTTCTTTTGGATTTTATGATGCATATGTGCAACTTCTATTTCTGTTTCTTCAATAAATCCTCTTTATGAACCAACATATCGTTCCCTTTCCGGAAAATCCGGTATGATCAGCCTAGTCTAGTAAATACATATTTGTATTTGGTATATGGGTCAACAGTTCCACTGTACTACTTGCGGGTATTAAACGTATGGGTATGTGCACAGATAGAATTCTACAGACATTTAGCAAATTGCTGATATGCAAACAAGTGAATAACATATATATTTTTTTATTTTAAATTTATTTACATATATATTTTTACTTTACTGAAGGTCATCATGTATCTGAACAGGGGTATAGGTACTGTTATTTGTTTGTGTGCGTCGTGCTTGTGCTGAAAATTTGTTCTAAATCAAGTTAGGAATATTTCTCCAACTTAGTCACTTGGTACGCTTTTTTGTCGCCCATAATATTTCATGTCAATCAGTGCTGAAGGTTAAAAATTAAAAAAAAAAAAAAAAAACTAATAAATACGCAGTAACTGTGTAGTATTTAATATAGTTTTTCCCCGAACAATCACTTTATGATATCTAATTTTAACTCGTTCATAAAAGTTAATTACAATTAAAACGCCTTGTATACATAGAGTACTACAAAAAATTATGTTTATGTAAAACACATCCTGAATTATTAAAAAGCTTAATAAATTTTGATTTAAATGGAATATGGCAGCTCAGCAATAAACCTTACAAAATCCTATCCTCAGTTCCAGGGGCACAAATCTTAGGATTTCACCATTAAAATTCATGCACTTTATCTGATCAACACACAGAAAATTAGGCAGACCAATTTTGTATCAACAGATCACAGAAAAATGGCTTCTTACTGATTTAAGATAAAATGTATCCAACAAACCCACCCAACAGTAAACTACTTAGTAAATGGTGTCAGCGTTCGAAAAAGCAGTTGCAATGGGAAAAATTACTTCCACTTTTCAGGCTGAAGACAACGCTTTAGAGTTGTGTGTCTAAAAATGTTAACATAAGGACAATTCCATCACCGACTTATGCAAAGCTAGTGTAGGAGTATTTTGAGTCTAATGTCGTTTTCTTTTCTCAAAAAAATGTTACACTTTTTCTGCCCCGTGCGAAGGCTGTCAAAATATTATGTTCTTTTATAAAATTTTCTAAAAATTGTTGCCCTCTGAGCAGGCAAAAGTGTAACATTTTTACACTTTTTTCAATCGACGGGGTGAGAATTTTGAATGTTATTTTTAACAAACAGATGATATTGAAAATTTTTATTTGGTTTTTTATTACAAACATTCAATTGAATTAAAATTTATTAAGTTAAATAAAAACAAATGTCAGAATTGTGAGAGAAAATTTATTTTGTGATTTGTATGGAATTTTTTGTTCTATTCTTATTTAAAAAAAGGTAACATTTTATCAGGGTAGAGTGCAAAACTAAAAAAATGTTACACCTCAAACAGGTAACATTTTTTTTAGAAAAGAAAATGCTATAAGCTTTATCTTATTTATACAAGACACGATGAAAGGTCATAAATACTTTATGTGACGTGAACAAAATCTTCAAAAATAACTTTATTCTGGAATGAGTAAATAGATAATAGTCTGATCAACTACTGCCAAATCCAAAATAGGCATGTAGCAGGCGACAGTATATAGATAATCTGCTGCATCCACTCCACACGAAAACCTACCTTTTTTCAGTTTTTCGAAAGTTTACTTGTATTGACCTTCCGCCTTTTTAACATTTGCCGATTTATATGTAAATATTATATCTTATCCATCCCAGTGTCGTTGATGACATAAAGAGCGACCGTTTCCTTTACGATGTCATTGAAGATATTCAGGGCGACAAATTTTACATACTTTCATCAACGAAAACATCAGTGACTTTGTCCAAATATTTTGATAAATAACAAAATTGTGGAAATATTTATGTCATCGAATCAAATCCATTTGAAGATGCTGACTAAAATCCTAATTTCCTCATGGTGAATAAATAGCATATTGAAACGATGAAGGAGGGTTTATGATGTTAATTACCACTAAAAGGCACTTCAGACTATCTGAGAAGTCATATGCGTTTTCTTATGTTTTTCTGTTTGATTTTTTGTCTGACTTTCAAATTTTTATTGTTTTCAATTTATTTTGTTGAAATTTTTTTATTTTTCAAACAACATTAAAAAATTTGAAAACTCCTATGACTTCTCTTTTCAAATAGATTCAAATCTAATGCCAAAATAACTCATATGAGTTTTCTTCTGATAAATCATTTGTGCAATAAATTTACGTTCACACTATCAGAGTTGCCATATTTGACAACTCATAAGAGTTTCTGTATGACTTCTCAGATAGTCTGAAGTGGCTTGAACGAAGATTGATTGCTTTGTTTCCCTAAGACCTCGATAAATCCTCTTCGTCATTTTAATATATATGCGTTTATTCACGAAATTAGGGTTTACCTTAAAACTGATTTGATTCGATGACAGCTTGAGGCTTCCAAAATCCAAATATTGAAAAAAGACGCCGATAAATCGACAATTAAAACGCCAACGGAAACAGTTAAGGGTCTTAGCAACATATAATTTTTAATAAAAATTAAAAAAATGTATGCTTCTAATGATGAATTTTAAAATTTTTGTTTAAGAAATTAAAATCTCCGCACTCTGAAGTATTTTTGAATTCATTGCCGACATCTTACAAGACTTTGGCATCTATCATGTCCCCAAAGTTCTGAATGTAGTCATTATAGATGACATAGTCGTTAACGAAAATGACTTCGACGACTATTGGCCCAACAGGGATATGCACTAAAAAGTTTCAGAAGTATGACAAATTATGCTATAAAGAGGGCGTGACAACACAAGGACACGCCCACCTCCTATATAACCAAAAGTTTAAAATCACTATAACTTCGTTAATATTTCAAGTATAAAAATAATATTAAATATCTGAGGTAGTAATGATAGCATTAAGTACCTTCGTGAAAATTAACGTGATCGGTTCAAGGACAAGCCCACCTCCCATATAAGCAAATATTTTAAATCGCTATAACTTCGCAAATATTTAAATATTTGAAGTACAAAAATAATATTTAATATCTGAGTTAATATAGATAGCATTAAGTCACTTGGTGAAAATGGGTGAGATCGGGTCAAGGACACGCCCACCTCCATTAATCTAGTTGATGTTTTTTATCTTATTAGTATACTATCATATTATTTGTGTGCCTCCATTTGGGAACCGCCATTTTGTTTACAAAAAATATGATATCAAGTTCAAAATCAGCAACTTCAAACAAACCCTAGCCATAATTTTGTCGTGATTTATTCAATTTTAAAAAAAAATTGTCTGTCATTTTGGATCCGCCATTTTGTTTACAAAAAATATGATATCGAATTCAAAATCAACGACCTCAAAAACCCTCCTAGCTACAATTTTGTCGTGATATAGTCAATTTTTGGAGAAATTTGTTCACCATTGATATGATATAATCAATTTTTAAGAAAATGGTACGCCATTTTGATTTTTAAATAATCGTTTCCACATTTAGAGTCAGCAACCCCAAAAACATATTTTTTTTTTTTTTTAAATGACCAGGAAAGAGTTATGACCAGGAAAGAGTTATGACCAGGTAGAATAGCATTCATATTTCTATGTCTTACCACTGAGTAGAAATATTACTTTTTCCGTTGCAATCTCAAACGGTCCAAGGTACACCATGCAAGTGTACCTTGGGCTATTAAAAATAAAAGAGAATACATTGTATTTAGGTAATAAATTATGAAAGAACCGTTTATTATGCAATCAAAAGTAACATTTTTTTTCAATAAAAAAAAAAATAAAAATTAATCATAAACAAAAACTAGCAAGGGTGTAACCTTTGGCCTGGCCAAACATTAAATACCCTACACTGCAGTATTTTTGAAATTTTGCTCATATGGGAGGTGCCACGCCCTCTTGTCCGAGTTCACCCAGCTTTTGCTCAGAGCTTGCATTTATAGTTCTTAGCGTCTGAGTGAAATTTGGTTGGATTATCTCAAAAAACTCTTTCAGTGTAGCATTTTGAAACATTTGCTTATATGGGAGGTGCCACACCCCCTTGTCTGATTTCAACTAATTTTTGTTGAGAGCTTTCATATATAATTTTTAGTGTCTGAGTCGAATTTGATTTGAATATCTCAAGAAACGCTTTTAGTGTAGCGTTTTGATGCATTTGGTTATATGGGAGGTGCCACACCCTCTTGTCTGAATTCGCCAAGTTTTTTTTTCAGAACTTGCGCTTACAATTTGTAGTAATTATGTGTATTTTGGTTGCATTGTCGTGAAAAATACTCTTAAAATTGCATTTTGAATATATTTTTTGTATGGGCGGTAGGCGTGTCCGTTGATCGATTTTGCTCATTTTCAATCCCCCGAGTTAACTTTGACGACGGAGGCAGTGTACCAAATTTCATTGAATTATCTTGCTCAGTTTTCCCAAAAAGGGTATTTCAGCACACAGCCAGCCACCCAGCCAGCCAGTCAGACAGACGGACATGGCTATATCGACTCGGGAGGTGACGCTGATCAAGAATATATATACTTTTCTATATCTGCCACGCCTCCTTCTCTGCGATACAAACGGAAGGACAAAGTGAATATACCCTGGGTGTAGGGTATAATTATAACACAAAAAAGTGCATTTAGTAAAAAACAGTTAATTAAACAAAAATGGTTGCAAATAAATACAATAATCACGTAAATAATAATAATAATATTATATTGAGAGGCAATTATGGCTTCCTGGTTGCCCGTCGAAAAAGGCTCGCTGGTCAATAAGCATAGGTCCAAGGTACACACAGACATCATGTTTTAAAAACTGTCAACACCCATAACATATATTAATGAAAATACATCTAAAACACTCTAAAAGCTTAAAACAATAACTAAACTTCTTTCCTGATGTTGTAAAACTGAAATATTTCAAGTAAGTTTCTCACAAAACTTTTCGAAGTTTACTCCAAAAACAAATTTTTACACACAAAAAACACTTTTTCTGTCGCTTTTTATATACGCATACAGCTTGACAGTCTGCAGTCTACTACCGGTATGAGTGGAAAATTCCATAGAAGAACATTATCGTAAACGTGCAACTGTTGTGTGGTAACCGACACTCGGACCGAGGTACACACATCTCCCCTACTGTCAAAAATGTACGTTTTTGACAACAAAACTGCAAAATAACGCATAGTTCTGTGCAAAACGCAAAAAAGCACACAATTTTATGGGAAAAGGTCTTGAGAAAAATATAGGAAGTTGATAATTTTTTTTTTTTTTTGTGAATTTATGGAAATATTTAAAATAATTTCCACCACTCTTATTGAAATACATGCCTGTTTATGAAAGCGTCCAGATAAAAAGCATTCTCGAAGCATGACAATTCTTGATTCAGAGAGATTTGAATTAAAATATAGTTTTTGTACTTTTTTAGCTCACAATGCAAGGATTTCTATAGACTCTGTCAAAACTGTTTGGAAACAGGAGAGTATGTGTTGTGAACTTGTCCTGCCGCTGTTAGACGTAGAATTTAGTACATAGATGTAGGAAATCCATGTTCCTCTATCTTACTTAGACAAGATTAATCCCACGGCTGTGATAAAATATTAATAAATTGCCTAGAACGGTATTGATACGGAAATAGACTGCACAAAAGACCTTTTAGGTCGTGGTGCAATAAATTTAGGATAGAAAAAATTAAGATTTTTATTTTTCTTTTCTCAGACTATGTAGGTACATTAATGGCTATGCTAATTAGATTTATTACTATTAAATATTATTACATTGCCTCGATGTCTGTTAAAAGCTTCTGGATTCAATATTCCGTTTTAACGTCAAAGTAATTAGTTGTCTTTTTCTACGATACGAGATACACTCGTATAACATTATTCTGTGTAGGTATTTCTGCCATTGTTTATGTTACTCGCACTGTTGATGTTAGATCTCAAACTGTTGACATGATTCAGTTTCAAGTTCATTGAATTTCATGTGCATGTGTTAATAACTAAAACCACATTAAAAGCCGCATTGATGATGGTCTTATGTTGTTGTCTGTATGAAGTCTGTTACTACGAAGTATTGTGCACTGCCACGTTACTCTGAGTCACTTGGAACGGTTTCTTATTGCAGACTTTTTAATGCATATAGGTACTCGTACATAATTTATTTACCTCACATGTGAACTAAGAAATTTATTTAGCAAAATAAATAAAAAAGCAACAGCAACAGAGTTACAAATTCACTACTGCATCACTTGCAAACAGAGATGTACAACTTTTATGAATTTGTATTCCAAGGGTAATTTTTATTTGTTTAAACCCGCTATTTTTTTTTTTTTTTTAATAAAGAGTACCTGGAGCACGATCCCTTCTCGGTCGACAGTCTGATTTGATCATTTTAGTCGATGTTTTTTATTCATAGCTATCTTTTTAGTACAATCATTTGGGAGAATAAAATGATGTTACCTGGAATGTTTTGCGGGATTTTTGCAAATGAGTTATTTTATAGATTTCGATGCGCTCTTTCAGAATTTCAACTTTGCTACATCGAGTCGTGTTCGCTCGCGCCGCCATATTGGAAAAATGGCGTCCAAAATTAGTTTTTTACAAATATCTCTTTAAAGGTTACATTAAGAGAAAAATATTGTGGTGCAATATTGTAGCTTATAAAATTTTCTGTAAAAATAACCTTTTAATTGCTTTCGTACTACTTATAACTCAGGAGATATCCTAATTCAAAATTTGAAAAAAATTAGTAAATTGTGCATGCCGCTTATGAGAAAGCATAGTGATGTGTTGAGCTTAAAATTACGATAACTCATGAACGTTCGAAGTAAATACATCTATTTATAGAAAATAAGCTACATATTTTTTCACACATCACATCATCTATAGTTTAGGAGATATTTTTTCAACAAACCTAAAATATAGAAAAAATCCTTATTAAAAAATTTAATCGCGTTTTAGCCTTTTTAAAATAAATAAATATTTAATCAAAGCGATTTTAATCTTAAAATAATAGAAAAAAACCGTTTTTTCAAAATAGCTTTAAAATGGTTCGTCCTAGAAAAAATTGTTCATGCATTTTGTAGAACGTTCGATTCCCTATAAGGGTCTCTCCGATCTGTTTTTTTCGTCAGACTTACCCTTTATGAGATATTGCGACTTGGAAATCATTCAAAATTTAACATAGTAGGGAGCATAGTACAATGTTCAATTTTGAATGATTTTGAAGACGCGTTATCTCATGAACGGTAAGTCAGACGAAAAAATAGTTCGGCCTTATAGTAAATTGAGCGTCCTACAAAATGCATGTACAATTTTTTTCTATAGCTAACCGTTTTGGAGATTTTTTGAAAAACGGTTTTTTTCTAAATTTTAGGTTTGTTGAAAAAATATCTCCTAAACAATAGGTCATACGAAAAAAAAACCAGTATGTAACTTAAATTGCAAGTAATTCCCTATAAAAAGATATTTTTATTTTAAGCGTGTGACTCACCGTTCATGAGAAATCGAAATTTTAAGCTCAATACATCACTGAGCCTACTCATAAGCGGCATGCACAATTTACTAATTTTTTCAAATTATGAATTAGGATATCTCCTGAGTTGTAAGTAGTACGGAAACAATTATGAGGTCATTTTATAAATTCTATAAGCTACAATATTGGACCACAATATTTTTCTCTAAATGTAACCGTTAAAGAGATATTTGTAAAAAACTGATTTTGGACGCCATTTTTTCAATATGGCGGCGCGAGCGAACACGACTCGAGGTAACAAAGTTGAAATTCTGAAAAAGCACATCGAAATCTATAAAATAACTCATTTGCAAAAATCCCGCAAAACTTTCCAGGTAAAACTACAATACTAAATGATTGTACTATTTGCGATGGAGTTTGTGTCTTTTCGCCTCCAATTTTCATGCTTTCAAAATGAAAAATTTACCGATGAGAATAATAATAAGAAAAAACTCGAAAAGTATCGAATGGTATCAAAAACAATAGAAAAATATTAAAAGTTCAAAATTTATGGTTTTTGGTGAATTATAACCGAAAAAAGGCAACCTAACTAAGCTGCACTCCTGATACGAAGTTTCAATGGAATTTAGGAGTTGGTTCTAGATAAATAAGTAAAAGAATAATTTACCTTGCCTTAAGTTGGAGAAAACGCTGATTTCAGTTTTGTGGCGTAGCAACAAGAAGAGGTTAAATTCTTTATTTTAATGGCATTAAAATTTACGTTCAGACTCTTACTTTTCCAGTTATGATCCTTTGAAGAGAAGGTATTTCAGCCCCCATACAAAGGAGGAAATATTTTGGGTATGTGGCATCGCCCATTTTTTATCTTTGAGCATTCCGCTTTATGACACTAACACCCTGCAGCAGATTTTAACTCATTTTGATTGTATTTTGGCCATAAATCGGTTTCTCGATACTAATGCAATTTTGTCCTTTGTATGGGGCTAAAATAACTTCTCTTCAAAGGACCATAACTCAGAAAGAAAGAGTTCTATTGGAAAAGTTTGAAGGAATAATTTTATCAGGAAGAGTGTTGCTATTTGATGCCACTTATAAAAAAGAATTTCATACCTTCCTGTAAGTACGCTATAAGACTGAACACAGCGTTTTCTTCAACTTCAAGCAAGGATATTTCGAAATCCTGCAGGGTAAATAACAATTCTGCTGATGAAGACGGATTCAGCCTCGAAGAGTACATAAGACTGCATATAAGAAATAAAAAACTCATTCCATTTTTTTTTGTGTCTTAGTAATCAACCAAAATTTTTACTTTGGTAAAAAGTGGGCGTGGCAATTATTGACCAAAGCCCACTTTTCGTTATGCTTTAGATACTTATGAACCAGCCCCACATACAAAATTTAATCAAAAAATGTTACATCATTTGCGAGAAATAGCATTTAATATGTTTTACTTGTATGTTAGGTTCCATGCGCAACGGCGTTATTTTGCCCACTTTCAGTTCGTAGGTGCCTAATAGCAAGTGGACTCCCTACAGTTAAATTTCAGAAAGATTGCTTTAGTAGTTTTCTTTTTATAGCGTATTATAATTTGTGGGCGGTGCCACGCCCTTCATCGAGTTTTTCTAATACAACGGTGTATCACATATTAATCCTTGTTTGCAGTGGTAACATCTCCTAAATTTTCATTTAAAATGGTTGGAGTCGTTTTGTAGTAATATTGAATCAAAATTTTCAGGTTTGAAAAGAGGGCGTGGCACTCCTTCGATCCCGTCCACTTATCGTTTGTTACAAGATATTATTAAGCAGTACCCGCCCACCAAATTTCATCCTAATACCTTGCGAGTGATGACCAAATTAAATTTAAAATTTAGGGCGGTGCCAAGCCCCCTGGTGAGTATTTACAGAGTTCAAACCTAGCTCGTTCTTCATTGTATGCTAATGTCTAACACTATTCCAAGTTTCATTAAAATCGCTGCAGTCGTTTTCGAAAAAAAATATTAGCACAGAAATAAGTACAAAAAACAAAAAAAACAAACATACAATTTTAGCTCGTATAAAAAGAGAAGATATATATTTCTTACCAGCGTCACCTCCTGAGTCGATATAGCCATGCCCGTCTGGTTGTCTATTTATCTGTCTGTTTATTTTAATAATTGTAATTTGTAAAAGTTATCTCGTGGAATTGAAAATGATTAAAATCGGTTAACGCACACACCTACAAGCAAAATTTTTAAAATGATGCTGTGTAGGGTACATAATTTTTGGTCCTGTCTAACTGGTCTCTTACTGGTTTTTTTTATATTGTACATGAGTAACTAGTCCAGATGCAAAACCAGACATCTGCAAAAAAATCAAAAACCGATCTCGAAATTTTAAATTAAAAATTAACTGTTCAATTGAAATTACACAATATGAAACATATTCTAAAAAAAGACTGCAAATTTTTTGCGTTTATAATACACACATCGAAAACAACAAGTTTTTGCCATTTCCCAATATTAATTTGAAATCGCGATGTCTTGTTTTGAAACTGGACGACTTTTATTTGAAGAGCCACCCTCTTAAAAATCAGCCAAAAGTTAATGGCAGTATTGGCTTATATTGATTGATTTACTTAAATTTTCAAAATTATCATCTTCTGCCGAACTATAAGGTGGTTTTAAAGATCCTTTTTCGGCTTTTGATGACAATTCGCCAGAATGGAAATTGTATGTGAAATGTGAACTAAATGTTAAACTATATTACAGATATGAACATGTTGAATTTACGTTTATTTATTTTATCTCTAGTTTTTCTCTTTATTTATTTTTATTTCCGTTTCGTATTCCAGGTGGATTTGCTATGGTTTTTTTGGCCAAAGCCAACACAGGCAATGCCAAATACGCTCTCAAACGAATGTATGTGAACAACGAACATGATTTGAATGTAGCTAAACGAGAGATACAAATAGCGGTAAGTTAAAGTAGCCAGTTAATGTGTAAAATATAATTTTTGTATTTGTTCAAGATTCATGAGAAATAGGCACTCCAAAAAAAAAAAACTGTTTTTACGAGATATAATGAATAAAAAGGTTTATTAGGTACCTAAAATAAAAGTGAAATCATGATTAATCCTATGAATTTATAACAGTCCAGTTCTGTATCAAAAAAACGTGTTTTTTACGAAATTCTTACGACGTACATGAATAAAAATATACAGTGAGTCACAAAAGTTTTCGTTGCAGTGTATAAATTGCAATCAAAAGGCTTTTTCAGTGTTTAAATAATTTTGTACCGACTTGTTATGTTAAAATTCATGTAGATTGATGCTTATGAAAGACATCCCAGAAGAAAGATCATCAAAATGTTGTCCCGTTATCAAAATATTGCAGGCAAATCATATAGAGACGCATATTTAAGCTCACAAAAGTATTCGTTTTCATATAAAAAATTTATTTAGTTAATAATTAAAATAGGAATAACAACAATATTAATACTTTGTGTGATGTCCCTTACCATCTCGAATACCCTCCAATCGTCAACCAGTTTGCGACAATTTTCGGGTGTAATTTTGCACCACTCATCTTTCAAAATTAGCTTAAGAGCTTCTTTTGAAGAAATATGGTGCTTTCTGATTTTATTTTCCAGATGAGCCCACAAGTTTTCAATTGGGTTGGTGTCGGGACTCTGGGGAGGGGTGGGAAAGTGCTTGTTATTAAAAAGAAGCCACATTTTCACCTTCCAAGCTGTGTGTTTTGGGTCATTATCATGCTGAAAGCGAAATTCGTCACGTCCGAAACCCATACTGGCTGCACTGGATATCAAATTTTTCTTTAGAATGTCTATGTACATGTAAGCGTTCATAATTCCGTCTATAAAAACCAAGTTTCCCACGCCACGAGCCGACATACACCCCCAGACCATAACTGAACATTTACCATGCTTTACAGTTGCTGTTACGTTGCGTAGTTTCAGAGCTTCTGTAGGCTTTCGCCACACCATTCGCCGGCCATCAGATCCAAAAATATTGTACTTACTCTTATACCCCTATAGATCAATATTCAACAGTTATTACAAGTCGCCATTTTTTCATACATATTGAATTTATATGGTGACACAGCGCTACAAGTAAAGTGTGTACCGCCGGCGGTACACATGGCGCTCAACGTGTTAATGGATAATTCGGTTCTTCAATGCTTGTCTTACTTATGGTTAACCTAATTAGCCTATCTTGAAGCAGATAGTTTTGGGTTTTCCTTGATTTACCGCGCAAAATTGAACATTTTTTTTAATGTAGCTTTCCTTTATCAAGCACTCTGTTCCCATGTAGAATGCAAGTTTTTACACTGCGCATTGTTGAGTCACTGAAACAAACCATTTATACTATTTTCCAACGCGAAAAGCCATTTTAGAATTGCTGGAAGACTAACACCTGCTGCTTAATCGTTGTGCATCAGATTATTGTCAAAAAATTCTCACGTGCTCAAGTCCATTGATGATCTCGAACAAAACGTGGCTTAAGCATATTGCAAGAATAGAGAGGAAAGCATAGAAACTGAAAATACCATCATTCGGTACCATGGACGATCTTCAATATAATAAGAACTTTTTGGTTGGAATAAGGTGTGAGATAAATTTTTGTAGATCAGTTATTTTTTGTTTTTCTTTTGCTGCAAGTCCTCCAAGAAGACCATTATATTTATCTGTCCACATTCCAAATATTGAGCGAAAACGGTCATACTAAAAATCTTTCGAAACGTTATATTTAGAGCAGTATTTACGGGAATGGAACCAAAATAGATACTACCATTAGAAACAGTAAGGGCAAGTTCTGAACAAAAACATGGCGAACTCAGACAAAATGGCAAGGCACCAAACAAAACAAAAAAAAAAAATGCTGTAGTTCACGCGTTATTTGAGATAATGCAACCAAGTTTCGTACAGGAACCTCTCTTGCAAGTAAAGTTTGTAAAATGTTACGGTGCAGTGAATTTAATTTTTTTTCACGCCAAATATACAGTTGCAAATTAATTTATTAACGTATGTACTCTGCTATAACTCTGTTTAAAAAACCTTATGTCATTTCATTGTTTTAAAAAGCAGAAACATTGTGTATCTCTTTCATGCTTTGTTTGATTAATTTTAAATTAATGAACTTAAAATGTGCTTTCTTGTCTTACATAGTATATACTAATGTTATTTCTTTTTCAACAGAGCAATCTCAGCGGACACAAGAACATAATTGGATATGTGGACTCAAGTATTACACATACAGGGAATGGTGTTTGTGAAGTGTTGCTCTTGATGCCCTATTGCAAGCATCACATGCTGGCCATGATGAATGCACGGTAAGTTACATTTTAATTGTGATATTGAATACTAATTAATAATTCTGTGTATTGTTGTTTTTATCTCACCCTACTCATGAAGCCTCCAAGTTGGCTTCACCGAACAAGAGGTTCTCACTATTTTCTGTGATATTTCTGAAGCAGTCTCGCGCCTGCACTATTGTCAGACGCCAATTTTACATCGTGATCTTAAGGTGGAGAATATTCTTCAGAATGATGCGGGAAATTTCGTGTTGTGTGATTTTGGCTCAGCGACAGCAAAAATTTTAAATCCTATACAACATGGCGTTACCGCTGTTGAAGAAGAAATTCAAAAGTATACAACACTATCGTATCGAGCACCGGAGATGGTAGATTTATATAGTGGCAAAAGTATTACCACAAAGGCAGATATTTGGGCTTTAGGTTGTTTACTTTACAAGTTGTGTTTCTTTAATTTACCATTTGGTGAAAGCACACTAGCAATACAGAATGGTACATTTTCCATACCAGATAATTCTAAGTACTCAAAAGGCATGCATCAGTTAATAAAATTTATGCTGGAACCAGATATGGAGAAGCGTCCAAATATTTTTCAAGTTTGTGAAATAGCTTTTCGTTTAGCTGGCAAAGAGAATCCAGTACAAAATTTGCACGTAAGTAAAAACTGCCATTTTATGAATAAAAAATTTATTGTTTATATTTTTTTCCAAGAGATTTGCTAATAAGTTTTTTTTTATTTGCACTATGAAATAATTAATTTTATCCCGACTTTAAAAATATAAATTATAACTTTTTGTTACATTTAAAACAATTTTTTATAAGTTACGCTATTTGCCCAAAACCCTGGAATTTAGTGTTACTAATCGAAAAATTTCTATAACAGTTCTAATCAGCTTTAATTTTTGTTGTTTTCTTAGAAATCACCCATTCCAAATATTGAGCAATTGATAGTGCCTCCTTTCGAATCTGAATCGAAACGCGTTTTGGCAGCTGCAGCCGCCGCTGCTAAAGCAAAACCTCAAGGTGTATCTATTGTTGAATCTGGCACCAGTGTTGCGCCACGCCAGCGCCCCAAAGGTTCAACTGCTCTTCCACATGGCCCACATACGCTTGCTATTGTATTGCCACCAAGTCCATCACCAAGAAATAATATAACTTCACCACAACCACAGCAACAACCAGTTGTAGAACAGTTTCAAGCCACTTTTCCAACAATCACACCTTTGGTGCAACCGCCAACACAGTCGGCGGCGCAAGCTCATGTCACATCCACGACAAATCCAACAGCTACAGCAATTATTGCTACAACAGCTGTTACATCAACACCATCAGCAACAGTAGCAGCAGCAGCAGTAGCAACAGCCCCACCAGCAGAAGTCTTAAATAGTCTTTTCGAGTCTACAGTTTATCCTGACCCATTTAGTGAGGAGTCAGCTCAGCATGATGTCACTGAAGCAGCAGATGCTTCCACTATCATTGCAGTAACTACTGAAACTGTAGTTATACAGCAGGAACAAGCATCTGTTGGCACTCCAGAAAAAACATTGTTATCACCACTAAAAGGATTGAATGCTTCTACTAATACCGGTCATAGACGAAATGTTAGCGACACTTCGGCTTTTAATAAGTAAGTCTCAGATTATATTATTTTATTTGAAAGCAAAAAATTCTTGTGTCCTTTTGTGTCTGTCTCTGTGTCTCTTTTTCTCTCTACTTTTGTTTCTGTTTTAATTTTTTGTTGTTGTTTTTCTTGGTGTCGCTTTAATAGGGCGGCTAAAGAAGCTGTTGATCACGATGAACCGCAAAGCGATTAAAAGCACAACTTAAGAATAATAAATAAAATTACACAAATAATTGCATTATTTCAAGCTTAAGATTTTGATTCATCTTATCGAAATTAATAAACTCATACAATTCATTCAATAGGTTTTATTTATAAAATAGAATTTTATTTTATTTGTAAACTTAATTTTGATTTAAATACATTCATTTGATTATATTTTATCACATATATTTCTATCTTTCTCTCTATCTCTTTTCTACGATTTTTATTTGCTCGCCATACATCGTCATATACGCTGTCGTTTTCATAATTTTTTTCTTTAGAGCATTTGCAAATGAAACATCCCAATTCCTAGCTCCTTACGATCAATCCGTAAGAAGTCGCAATATCGGTGGTGATGCAACAAGTGTTGCAACAAACGCAGCTGCAACGCTTAGTGGTTCAAACCCTTCACTGTTCCTACCGTTGGTAACATCTCAGCAGCCTATTACGGCCTCAATTTCAAACAGCGAGTTATCTTCTGCTCCGGGAAGGAATAATAGCATTGGTGGCACCTTAGAAGGACGTGTGGATGCTTGGAATCCATTTGAAGAACAACCATTTGGTCAAATGACAGAAGATCATATCTTTGAAGTCGAATTTGATAAGATACGTCAACGTGGGAGTCAAGGAAGTAAGAATGCATATTCTAAATCGTCGGGTTAAAATTACAAACACATCTACATTTTTGATGTTTTGAGAAACACACTTGTAAGGATTTTTGAAATTCAATTTTTGTATGGGTTTTTAAAGTTTTCAACATTTGCTTTTTTGCATAAAATCGGATAGGGACTACATTTCAAGACAAGATAGATCTTTTTTTTTCGCCAGGCTTCTGCAAACTGGACTCAAAACATCAAAAATGTAGATGTCTAGTTGTAGTTTTAACCCGAAAATATTTTACCTACGTATCTACTATAATTATTATGTATATACCCAATACTATATAATTTAGGGGAAAGTGGGGTAAAGTGGGAATTTTTTTTTCGAAGCTCCATAAAATCAACAAAACTTCTTATTTTTTCATGTTTCAACTTCCTACAATAAAGAAAATTAAATAAGCTATATTTTTGCCGAAGAAACGAACCAAAATATGGATTTTCTGTTGAGTACGGCGCTTTGATCGAGGATGCCCAAAATGGCAAAAATTAAAAATCGTGGGGTAAAGTGGGAAACTTTCAAAACTCATAAAAACTAATACAAATGTTGGAAAAAAGTTCTAATATCTTTATTGTAAGTCAAAAAAGCTTCAAGGAACACACCCATAGGAGTAAATATGAAAAGAAATAATGATTTTGCTGGAAAAAAATATAAGAAAAAATGTGTTTAAAAAAATTTGTGAAACAGTAGCTTATTCGTCGTTCTCTGATGAAACATCAAAGTCCGAGTCACAGTGTTAGTAATAAAAGAAGCTTGTAGTGAGATTAACGCATTTCGAGTGAAATGGGCGTTGACGATCCTTTAGGTTGCATTTGATGGTATTGTGTCTGGTCATGATTTTGGGCATGACTTCCATGCAAATGGTGCAAAAATCACGATCTTCATCTGAGCTAGAACCTCTTTGTACAAAGAATATTTTTGTGTACTTACAATCGGTTTATCTCCAGAAACAGTAAAAATATCGATGCTTAAAAATTTAAAAATGAAATTTCAAAATCACTTAAAAACTTTAAATGATTCCAGAGATCACAAAAATACGTATCCACGCATCGCTATACCATAAAGATTTGCTTACGGTCATTTCAAGTACATGTCAGAAGCGCATGACACCTATACTTTGCTAGTTTGCCCGAAATGGGGCATTTCCCACTTTATCCCACTTACCCCTATGTTTAGACTATAGGTCAGACTAAAGATAATTTTGAACACTAAGATTAGTAGTAGTTAGCAAAACAGAAAAGAAACATTTTGTGCTGTATCTGTGCTTTCTGCGAAATAATGCCAAGTGTATTTATGCATAAAACAAAAGTCCATTGCGAAATCGTTTGCGCATTGAAAAACTATGCCACAATAGCATCAGCTCCCCTTATTTGATTCCGAATCTAGCAACGATATTCTATCAGGTCTGTGATCCGAATGATCTTGGATATAAAAAAAGCTATTTTCAGACATATGGCGTAAAACCAGGGAGTAGTGTAATCGTTTTGTCAACGGTACTGGATAGCCGTGATCTTCCTTATTAAACCTTATCTTTTAACTTTTTAAATTGGATCATTTCTTTCCGAGATATCCATTGATAAAATGCCTTAATTCCATATAAATTTTATGTAGCCATTAACATAGAGTTGGAAAAGTTAAAAGGTACACTACACTTCTGCCTGGATGAGCGTCATATGCCTGAAAAAAGCTAGTTATGTTTTTTAGAGCAAGTATAACTCGAACCTCAGACCTGATAGCAAAAAATGGTTTCCAGATTCGGATTCAGCATACGCAAAATAACAAAAAAATAAAAAAAATGATAGAGATCTAATTCAAAATTTCGTGTTATAGGATTCTAGAACACCTAAAATGAACAAAGCTAGTAAACTGGATATTATAAAAACCCAATAGTCTAAGATCCGGCAGCAGAATCGCAATTTGAAAATATTTGCGGCCACATTTTGATGCGTTAAAATAGATTTCGATTAAAAAACAGTAGTAATTGTGCTGCCGGTTCTCTTACTACAATAACTTTATTTTTTCGATATTAATTCTTAATCATTTTTGAATAAAAAGAAAATTTTTATGTGAAAAATAATAAAATATTTAATTTTTTTCGTTTGTTTGAAGAGGGGCGTCAGGAGTGACATGGCCCATTTTTTTAGTAGGTGTTATTTGCCCCAGTGCCAGAGAAACTTCGAAGTTATTTTTCAAGGGGACTGGCACCGCCCATGTTTCATAAGTTTCCGTGAATCTATACTAATGTACTGCGAAAATTTCAACAAAATCGGTTTAGTGGTTTTTGAGTCTATGAAAAAACGAACTCACACACACACAAACAAACAAACTTTAATTTTTATATACTAGATTAAATAACATACATGTGCTATTATGGCAAAGTAGACTAATTTTAAAATTCTATTTGTTAAGGTATAAATGCGAAATCAGCTTCTACTACATCCACATTAACGCCAACCGAAAGCAATTCTGTTATATCCGCTTCTGCTCCAGTTGTATCACATCCGATTGTAGCTGCAAATGTAACAGCGCATATTCCTGAAGATCCATTTGGTTCGGCACCATTTAGCTTACCACCTGGGTTACGTGAAAAAGCAACATCATTGCGGAAAACTGGAGGTAAAGCTTAAAATTATTTCACTTTATATGTAATATGCATATTACTTCTATCAGCATATAATGCTTAACCTTATAAAACACTCGTGTTGTGGCTCAGAAATACGATATGTAGCTCAAACTAGTAGTCTTTCAATGAAAAAAAAAAAAAAAAAAAAAAAAAACACTCTTAGATTACTATTTAAAACAGTAAAATCTATTGTATAAAATAAAATGTATACTGTTGAATTTTTAGCTTAGAATTTTCGTATTATTGTAATTTATAGCAATCAAAGCTCTGTTATTCAAAGTTGTATTTTAGTTGTATTTTAAATTTATTCTGAGCTCTATAGTGTAAATCAAATGAATTATTTGTGTGTTCTAGAATAAGTAAAATGAAAAGCACTTACATACATGCGACTCACCTTTTGGTTTAGGTGATACCTTCGTAATATCATGTGGTTGTGAAAAACACTAATTTATTTTATGTTTTACTCACCAAGAATTTTTCCAACTTGTAAAATGTATATTATTGTAGTTGACTTGCTTTTGGAAATCTTGACGAAAGTTCTTTGAGAGTGAACATAACACAAACACACAGACTAACACTTATTTTCCTGTTGTCAACTTATCATTTCTTTTATAAGAATCATAAATTTTAATAACACTTTGCATATCATAACACCTTTAAACTTTCACTTGTAACATAGTAAATTGTAAATATTATAAACTGAAATTAAATTATAATAAAATTATCCCAATGAGAATAAGCTTCATTAACCAGAGGTTCCTTTCCTTCTTAATTTTACATTTAAGCAGTGCCAAGACTTATCAAATCATATTGTAACTGGCACTATAAATTGTTTTGTTTTTTTTTTTTTTAATTTGCAATATAAACTTATATATATTCAAAATCTTAGTTTTCAATCAAATAAACCAAAAAAGTGGCAAGAAAAGTTATTATAAAAGCTAGGGTGTTTGCGTAGGGGTAGCGGCAGCCGACCAGCTAATCAGCCACCGCAAGGTTTCAGTTTTGGTAAGCAGTATATTGTCGATTATTTCCCATCCTTGTCACGCCCCATGGCAAAAGGACATATTTTGAACTTAATTTTTTTTATCAATTCAGGATTCTGAGATTTCCTTGCTTCAAAGTAAAAATCGCAGTTTTAGGGCATATTCAAAATAATACAGCATCTAGACCAGTGATGTCCAAAGCCTACATATATCCACTGGCACTTCAGTTTTTATGCTTAAAAGCTTTCCGTATACACTCACAGATAAGCGTTCAACTGTGTCAGTAGTTTTACTGATCTACGGCAATTGCTTGCAGCTTATGCAAAATATCGAAGCTTTCAATAAGCTTTTATACATTGACAAAATGCGCTAGTCTAGATCTGTGATCACCATTGAGTAGACTGAGTAGTGTACATAATATGTTTTTACCAATGGCATCGGATTGCAATAATCTACCTAACTAAACTTTAGCTTTTAATTTTGAAAACATTATTGAGTCCTTTGTATGTAAATGAGATACTCTTACTTCAATGATGATAACTCGAAAAGTAAGAGCACAATTGGAAAAAGGTTGTTTAATGTGGAAGTTTATGACAATCCGAAAACGAATTCCTGAAAAAATCGTTTTCTGCACTTTGCAGTAAAGTTAGTTCAGAATTCTGACGTGATAAAAAACAAAGCTAAGCACCCTTATTTGCCCCTAGCTACGCCATTGGTTGTTTGGTACCGTCTTATATGGGTAAAAGCAGGTCTATCACGATGTTTTTAAATTTTGTTTTTAAAGGGCGTGGGGGTCTAAACTCATTGATAGTCTGTTAACATAATACTTGAACACCCCCTTTGTATGAAAGTAAGGTACATTTACTCCTATAGATGATAACACGGATTGTAAGGGTCCAAATGAAGAAAGTTTTCGAGCAATTCAGACCTCTGATTCGGTCTCATCGCTGGAAAATATATATTGGTACATAGATCTGGTCAATGCTTCCCATTATATTGTTCTTGCGTTTAACAAAGTTGTACGCAAAGAAAATGTCGGGGAAAAGTTAACACTAGCGATTGTTAGATTTAAATATGTATATTTTTTTCCGAGATTTGTAGTTGATTACACTGTACTAGTGTTTGGGACTTTTTTTTGGTCTGACGGAAATTAGGTCGTTTTTACCTAATTTGGGTACGCGAAATTCAGTGGTGCTAACCGTTTTGCTGGATTGGTTCATCGCCCCCTAAAAAAAGTTCAAATGAAAATTTCATCTCGAAATGGGTGTTTTTCATAAAGAATATCTTATTAACTTCTGATTAATTAATGATTTTTCATCAGAAGTATATTCTTCAGTTCATGATTATTAATAGACATTCGAATTGATAACTTTTTGATTAATTTATTGGATATTTTTTTACTTTATTTATTTTTTGCTTATTCATTTTTGGGTTTGTTCATTAAATCTAGAACAGAGCTGTCATTCTTCATATGATCTTGTTCCGTAATGGCTTAAAATTTTTGTAATAAAATATTGTTGGAGGCGTGGCAGATATAGAAAAGTATATATATTCTTGATCAGCGTCACCTCCTGAGTCGTTATAGCCCTGTCCGTCTGTCTGGCTGGCTGGGTGGCTGGCTGTGTGTGGAAATACATTTTTTGGGAAAACTGAGCAAGATAATTCAATGAAATTTGGTACACTGCCTCCGGTCAACGGACACGCCTACCGCCCATACAAAAAATATATTCAAAATGCAACTTTAGGAGTGTTCTTCGCGACAATGCAACCAAAATACACATTTATACTATGATTTGTAAGCGCAACCTTTGAGCAAATACTGGGCGAATTCGGGCAAGAGGGCGTGGCACCAACCATTTAAGCGAAAGCTTCAAAACACTATACTGAAAACGTTTTTTGAGGTAATAGAAATAAATTTAACTCAGGCACTAAGAATTATAAACGCAAACTCTCAACAAAAATTGGGTGAAATCGGACAAGAGGGCGTGGCACCTCTCATATAAGCAAAAGCTTCAAAACGATATACTGAAAGAGTTTTTTAAGATAATCCAACTAAATTTCACTCAAATACTAAGGACTATAAATGCATAAATGAGCTAAACTAGATGAACACAGACAAAAGGGCGTGGCACCTTCCATACAAGCAAAAGCTTCAAAACGCTATACTTAAATCGTTTTTTGAGATAATCCAACCAAATTTCACTCAGTCGCTAAGAACAATAAATGTTCAAAATACTGCAGTGTAGGGTATTTAATGTTTGGCTAGGCCAAAGGTTACACCCTTACCAGTTAGTTTTTAGTTTTTCGGTCCGGAAATAGCCTTTGTATGTTAGTGCAAGATATCCTTTTTTTAAAGGCTTATAACTCAGGAAGCAGTGATCCAATTGAATAATAGTTAAATTACAGCTATTTAAAGGCAGTTTTTGCTATTCATGGTCGTAACAAAAATTAATTTTACTATTTGCTGTTTTTGTTACATAATTTTTAGTAGACATCAAATGGCTATAAAAACTGAGGACGGGAAACCATTTTTGGACTGCACGGGGGAAAGAGCTTAAAAAACGGACCACCGCAGATCTTGGCAACAACCACTATCTTGTTACTTGAGGTCAGGCCTATGAGAATCTGAGCTCAATTTTCGTTACTCATATTTTGCATACTCAAGTCCGTCCGGCTTTTACTCTATAAGAAAATTCGGTGAAAATTGACGTTGAAGTTAAGAAGTATCCGATAAATTAATTGAAAATTAGCAACTGGTTTGCCCATTAATACATCATGAACTGCGAAATATATTTTTGATGAAAAATCATTGATTTATTACAATTTAAGAGATTCTTTATGAAAAGCACCACTTTCTAGACGAAATTTGCATTTTAAATTTTTGTATGGTGCGATAAACCAATCCAGCAAAACGGCAAGCACCACTGAATTCCTTGTACCCGAATTAGGTAAGAACGACCTATAAAACATATTTTGAACTAGTATAGTGCTATTATTTAGGTATATTTGGTTTATTTTCAAATAATTTTAAAAAAATTTTTAAACCAAAAAATATATTTGGTTATTTTGAATTTTTGCAGATTTTTGAAACATGGTAACAGTTTTTTGAATCTATCAGCCAGAAATCAGAAAACAAAATAAAACAATGAAATTTTTGCAAATCCATTATATGAACAAGGTGTGCTTCCCCTTTCCTTCCGAAAGGAAAGGAAGAAGAGGCGCTTTCTCATTCCTTCTGAATGGAAATGAAGAAGATGTGCTCCCTGTGTGCCAGACGGTTCACATCTTCGCTTTTTTACCCGTTACGGATCCGTTACTGATCCGTTTGCGGGAGCAATTCCCAAAAAAAAGCGATCAGTAACGGATCCGTAACGGATAAAAAAGCGGAGATTCGAACCGTCTGGCACACTGGGCTTCTTCTTTCTTTCTCCTTTCTCCCCAAAAATATATGTACATTAGGACTGGTCGAATGTTTTAATCGGTCTGGTTCAGAGAAAATCGTAAAATATGGATAATTTAGCGAAACTTTGCCGAAGAAAGTATATTTTTTTATTGCAACTTAAGGTGGAAACGGATTTGCGTTTTAACAAATAAAATTGCTTATGGTTCCTTTTCGATTTACCGAAACATAAATCCGATTTGATGTTAATTATCGAAATGCGGAGCTCTTGAAGATTGCTTTCATTCCGATTGCGAAGTGAATCGGATTTCAGAACATGCCTGAATAACTTGATTTTCCATAAAACGTTCAAGCAATAAATCAAATTAGTGAGAAATAATTAAATTTTTCAAATCTGTAAGACAAAGTCTAGAACTAATTTAAGCTTTTCAAGTCAAACGTCTAATGATTGTCATGAAGTTGCTCAGATTATATTAGTTTTGCTCCTTTAGTTGATATGTATACATCGGTTAATCAAAAAATGATCATAATTAGAATACAAGTAATTTACTTAGAGACGGCATATCGGATTTTTTCAATATTGCATGTATTGTCATACGCCAGTACTTTTTAGTTTTTTTTTAAAACTCGGTTTCTTTTTTCGCGTGTTACGCTTAGAAATAATTAGTCTAAAAAAAGAATTCCCCATACGTACTCAATAATCGATTGAAAAATATATTAACGTGTATATGCTTCATTAAAAACTTACGTAGTTAATAAAATTAAACCCAACTTAACAATTGTTATAGTCAACTTAAACGCGGCTAAATGTAACGCTAAAGAAAACCTTAAAGCAATGATTGTACCTACAGAAAATTTAAATAAACTAATAAAAAAATATTTTCGTTATTTTATTTAATGCAACCTATAAATATCTTCCGTCACTAGTCTTATTAAAAATTTCTTCTGTGCGGATGTTTCAACAAATAAAAAAGGAAAATAGATATATTAAAAAGTATTAAAAAATTAATTTAAGTGCTGTCTACCAACAAATGTTAAATAGTTTTAATTGTTAACTCTACATTATGACGATGTTTTTTTTTTTGAACTTTTTTTCTAATTTAACAAATAACTATTCTAGAATAATACATACAGTGCCGCTAAAAAGCTTTGCAACTGAAATCAATTTCGAAGAAAAACCTAAATATTTTTATGCAACGATATTCTGAATTCAGTTTTATGGCATTTTTATTAGCTCTTCTTATTAACTATTTCGTAACAAAAATCAAAATATTATTTCTTTAGTTCACAATAATAAAATGGGTGCCACAACAAAAGCTCAGAACATGTGCAAGTCTACTATTTTTTTGTATTGCATATTGCCTTCTTTTAGCAGTTATCACATTACTTTGTGATTCTGATGCTTCAGGCGACTAATTCTCAAAATTGATTTTTTATAGTGTTCGGATCAGTTTAATGAAAACTTTTTTTTTAATCCACAATTTGACTCATAATTTTCTCGAAACTGTTGACTTGTGAACTGAATACTTGCATGATATTCCTTTCTGAGATAGATCATTAGAAAAATCACCCAATATCATTGATTTTGTAAAAGATATGTATGTATATGTGTCAGCGCATTAAAAAACAAACTTTTTCCTTAAACTGGTCCGAACACTACGGAAACTGAAATTAACTTTTGAGAATAAGTCGCTTGAATGCTAAATATTTCAAAGCAATGTGATTACTGCTAAAAAAAAGGCAACGGTTTCAACATTAAAGCAGTCATCGGCATTCTATAGCACAATTATGCAGTCAATAATCTATCTATCTTTATTTATCCATAACATCTATCTATATCCACTCAAACATAAATTCTCTCTGCAAAAACATGAGACAGTCTACAAAAAATACTAGTTCACGGTAAGTACTATACCGAAACTAGTGAAAAAAGGATGCAGTGGGGGGGGGGGGGGGCATTTTGATATTAGTTTGTAGGTGGCACATAGATTTGAATCGTGACGAAAATAAATTATGAATGTAATTTAACTAGTTTTAAGAAAATGTAGATACAAATCAAAAAAAAAAAAAAAAACAAATATTACTATAGGACTACTTCAAACCACAACTAGCCCCAGACTGGTGTAAAAGTAATGCATAAGGGGCCAATTGAAATTTCGTAGGACATCAACACACAAAAAGAATAGTTGCTTGTAAGCAAAAAGGATTGAAGTTGGACTAGTGCTGGTTGGTATAGGACTAGTTAATGGACTACTCTTAAACTAGTCCGTTTGCCTGCAGGGATACGATAAATGGGAGAGTTGCACATGTTTTGAGCTCTTTTTATTTAGGGCTCCGATTTTGTTATTGTAAACTATAAAAATAATATTTATGTTCAGAAAAAGTTGAAAAGGAAAGCTAATAAAAATTACATAAAACTGAATACAGGAATATTCGACTCCAGTTGCAAAGCATTTGAGCTGCACTGTATATTCAATACATGTACAACAATTACAAATTATTTATTAAGAGAGTTTCGTGCATCAAATTTATGTATGTGTCACCTCTCATAATTTAAGGTACAATCTTTTATGATAATTGGTCATTAAATAATAAACAATAAAAATTTTTTTGAGAAAAAATCTATTTTGAGATATAGATACATCCAACATATAAGTTGAAAACTCAAGTTACCAACTTTTTACGGGACAGCGTTTTTCGAAATGTGCGCATTCAGTTCCATCTTGTGTCAAATTTTGGTACCTCTGGCTTGAAGTTTGAAGGGCTGGGAGCTATTTTTAAAGCCACAACCTAAATTTATTTTACAAAAACAAAAATGAACATATCTAAAAACTACGATTTTCGAGTTACCAACTTATACGTTGGACGTATCGACATGTACTTATGTATGTAAATTTAAAATTTTATGATAATGCTATATTTCGTTCATTACTTAAATACATAATTGAGTAAAGTTAACGTTTCCTGTGTTTCAATTTGAGTTTGTACTACACAAACATCGTCTTCAGATTTAAGATTCGTAACACTGCTACAAAAAAAAAAAAAAAAAAAAAACCAAAAAAGTAAATGCATTAATGTGTATTTTTCAAGTGGCCTATTGCAGTAAAGATGAAACCATATTTCCAAAATTTATAACATCCTCAAATTTTTCAGTAATAGTCAAAAAGCTTGTTCAAATCTCTCAATGTCTCATAAATTTGCTTAACTGATTTCAGATTTTTACAGTTATCAAAATTATGTGTGGGTATTATTTTTTATATAAAAAAAAAAAAAAAAAATGGAGATAGTTTCCAGCGAAACAATCTTAAATTTACAAATTTTTTCATATATTTTCTTCCTTTATTTTAACTTTCTTCAAAACCTTGCAATGTTCGAAAAAATGCTTCCAAACGCGGTCTTTTTCGTTACTAACATAATACGATTATTCTTCTTTTCAAAACTGTAAAAATATCTGAAATTGGTTAGAAAATTACTGAGGCACTGGATTGTTTGTGCGTCAAGTCAGAAAAAAATGTTTTTTGACCATAACTTTCAAATTTGAAGCAATTATTTGCATAGTAAAATAATATTTATATCAAAAGGATACTTATGTACATAGAACTTTAAATTAAATTTCTTACAAATGTTTATCGCGAATATATATTATCAACAAAATACTTGCTTCAATGTCTGATTCAACCAACCAAAATAAAATTTTTCAAGTTTGTAACTGAATAGATATTTTTATGAAATATTTTGGCAAAATAAAGTCGACATTGTAAATAGTTTTACTATTATTATATTTCCATTAATTATGTACATATATTAAAAAAAAGAAGAAATATATGAATCGATGAATGTTAAATCCCCACATGTAACAATTTTCGAATTTGCTTTTTTCGCAGATTCTTCTTGATGAGATACCCTTCTACTTTATTCACTACAAAAAATTCTTGATTTTTAAAGCTAAAAAATTTCAGTGAATGCAGAAACACCACATGTTACCCACATTTGCGTAACATTCATCGATTTAAATGTATTTTTTGATGTATAAAACTCTAGTGAACAAAAACTTCCTAAGGTAAAACCACCTTTTTGTGCAAATACTTTTAATGTCGAAACTCTTATGAAAATCAAGTTTTCGATGTTACGACGAAGATCAGTCTGTTTTTTGGAAATATTTTGACTTAATAATTTTTTTGTGTAACAAATATCTTATAATAACTGTTTGTAAATATACATAAACATATCGATGCGTCCAACGTAAAAGTTGGTAACACGAAAATCGTAGTTTTTAGTTATGATCATTTTTGTATTGTTTTCGTTAAAACAAGAAAACCAAAAACAAAAATCGAATAAATACTTTGGAAATCTGTAGTCCAAATAAAGGTTTTTCGACTATTAAATCGTTGTCACTATTCCAAATTGGTTTACAGAGATATTAACAATTTCAACTTATAGTTTGGATAAAAATTAATACAGATGAGTTGTAACTCTAATTACAACTTATATTCTGTTTCAGTAACCAAATGTTTCATGAGAAAAGTTGGTAACTTAACTTGCCAACTACCATTAAAAAATACGGGCTTTACGTTGGTAAATAGGACTTACAACCACTGATTTTTAAAGAAAAATTAACTAATAACTTTGTAAGTTAGGTTACCAACGCAATTTGTTATTTTTGTCCCGTGCATAAGTTATTAACTTAAGTAGCCAAGTTTTTGCATGGAGACCTCACTAAAATAAACTTAGATTGTAACTTCAAAAATTGCTCCCAGCCCTTCAAATTTCAAGCCAGAGGTACCAAAATTTGACACAAGATAGAGTCTAATGCGCAGATTTCGAAAATCATTTTCCCGTAAAAAGTTGGTAACTTGAGTTACAAACTTTTACGTTGGATGTATCGATATGAGTATACTTTAAATATAAGAAAAGTATTTGTTAAAAAATCAAAAAATTAATTTTAAAACTTTGATCTTTTCTTAGCAATATACATAATATGGGCCTATACAAGTGAAAAGCTCTAAGACAGTTTTTTCTAGTTTTGAGTTATTTGGTATTTCTGGTTCAAAATATTATAGTCTTTAGTTTGATAAGATACATTTAGGAATCTCTGTCAAAAAGTGGTTATTTTCATAATAAAATTAAAAGCAAAACAACGATTTCCATACAAAAATAAATAAAAATTTTATTATTTGAACTTCAAATATCTCAAAGCCTGAAAAACTGACTTCACTTGTATATGGACGACATCCCAACAAACAAAAACCTTTGAAAAATAACTTATTATACGCTTACTGAAGCAAACATTTCGTTTAGAAGTTAACTTTCTTAATGTTCGGAAATTCTTGAATTTTAATTATTTAATAGCCGCAACTGGACCCTTCATACTAAGCTTGTGAAAATCATTTGGAACAAGCTCATTATAAATGTTTTTATACAATATTTACCAAATTTATTTGATCAATATTTTTAAATTGTTTTTTTTTTTCTTACTTTTCACTTAACATTTGAATAAGTTCATTAAAAAAACTTTTTCCAAACATTTTTATTTACTGAGAATCGAACCTAAGACTTCCAAGTTATGAGTCGACAATCTTATCAACTGACCTAACGTGCCAGTTTTGATTCAAATGCCTTGTGTTTCACTTAGCTCGATAAGTCATTAAAAAAATAAAATAAAAAATTTTTCGAAAGTTTGGAAAACGATTATAAAAACTTTTGGAAATAAATATTTTTTTAATTGTTGATTTTAACCTTGAATAACAGTTGTAAAAATTCTAAAAAAATAACATTTTCCAAACGTTTGAAAATTGGTTATGAAAACATTTGTAAATTAACTTTTTCCAAGCGTTAAATTGAAAAGGTTATAAAATGGTTTGTTGGGATGTTATTAAATACATCAGAAATTACAATAACTAAGTTTTAAAATTAAACAAATTGGTGATTGTTATTATTCTATTCAAGTGTTTTTCACACAACTAAAAAAAAAATTATGTCTTAAATTTTTGAAGCTTAATGTTTTGTGTTATAAATTGTTGGTCTGCTTTTTATTGCAACTGGTTCGCCTTTATGATTTTTTAGCGCTGTTAATCTAATTTGTTTTTTTTTAACACAATATTGGCTTTTAATGTAACTTATGTTTTTTAATATTTAATAAAAAATTATATTATTTAAAATGCCTTCAGTGCAAAGCTCAATTCCTTTGAATTGGTGGACTGTGAAAATCGTAAAAATTCCATTAAAAAGCCTTTAAACCATGCTTAAGTTGATACTACTGAATAAAAAACAATATTTAGCAGCAAATGACACCAAAAATACAAAAATATGTTTAATATTGTCCAAGTTATGTCATTGGATTCTGAAGTTAAAAAAAAATAATAATCGTATAATTTTGGATTTGATTTCGTTGAGATTTGGGAAATTTTATGTAGGTAGTGTTCAATTTAAGTGACGTTAAAAACCGAGTTATGTATTTATTGAAAAATTTTTGGGCTGTATTATCCTAATCGGTTTGACAGGGTTAAGACTTCTAAACTCGAGCTTTATGGATTTTGACAGTTTAACGAGTTCTTTAAATAGTAATTATACCTGGTGAATATTTACTTGCGTATCAATATTAGGGTGTCTTTTTTTGCAAATAAATGTTGAAGAATGCTAAAAAATTAATATTTTGGCTTTACTTTTGGTTGGGCTATACAAAAATCGATAGAAAAGGGCAAATATAATATCAACACAAATCGTACTGATGAAAAGTGAAGCTAGTATATGTAATCAAACAAGAGCACAAAAATAAGAGATAAAACTGTTGATATCACACTAATTCCAAAAATTAGTTACTAACTTTAACTAATAAATTTCTTAAGGTAAAAAATAAAAGACTGATTATTGAAAATAAAGCAGCAATAAAAAGAAACTAAAGAAAAATGACAATATTTTGAAAATTCCTAAATCGATTTTAAAGCACAAACTATAAAAGGTTTCAAGTTGGTCTAAATATGTTTATTTTTACTTTATAGGTAATGGTCGTATTGAATATTTTCCGGTCTATAAGAGTGTTTTGAAAAAATGAAAATATTTCTTAAGCAGTACTAAAAAACGTAATTTTGGTGCTGGTGTTGTTTTAACTTAAATTTTAATTTTGTTAAATTTGTAGTATTTAGTAAATGTTTTTAGTAAAAAAAAAAAAATGCTTAGTAGGTTCTTGTTATATAATTTTTTACACACATACTTACTGTTTCTAATACCCTAATATTCAAAGATTTCTTCCTGTTCTCATTTATTAACACTTCTACACAATATAAGCACTAACAAACACTTAAATTGTCCTTATCCTAGAACAAATACAATGACTAATATAAATATATTGGCCACACTTACTAATAAAGTATAACATTTTAAACAATGTCTTATCGTAGACCCCAGTGAGAAAAAAGGGCAGTGAAGTAGTTTAAACGTCAGAATTTTTAATATTTCTTCCACTAAAATAAAATTAAAATTAGTAAGGGATAAAGATTTGTTCTTTAAATAACCATATCATGTTTCATGTCCAAGGATTACGCTGTCATTACGCGCGCATAATTTTAAAAATAGAGTAAAAACAGTGTTCGTTTGCACTTTAAGGTTAGGATATCTCAAAAGGCAGACCTTCGAGTAGTAAAGCAATTCTGTGACCGAATTGAAAAATAAATCGAAAATGACTGTGTTTTTTTTTATCTTTTTTTGGTCTGTGACTTTGAAAAAAAAAAAAACTATAAGAAAAACCTTTAAATTCAATATCTCTTGAAGGGGAGCACCCAATACTTTTTGTTTCTTTGCTTTTCAATCTGCAATAATCAAGGAAACTTTCTGCTTTCTTAGTCATATCAAAAAATACCAAATGATTGATCATATAAATATATAGGCATATACTCCGAAAATATTAGCAGTTACGATATCATCGTTTTCATCGTGGAAGGCTGTAGAACAATACTGACTATTAAAAAAATCTTTACATAAGCAGACTAGTTATCTTATCTCATCTTTCCACTTCCATAGGCTATTTATTTGGTAAACTTTATTCACGATTGAAATCTATATCTGACTTTACGTTTCAAAATCCTCATATTAAACTAGACTTGGTAAACCAAAATTGCTTTGGCTCATTGAGTGTTGAAACGAATAATAGATAAAGAGTCCTGTAGTATTCATAAGAATATTTTTAAAGTGCCTGCCGCTTTTTCATTGGGTGTTGAACAAGACAATTAATATTTTTTACTCCTTACATAGCTACTAACAATTCCGTTTACAAATTCAAACCCGCTAACAAAGTTCATTTTTTATACTGCATAAAAGTCCTTAATCTCATTCACAGCTAAATTCTCCGGTGTTGGAAACACAACTACACCATCAGCGACAACGACAATGAGCACCAATGCTTCTGCCGCCATTTGTGGTACAACTTCCTCGACCTCTTCAAAGTGGTTGCTTTCACCTACTTTGGAGGTCTCCAGTGAAGAGAAAACTTCACTTATAAATAATTTGAAAACCGATTCGGAAGGTGCCGAAGTTGGCGTAACAGTTTCGTTGGATCCACTTTCCACACTGACTGGCACCACAATGCCTTTACCTGTTGGTGGTAGTGGTGGTTTTGTTAAACTACCTTTAGATGATCGTAACAAATACGAAAAGCTGCGCAGCAATGACAACCCAACATCTGACGATTCTGATTCTGAATTCTTCAATGAAAGTAATGATGGAGGTTCAAATAGCGGCATTTGTAGTAAAAAAGCCATATTCAAGCATATTGTTACGAATAATATACCAGATACCATACATAAAATTCAACAGGCTGCTTACCATAAGGTTGATAAGACACAACTGAAGGTACCAATTGTTAAAAAGTTACGATCGTCTACTACCAAAAAACCAACAACCGCAGCACAACAGGCCGCTCAACAAGTGAACGCTGCATTAGAGCAACAACAACAACAGCAACAGCAAGCGTCCGCTATTATCGCTGCTGCAGCAGCTGGAGTTAGCGCGAATGAAGGAAATGTAAGTGGCGGCGGTGGTACTGCTAAGTCACGACGGCCAGATGCCGAAGACAGTGATGCTGATTCAATTGGTTCGGCAAGTGATTTACGCGCCGAAGACGATGATTTCTTTGATGAAAACAATATGAATTCGGCTAATGCCAAGTTTAAGCGACCCGTTATGGATGTAGATGGCATCAGCGAAAGTGTTAAGACCTGTAATTCATCGGCCTATCATGCCGAATGCGAAAGTGTTACAACACATGAAGATGACGTCAGTCGAGTAGTGGTAAAAGTGCGCATGCGTAAAAAAGACCGTATTGCTGCCGCCGTGGCTGCCGCAGCTGCTGCTGCAGAATCTGCAGGCGCTACGCTGAATGATGATGAAAGTGAATTGAGTCCGACTTCAAATGATTTTCTACATAAATTTGGTGATAAGCCACTGCTGCTAGATGATGAACTGGACTATGGTTCACCAGATACTGACTCTAAAGGAAAGAGCAGCAACGAAACTGAAGAATCTCCAGATGTCGTTGTTGGATCCAGTGTACCGATAGTGCCATCTCAAACAAAAACTGTTACTTCCGATGAACTAGATGTTTTTGCAATGGCACCATTTAAAATGCCCGTAGGATTGCCGGTGAAAAAGAAGCTTAAGAACAGTCGCAGCAATAGCGTTCCAAAAGTGCCGCTAAACGATAGAGATAAGGAGAGCCGTCAATCGGCTAGTGAAATTTGGACATCAACTCCAATTAAAAATGGTGAAGCATTCTCAGCTGGTACAACAACAGCAACAAAATCAGCACATTTCACGTCCTTTCCCACATCAACACCACAAAAAGCGCAAACTATACCATCACCTCAATTGGATGAATTTAACGAACCCATATTCAATCCTTTCATATACACGAGCTCCGCAATATCTCAAACACAAGTACCGTTGGTAATGACATCTCCGGTTACAACAACAACAAAACAACAAATTCAGAGCTCATCAAACTTTGGCTTAGTGACTGTAATATCATCAACGGGTGACATTTCGGCGGCGACAGCACCTGCAGCAACTGCTCATTCCGTTATTTCGCCGCAACGTGATTTATTCGGATCGGAACCCTTTCCCCAGGTAATTCGTAAATGTATCGTTGTCACCCCTGAAGGTAATAATAACAATAATAACGTTAACAAGACCAACAACAAAAATTGTACTACGCCAAATAAGCCTCAAATGTTTCCAACAAAAATTACAACGCAACATTCTAAGCCGTGCACTATTGCCGCCGCCCAGCATCCACTACACCCACCTCAGCCACAAATTGTTACTGTCAACCATTCAATTATAATAAATAAAAGTCCTGATCCTACATTGTCACAATATATAGGTTCTAGGACGAATACGAGCCTTAACTACGTTAGCGTTACACCGCCAACACAGGTCAGCGGTACGTATGTTAACGTGCCGTCAGCAGTGGCCTCCTCTAATGTGCATGTTAATATGTTGCCACAACCGCCAGCACCTGTAGTAACTGCATCTGCTACAAATATGTTTCCTATCGTTTCAAATTTAACCTCCTCGAAAACATCCTCTCTGCGTCATGCTTCTCATACACCTTTGTCAAATCCTTTAATGCACGGAGTTGTGCTCTCCATTCCAATTTCCTCAAATTCACCTTCGATGTCCTTTACGAACTCCTCCAACTCGTTGGTAAATTCAATGCTTCCTCAAATTAAAAAACTCGATCATCAAACCATGTTTCCTATTGCCGATAACGAATTTGTACAAATCTCTCAAGATCATTGCTCGGACTTTACGCCAGACGATGAGGAGGAGCCAGTGGTTTTGCACGCGAGTGCGTGCTCCGACATGGATTCACCTACAACAACAGCAGGAACTGCATCAGCAGCGATTGGCAACAGCACCATCATCGCCGGAAAGCCCAAAAAAGAAAAATCCCATTTGGGTGTAAGAACTTTACCAGCGAAAATCTCACAAAAAGTCAAAGGTCATAATAGTTACAAAAAGGTTACCCTCACAGGCTTAGGATCATCAGGCGGTTCAAATTCATCGCTATCGACCTCGAGTAAACATAAACATCAACGTTTGCAATACAATGCAAAAGACGAGTACGATGACGACGATGATGATGATAATGATGATAATAATTTAGTAAGTACTACGAAAGCCGCTGGGGCAAGTGCCGCCGCTGCATCAACATCAACTTCAAGACATTCCAACAAATCCTCCTCACATGTTCCAAGTTCCTCATCCTCCATGAACGCAAAGTCTACGGCAAAATCTAACAATGCATCTACTTCCTCTTCCGCTGTCTCAGCCCACTCATTCCAATCAAACACAATACAGAACTCAGCCAAAACAGGCTTTAGCAATATGAGTTTCGAGGATTTTCCTTCTGATCAAGAAATTGATCGCATGTCAAAGACCATACCATTCGAGGTAGTACGTAATGAAAAAATGCTGCTGGAGGCTGAAAAGAAATTCGGTTCGCTGAAACGACGCAATAATCTTTTTTCCTAGAAGCGAATTTTTGAGACGAAAAAATCGCTCAAAAAAGAATTTAAGCAAGTCCTACAAAAAGTATTGCTACAGAAAAACAAAAAGGAAAAAGACTAAAAAAATAACTTAAGTCATGAATATATCTTTCGTATTATAGAAGCAGAGAGAGTAACAAAAAATTATGAGAAGTATTAAAGATTAAAGTATTAACTAAAAGATATGTAGTTTAAAACAGCTGCTTTCTCCTAACTCTTTGAAAACAAAATTTATTGAATATGTCAATTAAACTCACAAAAGAGATAATCTTAGATTATCTAAGGAACTATTTTGTTTGAAATACAACTAAAAACTAACTGCCTATATTGATAATAATTTATTATGGAGAGACTATAGTATAAAGATTAATACTACGAAATCTAACAAACCTATTATAAATTATTATTAGTATGGCTTCTAAAATATTACAGATTTATTTTCTGAAGACACATTAAATATATGTAGTTACACGATTACCACTAATACTTAGAAATTGATAGCCGAATAACGCATTTTTTACCCTTAGTATTTATTTATTCAAAAACAATTGATTCTGGGAAAAAAGTGCAGATCAGTTTTTTTTTTACGATTCTGTTATATGCAATTTAAATGCATAATTTATCTTCGAGGTTAGAAAGAAAAATTCACTCCCATTTCACCTATTTGAAGCACAAACCTTCGAGTTAAAACGGGTTCAGGCACGGCGTAACGCTACCTTATCGCGATCTAAAGCTAGTTACACAAAACCCAACGCGTGAAGAAGTTTTTTGGAGCGTCAGGAAATTGACCAAAGATTCATCCATGATTAGGGAAAATGATCTCTAGCTAAAGTTTACTATCAACTTAAGATTATTTTCGTGCGATTTATCACTTTCGTATATGTCGTATCCATTCTGCATATAAGCAAAGCGTAGCAAGGGTTGGATGAAAAATGTCGGTCTTAAACTAAATGAACTTTTTTCAAAATGAAGGACTTTTTTTTTAAGCTAAATTCATTCCTGGCCGCAGCCAAATTAAATTCTTCCAAATTTTTAAAATTGTTTCACTGCTGACAAAGTAAGAATTCTGAAAAGGCAATATAGTAGTTATGTTGATAGAAGACCATATAAAATGCATCATAAAGCGGATAAACAGACCCTTGGTGGTATAGAATATGCTGAGGAGAATTTTTGAAGAACTAACCTATATTGAAACTTTTAGGGAAAACTTGCGTTACCATTCATTTCTAAATTTTGTGATGGTTTTACTATGACTTACAAAAAAAAAAAAATATAAAAAATTAAATGATATTAAAATGTATGGATGTACAAATTACAAAAAACATGGATCAACAATTTTTAAATTGACGTTGTTAGTTTTTGTATCCTAAATTGTGTTGAAAGACTGAAAATTAGTATGTCATTGTTGAAGGAAATTTAAAAGTAACATTGAAAATACAAACAAGAATATATTCATTTATAATTAAATTATTCTGAAAATATTAAAGAGAAAGTGAAACTAAAAAAAAAAAACCTTAAATATTTTTGCACTCTAATAATGGCAAATTATAAACGGGGCAAGCCCAAAAATATAAAATTTGCCGAAATATGAGCTGTGTACCAATATAAAGCAGCTGCTTCAGCGTAGTATTAGATTAAAGCAAGCATATATGTATTACAAAAAAAAAAAAACTCAATATTATTGCAAAATATATAACATAAAAAAAGTAGATTTCGGTTTTAATTTGAATAATATATGCATATGTATACATTTCATTGCAGAGTTTATTTTAATTGAGAAACACAGATCCGAATGCAACTGCAAATTAGTTATATTTTGAGCATACACAGATGCACATACATATACACAAACACACAAAAAAGCATTAAAGTTACAACTAAGTAAAGATGAGAATATTCCACGCAGTTGTCTTTTATAAAACAGTATGAAAAAAAATAAAGTAACAAATGCTAAAAATTAATTATTTTTCGATAGAATTTTTCACTGCTGCTTTAAATAAATACATTTACGAGTATCTACAAGATTAACTATAGAAATTTATTATACAGGCAATAAAATTATAAAACATAAATATAATAATTAACTAAAGTTAAAACTTATAAAAACTTAAGTTGAAAATTTTAAAAATATGTATTTAATTGTTTTATGAAATTATAAATAAAAATGTTAAATTGTATTTACTATAGTTTGTTAATATTGCAAGAAAGAAGTAAGCAAAGAAATTAAAACCATTAAGAAAATGAAAAACTATGAATTCAATATGTAAAGAGATAAATAAAATATATAATACAAAACAAATGGCTTTGTATAATTATATAGTATTTTCCAAAATATATGTATACCATAAATCCATACTGCTTATATTTGGCATAACAAAGCAAAAAGATAAATAAATAAAATAAAAATAATGAAATACATTTTATAATCCTGTATTTAACAAAAATGAATTTATTTAATATTTGTATTTATTTGTTTCTTATAAAAAACATGCAAAACCTATATTTGTATTTTTACTATTTTATTTTGTATGTATTTAAAAAGCTGTATTATTGACCATAAAAATGGGTTATACAAATTATTTTACTGTAGTTTAATTAATTTTTACTTTAACTTCCATGATTTATTTATACTTAGCACATTGCTATTGATGAACAGCATGCCATCAAGAAGTTATTCTCAACTAATGCATTTTTTAATAACTTGTCAGTTAAATTCGTTATCTTTCTTAAGTATTACTATGATATTTTGTATCTTTTAATAGTCAAATGTCAGTAATAACTTTTAGTTGTTATTTTATTGTTAAAAAGCAAACTTTCATTGGCAGAATAAAAGTTTTCAAGTGGTGTATTACTATCACATTTGTCTTGAACGAAAAGAAAGGCTTTCCACGATGCCTCCAAAAACCAATTACACACTTCGACTCTTTAGGCCATGTATAATCTTAATATATTGTTAACAAAATCGAATCTTATCCTTCTTACGATTTTCTATATCTTTTATATTGCGGCATTATCTCCATATAAAAAAGAACTGGAAAAAAATACAACAAACAAAAATAAAACTATCAGTTTCGACTAATTTTGCAAAGCTGAGTTCGAATCTGGCATCAGAATTGCTATATCTCGAATGTTTTTTTGAGGTGTTTCAATCTAAAAGTATAAAAAAACACACTTTTTGGAATTATTGAGGTTAAATAACAAAACAAGGTAGTTTCTTTACATAAAACTTGATATGGTAGTTGAAAGCACTAGTTACTTTTTTAAAGCTAATTAAAATTATTTTGATATCTTTATTTTTTTGAAATACTGAAAAAACGTGTTTTTTACGTTTCTTTAACTTTTTAGGTTATGATAACTGAGCCAAAGAAAGATATCGAAATAATTTTAATTAGGTTTTGAAGAAAAAAGCTTGTGCCTTCAACTACCATATTAAGTTTTACGTCAAGAAATTGCTTTGTTTTGTTATATAACTTCAAATATTGCAAAAACAGTGTTTTTTGACTTTTAGGTTAAAATAACTCAATAATCATTCTGGCAATTCTAATGCCAGATTTCGAACTCAGCATTGCTAAATTTATAGAAAATGACTAGTTGTTTTTTTGTTTGTTGTGTTTTTTTTTTTTCATATACAGTATGTCAAGAATGTCTTTTCACATTGAAAATAATTTCATATTTTCGAATTATTAAGCAAAAGAAAAACCTACTTCTTACATTTTTTCCAAAATTCTTTTAATGAATAATAGTTGCTTACCATATTTAAAAAGGATTCGTAAAAAAAAATTTCCAAATTCAATGCAAAATAAAGAAAAAATTAATAAAAACAAATAATACTCGATTTTTGAAGTGTCAGGAATGTCTTTTATATTAAATTTTAAGTATCTTCCTTGCTTACAGCCATCTTTGAATGACCACCATGACCACATCTAGCACACATTGTAGACGTTTTTACATAGAAGAAACCAACTTTTTCAGTTTGTAATTACTCGGTATTTTCCAATATTGTATTTTGAAATGTAGTTCAGTATTTGGTTGTCCTTTAGCGACCTTTTTCTTTAAATAGACCCACAAATTTTCGATAGGATTATAGTCGGGACTTTGGACTAATGCATCCATCACTTTGCCACAGCTATACTGAAGCCACTTTCGCACCATAGCGCTTATGCTTTCAATCATTACGCTGTTAGAATTTGAAATGGGGTTTACAGTCTCAGATAAACCCGAATTGTCAAGTTTTTTAATATGAAATGGTTAGATATTCTTTTGAGTTCATGGTTGTGTCTTTAAAAAGATAAGTTCCTACTCCTCTGCCACCTCCAAGTCATAGCACTAAATTTTCTTAATTTAACAACCGGAATAATGTTGCGATGTTTTGTCTTTCCCCACACTATAGCAGCTCCATCGTTGTAAGACGACATCATTCTCGCAGAATATGACATCGTATTATAACGATGGACTGGATATAGTGTAGCAAAAGGCGTTATAATCGTTAGAAAACCGATTTTGTTAACATTATATTCTAATTATGCATGGTCTAAAAAAGTCGAAGTGCGTACTAGGTTTTTGGAGGCATCTGGCAAAGCCTTTTTTTTCGTTCAAGGCAATTGTACATAGCTGTAACTTAAAAAAATTATAAACTTCAAGAAGTGTATAGCTTTTGATAGTTAGCGACAATTTATCCTTAGGTGTGTTACTTATGTAAGTAAAAACTAAATTTTCGCTCTTTATTAGACAAACAGAAATTAATTATGGAAATTTCAGGCCTATCCCTAAATTGCTGAAAGATAGTGTCAAAAAAGTGTGCTGAGAGTTTTTAAAAAATTTTGAGGGTCATTTAGCGGTCGCTCAAAACCTTAACATGCAAAATTAGGGCATATACTGTTTTATTTTTTTATGATCTTAAAGACACACGAAATGAGTAATACGAATTCAAATTAACATCAGCAAAATCTGCTCTTAGTTTCAAATTATTTACGCTTACCATGGATTTTTAATACTATTTGTCGTAGAACATTTCATTTAAATCGTATATTTAAGCTGATTGTTTGCGTTTAAATCTTAAAATGGTTATGCTCGTGTGCTATGTGCTAAGTAAATCAAATTTTATAATCTGCCTATGAATTTACGTTAAAAAATATTATTATGTATTACATATATTTTATTACGTAATGAATTTTACAGAAAATAACAAAAAATTTGAAATAGTCAGTGTAAGCGAAAATGCACCCAAAATGTTCGTTACTTGTTCATGAAATAAAATATAAATATGTAGTGCAATGGAATTTTGGTATCAATTTAATTAAAAAATGTTGATTTCTTTCTAAAAGTTTCATAACACTTACATATTGTTATATTTTATGTACATAACGCTAGAAAAGTAACGAAATTTTGTCCAGTTTTGCTCTTCACAGTACAAACGAATGTTCTGCAAAAAAATTAAAAAATTCCAATCCAAGTTCGTATGTAAAAATTTTGTTGAAAACGTCAAACTATAAAAATTTTATGTAACTTGTAATTCATTTCGAAACACTCTTAACCATATATCATCTTTACATATAAATTGTTTTTAATTTTAAGCATATATTATACATATTTTAAATGTTGATGATATTACATAATTTATTGTATTTTTTAGCATATTTTATCACACACATATTATTACAAAATGAAAATATTAAAAAATTTTATTCTATTCTATTTAATAAACATAAAGATTTTAAAAATATAATTAACAAAACCATGTTGTTTTATTTAAAGAAAAAAAAAATTTTTGAATTGAACCTACTAAGCATTACAAACTAAAATTTTTATTTGTCGTAGTAATTATCAGTTTGTTTTAATTATGTAGAGCCCTTACAATTAGTTTTATCTTAAAAAATAATATTGAAGGCCTTTGATCCATTTCCAATTATAATTATATGTATGTATTTTTTCACTTGATTTTGTTTAGTTCTTATCATATTTGATATTGAAAGCCAATACTGATCAGGCAAATATAATGCCCAACCGGACCAGAATTTATTGTCTAAAATTGTAGTGATTATTCATAGTGTGGTGCGAAACATACACCCTCGAATAATGCGGTACTTTCTAAACATGATTTATAAGACTTGAATAAACCGATAAAATAATCTAAAAAGAAGATTGGCTTCCTGAAATTAACAGGCAACTCAGAAAGCAAAAGATTTTTTGAACAGAATCACTGATTATTTTGAAAAAGTAAAGCATGATGGCGTAATTACATTGAGGGTATTCCTTAAAACTTGAAATGCCTCGAAAACCTCGTAAACTCGTAATAGCTGTCAAAATCAATACGAACCTTGACAGTTTTTCTAGCTTACAAAGTTTTCGAGGCTTGTACACGTTTTAAGCAATACCCTAATTATTTTATTTTAAATGTGTAGGGTAAGGGAGGGAAATATGGACCACCCATCTTTCTTTTTTAAATAAAACCCAAAATACATAAAACAAAACAATTAATTTTATGCCATTCATTATAGGAAACAATTTACCTTTATTTTGCTTCACTTTTAGATAAATATCTCATCAGGATAAAGAAAAAAATGCAAAAACTGAAAATACTCAAAATGAAGATAAAAAAAAGTGTAGTGTAATATGGACCATATAGTCCATTTGCTACAGAAGTTGCATAAAAAATGTCACTTCCACATTCGTCACATTTTTCATGACTCCAAGAACGTCAGATTACACATTCAACCCAAAATTCGCCACGTCGATCTTCTGAATAAAGGGTATTACATTATATGCATTTTTTATCATTTTTTTTTTTCTTTGTAGTTAACGAATTACATATAATGACCATCAGACTCGTCATGAAAACTGCAACTAGATTCCCCATCTGAAAAAGATGATAAATACATTTGTTTTTAAGGCTTTTTTCTCTGTCGGTCCATATTACCCACAGCACGTGTTGGCGAAATAAATGGTTTTTTATCAAAAACTCTTTAGATTAATGAACTTATTTGTGCTAGTAAAGTATAAATGGCATTCACTGACTTTACATAATTAACCATTTATTTAAAAACGCGATGTCTTTAAAGTGAAATATTGAAATATACTCGCTAAAAAAAAATTATCACTGATCTTTTTTTTAGAAAAATCAACTTTACAGAAACATGCGACTTCACCGAACGCTAAAATCGCCCTATTATGAGCTTTAGGTATTAGCGTTAAGTTTGAACATGAATAACGGTAAATCCTATGTATGCAGTGGGAAATAACCGTGTGGTCCATATTACCCACGTAGTCCATATTTCCCTCCCTTACCCTATACATTTTTTTACTTCTATATTTTAATCAAAAATATGTGTGTTAAAAACAAAATGATATAAAAAAAAGTAAAAAACAACATTCTTATTTTTTGTTTTCCTTTTGTTGTGCATCCATGGGCCCAAGCAAAAAAAAAAAATGATTCATGACCTGAGACTTCGTGAAAGTATTTAATGTTCACGTCGAATCGGACAAATTTTGAGAGTGGGGAAGTATGGTGGTGGGGCGTTTACCTTTAAAGCTATCACAAAGACATGGATTTTAGGTTAGAAATAATTTTATTACCATTACGTTGGTTTCCATTCGAATCAAAAGTTTTTAATATGTTAAAAGTATAAAAAATCCTGTCGGACAAAAATTTTGGGTCGTTTGACGCGTCCGACACGCCGAATAAGCCAAAGTTACGAAATATAAAAATTGATTACCGAAGAGCCAATTTTTGCAGAATTGTTCAGAAAAAATATTCAAAATCAAGTAGTAACACTGTTGGACAGTGTCTATTTATTGTCGGACGCACTGAAGTTAACGAATCCTCAGCGAAGTGGCTGGTGAAAAGTAATACATAGTCCCGCCGGTCACCGAAACGTCTAGCGAAAGGCATTGTGTAATTTCTTCGGTCAGTTCAATGACATCGCTGTGTTAAATTCGCCAGTCAAATACATTGTCGGTAGATAGACAAGGGACTAGTACCGGCTACCGGTAGTTAGGGAAATCGCCAGTTCGGTACTAATGTGGCCGAACTGAAGGGATATGCTCAATTAATCACATTTGTTGTTGCTTTCCCATACAGGTGCTTACACAAGCAAAGATAAACTGTCTACAAGACTACTTTATTTAAATATAGCATTTCCAGTCCAAGTTAAACCTTTTCCACACTATATTGATATTTTCACAATTTAATTTAAACTTTTTCCAAATCAAAATAAACTGCTTCCAAATCAGTCATTGCGATCTAAGATAATCTTTTTCTTAATCACAGGGATAAGAACAAACTTGCATGTTTGTAAGTATAAACGACGATTTATACCGAAAGTTGCTTTTCTCTAATATAAGTAATTAAGGTATGTATGACGTATGGGAAACATTTTGTTCATATTCTATGGATTGTGTGTATGACTTAGGTGCTCAACCCTTTGATTGAAAAACAGGAAAAATTTACAAAAAACGTCACTATTTCTTTTTATTTAGGAAGAAAAACTTTTATTTAAGAATTAATAATTTTTTAAAATTTGAATTGTAACAGTTTTAAACTGTTCGTCTCCTCTACGTCGACAAGGCTAATGATGCATGCAAATGGTTCTATGTTATCTAAGTAAAATGTGTTCAAAATATCTCGGTGAGTATTATATGTATAATGACCATTATGGGGGATTTTCTCAGACTGCCGTGCATTCTCTATAGCAGTTTAAGAAAATTCCCCGTGAATCTTGATTCATGATAACTCCCTATATTGCTACTCAATACTCGGAATAAGACCTTCAAAATAAAATAAATAAGATAATATTTGGAGACCGATCCTTGCTCCTTCCTCAATCTAAACTGATCATTTTAAGTGTTTTATTTTTGACTTTTTTAAGTGATGCGAATTGTATTGGTTCCAGTTTAAACGTGCTAGACATAAAAAAGGAAAACTGTTGTATACACTATTGAAAACAACGAAAAAATTTAATAGTTATTTAAGTTCAAAAAGAAGGGAAAACATAAAAAAACATACAAATTGAATGAAATAAGTACTTTTAAAGTTATAGTCCTTGTTTCGTTTTCTAAATCGAAAAAGTACAAAAACTTAAATGTTTCAATTAATTTTATAAAATAAGTTTTATAACTTTTTAGTTTCTTGAGCGATCAGAAAAAGCACTTTAAAAGTTATGATTCAGTCTTCTTAATTTTATAGCTTTTATATTAAATATTTTAAATATTTTTTTTTTCGTTTTCTAAAATTAGCGAAGTTCCAAAATTTAAATATTTTATTTTCTTAACATACCGGAAAAGAATTTAATGGGCTAAAATTTAGTTTTCTTGAGTTTATAAATTTTAATATAAATATCTTAAAATAAATATTTAAAAAATTAATGTAAACGAAAAAAAAAAAACAGTTATAAATTTGGAATATTACTAAATACTTATACTTAAAATGCCATATTTAGCATTACTAGAATCGCCCAGTGGTCAAAATTCGACCATAAATGTGGGCACGAAATAGAAAAGCTCATTTATCATCCCTGGTATAATTCAAGCGAAATATAAACAAAACAAAAAATATTAAGGCAGTGCTATACTTTCTCTTTATGCTTTATCCTTTTTTCAGCTCTGTGTGATAATTATATAATTGTATAATTTTGCCTGGCTTAAAGTCAAAATATTAACGTAATTATAACTTTGTGCACATTTACAAACAAATACCTATCTATTGGTGTATAATTTAAGGTCGTACTCCATTTCTAACATAGTAAAAAAAGATGGACAAGTTTTTGTCTTGCGTATTAATATATAGATTCCTTTAAAAATAAATTTTCACTTATTCAATAAAATACTTAAAATCTATATTTGTTTTAGATGCATTTTTTATTATTATCTTGAAAATTTTGAATTCGAAAAATATATGGTTAAAAAGCACAATAGCTTTTTAACTGCTTACATCCTTCAAATTAAAGCTTATGCTTACAAACTTTATTCTTTGAACTGAAATGAATGCCAAGGTCATAGGATTTTCTTAACAAAAGGTTTAATCAGTTGATATTAATGCGTGCAAATCAGTCACTTGATTCGTTCGTCATACACGATAAGGCCATAAATCTTTACCTTTAAAATGCTTTTTAATTTTTTCGATTGGTCATAAAACAAAAAGTTATATCTGATTTGCAATTTAAAGTGAATTCGAAATAATTAAATTTTTGAGCCAAGCGATTTTTTTAAACAGAAAAAATGACTCTTACTTAAAAGTTACATAAACGGTCAATTTTTATGCCAGAAAGAAGCTACGTCAGCTATAAATTTTGCTTGATACTTTTGTTAGCTCGGTTAAGTTTTTATATGCATAGTAATTACAGCTTAATAAACAGCAATGTTAAGTTTCAAGGCCGCAGCAAATTTTTCTTTTTCAAGTGATATCTGAGCTAATTTACTATACTTCAATTAAAATGTGGAAATGTATTGGATGAAAAGAAAAACTTTATTTACAAATAAAATGTCAAAAAGCACAAACGTTTACGTCTGGACACAAAAAGTGCCCACCACTCAAAGGGGGACCTGCCTTTGGCCTGGCCAAAAAGTAAATATCATACATTGCAGTATTTTTAAAATTTTACTTATACGGGTTATGCCACGCCCCACAGTGGCATATCGTGGCCATAGGTGAAATTTGAATGTGCTATGTATTTTTAGATTTTTTTTGGCAATCGTCAAATAATAATTAGAGACGAAAAAAAACTATAAAAATTTAAAATTTTCTTTGGGGTTAGTGACACGGTGGGCTCAAAGTAGAACTTTAAACAGCAAAAATGCTGTATCGAACTTTTCATATTAGCAACTGCTGGAAAAAACGCTCTAGTTAACTTGTACTAATGAAGCATATTGGCAAAAAGTATATTGTTTCTACTTTATAAAAAACAGTTTATCTATCGATTATATGTGAATTGTACGGATTTTTTAAACATTAAACGAAACAACTATAAAATGAAAAAAATGCAAATTTTGATAGGTATTAAAAAAAAAATAAATAAAATATATATAACATATATCTCAATCTTTGTTATTTTTTACTATAATATGTGGGAAAGTATGCTTAATTGAAATTTAAAATTCCAGTTGCAACTTTTGAGAACTTTTTTTTTTGAATTTTTTCCCATTGTGAGTTTTGAGGAGACAGAATTAATTGACTTTTATAGAACGCTATTTTGGATTCGTTTGCATCGGAATATGTCATTGGAAAAAACTACAAACATAATGCTTTTAAAGACACATTTGCTTCAGTTTTTATATAAGCAATATGTAAATTATGGTGATTTTGGACTTGGACAAACCTTTATGAAGCATTGTACCAAATCTTATAGCTTGCATCAAACGATTTCAGAAATATGACGGGTTCTTAATCTTATTTTTTTTTTTCCTTATGCCTTTTGTATATGTACCAAATTATATCTTTCTGAGTTAACCCTTTCATGCCCATAGTTGCCTATAGGCAGCATTGTATATTTGCGCTAAAAACTCCGTTATTTTCTAATTTTTTCGCCAATTACGAATATTGTTAAATAGTTTGATATATGTTGCTTGCTTATTAATAGATTTGACTTCATAAACATTAATAGTTGTCATTTGAATTATGTTCTTTGCTATGTTCATACGTGCGAAAAAAATTATGCAAAAAGTGGATGTATATTACATATAATTTAAAGTCAATATATAAATAAATTTGGATCAGAAAAGACACAAAGTAATTCAAAACATGTTAGAGAATCAGAAAAATTAAATAATTGCATAAAAAAGGTCTTAGTTGTTCCTCAGTAATTTTCTAAAGTCAATGTTGCCTATGGGCAACATTGGGCACTTATGGATATATTTCGAATAATTTTATCTTTTGAATTAGAGATGATTTCCATGGCTAAAAATCATAAAAATATGCAAGCTTGGTTAGGAAAACTCCTCTGATGGAAAGTGGACCAGAAAAAAGCGAAATATAGTAAATTTTCAGAATAATAATTAAAAACCCCACAACAACCCATTGATAGAGGTGAAAATATTGAAGTGAATTTTCTGGAAAGGATATTCACGAAGACATGGAAAATCACATTGAACAAAGATAGAAAGCGAGTTTTTTGTTAAAATCAACTTTGGAAATTTTAAAATGAGTTGGTGTTTCTGGAATTTTATATGATTTCTGTTTGTAAGTTAGTGAGGAACCATATGAATCATTTTAATTATGAATATATTCAGGCATTGTCCTATATTCGACCTCCAACATTTCCAAAAATTATAATTTTAAAATGTTTTTCGATAATGGTTTTATTTCTAATGATCGAATTATAAGATACGTTTCTGATGAGCACTGCCGTGTACAGAACTTGATCTTGGGGGAGGTATTTTCACGTAAAAAAACGCAGGAGAACTATACTGAGCACTAAATATATGCCGTTATACTTATATTGGTAAAAATTCTTTCTGGGGGGTTGAACCTAAAAACCTCCGTGTGGACAGACCTGCTTAAAAATAGGAGCAATTCGTTATAATCGTCTAGAAAACTGTTTTCTAAGTCAAGAAAAAGAGTCATGTAGCTTAAAAGGACGAGGATCACACTTTAAAGCTTTTGGGTTATCCTCGTCCAGCTATTGATAGCCTCAATGATCACGTGGGAGCTGTTGATCTTTCCAATATGTTGCTGGAACCATCCGTGATAAACTGTCGTTCCAAGAAATGGTATCTGCGCATAGTATCTTGGTGCATAAATGTATTGTATGCATTTTATCTCTAACTCATACTTGAGTATAAGGCCAATATGCAATGACTTTTATCTTTTTCCAAGGCACTTCCGTTAGAGTTCCTTCTCTAAAGACCTTTTACAGGTGACTTTTGATTAACCTATCTAAGCTGCCTTGAGGATGCCACTCAAGTGCTCTAAATTTCGTTGTTTGGTTTTCGGATCTCTTTTAGGTGTAATTCAGAGTTTGGGATGTTGCATAAAAGAGGCAGAAGTAGATAGCTATTCTATCACAGAGATATAAAATATGATAAAACAGGAACTTTCAGTTAGATATAGCTGATGAACTACTGCTACACTGCAACAGCACCTACACACAAGAGAGCAAATTTGTCACCTGCTCCAGCTAAAACCCCTCCAAACTTTTTTACAATATGGACCCTGAAAACCCTTTGAGACTTCGGCAGACTATATATTGGAGAAAATGGGTATCAAATTGTAAAAAAAATTCTATTCAAATTCAATACAAAAACTGCATTGTTCATTAATTTTATTTGACAAAGTTTACCAGCAATGCCCAATGTTGCCTATAGGCAACATCTTCCTTAGAACAAACTAGGATATGCAGGACCTTGAAATTAATACTATTTGTTCTTTAGGCCTATATTTGTTACTGTATAGTCTCAAAAAAATTTTAAGTCCCCCCAAATTAATTCGGGCATGAAAGGGTTAAGCATTTTTAGGGAAGTGATATGTCGGCTTAAAGAAGGCCGTAGAGCGCCCATTTTTTTTAGTGAGTACTATTTGTTCTAAGAGTCTTTACATATGTACCAATTTATATCTATCTGAGCTAAACATTTTCAGAGACATAATGTATTTGTTTTTTTGAGGGCTTGGCACCGACGACTTTTTCAGTGAACAATATTTCTCCCAATGACTTTTACATATTTACTTAATTTCATATATCTGCTGCAAAGAGTTTTGGAGACATGATTAGTTTATATTTAGGGGCTTGGAACCGCCCCTAAACCTTAAACCATATGTAAAACATGATTGTGGTTCACTAATGGTTTGGGGCTCTTTTTCAGCAGCTGGTCCTGGAATATTCCATTTTGTTGATAGTTGTAAGGATCATAAGATGTATGTATTTGAACATTTAGAGACTAAATTTATTGCAATATAAAGATAAGCTCGGTCAATGTAGTTATAGGTACTTTTAATAAGATAACGATTTCAAACATATTTCTTATGATATGAGATCATGGATTAAATACAACTGTCCCAATGTATTCGTAACACTGGCGCAGGGTCCAGATATAAATGCTATTAAAATCTCGTGAAATTATCTGGACGCAAAAGTTTGTCAGCACAATATTTGTTCAAAAACTGAACTGAAAAGGTTATTCATGGAAAATAGGAAAAAATTTTTCCGAGCTATTGTGAAAAACTAATTCAAAGGATGCCAAAAGGACTAAACATGACAAATAAAAGCAAAATAATGTACACTAATTACTGAACTCATGTAAAAATTATAGTTTTGTTAGGGTGTACGACTTTGGCTTTGGTACTGAATATGCTTGATTTCTGTAACTTTTTATTTATTTTCAAAAATAATGGAAAATTTCAAGTTTGGTTTTTTGTTAAAATTGAAGGATGAAATAGGCTATTTAAAAATGTACTTCAAATTTCTTAAATTACATACACAGGTTTACAAAAAAAAAAAAATGTCATGGCGTTTTGACCAGACTATGTGTTTCCTAGGGACTTTGACGTCCTGAATCCGAATTACGGGTCCGTTTTTTCCCAGAACGTCTGAGAAAAAAGATTTCAAGGTCATATGGAGGTCAAAATGGGGTTCATGTGTCGCTTAGTGATAAATTCTGAAACTAATTTTTAATCTTTGAGCTCTTAGGCCTTAAAAAGAACATGTGAGCAAAAAGAGTATCTCGTACCTAGTTTCGGAGATATAGCCATCGGAAGATCAGAATATATATCTTCTATGAAAACTGCTATAAGTTGGGAACCCCTGAATGGATTTAGAAAATATTGGTGTCATATGAAAGGTATTTTGTTGTTGTTTTTATTGTTGTTGTTGGTGTTGTTGATTTATTTGTTGTAAGTGAAAAATTTCACAAAATTTCAAAAAAGCTCATATCTCAAAAACTATGAATCATATTGAAAATATGCTCAAAATATTTTTATAGGCTGTCAAAATACCTTTCATATGACACCAATATTTTACAAATCCATGCAGGGGTTCCCTGGTTCCGATGGCTATTTCTCCGAAACTAGGTCCGAGATACCCTTTTTGATCACATATTCTTTTTAAGGACTAAGAATTTAATGATAAAAAATTAGTTTCAGAGTTTTAGCGAATTTATCACTAAACGACACATGACCTCCATATGACCTTGAAAAATTTTTCTCAGACGTTCTGGAAAAAAACGGACCGGGAATTCGGATTCAGGACGTCAAAGTCCCTAGGAAACACATAGTCCGGTCAAAACGCCATGACATTTTTTTTTTTTTTTGTAAACCTGTGTTATTTTTGCGTACTTAGTTTTAGGGCATTGAAAAATATGTAGTTTGTTTGGTGTACGACTTTGGTTTTGACCTACTGTATGTGTATTTTGATTGTATTGTCGTGAATAATACTCCTAAAGTTGCGTTTCGAATATATTTTTTGTATGGGCGGTAGGCGTGTTTGCTGACCAATTCGCTCATTTTCAATCCCACGAGCTAACTTTGACGACGGAGTCAGTGTACGGAATTTCACCGAACTGCCTAAATTCCAAAAAATACTAAAATGATTTCAACGAAAAGGCAGATAGACAGACAGACCTCTAGACGGACATAACTATATCGACTCAGGAGATGATGCTGATCAAGAATTTATATACTTTTCCATGCCTGCCACTCCTCCTTCTATGCGTTAGAATGAAAGTGAATATGCCCTGGGTGTAGGGTATAAAAGCCCCACACCCCGTTCTAATAAAAGTGAATCAAACGTACCCCTTTGCAAAAAATTTCTGGCAGCACTGAACAAAAAACAAAAACAAAACAAAAAGATAAAAGAAAACAATAAACAAACACAGACAGATTTATCAGCTGTTTTACAAATACAAAAAGGCAACAAGAATTCTGAAGGTTGAACGCGTGAAAAGAATACTTAAAATACGAAAGTGCTGCAGTTTTCTATTTTATAACTTTTATTATATTTTTTATCACGTATCTACATCCATTTAAGCAGCGACGATAAGAAATCAAAAATAATTGTAATAATCGGTGAAGTACAACACTCAAAGTTGACTTTCTGTATTTGGATTTCTATCTGCGAAGTGAGCAAACAAATTACAGCTTACGACGCATAAAGTTCTATTTTTACGCATATGTATATTATGTACTATGTAAGAAAATTTAAAATTTATCTTCGTTCTGAACAAAATTTAAAGTGTCAGTAATGGAATCAATAGCGGGAGCATCGAAAACGGATTATCCGCATGGAATTCTGGTTAAATGTGGAGGGTTTTCGACACACTTAGCCACTGTTGTTAATGAAAAAATCGATGGCGATCCACTATGGGGATCACGATACGATTCAAAGAATCCAACAGCCGTAGTGCAAACACACTTGGACTTTTTGAAGAGTAAGTATAAAAAAAAAAATCAAACCTGTGCACTTCCATATTCATGGACATATCCTTTTCATTAAGTGAATGGGTTTTTCAAAATTCCGGTTGCATGGTGTTTGGAAAATCCATTGTTAAAAAGAATTGATCTACATATTCAATGAATATTATTCATTTATCTTGATTTTATAATAAAAAAAAATTTAAATTTCTATGTAATTCCTTTTAAAAATACGATAAATCTGTGGCAAAAAGGAAAAACAGCTTAAGTCGACTTAAAATAAATGGAAAGAATACGCTTAATTTTCCGTTAGTTTTTGGCAAAATTTCACTTTAATTTTAGTGCTTAAGTATTTAGATCTCAATACTGTCCTAAAACTAAAGTATGATTTTACCCATTATTTTTATTATATTACTAGATGGCCCGGTAGCGACTTCGTTCACCCGTTTCCCATGGCCCTAACCTACACAATAGGGTGCAGCACTTTTTCGAAATAATGAGAAAATTAAAAATAGCATCAAAGATTATCTTAGGAGCAGGCCTTATAACAAAGACTGCATACTTATTTTTGGTCAAAACCCCCAAAAAGATGACCCGCCCGGGGCTTGAATGAAGGTCTAAATGACAAAAATCATTGTTTTTTCGCAGTTTTTTTATTTTATCTCAAAAACCACGAAATTATTGGTAGTAATTCATCCCAAATCTTTGAAGGGGATTAATTTTCCACATTTTTTGTTTTTTCCTCATTGCTCTACAGTGAAGTTTGCCCTATAGAAGTCTCGGAAGAAGTAAAAAATTTTAGATTAAAAAAACGGTTTTTTAGCTAGTTATAACTCAAGATACAAGACACACACAAACACTTTAGACCTCAATAAATGTAGCAAGTCTGTTTTTCTTTAGTTTTGCTTTCAAATCTTTATTCCCAAAGTAAACAGTTTCCCGCTAAAGGCCGAAATTTGTTTAAAATAATTGTGTATCATAAAAAAGCGACCTTTTATTGTTTTGTTTTTAAAATATACCCAAAATTATGATTAGGAACTAATGAAAAAATTAAAAGCTTTTAAACATGGTCTTCAGAATGGAAATCGGATTAAAATTGCGCGAGATATGATAATTCTTACATACTTGGTATTTTTTGTAAAGTTATGATTTTGGGTATTTTTGTTTCATAGTGTATTTTGCATCCACAACCTAAGATTTGTATTACCTTACGTTTAAGGACAATAAACAGCGCAACTTTCAAGACCAAGAATGTCAAAATCGGTTTCCTTGCGAATTTCAGCCTGAGAGTTTGGATTTTTTTAAATTTTTGTCAAATACGGCTTTTTTTGAGTATGTGCGACTGTAAAAAATGTGTACTATTATATCCCAAAAACATGTTTGAAAGCTCTTGACTTCCTCATTAGTTTCTTATTATAATTTTCGGTATGTTTCAAAACAAAAACATAAAAAGGTCACTTTTTCATGATACACAATTGTTTTGTTTTGAATGAATGGCGCCCTCTAGCGGACTGACGTTTTCCTTTGGAATATGGATTTGCAAGCAAAACTATAGCAAAGCAGATTTCCTACCTTTATTGGGATCCAAAATTTTAGTGCGTCTCTTGTGTTTTGAGTTATGGCAAAATAACCGTTTTTTTGCCATAAGGCAAACTTTACTGTAGAACAATGGGAAAAACACAAAAAATGTAGAAAATTAATCCCATTCAAAGACTTGGGTAGAATTACTAACAATAGTTTAGTGGTTTTAGAGATAAGTTAAAAAACTGTAAAAAAACACAGATTTTTGTCGCTAAGACCTTCATTCAAGCCCCGGGCAGGCCATATTTTCGGGGTTTTGATCAAAACAAAGTATGCAGTCTTTGTTTTAAGACCTTCTTCTATGATAATTTTTAATGCACTCATTTTTTTAAAATTTTGCTGCACCATAATACACAATGTAACAATTTTATAAAAATGAGAAAAAATTAACAAGACTTGGCTACACCCTACCATTGCTGGGTAAAATCTCAGATGGGTTTTGCAAAGTTACTTGCATAACGGTTTTTGTCGACCTCTAATGTTTTTGACTCTTTAGTTTTCGATCAATAGCTCCTGTACTATTCCCGAAACCATTATTTTATTTTACTAAAATTATATCTAACATACTGAGTCAAAACAATTTTATGAGATGGGCTGTGCGTGGTGTAAGAAATCCAAATGATTTCGGTCCGGTAAATGTGCTGCCCATTCTCTGGCAGATATACAGATACACCAGTCTTAAGTGATATTTGCTTTATGCTGCAGAGTCTTGTTGGAAATAAAAATACTCGTTTTCGTGTTATATCCTGAGTTGGGAATGAAGATGGTCATATAAAACATATTCAAAGTAGTAGTTTGTATCAATTTTAGTATTTACAATTTTATGTAATAACTACTGCTCCCAAAACCATAATTTTGACCAAATTTTGATATCGTTAAACATCCAATTTACCTCTTGGAGCATTCACGAAAGTTCCGGTCCTCACGGTTATTCTTCCGCTTGTGGCTGCCTTGCATGAAGAACATTGTGTCATATAAAAAGACTATCTTATATCCACTTTTATACTGAATGGAAAACTTGGATATTTGTTTATCATTTAGTACAGAATAGGCCAAATGGGCAGAATGTAGCATATTATTGAAAAGGGTCAAATGTAAAAAGATCAGTGGTTCATCTAAGTGTGAGATAACTTAAAGCATACGAAGAGTTTTGAAACCAAACCAACTTATTTCAGATACCACGCGCAAAAAACATATTACCCCACTCGGTCCTTTTCGTAAAAAATTTGACAAAGTGAAATGAAATCTAATTTCATCACCTAATTGCGCATCCACTATTGCATTTTAATATTTCTAGTTTAGTTTATTTAACTTTGCACTTGAAATGCATCAATATAAATGATATACGAGTATACGAAGATATTAATATTTTAATAGGTGGTGCACAGATTATACTTTCCAATACGTATCAATCAAGCATTGAAGGATTTATGAGGCATTTAAACTTAACCCGAGATGAGAGCATTCAATTAATTCGTAAAAGTGTACAACATACAAAGGAAGCTAAGGCTCAGTATCTTAAAACTTTAGAAGCTGAAAACCAAAATGTTGATTCTAAATTGCCGCTAATTATGGCATCTATTGGGCCGTATGGAGCACATCTGCATGATGGTTCTGAATATAATGGCAGCTACGCAGATAAAATAGCTATTGAAGAGCTTCAAAATTGGCATCGTCCAAGAATTGACGCCTGCATAGCTGAAGGTGTTGATGGTTTGGCAGTGGAAACAATACCATGTCAGGTACATGTGCTTGGTGTTTTGTCATTTGATTTAAAGTGTATTCATTCTATCTACTCTAACTTGTTCTAGGTCGAAGCTGAAGCTGTTGTTGATATGTTATTAAAGGATTATCCTGGTGTTAAATTTTGGGTGTCATTTCAATGTAAAGATGAACACAGCCTGGCGCATGGTGATTCATTCGTAGATGCAGTTTTCTCTATTTGGCAACGAGTGAAATCAAAAAATGCCACTGACCGTTGCTTAGCGATTGGGGTTAATTGTTTAAATCCAATGGTATGAAAGCATTGCATCAAATTAACATTTATGTATGCTAAAAAACATTTTTCCTTTTTAAGTTTGTTGCTCCGCTTTTTAAAAGTATCTGTACTTCAACACTTGCACCTGAAAACATACCGCTCATTGTTTATAGCAATCGTGGTGAAATATATGATGCCGTTGTAGGCGAATGGACACACCCTGAAGATTGTATACCACTGGAAACATTTGTACCTGAATGGATTAAACTTGGAGCTAAAATTATTGGTGGTTGTTGTCGTGTTTATCCAGCTGATATTAAAAGAATAAGAAAATGTATAGATGATCTTGCTAATTCAAACTGTGCATTAGAAAGCTAATTTTTTTTTATTAAAAAGAGAAATATTTTGAAATTACTTCTTATCTTTTTAAGACAATATGACACATAAAGGAGAAATATTTTGAACGTGCTACTTTACCTTAATATCAAACGTAAGAGATCATTTTGCACATGTAAAATTGGAATAGACTTTAGCAAATGCAAATAGTTTGTATTCAATCATGATTCAGAAATCAGGCAGTCAAATTTATACAAAAGTACCACTTACTCTTAAGATTTTTAGAACCAACATGTATATCAATAGAAAACCTGTACTTTATTGATGATGAAGGTGCTTGTAATAGCATTCACTCGACTTAAATCTATCGAGTGCTGTTAAATGCCAACGTGGAAGCAGACCTCATACATTGACTAATGAAAATGTTAAAAAAAAATGCCACAGATGATGATACATCTACAATCTTTGTCAATGCGTAAAGAGGCACTCTGCAGGGAGTATATATATCACCAACTGGTAACAGCCACTTTATGGCACTTGCAAAACGAAGTTTTAAAATATTTGGGTCCTATTTCAGGAAAAGAGAGTTCTAACGGATATAGACAGAATGCTTAAGGCGGTCTCTGCCGACGTTGCCTTCATAATCGTACAAATTTGAAAAACTTAACAATATCAGCCTTGAAGATTTAAAAACTTAACAAATGTTATAAATCTGCAATAAAATAAAATATTGAAAACCTTGACACAATTCCTAATTTGTTGCAGACGACAAAGTTTTTTTTATAAAATTAAAAATTTTTTCTTTTTGTTCATATATTCTTTAGAGTCAATAAACGAAACAATCAACGTACTAATGTATGTATGTACTTATAAACATAATTAAGTATCTCTCAAATTGTGCAAAATTGCTAACTTTTCTACAGTTGTCAAGCCTATAAATTATCAGTTCACGCCGGCTGGTTTTAATCTTAAGCTATTATTCTTTTAATTTTGTACATAAATTATTTAAAAAAGTTTACATAATATAATCAGTCTGTTCGTTTACTCTAAGTTTTTACAAGTTTTTACCCGTAAAACTCTCGTTTACGCACTCATAATATATGAGCTGTTCATTTTGGAAGTGGGACAAGCCGGAATCGTAAATTATTTGGGATATTAACCATCATCATCTAATTCTATTTCGATCCGAACTAAATCGTATCGAGACTTTGATATCATATATTTTGATATCCAGAAATAAAATCGCAAAATTTTTGGAATCAAAATCTGATAGGCCTTATCAACTAATTCGTCTTTGATTGCAAAAATTTCCGATTTCGATTCTGGATATCAAAATATACATTGGATAGCGAAATCTCAACTCGATTTAGTTCGAATCGAAATCAAAATATTTAAGGAATCTAAATTTTTTGACCATCATTTTCTTAATTTTTTTCAAAAATAGACTTGCCCTACTTTCAAAATAAACGGCTCATATTATGTTAACAACAGTTCTTGAATAAACGTTTAATTTCAATCACTTTTTTAATTGATTAGATGTTTGTTTCTTTTTTTTTTAATAATTTCTAAACTTGCACTTTGATGTTTTTATAAAGTTGTTTACTTCATTATATATTTTTGGTGATTAGAACCTTTCGTACACTTAAAGCAGCCAACTTATTTTAAGTGAAAATAAGGAGATTCGTATCCAAATATTAGGAGTTTGATATTAAAATAAATACAAGTCAAAATACACCAAAATTTCGAGTTTTCGATTTTCAATTTTTTTAAAACATTTTTATTTATGATAAATTTATATATTTAAATTTATTTATGTTCATACATATCTGAACACACGGTGTAAAGAAATAAATAACTTGATTAATCGTCCTCAACTGACATCGTATTTTACCTGAAATTCGGTCTTCGGCCAGAAATCAGGAGTCGAATCGCCGCATCAGTGAACGTACAATTCGTGACTTAAAATCATGTGTTTCCGATGTATTTCACATTACGAAATACATGATTTTACATCACTAGTTGTACGTTCACTGATGCGGCGATTCAAGCCCAGGACGTAATTCAGTATGTGGTAGGTTCAATCAGAAGACCAGCTTAAAAATCTGGAGCCTTCTGAAAAAATCAGTAGAGTTTACTGCTTTATGTATACTTTAAGCAGAATATTTTATAAAAATTCTGTATCTGTCCGACAGTAAAATTTTAAATTAGTCCCTTGATATGCCTTTAGTAGAGACTTACGGCCTATAGCTAATCAACATTTACCAATTCGGAGGTTTATATGAAATTAGTTCCGTGTTTATTTGTAAATATAATCACTAAAAGTAATTTAGAACTTTCTAACCGACACTTTTTGAATTACAATAACCTCGACACAATTACTGATTATTTTTTGAATGAGGAAATTATTAAAATTTTTTTTATATAATTTTCTATTCCAAAGTCTAGAATCTTGCAAAATGTTCTATATGAGTCAATAAACCAGACTGTACAGATAGATTTGTTGTTCTCTGTTAAGATATACTACTATAAATATATTAACATACATACGTTGAATTGTACGAAATCGCGAATTAAACATTGAAGGTTATCAGGGTAAGTGTCTTTATTTCTTTAAATAGCGAAATATGTTTATATTTGAATTGTCAGATGTTTAAAAACAAACAATTTATGTTTTCGTTTAAACCGCTATTCAGCAGTTTCAATGTCAAAACATGGCAGTTTTGAAAAACAATTACACTGAGCTACAATCCATATGCTCTAACAATGCCTATCAACATACACTGGTCGGCAAATATATTTTTACAAAATCCTTCGAATCTTTCGAATATTGCTTTGATAACAAACTGTTCATAAACGGTGGGAAAATTATGCTCAAAAGAAAGATTTTACTTAGAACTAAATGCATATCAAAAATATTCAAAAAAACTTAGCGGGAATGACGTTACATCATTAAAATTTTAATTTTCAAACACTATAACTCAACTATTTTTTAATCGATTCCAACAAACAACACACCGTTCGAAGCATAATTTGATTGTCTTTCAAACGATATATCTCTAGTTTTAAGCGGACTAGCCGTTATCGCTGCAGATTAGTTAAAGCGAAGTCATACTTAATAACTTCTTCCATGAAGATAAATAGAAGATAGAAAAGGATAGAGAGAGATGGATAAATTTTTGAGTGCACAGTTGTGCTATGCAGCGCCGATCACTGCTCTAAGCTAATCAATTTCAAAATTTTATTGTCTAAATTTTTTTTTAAAACATTTTCACGTTAAAATAAAACAATCATATAAATCTATGTAGTATGTTTGAAAATTTGAGAACCACCTTCTCCATTAAAAGTGTGACGTAATTTATATATGATTCCAAAAGAGAAAATATAGCAATGCATCGGGTTATGTAAGTCTATGAAAATAAATTTGTTTCATTTTTTTGTGTTTGCCATCTTGGTTTTTTAGATTTCCCATTTTTTTTATTTGGTTGGCTGTTGACCAGTTTTAATTTTATTTCTATATAAGTTATAAGATCAGTGTTTTTTTTTATTCTATTGTGAAGATTTTTGTAGGACCATGTTAAAAGGTACAAACAGAAAATATTTTCCTAACTACCCAAAAAAAATTAAATGTTAAAAATTTTATTTGCTTGTCGAATAGTGTTGTACTTTCTGCAAAAGAAATTTCATCATTATTTTTTTAAATTTCCATAAACGATTAAAGCTTGACAATGTGAAAGTTCAATTGGTTGTTTACCTAAACAAAATTTTAAACTAGGGCCTAAAAATGATGATGATAAGAGAGCATATTTTAATACATTTTTAGTAACATCATTAATTTTTATTCATAGGCATAATGTTTGTAAAAATAAAAAAAAAACCTCTTTAACCTTCAGAATTAGGTCACTTATGCAAATTAATTGGTGATCAAATTATCTCATCCGTTTCTTTTGTAAAAACGGTTACATGTTATATTTTCCCAAGAGTCGAAGGATCTTGCTTGCTGTGTAAATGTCCCCAAGGGGAAAAGAAATGCTTCAAAAACCCTTCTGAAGTGCATCCTTTTCACCAATAAGCGCTTCCGCTCCGTAAGAACTATAGGGTAAGCTGGGGCACATTTGACTTTGCCATTTTCGGTGTGAACACGCCTTTCGAACCAAAAACCTGAAATGCAGAATCATAACTTATTAGAGTGAAAGCAACGTAATGAACTTTGGCAGTTCTCTTTCAACTCCTCCCGCTCTTATAAGCTTTTTTAACTTTTTGTGTTTTTTTTTTTGTAATTTTCGGCATCTTGTTCTAAGGGTTTTGCAAATAAAGTTGTATTGTTTTTTAAAAGTTAGTATGCAAATTTGGTAGCACTAACCTTTATAATTAATAGAATAAAAATGGTTTTTATCAAGGTCAAATAGTTTAAATTTAAAAATATTTTTAATTCTTCGAGAGATTCTGGGGCACATTTGACTTTTGCCGATGGGGCACATTTGACATTCATCCATACATATGTGTTCGTGTATTTTAAATTAAATTGGGTTTTTATTAAACCGGAAGTGGACTTTGAGGAGGTCAATTGAGTCTAAGCTACCAACTTCAACAAATCCAGCCTCAACTTCACGTTCATGCAATAAATACGTATTTAACATCGACTTCTCACACCTTTATATAAATAATAATAATGATAAGTCTTCGTTAATACATACATACTTATTATTTGTATTTATATGAAAAAAATATATATATTAATATTTTGTTTAATGTTTTTGTGCTATTTTTGTGAGTGTCAAATGTGCCCCGTACCAGGGGCACATTTAACAAAATAACTTTTTTTGAAAAAGTTTAAAAAAAGACTCTTAATGAAGTTTTTTTAAAACGTTTTTTTTCTATGTTTTATTCCTAAATAATCAATGTTTCAGAAACAGTAAAGAGTATTAAGATCGTGCAATTATTTTCAAAGATACAGGTCCTTGAAAATTTAGTGTCAAATGTGCCCCAGTCTCCCCTACTTTCTTTTTAACATTGCATGTCATAGGAAGTAAGCGAGCAAAAGCTTACCGCAGCCTTACCAAAAAAGAGTTTTTAAAGCGTTTATTTGTAATGCTGCGGTAAGCGTTTTTTTCAATAAAATTATTGGGTGTACAACTTAAAAACCGGAATTTTTAGCGAAATTTGATGCTTTATTGTGGAAAAATGTTACAATATATTTTATTCAAAGTATTGTCCATTAGAAGCTACAACATTTCCCCATCTTTCAGGCAATTTATGAATTCCATCCCAAAAAAATTGCGCCGGCTTGGCGGCCAAAAATGAATCGAGCCAATTTTCGATGTCTTGAACTTAAGTGAAGCGTATTCCTGATAGGGCATTCTGCATCGATCGGAACAAATGGTAGTCTGATGGTGCAAGGTCTGGGCTATAAAGCGGGTGAGGCAAAATTTCCCATCCGTTGTTTTCCGTTGTTTTCCAGGTAATTTTTGACTGGGGCAGCAATATGTGGCCGAGCGTTATCGTGGTAGAGAATGATTGACTCATGTCTGGTCGCATACGTTGGCCGCTCTGCCTGGATTTTCTGCTTCAATTGGATCAATTGTTGACGATAGAATTGAGCATTAATGGTTTGGCCACCTGGCAACAGCTCATAATGGATCACACCTAGCTGGTCCTGACCAGGACTTTCTTTCTCTTCGACATCAAAATAACCACATAAACTTCTACAAGCAAACTATGACTTTCCGCAGCAGTTTTCTTTGCAAAAAAATGACCCACTAGAACCCCCCCGCAAATGCTGTCTTTTTCTCCAATTTTCGAAGTTATTCATCGTGAAAAATAATAATTATGCACACAAGATAAAATTGTTTTGTTGACTGATTTTGACAGCTGTCAAATGTACCTTCAAAATGACATATATATAAAGTTCGAGCTTTCACGATATTTGTTAGTACGGACATCCACCGTCAAATTCCGGTTTTTAAGTTGTACACCCAATAAAAAAAAAAACTGCCCGCACCAGGATTTGAATCCACTACCGTCCGCGTGCTAGATATTTTTACTTACTTTTACCAACTCTTTAGACCGCTACACCAATGCCCGATGATATGAAGAGGTATTAAATTTGTATATTAAGCAAATGTTGTCCAAACAGAATTTGACATACGAATGCTCCTGCAGCCTTACATAGAATCATTGCGCAATCAGTTTCAATTCAAGTAAGCAAAAGTAAATAAAAAAGAGAAAGGAAAATAGAAAAGTGAAATAAAAGATGTTGAATAAAAAATATTTAAATAAAAAAAAAAAAAAAAATAAAGCAGAAAAACGTAAAAAAAAAATCACCCGGGATGGCTTCGAACTCACGTTGTTCTTACTGCCTTATAAAAAATCATTGTGAAAGTGTTTCTAAATTTCTATGGGGACAAGCACTTTTGAAGTGCTTAGATCAGAAGCGCTAGAAATTTTTCCTCTTGGGTTTAAAGTCAACATAACTTTCTTTTTTGCCTTTGTTCAGAACTTAAGGGGTCTTCTAAATTTTTTTGATGGAATAAGTACCCGAAAAAACTCTCTGAAATTAAGAAAATAGATATTAAAAGTGTAATGCAATGTATTGGATTTAATGGTTGGATGCCAGAACCGAATGACTACAGTTTATATCAGAACAGCAATACAGTTGCAGTAAAATTATAGATGCATCAATATATAAAAATAATTAAGATCGCTTTGTCTTGGTATTTAATCATTTTCTCAAATTTTTTATTCCTAAGAATAAATATTTATAAAAACTTCTCACCCCTTGGTTAGAAAAAACAGCTGCGGTTTTTTCAGTGTAAGTCGCTTTGACGCAAATTGATTTAATGTAAAAGCTTTTTTTTATAGAAAAACGGCAGGTAGTTGGTATTTTTTGTCCAAGCTTTGTTCCTATCCTTTGGTTTTTTGTTATCAGAGTTGCCAGGATGAGTATATACAAATATACATATTTTTTAAGCATTGCATGTTGTCAATCTATTAGATATTAATTTCTTATCTGCGCAAAATTATCAATTATGTATGTAAGTAAATTAAAAAAAAAAGAATATTTAAACAATGTATTAAACAAATATTTTTTTATTAAATTTAACGTCTGTATGTGACACTGGCGGAATTAAAAAATTTTTCTTGGGGGATTCGATACTCGTTTTGAATTTATCCTAACTCAAATACTCTCGATAAAATAAAAATGGTGGCAGCATCCCATCATTTAGGCCAAAAAATTTTGAAACCTAACCTCATGAGTGAGGTTTATTACTTAATAACAGAAATTTTCGTATGATTCGGAAATGGTAAGTTATAAACCACTTTCATTTCCTATATTGGGTTAATGAGTTTTTACCCATTAGAGGCTTGAAAACTTTTTTCAGGGAAATAAAATAATGGATCGAGATGTTTTTTATTGCTGATCAAGTCTAAGTGGCCAAAAATTTCTCAAGTGAGCCACTAAGAATTTAAACATAAAAAAGTTAAAAATGCTTTCAAGAAAAATGATTTTTTGTAACAACTACACCTTTTCAAGTTCAAAATGAGAAAGTGTAAAATCATGATGAGAATGTGTAAAATTATAATGAGAATATATAAATTGATATTGAGAATTGTAAATTCATATTGAGAAAGTATAAATTGAATATGAGAAATACTAAAATGATAATGGGAATCTTATTGAGAAAATAAAAATTAATAATGAGAAGATATAAATTCATAATGAGAATATGTAAAATCAAAATTTGGATATAAAAATTCAAAATGAGAAGCTGTTATTTTGTGAAATAGATGCAAAATTTGTTTATTAAGTGCATCAAAATATCTACTCTCGAGCACTCTTATTGTTAAATGCAAATCCTCAAAAACATGGTTGAGTGTTGTACAGCTCTCCATTATTGCAGCCGCTGCTCGCACACACCGAGGGCATTATCAGTGGGTATATGAAGATTCGATTTGACATTCATCTTAACTTTAGCACAAATGTTCTCAGTAGGAATGAGCATTGGCGAATAAGGACTCAGACGCGAAACTGTTGCTTTTCCTGCCGAATGCTCCATCACTATTGCGCATATGTTCTAATGATTTGGGGCGTTATTGCACACTATGTATACTAGGCATGCGCTTATTTTACGACTTTCGTTCATGCCGCCCCCTGAAATCCTTCTAATGGTCATAAAAACAAATACTATGAAATTTCACGGCGATCGGATAACCCGGCCCGCAAGGTCAAGTTGAGGTTTCAGGCAAAAACTAATGAAAATTTTTTTTAAACTTAATTAAATTAGTCAAAGCATAACTTTATCTTATTGCAAATTGAAATACCTTTCCAACAAGCTATAATTGTTTAAAATCGGGTAATAAATACGAATTCTATGAATTTTTCTTTTACGGCATTAACAAAATTGCCGCAAAATACCATATGTAGTAGAATAGCATTTTGCGGCAATTTTGCTAATGTCGATAAAAGAAAAATTCATAGAATTCGTATTTATTACCCGATTTTAAACAATTATAGCTTGTTGGAAAGGTATTTCAATTTTCTATAAGATAAAGTTATGCTTTGACTAATTTAAATAAGTTTAAAAAAAAAATTTCATTATTTTTTGCCTGAAACCTCAACTTGACCTTGACCTCTCTTGCGGGCCGGGTTATCGTTATCCGATCGCCGTGAAACTTCATAGTATTTGTTTTTATGACCATTAGAAGGATTTCAGGGGGCGGCATGAACGAAAATCAGAAAATCGTAAAATAAGCGCATGCCTAATGTATACCTTAGTCTCGTGCTTTATTGTATCTATCTTGTCATCGCTCTATGGCCATTCCAGCCCAATTACCACATGTATTGGTAGTGAATGATCCCCTTCTACGAAATATTCTTATTTTGTTTTTACATTTTCTCATTATGAATTTATATCTTCTCATTATCAATTTTAATTTTCACAATAAGAAATTCTACTTCTCATTATCAATTTACAGGTTCCCATTATCATCTTATATTTTCTCAATATGAATTTACATTTCTCATTATCAATTTATACTTTCTCAATGTGAATTTACAATTCTCAATATCAATTTATATATTCTCATTATAATTTTACACATTCTCATTATGATTTTATACTTTCTCATTATGATTTTACACTTTCTCATTTCGAACTTGAAAAGGTGTAGTAAAGATTTTGAAAAATTTTTTTTTTTAAATATTTAACATCGACCAGGGAATAAAATAAGTAGTATTTTTTTCGGACCAAAATCGTTCAATTGTTATTAGTAGGACTTCCATCTAAAAGGCTTTATTGACTCCACTATAATTATGTTTTATAGAGATGGCCATGCTCAGTCTACCCTCTTTCAGCCTACGCTCGTGTTATTTATACGCCTTATCAATAAAGTAGTAAAATCTGTATACTCGCATATACATACATATGTACATATGTAAATTATACCCTTACTAACAACAAGTGATAACGACAGCTGATCAAAATGTACAAAAGTATTTACGGCTACATCAACAAATTATAAAAGCTATGAACTTGAGCGAGAGTGATTTAAACGCTCATCAGTTGTACATTTGTTAAGAATTATTACTCAATTGAATTGAATAATTGAATAACATATAATTATTAAAGTGATTAAGTTTAAACAACTTAAAACAAATAAAATAAAAATTTAAATATTTAACTTTCATTGTTGTATATTATACAAAATATCAAAAATTAAGGTAAGCCGTGAAAACGTACTTGTGATGGTTTTTATAACAAGGATCCTTATCCTGACATTAATTAAAACTCAAATTGTTTCCGCAAAAAAAGGCGGATTTTGAGAACATTAAGTACAAACAAATATATGAGCGTCTGCTATTAAAAATGATAATTTCTTTTTTTTAAATATATCATATGCTAAATAATTTTAACAAATATACGAGTATATATATTTTTAAACAAGGTCAAATTTTTTTTGCTCTCAACAAAATTTTAACAAATCCAATTTCTAAAGAAATCTATTGAATTTATCCGGCCGAAAATTTCTTAAGTGAGCCCGAGAATTTAAACGTAAAAAAGAAAAAAATTTTATAGCATTTAAAATATTTGAAAACTCTTTCAAAAATGCATTTTCTTTAAGATGTTATTACTCGATAGTGGCACCATGTGGACAAGTGGTGTATAAACAAAAAACATAGCCTTTGAAATTAGCTATCGCATATTAAAATTTTGCCACAAGTTTCTGAAAATCCTGTATATGTGATACCCTTGTGCCGTGTCTGGATTGAAATGGATTGAATTTTAACAATCTATTCTGATCCAGAATTGTGTACTGGAATTCTCGGAAAGATTTGGATAAGACATCGAATCAATCCATTTAAATCCAGAGAATATGGATTGCTGCGAAAGATTGGAATGGTTTCAAATAGACGCCGGCTATCAATCTTTCTGGATCCAGATTTTGTTCCAGAATCGTGTACCAGATGTGCGCGATAAATCCGACGTGAAATCGCATCCCGCGAGGAATTAAAGTAAAACTACAATCCATTTGAGTGAGTCCTTTTTAATCCAAGTAGCACTTGGAAAAAATGCGATCGACTTCAATCCAGTTAAATCCATTTTTAACCCAACAAGATACTCCATGATTTCCTGCAATAACTGGACTTTGCCAATTTGTGATCATCAAGGAGATAGTATTTGGGCATGAACAATATCGTGGGTTCTTACTGGAATTAAAGTCCAACTCCAATCCATTTGAGTTCTTTTCAATCCAAGTACGCACTTAGAAAAAAAGCGTGATCAATGTCAAATTCAGTCTTATCAATTATTTAATTTATTTATATGTAAACCTTTTTTGTTACTGCACTTTATAAACATCAAGTAAATGCCATTTTTAAAGTAAAAACATTGCTCGAATAAGTTGATTTTTTATTTTTCAAATCCATTTCAATCCATATAATCCATTAGAAATAGAGCCTTAGGAAATTACCTCATAAAATTTTTGGAAATAATCTCTAGGAAAACACTTTTTCAACGATTTGAGTGAACTCGCCGATATTGAAATCGGCCCCCTGCTCAACTACATCAATAGAACAAAATGGATATAAATATCCTTTACAGTTTCTTTTAAAGGATATCTAATCCAGACCCTGACAACCCCTCCTACTAGCCAGCCCGATCGTTTATGTGGTATTAAAACGGCACTAACAGTGCTACTTAGGCTTAGCATCGTTTTACTAAGCTACCACTCTAATCTAATCTAATTTTAGAAATAAGACCAGAAAAATCTCCATACAAAATTCAAGCAATATTTCCATTTTGGTTTGGAAATAAAGTCAAACGCTTTTCTAATGTTTTTTCCAAAAATTATGGCTTTATTTTCAAAAGTCATATGGTTTACAAGAAATAATGCCATGTGAAATAACGCCAGAAACTTTTTTGGAAATAAAGTCAGAAAATCTCCACTTAAAATTCCGGAGTTATTTCTATTTTGTCTTGGAAATAAAGTCAAACATTTTCTGGCATTATTTCCTATAGCGTTATTTCCGGGAGCCCTAGGTACCTACATATCTTAGTGGTTTTAGTTGATATTTTAGTCGCTAGATAACAAAAAAATTAATTTTAAGAAAATTATCAAACTTAAACCTGAACTTTTTAAACCTCTGGCTAGTTGATTATGATTTTGTTAGTTTACATACAAATTAAATTACACAAATACGATCTTTCAGAGGGTTACGATAGTTCGAAAATTTAAATATTTTGTAGCTGCGTTAATTTTTTGAAAAGCGTATTTTTCGCATCTTGAGAAAAAGAGATAAGGACTCTTCTAACAGACCGCATAGCATTTTTAATTATATTCAATCACATATTTTCGTCGACCGCTAACAATATGAATATATACATACAAATAGAAAAGATTACAACTTACAGAACCGAGATGAGGCATTACATTGTACATATCTCGTATAAATTGCCTTGCGATTAATCTTTACAAAATTAGACGAACTCGATTTTTTGCGAAAAATATCAATATTTATGACAAGGTTTATAGATAGCACACTGTACTGAGTCTGAATTTTAGCTGTCTAAAAATTGGCGAATTTACTCCATTGTTCAAGAGTCAAAAGTTCATAAAATATCTATACCCATATAAATAGGCAAACGAAATCGGTTCAGTCCCTGTTTCTATATCTAAATCTAAACCGATTTGCTTGATTTTTTTTTGTTGGAAAGGTTGTGAGCAGGAGCAGTGCATAGGACTATATTTTTTTTTTAAGTGGGCGGTGTCACGCCCCTAAATGAAAAAAACGCTCTCACAGCTATACCGCTGCATCGATTTCAGCGAAATTTGGTATGAAGATAGGGTTAGCACTAAGGAACGATTATATGAGCATTATGGTTTTCAGTGGGAGGTGCCACCGCTGCATCGGTTTCAACGAAATTTGGTATGGAGATAGGATTGGCACTAAGGAACGATAACATGACCATTATGTTTTCAGTGGGCAGTGCCACGCCCCTTAATGGAAAAAACGCTCTCACGGCGAAAATACTGCATACGATTTTTATGAAATTTGGTATAGACATAGAGTTAGCACTATATAGCACGATAGCATGATTGATTTTTATGAATTTTGGTATAGAAAGATATCAAAAACTGTTTGCTCTTTAGTAGGAGTTACACGCCTCTAAATGGAAAGTACGATATTGCAACTTAGCTGTTGCACCGATGCAGATAACCCGAACCCTAAGGAAGAATATTAAAAGCTTTTTGTGTTTTATCGGCCAAGGAATGGTATAAAAACTTTTTCCTTTATTTTATGGTTAAATCGAAATGGTCGAAATTCGGCCACAAGGCGAACTCTAGTATACATAAATATAAGACACAGTCTGACAAAACCATACCTAACTTGCCAAAATTGAATTTTCAGTTCAAGGCAAAATATAACTTTAAGTCTAATAATTTAGGTTTTTCCACCAAACTTTAGTTATACGCCTTAAGCTTAACTTTAAAAGATGTAAAAGATCAGATACCCCACTTTTCTTTACTTTCATAGTTTTTGATGCGGAAAAAGTTTGAAATATACTTGCTTTAAAGAATTTCATGATCGAGCTTTGACCAGCTTGACTGACTGTCATGTATAGATAACTGTTGCTAAAACACTGCCTGAAGACAAATCAGAATTTCATGGTTTGAAAGATATTTTACACTTTGCGCTACCGAAAACAAACCGCACCAGAAATTTTTTTTCTGGATATACTTATACATACATATCCAAAGCAGAACTATTGCTGGGTTTGTAAAAGTTAGGTCAAATTTTGTTTTTTTTTTTTGTTTTTTCGGGTAACCTCATGTTAAGTAATTATGTATGTCATATATTTTTGAAGAATGAGTTATTATCATGAAAATGTTGAAAAAATTCATTGTATTATTTATTTCCAAAAGTATAGACATTTTTAAATTATTTGTCATGCAATGTTAGTGGTTGTTAATATTAGCTATGTACTCATACGAAATATTTTTGAAATTGACCATTTTTTAACCATTTTAATGATAAAAACTTATTTATCTAGGTGCAATAAAGTGACTTACTTTACTAATAGATATATATGGGGACATCTCGGCAAGTGTGACTTTCAGTGTGAACAGGTCTCGGTTCGCCGAGTGAGCACCCGTTGCATTTTCCATCCATTCTAACATGTCCCGGACACTTATTGGATGATGCTAAGTATGAAAACATGCGTGTGCTACCACCTGGAAGCTTAATTTTTTTTATTTTTTTTTTTTGTCAAAATTCGAGCAAAATCTATAAATTTTGAGTGTGAATTAAAAACCACTTCCGCTATTGAGCTATAACTTATGAAGCAGTGCAGCGGATTGTTTGGAGCTTTCAGGATCTTTAACATGGGTGTTAAGACGTTGGAAAAACCGCATCTCGTTGATGTACCTCCGGTAGAACGCTAGATACGGGTTTCTCAAGTTATGTGAATGGTTTTTATCCTAAATCTGGTAATTTTCGGTTTCTAACATGCTGACCTGGAGGCAATTGTTTTTTCACAATATTCCTCATGAAATATTATTTCTTAATAATGATTAAGATCTGGTCGGGTAGAAGGGTGTGCCACCTCTGGTTCGGTGGTAACACGATTGAGAAGATGCTTAAATGGCGATTTTCATGCAGAATTGCGCCTAAAAAAATTGTATTTGAAGGGCACAACAACCCGGGGTCACAAAACAGTCTCAAACCTTGCGTGATCATTTGATCTAGAGCCTCTAAATTTTGAGTACAAATTGAAAAAACCGCTTCCGTTATTGAGCTATAACTTTTGAGGACGTTCAGCGAAATGTTTGAAGCTTTTAGGATCTTTAACATGGGCGCTTAGATGCAAGAAAAACAGCATCCCGTTGATGTGTCTGATTCACGAAATTCAGTGCATCACCCTCGAAAAATTATTTTTGAAGATATTGGGGGAGGCGATCGAAAAAAGTCAGTTTCGCAGGCTGAAAAATACTTCTTATATATCTAAAATTGATAATTTGCTGTCCAAAATAGCTTGTTTTTTTACGAAAAAGTCACACTTGCTGAGATTTCCCCATTTATTTTATTTTTTACAAATCCAGTGAGGATATTACTATTGGATAGGTGATTTTCAGGAAAAAGAATTTCGGTTCGGTTTGTTACGCCCGTTTTGCAAATTTTTTTATTAGTACTAATGTTTGTGTGGCGGCAGTGGTCCAAATGCAAAGATTATAAATTTTTCTCTAAAATAACTTTAAAAATTTGTAATAAAATTTTCTTTTAAATAAAAATCGACAAATTTAAGTTTTTGAAAAATCTTCATGATGTCTTATGCCCCTCCTCATCACAATATGTAGCACTTTACTTAACTGATATTGCTTTGAGCCCTGAATAAAAATAAACACATCACGATTAAGTCCAACTGATATAAATTTTAGCAGATAACTAAAACAAATTTGTACATATTTACATACAATGTATAAGAATACGCTTGACAACAATTAAAATATTTATTTGTTTTCGACGATAAGTAAAATTAATTTTGATATAAAGCTTTCATCTTAACTAGCCAGGATTCATACAAAAATTAAGGCTTACGTTATCACCAAAAAGTTATACTGGGTACTTGGTTTATATTCAAAATTTTCCAAGAGATAAGCAATATATAATGAAATAAGTAATTTAAGAAATAAAAATCTATTAATACAAAATTGTGAAAATGTTTATTTATAAACTCCGAGTTCCAGTTCAATATTAACAATAATAATTGAATTTATTATTATTTTTATATTTTACATTCATTGCAATAAATGGCATGAAACCAAATAGGTCAAGCCCAAAATATTTCACACATTGAAATTAAAAAATATTGGTCATATAAAATCATCATAAATATATATTGTAATTATATATTGTAATTATTAATAATCACCAAATAAACAAAATAATATTATTAACATTGCTTTTTATAATTTCGTAAAGGTAAACGCAAATGGGTCTCACACGTGTTTTAGTGAAAGATGGAGGTTTTGGTACCCAAATGACGGTACATGTTGGAGATGCCGTCGATGGTGATCCATTGTGGAGTGCACGATTTAATGCTACTAATCCTAAAGCTGTCATTAATACACATTTAGATTTTTTACAAAGTAAGTCCTTTATGTTTCTTAAGTAACTTTTATTTATCTCATAGTGGAGTCAATTGAAACATAAAACAGGCAAAATAAGTCCTCAAGAACAGCTCCGATTTTGATGATTTTTTTTAAAACTTTTGTTTTTTTTTATTTTTATTCAAAATCAGAAACCTTTTGTTTAAACAATATCTATGATACTTACGAAGAGAAGAAAAAAAAAGCCGGAAAAAAATACAACAAACAAAAATAAAAATATTTTGCGATTGAAATGTACCACTACACGGAAAGAAAAAATATAAAAATTATCAGAAACGAGCTGTAGTTAGGTCAAGAAAAACTAGGCAGCTGCTTAACGATTTTTATAATAAGTGATTTAACTTCTATAAGAAATCATATAAAAAATTTTGAGATAGCTGGGTAAAAATTCCAGTATAACAAATTTTTGATAATTTGTTAGAAGTTCTAACGCGCCTATTAGACTGTTTGTATTTATCACACTCATGTTTCGCCTGGTTCAAATCTCACCCAGACAAAAAATAAAAATAATTTTTTTTACTTTTTTTTTTTATATAAACAGTTAAAAAAAAATTGTATTGTATTGTAATTTTTAATATAGTGTTTGATAATTTTTATTATGCTAATATTGAAATATTGCTTAGGAAGAACTTTAAAATTTTTGTAAAACTGATGGGCAGTTTTTAATAAATATGTAAAATGAACGAAGATTCAGTAATTTTTAATCGATTTTCGCTGCAAAAATTATAAAACTATTCTATCCGTGTATGCTTTCCTTTTGTTGATTTAATTTTTGCTTTTTTTTTTTTTGTAAAATTTGTTTAAAATTTCTTTATATTTTCATGGACTTTCTTCTGTTTTCAAGGTTTCTCTTTATTCATCTTACTACATATATAAAATCGTTGGTGCAGATGTTTGCCATCGCTTACCACCAAAACCACTAACCATATTCACATCATAGGTTTTTTTAGTGCTCCGAATGGCTTACATTTAACATGAAGAGGATCAGACAAAGGGGTGAGACACCCCCATACAAAAAACGACAACGCAACACGACTAAACACAAAATGTATGGAAGCCATATTTTCACCATATCTGCGCCTAACCTTCGGTCAGGTTAATATGACAAAAAAAGGGGGATTAAATGATGGAGCTTTGCACTCCACATACGAAATCTGTATGCAAATAAAACACTCGAAACGCTTTATCACCGCACCTATGACATGTGATATTTATCAAGAACCCTACCCTAAAAATAGAGGGGATTGAAGCAATGGGCTTTGCAACCCCCATACAAAAAAATTCTGTACATTCAATAATTCTGCACCTATTGCAGTTCTGATACTTGAAATATGAATTTACATAATATCTACTAAAAGTCATGCAGAAAATGGGTGGAATAAATCAGGAGCGTTGTACCCCCCTATATAAAAAAAAACTAAATCATCGCACCACCTACAGGAAAGGGCAGAACAACGTTTGCCGGGCCATCTAGTAATAATATATATTTTTAGCAATTGGAATAATCCATAAACCTCGTGATGCTAAAATTTACTCTTGATTTTTAGAAAATAAGGTCTCCTTTCCAGTTGAACATCACAAATATTATTCTCAAAACACACACAAACAATTTTTAATACACCACTAATAATACTGGCAAACATTTCTCAAATCTTTATTACTCTTTCCTAACAGTTTTTTCAGACACATATGAATGAACATAAAAACTATTGAAATGCCTTGCAAAAACATACATATAGAACAGCATATTGCTACTTTTCCACCAGACATTTAGCTGTGATGAGATCTATAAATCTGTCTTTAAATCCTACCCTTTTCCACCGGCCGAAAGAGATTTATTTTTGACAGTATTGACATGTCATATGAGGGAATATGAAAGTTGTTTTTCTTATTATTTTTAATATATATCGATTTGTTTTTTGAATTACATTTAACGCCAATTGTCATAGTTAAGGGGTGCCTCTTGGTTGAAAATAGTCAAAATAAATTTCATCAGAAATAGATTTATTTTTGTATGATAAATCACGTGATTTACGCTAATACTCAGAGCTAAATCTCGACACAGCCGTAAACCACGTAATTAATCTCCAGTGGAAACGTAGTGTCTACGTAATCTCTATATATAAAAATATACAAAATGCTATATTTCTTCACATATGTCATGGATCTTAAAATCCTTGGTGATTGGAGGAGAGGGACGATGGAGATGGACTTCATACGTAAAGGGCATCGGGAACGGGCGAACGAAGTCGCAACCACGCCAGCTAGTTTTACTATGAAACGTTTAATTGACATTTATTTAATCAATACCTATGTATGTACATATATTTGCAGATGGCGCAGACATCATCCTTACAAACACTTATCAGACTAGTGTTGAAGGCTACATTCAATATATGGACTTAGATGAAGAGCAGAGCATTGAACTGATAAAGAACACAGTCCGTTTGGCCCACATTGCCAAGGAAAAATATTTAACGGAATGTTTTGAGGCCAAGATCAAAGTGTTAGATGGTAAGTTGTATTTTATGTTTATAATGAGACATTTATGTTTTAATTCAACTCAAAAATATTATTTGCTAAAATAAGGAATCGAACTTTTGTAAAACAATTGGGCTTGTTTTAGCGCTAATGTATAACGATTTATAAAATGCTCTTATCAAGAACGTTAGTATGAATGAGCTGGCAAACAATCGTAAAACTCCCAAACATTTTTTAATCTAATTTTACTTTCTTTATCTTAATTAGTTTTTACGATAATTTTAAAAATTAACAAACCATAATTTTATTTAAATAGGGTTTCCCATGGTTATTGCTTCCATCGGTCCTTATGGTGCTCATTTACATGATGGCTCTGAATATACCGGCGAATATTCTGATTATGTTAGCGCAAAGGATATTTGCAATTGGCATCGTGTACGAATTGATGCTTGCCTTGAAGCTGGTGTCGATGCATTGGCAATTGAAACAATACCATGCCAAATGGAAGCAGAGGCTTTGGTTGAGATGTTATGTGATGATTATCCCGATGTCAAATTTTGGGTAGCATTTCAGTGCAAGGTACGAGTACTATATACTTACATACATGTAATATTGCCCATGTGAATATTTTTAAACAAATGTTTTTTTTTTTTAAATTAATCTACATTTAATTCCCTAATATAAAGAATTTCCAGACCCAATATTTTGCCCTTTGAAAGTTACAAAAATAATTTCTAGAAAAATACATAACAAATTTTCTTGAAAATTGCTATTTTTGTGCCAAAACAGTAATAAATTTCATTTGCGGACCAAAAACTTCTAAGATTATAATGTTTTTCTAGTTATAGTTCATTTCTGCCGGAGATTTATGAGGTGATTTACGGCTGTTTCCAGATTTATTTGATGTTTATTTAATACATTATGAATGAGGTGAGTTACGGCTAAATCACGTTATAAGTCTCCGGTGGAAACAGTCTTTTATTCTCTACTCAAGGATTTTTATGTTTACCTTCCGCCGAGTTGAAGTACTTTTTCAAAGGAACCTAAGCCTGAAACGTATCCCGATTCCTTGGTATTTTCAAACTCATAGGGAATCGTCATTTATTTTTAAAATAAAATAAGATCTTCGGAATCTGTGGAAATAATTTTAATATTTTTGGAAGCAAGACAATCGAAAATAAAGATAATCGAGGAATTTAAAATGAGCGAATTCGGTCAACGAACACTTCTAAAGTCCATACAAAAAACTATTAAAAACGCTATTTTAAGAGCATTTTTTACGGAAATGCAACCAAAATTCATAAAATTCATAATATTTTTAAAATGATGTAATGCAAGCGTTATTTGAGATAATACAGCTGTATGCTGTGGTGTAGGGTATTTAATTTTTGGCCAAGCGAAGATAGCACCCTTACAAATTAAATATTAAATTCAAATCTGACCGTAGAATTTTTGTAATATCATTTTCCACTTTCATATCTCAATCAGGATTGAAAATTCAAAGTTCTAGAACAATTTTCACTATTTTTCCCCAAAAATCTGAAATACTTCTTTTTAACGGAGAATTTTTTAATGTTGTAGGTACTTATAAATAAATTTATTTTTGTAATGTAATTATTATCTATTTTCGTTGAATCTTAGGATGGAACTACTTTAGCACATGGTGAAAACTTCAATGACGCAGCTCTTTCCGTTTGGGAAATCCTCAAAGAACGAAATGCTCAAGATAAATGCTTAGCGATTGGTGTGAACTGTGTTCATCCAAAGGTTTGTGCTCACTTTGTTTTAAGTAATTGAGTATAAATAATATTTTCCTCTTCTTACAGCTGGTTACTCCATTATTTACTAGTTTAAACGGTAAGCGTTCGGAAAAAGATAGAGTTCCTTTAGTAGTTTATCCCAATAGCGGCGAAGTTTATGATGTACAAAAAGGTTGGATGGGTCGAGAAGATTGTGTTCCATTATCTAGTTATGTGCCAGAATGGGCTCAGCTTGGCGCTAAAATCATCGGAGGCTGTTGTCGGACTTACGCACGTGATATACGCCATATTGGAGAAGCAATTAAAAATTTAGGGAAATAGAAAAACTGGCTGATAGTATGAGACAAAATATCATGACTGTTAATATAACTATTAATTATAAATACATATAAGTAATAAATTAAAGAAGAATTAAATGAATGGTAAATATCGATATGTTAGTGCAAAAAAGTTCTATATCCACTTTATATGTAAAATTGGACATACGACTATTATGAACTAAGGTATCAATATATATTTTTAATCTTAACGTTAAATATGATATTCGAAATTCCAAATAGCAGTTGCTCGTCACGGTGGACTTTGATGGTTTTTCCTCAAAAATCTATTCAGAAATTGCAAACTACCCAAAATGTACCAGAACTTTTTGAATGATTGACTTCAAGTCATGTGATCCTTATGTATTTTAACGCTTTTAATCTGAATCTATTTTCAGAATTGCTCTACCTTGTCTGGAATTCGAATCTTTTCTTTAATGATTGCAAAATATCTTATTTCATACATACTGCGCTTTCAGGCGATTAACTATTTGTATGGCTAGCTAACAAATGCAGGGCTTATTGAATCCACCTCGAATGTTTTTTAAATCAAAATGAAATTTTATTTGATTTGAATACAAATCACATTCAGTTTAATTACTCCATATCAAAAGTTTTTAACATCAATTCAAATATTTTCGCCTTTGGAGCTAAATTGTTTCTGATGCATTGAATCAAATGTGAAGATTGTCAATTTTTCCCCGATTGTACAAATCAAAAAGCTTTTTATAGCCTGTTTTCACCGCAGATTTATGGCAATTTCTAAATCTGGGTTTTAATCAAATGATTTAACATACAAAAATTAATCTACATATATCTGCATTAATCACAGCAAAGCTACCGATTTTATTTTCGACCCATTGGCACCTCTGAAGTCCTGTGCATAGGCCAAAAAAAAAAAAAGTACCCTGCGCGAAAGATCAGACCACCGGAACTTTATGTTTTCGGGATCGCTGAACCCGAATATAGTGTCAGATTAGCGAAGTTGGTTCGCGTTTTCTCAGAAAGCAGAAATAATCTCTAATTTTCAGCATTATTGTTGATTTCTGAAAAAACTCGAACCAACTTCGCTATTTTGGCACCATATTCGGATTCAGCGACCCTAAAAATATAAGGTTCAGGTGGTCTGATCTTTCGCGCATGGTACTTTTTTTTTTGTGGGCCTGTGTAGTCAGTAGTTGTGTAGCAATTTGCATTAAAAAATTTTATACGGTTCAAAAGATATGACGAAATCAAATTAAAAGTTTGGGGCGGTGCCACGCCTCTTCATAAGTATATACGAAGTCAAGGTCTATTTCATTCTTTAGTATATGATAATGCGTATCATTTTCCAAAGTTTCATTAAAATCGCTTAAGCCGTTCTTGAGAAAAACATAACAGTTTTTATATACACAATTTTAGCCCCATTAAAAAGAGAAGATATCTCAGAAACCATATAAGATACAGCAATTCTAATGCCAAATTCGGATTTAGAATTGTCAAATACATATAAAACAACTTTTTTGATTTTTGTTTGTTATGTTTTTTTTCCATTTTTTTTTAATTTTTTAAATATTGCTTAAAAAATTATACAATTCCGACTGCGCACCAAAATGTTTCTGATTTTAAATAGAAAAAAAAAATCATCAAAATCGGAGCTGTTCTTGAGGACTTCCATCTAAAAGGCTTTATTGACTCCACTAGCAAGTAAAAATGAGTTATTACACACAAGACTAAGCAAACGCTAAAATTTCAAATTCCTCGCTATCGGATAAAATAAACTGGGTTGAATCGGCGTTTCAGGGAACGTACTACTCGTCACCGTAAAATCTGTGTTTAGTAATGCGAAATATACGTGAAAAACATGATTTTACTTTACGAGTTCACGGATGCGAAATTTTTTTTTTTTGCACATATACACATATGACTAAAATCCAGGAAATAGGTTTTTTCATATACATAGCCCAGGAAAATTAGAATATTTCTGCGAAAAAATTCCAAGTGAATTTTTTTCATCGGAATTATATTTATTTATGCATGGTTAATAATGTGTCAAAAGTCCATTGAAGTCCATTGTGCGCATAAAAAGTTATTTACGCTCAAAGGTCGCTAAAATCAGTTTTTTCCAAATATCTCGCTAACGCAAACTTTTACAGACAAATTTTTCTCTACAATTTTGTAGCACAGGAAATTTTCTATTCAAAGATGTAAAAAATGTTTTCGTGTAGCTTATACAATAGTTTAGGAGATAACTCAATTTAAAAAGTTGTACACAGTTTTTATATTTAAATGCTACGTATAAGTTCATATTAAAATATTTTACTTTTAAAATTGCGAATACTCTTTTACGAGAAGTCGTACAAAAAAAATTAAAAAACTGTTCAAAAGACAATTGGATTCTGTATACACCGTATTAAATTTTTTTTGAGCGACTCATGGTCCAAGAGATATTCTTCAAAAACCGATAAGGTTTCGAAAAAACTGGTTTTTGAAGGATATCTCTGAAACGGTAAGTCATACGATGAAAAGCAAGCGCATCAATTTTGTAGAGAACCACAAGATCTACAAAAAATAAGCCATATGTGTACACATTTAAGTAACCGTTTAGAAGATATACAAGAAAACCTTTAAATGGCAAAAAACCGGTTTTTATTGAATAACTTCTGAACGGTTACTTCAATGTGTACACATATGGCTTATTTTTTGTAGATCTTGTGATTCTCTACAAAATTGATGCGCTTGCTTTTTATCGTATGACTTACCGTTTCAGAGATATCCTTCAAAAACCAGTATTTTCGAATCCTTAACGATTTTTGAAGAATATCTCTTCAACCATGAGTCGCTTTAAAAAAAAAATTAATACGTTGTATACAGAATCCAATTATCTTTTGAACGGTTTTTTAATTTTTTTTGTACGACTCCTCGTTAAAAAGTATTCGCAATTTTAAAAGTAGGATATTTTAATGTGAACTTATACGTAGCATTTACATAAAAAGACTGTGCACAACTTTTTAAATTGAGTTATCTCCTAAACTATAAGATACACGAAAACATTTTTTACATCTTTAAATAGGAAACTTCTTGTGTTACAAAATTGTGGAGAAAAATTTTTCTGTAAAAGTTTGCGTTAGCGAGATATCTGCAAAAAACTGATTTAAGCGACCTTTGAGCGTGAATAACTTTTTATGCGCACAATGGACTTCAATGGACTTTTTTCTCTTTATTCATCATGCTTTAATAAAGACAATTCCGGTGAAAAAAATTCACTTGGAATTATTTCTCACAGCAGCTTTTTTTTCGTCTCATTTTCCTGGATTCATGGTGGTCCGGATAATCGAGGTTCATCTGTATTTAATTCAGTGAAACGAAACATTCGGCGTTCTAAACGAAACCACTCAGTCGAAAGCGCCACCTTTTGGCGAGCATACGAATTAAAAATTGGAATGACAAACGTCAAAGAAGTTTGTGCGAAAAATATTTTATTTGACAAATTGTAATTTTATTTGTGGAAAGCATTTCGCAAAAATAGAGTAATAAATTTTCGAATATTGAGGAAACTTTTCAAAAAATACAATCGAAAGCAAAATTTTGCCAACTTTAAACTTTACTTCAAAAATAGTTAATCCAAATAATATAAAATGTTGATCAAAGTCAAAGTAAGTTCAGAATTTTGTATTTGCGTTAGTTGCAATTCATGTTTATTCCTAGACATTGTGACGCATTCGAATAAAAATTGCAAAAATCAAATTGCAATTAAAATATTGGTTTTCTTTTTTCAAGACCCTCACCGGGAAGGAAATTGAAATCGATATCGAACCAACGGACAAAGTCGACCGAATTAAGGAGCGTGTCGAAGAGAAGGAAGGAATTCCACCCCAGCAGCAACGATTGATATTCTCCGGCAAACAAATGTAAGCTCACGAAAGTCGTTCCATGATTTCATGTAAAAAAGAGTATGGAACCGCTGCACCTACTAATCTTTACAAATAAGATACGGTTATATGTAAGGTTTCCTTGTGTGACCTTCGAAATTCCCTACAGTCTAGGCTCGCAAGACAACAGTTTATCCCTTAGATTGAATGGTATATACTTATTAACTGCAAGCTTACCAAGTCTTGTCGTTTGCAACGCATAGAAGAGAGAGTAGTTGAAATTACTTAAATATTTTTTCCTAATTAAAGCCACTTTCTGAGTTGATGTAGCTTTGTTAGCTGGCATTTTTTTAAAGCATTAAAGAAATGCTACTTTTTTCACTAATTAATACATTTGGGTTAACTTTTTCTCAAACCATTTCGGTGCATAACGTTTATCACCCACCTATAACCAGAGAGTTGGTATAGTAAAGCGGTCTGACCCGGTTGTTATAATTTATATTGCAGAATCATTCATCAGAGTAGAAGTACTATCAATTAAAGATGTCTCAACCTAGGAACCATATTTCCGATGCACCAGTACTGAATTAGTTCACAATTCTTTTCGCACACAGCACAAGGACAAAACATTTAAATTTTAACCTAAACATAAAGTACGAATCGTACATAACATTTTTACGAAAATTGATCCTAAAATAATCGTCTTCTTCTTCTTTGATTGTGATGCAAAGAATATAAATATCACAAGAACCTGGAGTCTATTTTAGGTTAGGCGCCAGACGGACTTGAGTATGCAACATATCGTCCCCTTTCTGCCTTAACCTCGTAATTACAAAATGCTAGTTGTGCAATTAAAAAAAAAAAACGTTTTTTCCACTATAAAAAAAGCAAAGTCATAACTTTGTGCTTTTGTGGGATGCATTTTTATGTTATTTGTATTGATCCAAATTTTTTTTTTTTTTGTATCGGATAAGAACTTTGTCTGCTTTGAAGGTTTTTGTTACTTACGTATTTTTAACTCGCATCTTTTGTAAAGTAAAATAAGCACATACGAGTTCTTATCTTTTATTTCAAACAAAAAAATGTTTACCATAAGTACTAGAACTAGGCACTAGGCCTTTCTAAATTTTTAAATTATCATAATCTTTTAGTATCAGCTTCTTAAAGCTCTGCAAATCGTTGTATTTTTTATATTTAAGTTAGAGGACTATAAAGGTGTGATAGTCACTTTCACTTTCCTTTGTGGTGATATGATCCACTCATGATCATAGTTCAATTTATAGAACATGCCGCTATGACCATATCTTAAACACTCGTGATCAACCACTTGAGGGTCACCAGCTTTAATTCCTGGTCTAATTGACTTGTAAAAGTTTATGTCAGCGAAGTTATTGAAAAATGTATGGTCAATATGGCTATCTTTACACGATTTTCTTCTAGTGTCAGTAGTAATTCTTCCAAAATCAGCTGGAGCATGCATCTACTTAGATTTTTGTTTTCTTTCAATTGTAGAATGAACGGAGTCACACTTCATTTGGGTACGTCTAACTGTCAAATATTTTTGGTAAATGGTAGTTTGAATTTTATTTGCAAGCAATTATAGTGCATTTGCTAAGTTGAAGTTACGATTTTGTGCATTACAACCATCGCTAAAAAGTACAGTTGGAATGCTCAAATTGACATAGTTCATGATTTGTAAGTCATACGAAATAACTTGTACGACTTATGTATAGGAAAGCAGTTACATGTTTAATGTCGATAGATGAAAGTATGAAAATAGATACGAGGAAAAATAATGAACCGTAAATTATAACCGTTATAACATTTTGACACCAGAGTGCCACTGCAGTGTTCTGTAAGTGTTCCTCAGTGTTGCCTCATCAAAAACTAAAATTTGAGAAAAATGTATTTAGTTACGAGGTTATGGCTGAAAGGGGATGTTATGGGAACCGCAATCTGAGCTCAGATTCATATAGGTAGGACCCCAAGTTACTGGAAAGTGGATGATGCCATGATCTGCGGTGTTCTATTTTTTATACCCTACCCCCCTCCATGCCTACCATGGATTTCTGTCCTCTTTTTTATAGCCGATGCACTTGGATATTTTAATTGAGAATCTGATCTTGGTTTCGTTTTTGGTATCACGTCAGGATCCTAAGTTATCCTTGCTTAAAAGTGCAAAAATGTAGCAAAGTGCAAAATAAATTTTTTTATTGGATTTGGATGGCCAAAATTATTCTAACAAGCCATTCTTATATTATTTTTCGATTGGAATACTACCTTACGAGTTATAAGCCATTATAAAAAAGGGTTTTTTTCAACGGATTAATGATTTCATGGTTTTAACTTTTAATACATATCTCACAAACTATATAATTTCTTTTGATGAAAACTGGTGGATAGACCGCGAACATAAATACCATACATTGGGTGAAAATCAGCCGAAATCAGATAAGTGCCACGCCCACTTTTTAACGATTGCATAATTTAAGACGTCAAAAAGTGGGCGTAGCACTTATATGATTTCGCCTTCTTTTCGCCAAGTGTACGGTATTAATGTTCGCCGCCCTTTTTTGTAATGGCTTAAAACTCGTAGAGTCGAAAAATAGTATACAGCTTGTTAAGAATTATTTTGGCTATCCAAATCCATTGATAAAAATTAATTTTACACATTGCTGCTTTTGGTAAGTACCTATAAGTAAACTTCAAAACAGTGATTTTTGCACATTTAAGGATCCTGACGTGATAGAAAAAAAACAAGTTCATATTCGTAATAAGGAGATCCCAGTCCATCATAAACGGCTATAAAAAACGGGGACGGATAACCGTGGTACCTAGGTCTGGGGGATAAAAAAAATGGTCCACCGCAGATCCTGGCATCATCCACTATCTAGTAACTTGGGGTCAAACCTATAAAAATCAGCACAAGACATCTTGTTTGAGTTTTAAGACATTTCATTTCAAGAAACGTTATCTCTTGTACCCGCTTTTTATTTATAAAATGCTCCAGTTCAGTGTCGTGTGCAAATGTCTTGATAGACCTGAAGTATTTGTTTTTATAAAATGCAATGCACTGATGTATTCGTTAGAAGGAGGTTTTTTTGACAATACTTAAACAAGACAGTGTTTTACAGTGCCAAAATTAAATCAGTGTACATGATCATTTGAATCTTAAATTTTTTTGTATCAAATACATAAGTTCGGTGTAAAATGTACGAGTAAAAAAAATAACACTATCAGGCTTGTTCCGTAATCCGCGTAGTTTCAATTACTTTTCACTTACGAGGCTTTTTAATGAAAATGGTGTGACAGACGATAAAAATTACTAGAACTTTTTTAGGAAACAGGAACAGCGGTTCGAACCGTTTTTGCACTTTTGGAATTAAAACGGTTTTAGATTTCTTTGAACCGAGGTTTCGGTTCGGTTCAACGGTTCGGGAATTAAAAAAGAAACTGCATATTTGTGTTATTTTTATTCAGTAATAACACAGTGCAACATGAAAAATCCAAACAACTTTTTGAATGCTGTTCCTGAAAGTATATGATGTTACTACAAAAACCCAGATGGTTTGACTCCAGGTACTACTACGGCTATAAGTCATAAACCGTTTGAGATTTTGTTCCCCTTCTTCAGTAAAGTTGTAGATATAGACTAAAGAAAAAAAAGTGTCCAAAAAACTGACCCAAAAAAAAATTTGGTTAAAATCACAAAAATGCCGAAAAATTATACCATTTTTGTTCATAGCTACAAAACCCTTCCGTATTTTGAAAAACAATTAAAACAAAATTATAGCCATGACTAAATTGAACTACTCTTTAGAGCATTCCAATATTATTCGAGTACTCCTTGATACCGTTTTGTGCCAACACATCTACGAATATCTTCTTTCCCTATTCGAAAATGATGTTCGAATAAAAAAATATTTTTTAATTTTTCGAGAATTTTGTGCTTCGTGTGACTAACCACTTTCATCAAAAAGCCTCCTAAATGAAAAGTAATTGAAAACACACGGATTACGGAACAGCCCTGTATATTTAAAGACGTCTTGTGCAGACCCCTAATAAGAATCTGAGCTCAGACTGCGGTTCCCATATTTTGCATACTCAAGTCCGCCTGGCACCCCCTCTATTTGGAGATTTTAAAAATTCAAGTTTTTGTTAAACTTTTTTATTTAGAAATTTTCGTGCAACTTTAATTAGTTTAAATTTTTTGTTTTATATTTTTGCAGGAACGATGACAAAACCGCAGCAGACTACAAAGTACAAGGTGGATCCGTACTTCATTTGGTTTTAGCTCTACGTGGCGGTCGCCATTAAGTTGAACTTTATTGATAAATTCCTAATGGTTATAAAAATAACGTTTAATAATATGTAAAAGTTTCCCTCAAAATTCGTCTTTTTTTTATACCAACTAAATTAAATTTAACATTGCAAATTAAAAAGTAAAATAAAATTTTATTATTCTATATATAACATTATAAAAAAGTAAGGTAAACTTTAAAGAAATCCGAGAATTGTTTCATATATCGCCGTTAACGATTGAACCAACTAAAAGACGATTTTTTGGCGTGCAGTTTTCTGGTTTAAGACGCGTCAACACTACGTCATAACCTGCTTCTTCAGCCAGTAATTTTCTGTCTGTGTCTATAATGTCCATGCACAATTGTCCTTGCCTTGTAGTTTCTGGTTTACAATTTTTAGTGCCCAATTCATGCGCCTGATCAGCTGTATGTGCAATGTATAACAAATCCTTTTCTTCCAAAACTGAACGAAAGCGTTCGCTTCGGGGATATGTAATGTGGGGCATTGGTTGCAACGATCCGTAACAACAGGGGCAGCAAACAAATTTTGCACGACTACGCATACACTGTTGCAATACTATATCTGTTGCAGTACCACATGCATGCAGAGATGTACCAATGTCGAATTTTCCTTCAAAATAGTCAATGTTACATTGATAGAATCGACAATTTTGCAATTTTAGTTCTAATGCACGTTTTTTTGCACGTTCCAAAGAAACGGGTTTATTTTCCAAAAAAATTACTGTACACTGTGGTAACTGCAAAGCTAATAAAATACCCAAGTGTCCTGTGCCGCTACAAAAGTCAACAATGCGATCACCAGTACGTGCCAATAAACCAACAACATTCGCCAAATTTTCCAATTGGCGACGTTTGCGCTCTAATCGCTCCACAGGTAATGCGCTATTTCGTTCATGTTCAGGCTCAATTTCATTCCAATTGACTGTCATTTGATCATAAGCTATATCAGAGTCACTTTTGAATTTCAGTTGCAATTTCTGTAGTTTTGCCAATGAAGCATCGACTTCGGACTGCTCAGTAAAAATACGATTGCGTGGTTTGTAACGCTTTGGATCACTCTTGTAAAGGCTGCTTCTGTCAACATCGGGAATTTTGAATGGATATGATTTTCGCATTTTTGCTGGAAACGTGTACAATTGTTGGTATGTTCGCTGACAAAAAGAATCAAAAATGTCAATCTAGAAAAGAGAAAAAATATTTTAACAGTTAATACTTAATAGGAACATGCAAGCATAACAAGGGTGGGGTGTCGAGAAAATATTTGCATTATTAGAAAAATTTTTATATATTCTAATTCAAAGTAATTCTTTAATCATATTAAAAAATAAAGAATAGCGCTCGGGTTCTTTTTTAAATCGAATTTGTAATCTTTTTCTTCAAAACCTTTCTGGATTTTATCGATCTTTTTTTTTTCTCCGATGTATAGGGGAGATGTGTGTACCTTGGTCCGAGTGTACCTCGGTTCGAGTGTCGATTGCCACTCAACAGTTACACGTGTACGATAATGTTCTTCTATGGAATTTTCCACTCATACCGGTGACTCATATTAGTAGACTTCAGACCGTAAAGCTGTATGCGTGCATAAAAAGCGACGGAATAAGTGTTTTTTGTGCGTAAAAATTAGTTTTTGGAGTAAACTACGAAACGTTTTGTGAGAAACTTACTTGAAATATTTCAGTTTTACAACATCAGGAAGGAAGTTTAGTTATTGTTTTAAGCATTTAGTGTGTTTTAGATGTATTTTTATTAATATATGTTATGGGTGTTGGCAGTTTTTAAAACATGCAGCTTGTGTGTACCTTGGACCTATGCTTATTGACCGGCGAGCCTTTTTCGACGGGCAACCAAGAAGCCATAATCGCCTCTCAATATAATATTATTATCATTATTTACGCGATTAATGCATTTATTTGCAACCATTTTTGTTTAATTAATTGGTTTTTACTAAATGCACTTTTTTGTGTTATAATTTTTGTTTATGATTAATTTTTTTTTTTTTATTGAAAAAAATGTTACTTTTGGTTACATAATAAATGGTTCCTTCATAATTAATTACTTAAATACAATGTATTCTCTTTTATTTTTAACAGTCCAAGGTACACTTGCATGGTGTACCTTGGACCGTTTGAGATTGCAACGGAAAACGTAATATTTCCACTCAATGGCAAGACATAGAAATATCATTGTCACGTCATTTGATGCTGCAAGCATTGTAGAATTATAACTTAATCAAAAAACTAAACTTTTTTGGAAAATCCAGCACATTGAAAAAACTGAAAAGCGGACCAAGGTACACACATCTCCCCTACTAACCTAAAAATTTGACAAAAAAATCTTGGTCTACCTACTAAAAAGGTAGACGGTACACTAAAATCCCTAATAGATAAGCAGAATTCTTAAAATTGCAAAATAATATGAATACTATTTATCGCGTTCAAAAGGAGAAAGACCTCCTCGACATTCTGGAACAAACAGAATAACCCATCTCCATTATGCTGAATATCTTAAACAAACCTCTAAAATATTAATTAAATGGTCATCTTAATGTTTTTTGATATTAAAATATTATACGCAATCTATTAGTTTTAACTAAGTCAAAAAATCTTGGTCACTACCAAAAAAAAAAAGGTCGACGGTTGACTACAAACCCTTAAGTAGTTTTGTCCAGTTCTGGCTGAGATTTGTGCTAAATGGACTAACACATCTAGACGAATTATTGATATATTGGCTAGAAATGTTCCAATCTCCCTCAAACTTGTAAAAAAATCAACGTCGTCCTGACTAAACAAAAATATTTAACACCAAGTGTATTTTCTCCCAAAATCATATACATATTGGAAAAAATCGAGTTTTGTGAGGTTTTTTATAAAAAAAAATGTTTCGTGATAAATTTCCACATTCAAATTAACATCATTTAATAGCTCAATAAATAGAGACTAAACCATGAACAATTCAAACCATTTGCTTCGGTTAACGGTTTTATGAGCATGTGAATAGATGTTAATAGACCAGTTCCAAACACGCACTCATTTTGATCGCCAGTGTATGTGCATATATCCTCATAAGTAGTTTATAGTATTTGTAAATAGTCGCCGAAAAATCTATTAATAGATTCCTATCACTTACATTTTATTAGAATGCTGGTCTAAAAGCTTAACACATTTACTTACCTCACAGAGCCAGGTGTTCACCAAAGGGAATTGCTCCAAAACACCCTGACAACGTTCGAAAATCAAACGAAAACATGGATATAAAATTAAGTCAGCTATGGTAAAAGCTATTCCTTCTGCAAAACGATGTTCAATTGGCAGTTGCTCCTTAGGTGTTGTACAATCTATAAGAACCTTGCTTTTCTTTTTGCTTATAGCACCGTCGTTTTGAGTTGCTGCATTGGCATTTTCGCGTGCCAATTTGTAAATGTTGTGCATTCGCACTGGCTCATTCATATGGCCTTCAAATCGGGGCACTTCTTGTGGAAGTTCATCAAAATCATCCGTAGTTAAAATTCTGTTCAACGACTCCACTATATTGACTTCACAGAAACGGGTCCAAATTGACGTCTCTGCAGGTGCCAACAAACAACTTCCTTTAAATCCAAGCAATTTCAGTTGAGCACCATTTTGCATAACAATTTCTCTGCAAACGGCACACATCCCCGATATAAATGTGTTATCTTTCTTTGCAAACACTGGCAATTTGAGATCGCGAATAGCTTGCGTTGTGCTGTTGTTTTTGCAAATTATTTTCTGTTCTGTTAATTCACGTCGTAATCGGTCAGAGTTAAGTTTAAGCTTAGCCTGATTGCAGGGCAAAGTCGTACACACAAAATTCAATGATATATTGTCGGGTGAACGTAGGTACTTGTAAATATACAATGCCAGAAAGGAGTTAATTGATGTATAGATTTCAGTCTCAAAATCAGTGTTTTGTATTTCTATTTCAATAAATAACTGGTCCATTTCTTTTTTCTGATTTCCAATTTACATAGAATTTAAATAAGGAGTAAGAAAATAAGAAAAAGGCTTTAATTTAAAATAGTTAAAAATAAACAAATGAAAAACGAAGGCCCTACTTTATTTATAGTATTGTTAGGTTATGTTTCGCAACAGCTGTTTAATTGATATGAAGAATGTTCATTACACCCGGGCGCCTATGTCCCATACCTGTCAAACGTTAGAAACCAATGTTGGAAAATGTGTCAGTACATTGTGAACTTTAAAACTGTGAAAGCCAGCGAATCAAAGAAGATGCTCTCGAAAAGGTGGGAAGTTCGAATAGTACAGTCATTTGGGACAAAAAAAATGGTTGCCCGGAATGTTTTGTGGGATTTTTGAAAATGAGTGATTTTATAGATTTCGATGTTTTCTTTCTGAGTTTCAACTTTGACACCTCGTACCTTGTCCACCATATTGGAAAAATGGGTTTTAGAGCAAAATATTGTTCGCCAATATTGTAGCTTATAAAATTTCCTATCAAAATTCAGTCAAGTGTGCATGACGCTTATGAATGCGAATATTGATGCGTTGAACTTTAAATTGCGATAATTCATGAGTCAAACGTTAAAAGTAAAAATACCCATATATAGAGAATTGCTTGCTCTACCAACTACTTAATGGTTTTTGGTACAATTTTTAGTTTAGGGGATATCTTTTGACAATTCTAAAATTTAGAAAAACAGTCTTTTGCAAAATATTTCCGAAACGGTTTGCGCTAGTTTGCCACCATTTGCAAATTTAAATATTTAACGGCGATGGAATGGATCATGGATTAGTTGAAACTCTTATAGATAGTTTTTCTTTGGGGTTTTCTGAACACTGTGGTGAAAAAATTAAAAAAATCAGTGGGGCCGTTTTCAAAATATTGTACTAAAATTTCAATATACAACGAAAAAATAGTAAAGTATAAAATCAACAAATAAAAGCCGCAATAGTAATTTGAGATGTATTTTGTGATACTGACCCCGAATCCGACACCAAAATAGCGCTAACTTGTCAGAAAAACACTGTTTTTAATAAATCTTGATATAGGGTCATTTCATCTCAAATCGTCCAGGCAGTATTTTTTTTTTTGCATATTATTTTTTTAATAGTTTTTACATTGAAATCGATGAGACACGTATTTTTTCCTTTTGCTTGATTTTGAGTTCTTTCGTCGGGAGGAATTTTTTAAAATTCGTCTACAAACTCGATTTTGCGCTATTGTCGCATGTCAATTTTCACGGAAAATGTGATAACTTTGCGAAAAAATGTCCGATCTTCGTAATTTTTGGTATGTTTGTAGCTAAGAGGTTCCTCTAAAAGAAAAAAATATGATACAGGATATATTTCAAAAAATTATTTTTATATCGTCATTTGAAAAAAAAAATCAAAAAATTTTTAACTTCAAAAATTTCCAATTGCATCAGTTTTTTTTTCTTCATATTTTTTTTTTAAATAGCCATACATATAAACAATATTATGTAACAGCCTCTATTAGCCCAAATTCGTTGTTTGGGAATTATGATTTTTTGAAAAACAGTCCCAATTATTTAGTAATTTCGGGCTTCATTCATGATATATGTTATCATTTCGTCAAAAGTAGCTCAATGGGTATGATATTTTGTCTGTCAACAGTCAAAGGTCCGTTCTAGAAGAAAGAATCATGAAGTGTAGTACATTTTTGGATATTTTTTTTATAACCGTCTTTAAAATAGAAAAAAAATCAAATGACTTTTAGCCCAAAAATTTTAGCATTGCTACGATTTGTCCATTCTTTATTACTGTTTTTGTATATCATTTTGTAAGTAGACAATTTTCAGAAGCATACTCCAAATGTGGCTATCAAATTACTTGAAGCTCGTGACATACAAAAGTTCAGAAAGACCAAGAAGACCCAGTGGAACAATGTTGCAGCAATAATCAAATTACTCGAATAAATGTACCTACTTGCATGGAGTTTGAAAAATAATATTGAATAAAAAACAAAATTAAGGTATGAATAAAGCTTCTGAAAATTGTTTACTTACAAATTGATATACAAAAACAGTAATAAAGAATGGACAAATCGTAGCAATGCTAAAATTTTTGGGCTTAAAGTCATTTGATTTTTTTTCTATTTTAAAGACGGTTATAAAAAAAATATCCAAAAATGTACTACACTTCATGATTCTTTCTTCTAGAACGGACCTTTGACTGTTGACAGACAAAATATCATAACGATTGAGCTACTTTTGACGAAATGATAACGTATATCATGAATGAAGCCCAAAATTACTAAATAATTGGGACTGTTTTTTCAAAAAATCATGATTCCCAAACAACGAATTTGGGCTAATAGAGGCTGTTACATAATATTGTTTATATGTATGGCTATTTAAAAAAAAAAAAATATGAAGAAAAAAAAACTGATGCAATTGGAAATTTTTGAAGTCAAAAATTTTTTGATTTTTTTTTTTCAAATGACGATATAAAAATAATTTTTTGAAATATATCCTGTATCATATTTTTTTCTTTTAGAGGAACCTCTTAGCTACAAACATACCAAAAATTACGAAGATCGGACGTTTTTTCGCAAAGTTATCACATTTTCCGTGAAAATTGACATGCGACAATAGCGCAAAATCGAGTTTGTAGACGAATTTTAAAAAATTCCCCACGACGAAAGAACTCAAAATCAAGCAAAAGGAAAAAATACGTGTCTCATCGATTTCAATGTAGAAACTATTAAAAAAATAATATGCAAAAAAAAAAATACTGCCTGGACGATTTGAGATGAAATGACCCTATAGTATTTGAAAAAACTAGTTTTGGCCTTCAAAACTCATTTTGAATAAAGTCAAATCTTAATTTTTCCCTGAAATAGCAAAAAACCATGTATTTTGTAATTTTTCAACTTTTTAGGCTACGATGTTTTGGAAAAAAAAACATCGTTATAATTTAGAGGGAACCTTAAAGGCAAAATCTGGTACTTTTCACTACCATATCAAGATTTATGGGCAGAAACTTGTAATAAAACTACAAAAATAGCTAAAAATGGTGTTTTTCGCACTTTTAGGTTTGGATTTCTCAATATTCTGACAAGTTATCGCAATTTTGGTGAATTGGATTTTGCATCATAAAATATATCTAAAATTACTGTTTCGGGTTTTATTTAATGGTTTTATTTTTTTGGATTTTTTTGTTTTATATGTTTAGGTCGAACGATCCAATCCACCGATGTGATTTTTATTGGCCAAAACTCTGTAACTTGTGAGCCATTGTGAGATATTTTAGTAATTTAATTTTTAATGGATCGATAATTCCTTTAAATAGTTTAATTTTTAATAAACCATTTTAATAAATATCATAAATGTTTTTTTAGAACAATGGGAAGTTTGTTTTTAATGTTTATTATTATTTTTTTTTTTTTATTACTTATGTTATGTTATATTTTTCTTACTTTAATAACAAAAAGCTATAACAATTATTATTGGCAGTAGACTTCACTGTGTCGTTTTTGGAAAGTAAAACCTATCCATCCCCCAGTTAAGTTCTGTTAAGTGCACGTTTTTTGAAAGTATTTTTGCCATTGCGATCTAAAAATTTTTGAAAATGATCTATTCCATCATAGCGGGTGTCCCTGAGCTTTGAGCACTGCAGGATTTTGGATTCGTTTGGAAGGTCGGTAGTTTGCATTTCTTGTCATTGAAGTTAGGAATGTTGATTCGCTAACGCAAAATGTATGTATTTACCACAGCTAGGTCAAGTAAATGAGTAAACAAGCGATTGGTAAATTTGATCGAATTCATCCGAATTTGTGGCACAATAAGTGGCAATCGATCAACCACAAAGTTGGTGAAGCAACGCACACCGGGATAAGATAGTCTTTTTATAAAAATTAAAATTAATTATTTTAATTTTTTTCTTATGTACGATTTGACTGTATCTGCTATAACTGCACTATTGCATAATGTAAATAAAAACTAGTAAGGGTGTAACCTTTGGCCTGGCCAAACATTAAATACCCTACACAGCAGTATTTTGAAAGTTTTGCTTATATGGGAGGTGCCACGCCCTCTTGTCCAAATTCACCCAGTTTTTTCTCAGAGTTTAAACTTATAGTTCTTAGCATTTGAGTGAAGTTTGGTTGGATTATCTCAAAAAATGTTTTCAGTATAGCGTTTTGAACCTTTTGCTTATATGGGAGGTGGCACGACTTCTTGTCCAAATTCACCCAGTTTTTTCTCAGAGTTTAAACTTATAGTTCTTAGCATTTGAGTGAAATTTGGTTGAATTATCTCAAAAAATGTTTTCAGTATAGCGTTTTGAACCTTTTGCTTCTATGGGAGGTGCCACGCCCTCTTGTCCAAATTCACCCAGTTTTTTTTTCAGAGTTTAAACTTATAGCTCTTAGCATTTGAGTGAAGTTTGGTTGGATCATCTCAAAAAATGTTTTCAGTATAGCGTTTTAAACTTTTTGCTTATATGGGAGGTGCCACGCCTTCTTGTCCAAATTCACCCAGTTTTTTTTTCAGAGTTTAAACTTATAGTTTTTAGCATTTGAGTAAAATTAAGATTGATTATCTCAAAAAACGCTTTCAGTATAGCGTTTTGAAGTTTTCGCTTATATGGGAGGTGCCACGCCCTCTTGTCCGAATTCTCCTGGTTTTTGTTCAGAGCTTGCGCTTACAATTCGTAGTATTTCTATGTATTTTGGTTGCATTGTCGTAAAAAAAACTCAAAAAGTTGCATTTTGAATATATTTTTTGTATGTGCGGTAGGCGTGTCCGTTGACCGATTTCGCTCATTTTCAATCCCCCGAGCTAACTTTGACAACGAAGACTGTGCACAAAATTTCATTGAATTATCTTGCTTAGTTTTCCCAAAAAGTGTATTTCCACACACAGCACCCAGCCAGCCAGCCACCCAGCCAGCCAGCCAGCCAGACAGACGGACATGGCTATATCGACTCAGGAGGTGACGCTGATCAAGAATATATATACTTTTCTATATCTGCCACGCCTCCTTCTCTGCGTTACAAACGGAAGGACAAAGTGAATATACCCTGGGTGTAGGGTATAAAAAAATTATTCATGTGAATGGTAGATCTTTTACTTGATAAATGATAGTTTGTTTTATTTGGAATTAGCATTGCCCGGTGTGCGTTGCTACACCTTCTCTTGTACAGGCGGCTGGGCATTTTCAATTAAATTAAGGTATGCAAATTTTCCCGATCCAATTTGTCTTTGCCGGTCGATTCGCCATATTGGAAAAATGGCAGCTAAAATCAGTTTTTTGCAAATATCTCACTATGGGTTTTTTTAAGAGAAAAATATTGTAGCTTTATAAAAATGGTCTTTGAAATTAAAAAAAAAAAAAACAAAAAAACCGGAATAACTCCTAATGTCACTTTTTAATTACGATATCTCCTGAAATATACAGTGAGCGTCAAAATAAAGAAACAATTTGCTTTCAAATTTTCAAAATCTAATTTCAACAGAGCATATAAAGTAATAATGCATAACTCAGAAGTCATTTATGGAGAGTTGAACTAAACATAAAGATAAAACAAAACCAAAACACAACCAGAAATAATGCACCAAAATCAAAAAATGACCGAATTTTACGCGTCAAAAAGAAGTAAACAGATATTAATAGAATAACAAAAACTAGCTTTATATTACAGTTTAATTTTTGGAACTGTTTTCCTGTTCCAAGACAAATCATTTGACACCATAAAATTGAGAATTGGATAAATGCAACTAAAGTTATAGCTTCTAAAAAAAAACTAACCTAAAGATTTTAAAGTCCCATGTCTCCGCCATTTTTTTAAATTTTGAAAAAATATTTGGTAGTAATTTTTCTCACTATGCTTCTATTGCTTATGCCAATTTACAGCCAAATCGGGTGCCATCAAAAAAATCTTGATCGTTTTGAAATGGTTTGACACCAATACCAGGAGAGATTTCGCTCCATTATTGCCTAAACACCTGTTTTAGATTCTTCTTGATAGAAATGGTCTTTTCTCTGATTTTCCTGTCAACATTTTTCTACAAATGTTCACTAGGGTTACGATCTTGGGACTGCAGAGGTAACCAAGGGTCTTAGGAGTGTGGTATAGTAACCATTCCTTGGTAATTTTGGGCTTTGGCTTAATATTGTTAATCAGAAAAAGAATCATTTCCATCAAGAAGAATCTAAAACAGGTGTTTAGAAAATAATGGAGCGAAACCTCTCCTGATATTACGAAAAATCTGGTCGATTCTATTCCTAAATCACTGAACGTGGTGTTTAATGAACATTGTACTTATTTTATTTCTAAGTCTGAAATCAAAGAAGAAGGTGGAAATGATGATACAGTCTCTACCTAATGCGACCCATTGTGATTACTTTTATCTCTTTCCATAACATTTCCGTTTCTTGAACTGGTCTGCATGGTTTTCAGAAAGTATATCATTGATCTCGTTTGCTGATAACTCTAGCTGTATTTTAGTTGTAATATGTCGCTTTTAATCGTGCGAGGCAGCCAAATTTTTAGTATGCAAGACGCATAAGCACTTGAAATGGTTCGATAATGAACCACTTTCGCGAGGATTTGGTGGATATAACGGAAAATTACAATATTTCGTTCAGTACCTGGAAATTCACCTTTCGCTTCCCTTGTGCCGCGTCTGGATTGAAATGGATTCAAATTTTTACAATCCATACTGATCCAGATTTGTGTAACGGATGTTTCGGATAGATTTGGATTAAAAATCGGATAAATTCATTTAAATCCAGGAAATATGGATTATTACGAAAGATTGAAATGGATTAAAAAAAAACCCAATCTATTTATCTATCTGAATCCATATTCTGATCCAGAATTGTGTACCTGACTTTTCGGATAGATTTGGATTCAGAATCGGATCAGCCCATTTTAAGCAAGGGAATATGGATTGTTGCAAAATATTGGAATGGTTTCAAATAGACGGAATTTATCAATCTTTCTGGATCCAGATTTTGATTCAGAATTGTGTACCATACATTCAATATAGATTCGGAAACATCGTTAAACTAATCCATTTTCATCAAGAGAATATGGATTACTATGAGAGATTAATGCAAAATTTTTGCAGACCTATATGTAAACTTTTTTTGTTACTGCGCTTAATAAAACATCAAGTAAATACCATTTTTAAAGTGAAAACATTGTTCGAATGATAAGTTAATTTTTTATTTTTCTAATCTATTTCAATCCATAAAATCCATAAGATTGAAATAGGTTAAAATGGGTTGATATACAATATAGAGGTTTCGTGGTCTGGATTGTATGGATCCAAATAGATTCAATTGGATACTTTCTTTATCCATATTACTCCGTAAGAATCTAGACGCGGCACAAGGGTTTTGAGATTGTTAAGTTGATATCCATTATGGCCCCAATGCTGCCTTAATGTGATATTTCTGGATGGGCTCAGTTTCAACTATTAGTCTTGGATTAGTCTACGATTCGAAGGCAAGTCTTCAAGTTCGGTGTATATTTTGTTTCAAAATAGTTGTTTTTTTTTTTTTTTTTTTTGCATATACGGAAAAATACACATATACATTAGAGTGGCTCATAATGAAAAATTGTGGAAAAGTCAAAGTTTCCGCACGGAAAATATGTAGTTTGGGTTAAAAATAATTATGAAATTTTTTGATCCGAGATCCGGTCATTCTAAATCGACCCGGGTTGAGCTTCTTTATGAGAAAAAATGCAAAACACTGACTTTTTTTACATATTTTTATGTAAAACAACCACAAAACTCAATTTAATACATTTAAATTGTCTTTAATCGTAAAGTACATACATTTACCTTTCCAAAGAATCCAAGATTTCTGAAATCGGTGGAAAAAGCTTGTCCTACAAGAACATCAAACCCTTAGAAGTAAGGAAAAAAATTTTATAACCATAGAATATGCTTTTCTCCCTTTTCTTCTTGTATTAAATATAGGTATTCTACATAATGAGCCTTAATCTACCTCTCCAATCTATTTTTCAAATGCTTCTTTACCCAGAAAAATTCCGGAATCGGTACATTTTTGTTTTTTTAATATATACTGTTTGCGACCACAAAACTCAATCACAACTATCTTTTATCAAAAACTGCATACAATCACCTTTTCAATGAGTTCATAAAGTCTAAAATCGGGTGAAATAGCACGACACACGATGAAATCGAATCCCTTAGAAACACGAAAGGCCAAAATTTCATTAAAATTTTGCCAACAATTTATGCAACTTGGTAGCCGATTATTTCAAATAAATTTGAATATCATGCCATATAAATGCAATCGTGAACCCATAATTTCAGTCGAAGTGAAGCAATGAAAGAATATAGTGGCAATTATTTAGATAATTTTTTTTGTTTTAATTGAGAAAATGGCTTCGACATCAGGTTCATCTCAGAAAAAAACTCCCATCTGATGATACAATATTTTTGGTGGGAAAATGTGAAAGTTCTATAAACAACTGCTTGAAAAAATTGGAGAGACTGTACGCAGAGTTGCAAAAATTGTCGAAGGAAAGACATGGTTCTACCAAAAGTACCGGCAAAACGAAAAAGAATTCTCTGAAAAGATTGAAATCTTTATGTTTGATATCATTGTCCCGGATGGACTGAAAACGATGAAAATTCAAGAGAACAAGGATTTTCTTTCGCTGCAAAGAGAAAAGGGCCGACTAGGAAGCATGTGTGGTGTCGATATTACGCTGGCTCGAAAACAAGAACGCAAAGCAAATCTTCTAGAAATAATAGAAAACCGAAAGTGAAAATATCGCGACGAACCGAATGCTCAAGGTAATATTCAATGTTCAAAATTTTTTTACTACGCGAGCAATTTAAAATGACAGCACCAGTACTGGAAAGCATTCGAAGCACTTGTGTTTTCTTGACGCGTATTTTTGTTCGTTATTGGTTCGGTTGCATGAGCGATGTGAATGCTCCACGACAAGATTTACGTTTCATCCAAGACGCGTTTGCATGTTTGGATCCAAACGTTTCAAAAGCCTTATTGTGCAAAGTGAGAAACCATTTATGGTACTTGTCAAAGGAGGCAGTTGCTTTAGGATTTTTCAATGAAAATTTCCCACTCGAATCAAAAAGGAAAATGGTTCAAGCTCCTGGCAATCTTGATGATAAAGATGAAGAAATTGATATTCCGAAACGATTAAGTGCAACAGTAGAGTGAAGTCATATCCGAATAAAGACTAAAGTGATTTTGTCACACAACGCACGAAACGATTCTTCTATCGTCTGCAAATCAATATTGATTTTTTAACTTTGGATCCATCGAAATGACAAGATAAAGAAGAATATAAGAGCTGTGAAATCTATTACTGATTTCAATCGGGCGTTGACATATGACTAAGAGGACAAGCAATATTTGCTACAAGTTGTTGAGCACTACCGACAAAACTACCTATTTCATACAAAATCATCTCTCATGGGAGGAGAAGCTTAAGTAGTTTAATTTTCATAAAATAAGATGCTTTAGTTTATAAGAGTAATGTTTAATCTTGCACATGCACTTTGTAGTACAAAATTTTTTAATTTAATAGAATAAAGAAATAAAAAAAAAAAATTTTTTTTCGTAAGAAAAAAGGTCCTATTTCGGAATTTTTTCTTTCTAGAACCATTTGAAAAACATTGGATAGGTCGTTAAGACACATTAAATACAGTTACTACACTTGTTTAATAAAATAAATAAATTGAAAAAGCATATGTAATCTTATTCCAATTTTTTATGACTCATAAAATTTTTGTAATTTTTAAATTTTTTCCGTACTCCTTAGACTTTAGTGTTATCATATATCGTACTTTTTCAACCGATTTCACACGTCTTGGGTTCTTTGGAAAGGTAATTGTATGTAGTTTTTAATTGAAGACAGCTTAAATGTACTAAATTGAGTTTGGGGGTTGTTTTATATTAAAATATAGAAAAAAAAGAAAGATTTTTGCATTTTTTCTAATAAAGAAGCTCAACCCGGGTCGATTTAGAATAACCGGATATCGGATCCAAAAATTGCATAATTATTTTTAGTCCAAACTGCATATTTTTCCGTGCGGAAACATTGGAATTTACGATTTTAAAATTTTTCATACAACTTTTGGGCCAGTCTAATATACATATGTATTTATATTAAAATGAGTAGTCTCCTTTTTGAAGCATACCTTTGAAGAGCGCGAGAGTTTAAAATTTTAACGTTTATTATTTGTCTTCACTTAAGGTTAATTTGGAAGTTCAGTTATTAACCCCTATGTTTTATTTTTTTATAGGAAAAAAGCTAAAAACAAAAGTTCTCTCCATTTCTGCTATAAAAAAAGCTTTTTTGCTCTGTTTTGTATTTGTAATCAACATTTTGTTAGATCAACAACTACGACAGAGTTAAATTTGCTTTCTGCAAATAAACAGGTCAATTTAGAGAATATTTTTACGATAAATTTCGGATTCCTAATTGCTTCAGCGAATACAACAGGCAAAAAAAAATTCAATTAGAATCTGTGATATTAACAGAAAACACAAAATTACGTGCGAAAAATCAATACCTTAGTAACTTTATTTAATTAGTTGTATGTGAGGCTATTGTGTTTTTTTTTTTTTGTTCAATAAATCGCGCACTTATATGGTGAGCAAAAAACATGTTTTTTTTTTCCTAAAAATTTGTGTTCATCAGCTGTGACAAATTGTGTTTTTTTTAATGTTCTATGCACGTTTTTAGGTCTCGGTCAGTGTTCATAAAAATTAAAAATTGATGAATTTACTTAACATACGAGTAATGATCAAATATGCAGACATTAATACGAAAATATGATTTAAAGTGATTAAATGATATTCCAATCTTCAAAACGCTGAAATATAGATATTGGAAAAAAAAATATAAGTGTTGTTGCTGATATCAGCTCAGCATCAGCGAGCAGCTGATAATCAGCATAATCAGCATCAGCAAAAACCATTAAAGATTTTATTTATTAAATATTATTTAATCATTGACTTATTGCACAAATTTACTACTTGTTTTTTGACCTCAAACTTTGGAGCCGATTATGGTGTTTTGGACCTCTTATTTAGAAAATTGAACTTGGTTTTTATAGCATGTCAGGACTATAAGCAACCTTACTTCAAATTGCGGAAGGCGCTGTATTCAGTCATTGTATAAGATGCACTTCCAGGATAAGGTGTTATTCGTTTAGCCAAATGGATAGCCATTGGATAGCCATGAACTTCTTTATACAACTTTATCTTGTTAACTTTTGCAATTGGATCCTTACATTCTGAGTTGTCATCCGTTGAAGTACAGGTTCTCAGTTCTGCGTCCTTTGTATGGAGTTGAAAAACATTAATTTCAGTGTAGGATAAAATAATCGTTCAATTGAAAAAGTTGAAAATTAAAGTTAAGTAAAAAAAAGTTTGTTTTTAGATTTTAATGTGTTATTCCACTTTTTTTAAAATATTTTTGTAATGTAGTTTTTTGATTCATATTGGGTCGACTTATAAAACAACATCGTCAAATCAAGGGGCTACGGAAATCGAACTCATGCCGAAAACTATTACAGATTGGAGTCTTTGCTTATACATATACAAATATTCACCATTGGCGTTGGAAAAACTCTATTCAGAGTACATTAGTGCGTACGACAAGAGGACTTTGCTCAAATACGACACGGCGTTCAAATCTGAGGTTATTTTGTCACTGTCGACCACCCCGGATTTTTTCACGCTGTCCGATTTCTGAATGAATATTATTATAAATTTTAAAATCTTTCATAGAGCACCGTTTCAAGAAAATTGTTAAAAGTGGTTTCTATGAAGTTTTCATTCTCATTCTCTCTTAAATAAAATTTTTCGATATCTCGCTTTATTTTCGAGATATCAAGCTTCAAATAATACGAGAATATTGGAGAAATTTCAAAAAATACTTTCTTGATATCTCCAAAACGATGTGAGTTATTGAACAATTTTATTTAATTTTATCGACTTATTTTGTGTCGTTTTATGTGATGTTTTCACATTTCTTGAAATAAATTTTTCTTGAATCGGATATCGAAACACTTTATTTTTTCGACGTTTTCGGTCGTTTTATCGTAGCATCGTCAAATTTCGAAAATGAAGCGAGATATGGAAAAATTATTTAATATTTTCGACTTATTTTGGACCAGAAAAAAAAAAGCGCCAAGCCGAGGGGCCACTAAAATTTTCTTCTTTTGGTATTCGCTATTTTCTACCAGAGCATTAGAGATTGTGCTGGACCACCATATTGCCAAAATACGTTAAAAGTAGATACAAACCACGTGTAAACGATCAAGAAATTTGTTCATGGAATCCGATTTGGCTGAAAATTGGCATAAGTAATAGTAGCATAGTGGGAAAAATTACTACCAAATATTTTTTCAAAATTTAAAAAAATGGCAGAGACATGGGACTTTGAAGTTTTTAGGTTAGTTTTTTTTGAGAAGCTATAACTTTAGTTGCATTTATCCAATTCTCAATTTGATGGTGTCAAATTATTTGGCTTGAAACAGGATTTAAAATAAAAACTAGCAAAAAATTTTTTTAATTTTTTTTATATTGCTTACACTGAAATAAAAAAATTTAAATTGAGTTTCCCAAAATACGTCATTTTTGATATTTTTTATTTTTCTTACAAAAAAAGCTACAGGTGTAACTTACCAGTCCTCCAAAAATTGGAGTGGGCCTGCCAGTGGTTCTCCAGAAAAACAATAAAATGTAGTATCTTCCCCAATTTTTCAGTACATTTTATTAATTTAAAATTTTTATTAAATAAAATTTTCAAATGCTGAAGTTAGTTTATTTACTGTTTTTTTGCTTGTATAGTACTTTTTTCAAATTCAAATTTACGTTTAATTAAAAATTTCAAATTCAAAAAAATTGTACTGAAAAATTGCGGTAGAAACCACATTTTATTGTTTTTCTGGAGAACCACTGGGAGGCCCACTCCAATTTTTGGTGGACTGGTAAGTTACACCTGTAGCTTTTTTTGTAAGAAACATAAAAAATATCAAAAATGACGTATTCTGGGAAACTCAATTCAAAATTTTTTTTTCAGTGTAAACAATATAAAAAAAATTTAAAAAAAATTGTCCTAGTTTTTATTATGTTTCAAGCCAAATCATTTGACACCATCAAATTGAGAATTGGATAAATGCAACTAAAGTTATAGCTTCTCAAAAAAAACTAACCTAAAAATTTCAAAGTCCCATATCTCTGCCATTTTTTTTAAATTTTGGAAAAAATATTTGGTAGTAATTTTTCTCACTATGCTACTATTACTTATGCCAATTTTCAGCCAAATCGGATGCCATAAAAAAAATCTTGATCGCTTTGAAATGGTTTACACCAGTACCTAAAATTATGTAGCAAGGCGGTGTTGGTTTGTTGATCTTTTTTAGTTCAATTTAAACATTTTCCAAATCAAATTAATCCGCCGTTTTTCCAAAACAATTTAAAGTTTTTCCAAATCAAAATAAACTTTTTCCAATGAGGTTAAGCCATAATAAAATCACACAAGGAACATTTTTTATAGTTTTAAGAAATGATTAAAAATTTGGAATAATGCGTAAAAAATGTAATTTATTTATAGCATTTTTTTTGTATGTAGTACACACATGCCATGAGTTAAGTGGGTCCTACGCCATCTTTTCAATCTCCTCCAGATTTTGCCAAGTGTTGGATAGACATAATATTAATCCATATACCAAGTTGCAGAACGATAGCTGCTGTAGGTGCATTTTAAGCGTCTTTTTTTGCGAAGTTTAATTTGATTTGGAAAAAGTTTATTTTGACTTGGAAAAAGTTTAAACTGCATTGAAAAATATCAATGTGGTGTGGAAGAAGTTTATCTTGGAGTGGAAATCCAATATAAACGACAGTAAATCAAATACTTAAGGGCTAAACCTAAACAGAGGGTAGAGCAAGTAAAAGTAAAATTATTTACTACATCTAATTAAGCTCAAATATTGTGAGGCTTTTTCTATTCTACTAAGAGCAAACCGCAAAAATATCTAGAGATATCAAAACTATTCTAGTGAAGCAGAGTGCATATATGTATGTATATGTATGCACATTAGACTGCTTCAAATTTTTTTGTTTTGTTTTCTTTTTCCATTTAAATAGGTTTAATAGTTGAAAGGATAGAAACTAATATTTCTGGTGCAAGGAGAGCCCATAATATTAATATTTACTGTTGACGCATTCTCTTGTTTGTTTTTAGTATAACTTGTAAGGTAAAAAGTACTTTTCTAAATATTTTTGTGTATATCTCGTGAAAGATAACACTTAGACGAATGAGGCTAATCCCATTGGAACAAGAATTTTCATAAAAAACTTCATAATAATTTAATTTCGTGAATATGTTAATTCGTTAGTTATGTTACTGTCGCACAGTGCGGCAAAATCTAAAAATCCCGGGCAAAAGTCGAAAGAATAACCGTAGAGTTTTCAAACTAGGCAGGCTTGGTTTTAAATATTTCTTAGCTATATATATAAATTTGGACCAAATTGACCAACGGACACGCCCACTTCCCATAGGACATAAAATTAATTTCGACCATAATTCTACCATTTTTATTCAGAAATTGTTTAAATTTAGTAAATTGAGAGTAAACGACTCATAAATGATATCCGCAAAAAAATAGGCGTGGTCAAAGAATAAAAACGCCCACTTCCAATATGACCTAAAATGGATTTTTATCATAACTCTTAGATTTTTCATCAGAAATTGTTTAAATTTAGTAAAACTAGAGTATACAACTAACTAATGATATCTGCAAAAAAGGCGTGATCAAAAATCAAATAAGCCCACCTCTCATATGAAATAAAATAAATTTTAATCATAACTCTTTCATTTTTCATCAGAAATTGTTTTAATTTAGTAAAATAATAGTATATAACCAATTTATTATGATTGCCAAAAATGGGCATGGCCACCTTCTATGAAACCTAAAATCAAAACTTGAACATTTTTAATCAAAAATTTTTTAAATATAATAGAAGAGTATTTCCAAAGAGAATGGTGCTAGTCCAAAAATTAATTTGCCTACCACTACTTCCTCATGCCGAGGTCTCTTTGCCGTATTGTAAAAACTGCATACCTATAAAAAGTGATTCGACATAAAATTAGTCTTCTTTCTCATGTACACCAATCAATTTTTATTAAAAAAATAATTTATTTTCAAACAATTTTTTTTTTTTTTTACTGGAGCAGGTATGTATTATTGAGTGTAATTTGAGTAGTGGGCAAGAGTGGGGGCTGCAAATTGAAGAGAAGGTAAACAATACTTCAATCTAATATCAAATCATGCCAAAAAAATGCTGGCACTAAGTGGAACTTTTTTTTGGCACTCTAGCGTTCTACGTACTTAAAAGAAATTTTTGGTTTCTTAGAAATATGCCACTTTTGTCGTTATTTTTTCCATTAATGAATGTGTGTGAAACACCAAAATATTCTGAAAAGAACAGAGTTAAAGAGTTTTAGCCAAATTATTATTTAAAATTGTAAACAAAACTTGTCCAGCGATTTCCATTTGGCACAACTTTAATAAAAGTTTTCGATATCAAAAAATTTTCAATGTTTTGACGTTTGTACGCTATAAAGTAAAAGTCGAAACCATATTTTTGTCTCGGTTACTGATATCATGGACAATTGTTTTTCAATATATCTAACCAAAGCTTCCCGGAATTAAAGTTTATTTTTGGACTTTTGGCCAGGATATTAGAATTTTGCCGCACTGAGTTTCGGGCAAAATGAGTGGTGAGACTTATTGCAGATATTTTATGAATAGCCGACGCCCTAAGTGGGCTAAAAGCAGAGAAAAAGTTTGATATGTACCATAATTTCAGTTTTTTTTTTTATTATATATTATATTATATATATATTAGAGTGGTCCAAATTTTGTATGGAAAAACCAAGAGTGTTAAAAAGTCAAGGTGCGCGCGACTTTTCTGAATCCTTGGATCCTGCTGATTACAAAAAGTGCTTTGGAACCAAAAAAAAATTGCGTTTAGATATTCCGCAACGAGCTTGAAAGTACTTTTTTAGGAATTTTTGAGTTTTTGTGTACTTTTTTTAATTTAAACGCTATATCTTTTTAACCAGATAAGGTATTTGCAAAAATTAAATTGCATTTTTGTAAGAATATTTTGAGCCCACTTCTGCATTAATAATAATAAATCTAGTCTTTCCCAATTTTTTTTATCGGCACTTTAAACTTAAAAATTTGTTAATTTATTGAGATGTTTGCACATTTTTTTCTTATTTTGCTCTAGCAAATTTTTTTTTATATTATTATTTTTTTATGCATTAATTTATCTATCAAATGATTCCAAGAACTAAGCTATAAGCTTCACTTTACTTACTAAAAATCGTAAAATATAATCAAATTTGGCCAAAAAAAAAACTTTGAGCTTAAAATTTTCTTGGTGAAACAGAAACAACAATAGTCATTTGCGATGTATGTGTTCATGAAAATTCTAAATCAGGTCTCAGAATTGCTCTATCTCAAACGGTTTTAGAGATATTCTAACCTAAAGATGCAAAAAACACCGTTTTTGCTATTTTTGAAGCTGTTATATAACAACATGGTAACTTTCAGCCTGGTATGGAAGTTAAAAGTGACAGTCTTTTTCTTCAAAACCCAATTTAAATTATATTGATATTTCTTTGTTCCTCCGAAATATCGTAAGCAGAAATAACAAAAAAAACGTGTTTTTGCACTTTTTCAACTTTTTAGGATAACTCAGAGGATAAAAAAGATATCGGTATTATTTAAATTGAATTTTAAAGAATCAGATTGGCACTTTAAACCACTATACCACTTTTTGCGGTTGGAAGTAACCTTGACTTGTAATATCACTTTAAAAAGAGCAAAAACGGTGTCTCTTGTACTTTTATGTAAAAATATCTCCTTAACCGTACAAGATACAGCAATTTTGAGACTGAATTCGGAATCAGCATCAACAAATACATCCGAAATGGCTATTTTAGTTTCTTTTTGATTTATTTATTTTTTTGGTTTCCTTAGAAGATCTATGAAAACTCTCTTAACCTATTTTTCCAAAAATAACATGAAGTGGCAAGGTTTCTATATTGTGAAGAATGTTGTTTTACTCAGAAGATTAGGAACTAATGAATTTATAAAAAAAAGAGGTACCTTACGTCATCCCACTAAGATATCTTATTTCAATGCCTTGAAAACATGAAAATTAATTTTTTTTTTAAGCCCAATTTAAATATACTTAATTGTTTTTAGTGAGTAAAAGTGTTACTAAAAGCTTAGTTGTTGAAATTATTTTAAAGATAAATTAGTGTTTAAAAATATAAAAGTTTAAAAAAAAATTTGCTAGAGCAAAATAAGAAAAAAATCAGTTCTTGAATGTGCAAACACTTCAAAAAGTTAACAAATTTTTAAGTTTAAAGTGCCGATAAAAAAAATTGGGAAAGCCTAGATTTATTATTATTGATGCAGAATTTGATTCAAAATATTCGTACAAAAATGCAATTTAATTTTTGCAAATACCTTATCTGGTTAAAAAGATATAGCGTTTAAATTAAAAAAAGTACTCAAAAACTCAAAAATTCCTAAAAAAGTACCTTCAAGCTCGTTGCGGAATATCTAAACGCAATTTTTTTTTGGTTCCAAAACACTTTTTGTAATCAGCAGGATCCAAGGATTCAGAAAAGTCGCGCGCACCTTGACTTTTTAACACTTTCGGATTTTGGACCACTCTAATATATATTTTTTTTATTTAGGGGAGATGTGTGTACCTTGGTCCGCTTTTTAGTTTTTTCAATGTGCTGGATTTTCCAATAAAGTTTCTTTAGTTTTTTGATTAAGTTATATTTCTACAATGCTTGCAGCATCAAATGACGTGACAATGATATTTCTATGTCTTACCATTGAGTAGAAACATTACTTTTTCCGTTGCAATCTCAATCGGTCCAAGGTACACCATGCAAGTGTACCTTGGACTATTAAAAATAAAACAGAATACATTGTATTTAGGTAATAAATTATAAAAGAACCATTTATTATGTAATCAAAAGTAACAGTTTTTTCAATAAAAAAAAAAATTTTTCACAAACAAAAATTATAACACAAAAAAGTGCATTTAGTAAAAAACAATTAATTAAACAAAAATGGTTGCAAATAAATACATTAATCACGTAAATAATAATAATACTATTATATTGAGAGGCGATTATGGCTTCCTGGTTGCCCGTCGAAAAAGGCTTCCTGGTCAATAAGCATAGGTCCAAGGTACACACAGACAGCATGTTTTAAAAACTGTCAACACCCATAATATATATTAATGAAAATACATTTCAAACACACTTAAAGCCTAAAACAATAACTAAACTTCCTCCCTGATGTTGTAAAACTGAAACATTTCGAGTAAGTTCCTCTCAAAACGTTTCGTAGTTTACTCCAAAAACAAATTTTTACACACAAAAAATACTTTTTCCGTCACTTTTTACACACGCATACAGCTTGACGGTCTGAAGTCTACCAATATGAGTCACCGGTATACGAGGAAAATTCCATGGAAGAATCTTATCGTACACGTGCAGCTGTTGAGTGGCAAATGGCACTCGGACCGAGGTACACTTGGAACAAGGTACACACATCTCCCCTATATTAGTTTTTCTTAGTTTCTAAAATGATCCTAAACTTTTGAAACTTAAAAATTAATGAAGTGACATCTTCACGAAAAAAAATATTTGAATTTTTATGAAAAATTTTATTGCATTATTTAACTAAATATACACAAAACTGTTTAGAAAAGTTCTCCTAAGCTTGGAAAACTTAAAAACTAATGAAGTGACATATTCACGAAAATTATTATAAACTTCTTTATAAAAAATAATATGCTCTTTCCAATGGTATAAGCCCAATTCACCTTTACAAAAAACTGCTTAGAAAAGTACTTTTTACCTTACAAGTTATACTAAAAACAAATAAGAGAATTCGACACCAGTAAATATTAGGGTAAGGGAGGGAAATATGGACTATGTGGGTAATATGGACCACACGGTTTTTTTCCACTGCATAGATAGGATTTACCGTTATTCATGTTCAAGCTTTACGCTAATACCTTAAGCTTACAATAGTGCGATTTTAGCGTTTGGTGAAGTCGCATGTTGCTGTGTAATTGTTTTTTCTTAAAAAATTTTTAGTGATTCATTTTTTCTAGAGAGTAAATTTGAATTTTGGGTTGAATGTGTAATCTGACGTTCTTGGGGTCATGAAAAATGTGAAGAATATGGAACTTATGTACCAAATAAACATGTGGGGCAATATGGACTATATAGTCCATATAACACTACACTTTTTTATCTTTATTTTGAGTATTTTCGGTTTTTTAATTTTTTTTTTTCTTTATCCTGATGAGATATTTAACTAAAACTGAATTAGAATAAAGGTAAATTGTTTACTTTAATGAATGACATAAAATTAATTGTTTTGTTTTATGTTTTTTGAGTTTCATTTAAAAAAGATAGATTGGTGGTCCATATTTCCCTCCCTTACCCTAATGTTATTGGCTCTCTCTCCTTGCACCAGAATTATTATTTTCTATCCTTTCAACTATTTAACCTATTTGAAAGCAAAAAAAAAGAGAAAAAAAAAAAATTTGAAGCAGTCTAATGCACATAAGTATATAACTAAGAATATACAATGTTATACTTACAAGTGAATATGAATACAAAAGTTTTTTTTTTATTTTTGCATTGCATCGTCTTCATATTTATATGTACTGGTTAATTTTGTTTTCATTTCTTATCAACAGACTTGTCATTTACGAACGTATTTTGTTTTTGGAAGCTCTGAAGGTGATAAATAAAAAACTAACAACTTGAAAAAGCCATATAACGAAGTGTGCAATCCTATCAAGAGAGAAACTGCTCATAGGTAAACATCACACAACAACATTTTAAAACCAATAAACGGAAAAAACAAGATACACGATTTAAAAATTAATCGAGACACAAACTGTCGAGAAAACTCCAGCAATATATTCAATTTATCATAGAAAATAGAGTAAACGTCGTCGAGTAGCAAGTGATCATTTGATCTAGAAGACGACACTACAATCAACGGAAGCGAAAAATTATCTAACGGAAATAGAAAGGGGCACGTACAAAGTTGGATATTAAAGTGAAATTAACTAAAGCAACATGGAGCAGTGGAATAACGTCGAACTAGCGGACTTGTCCAAAAAATCTTACACTCTTAATCACCAATTTGATGGTTTAAAACCAAGCGCTAACATTAGCAGCAGCAATGGTAACAACCAAACTGAATCTCCTGTTCCTAATAGCATTGACAATAGTGACAGCGAAAACAAAAATGAAAGTCAATACCTTCGACCAGGATCAAGTATAAAGCCCAAGGTTGAACTTGAGGATGTAGAAGCATTAGTGCGACGACTGTACGGCATTACAACCAGTGAAATCACTGAGTTGATCTCTTATGATGATCGTAACTATCTAATCAAAGAAGATCCGTAAGTACTACCGAAAAACATACATATTATCATGTAAAATTTAAGCATTTTAAAGCTTTGCCTTGATGTTCATATTTAAATTGATAGCATGTGACTAAACGGAGTGTGAAAAGCAATCATGCATACATACATACGTAGAATTACTATTTATAGGTAATAATAGATACAATAGCGCGTATTAATACATAATACCTTCATTAAAATATATAAGTTAATTTGAAAATCGACCTTGGAAATACGTAAATTCACATTTTCTTCTATGTTTGTTTTTAACATGATTCTAAAAAATACAATTTGTATTTAATAAATTCGTGATTGAAGGTTTGGGTTTTTTATTCCAATCAAGTGATCCATAGTTTCTGAAAACCCTACCCATGACTGTTTTTTTCTTTAAATTATCTTAATCGTTTTTTAAGGTTCGATCACTGGATTGTGATACAGTTAAAATCACAAACTGAAATCTCTTTGAAATGTTGATTTTTTTAAATACTTAATGTTTTTAAAATTTTCGTGGCTGATCACTGTTCTTTACAATACGAGTAGCCACTTGAAAGTTTACATTTGAACACAATTGTCTCATATGTATTATTTTGGAAGGACAGAAAACGAAAATTTTAGGCTTCTCGGATTTTTGAAAATGGCGAATTAAATTAAAAAATAATAGTACTAAGTAATTCAGTACGTAGAAAAGAACAGTAAAATTTTGTGGAAGTCTATGCAACCTACAAAATTATTAAAAACCGTGTTTTTGCTCTTTTAAATTTTTAGGTTATCATAACCTTTCGAGAAAAAAAAGGTATTGAAGAGAAAGATTAGACCTTTCAACTTATAGCATATTTTATGGCTAATAATTACACTGTCTTTATAACTCGACATAAGTGAAAATTGAGGCACCTATTGCGATTGTCGATTTGCGATAAAATCGATGGCCATCGATTTTTTCGTCTAGCTTAATCTTTGAAACTAATTCATCCTTTCCACTGATTTATATCTTACATGTCATTTAAAGTCATTTGCAATCACATGGGGAAAGCCTTATTCAAATCGGTGCAGAGGTTTCAAAGATAGGGCTAGTAGAAACAATCGATGGTCATCGATTTTATCGCAAATCGACAACCGCAATAGGGGCCTGAGTTTTCATGCTATAATTATTCAGGTTTTCAAAACCTTTTCCAAAAAATATCGTGTTCAAGCAAAGTTATGATACTTTATTTTATAGCTTAAGTTTTTTCAAATAGTGAAACATATGTCAAAACATCTTAAGTCAAGTAAGTTTCTGGTCATTTGTTTCACTGTTCTATAATTCTTTTAACAACAAAATTTAAACCTACATAAGCTAAAAATATTTCAATAAAAAAGCATCAAAAACAACTTGTTGACAGTGACCCCTTTATTTCAATTTTAGCAGAAAATCTTTTGTATAGTTACAATCGCTACAAACTACGTTTAAGCTTTAACAGAACCGCTTAATTTTACTTAAGGCGCTATTTTTATCAAAACAAATTTTCACAGAAAATCTTAAGTATAAAACAGTAAAAATACACGATTTCTTATGATTTTTTTTTTTTTCTAAATTTGCCTCTCCTCGTCTTACTCAATCAATTAACTACCTCTGAGATTAAAATAATTGCAATAAAATGGAACAGAATTAATTTTTCACAAAATAGTCAATATCTCAAAACGTCGATTTTCGAAATAAGCTACTCTGGTTTGTTGCCACAGATATATAACTTCAAAAGTAACGAAAAAACTTGTATTTAGGGCACTTTTAAGTTAGAATATCTCAAAATTCTGAAACGATACAGCAATACTGTTACCGGATTTGAATTCAAAATCAAAAACTTAGTTAAAATTGTTTCTTTAAAAACAAAAAAAAACAAAAAAAAAAACAGAAAAAACGCTCGAGTAATTTTCCTTATTATTTAATATGATCATTGAACACTAGAGTACCCTGAACAATATATAAAAATTTTTCAAATGATTCAACAAGAGGGTAGGAATGTTTTCTTGACACCTGCGATAAATAATATTTGTCATGATTCTAGTATTTTCTGTCAAACAAAGATGGCGCACAATGCTGTTTGGTTAGTTTCATATGCATTTTTGCAACCGGCAACAAATATTCTGGTTCTAGTGATAACTCTAGTGACCATAAAAATATTTTTAACAATTTTCTTTTTTGCGTTTAGACAACGCTCGTTTTCGAAATCTTATTTTCTTCTACAGCCTAATAGCATGTTTCCACCGGAGATTTATGAGGCGTTTAACGGCTGTTTCCAGATTTATTTGACGTTAAATACATGCTGAATGAGGTGAGTTACAACTAAATCACCTTATAAGTCACCGGTGGAAATAGGCTATTACCATCCTGCAGATAAAACTAAAATTTATATATTTAGTTAATAATGGACTAGACTGTTGTTTTTAATTGGTCAATAACTTATTATTTATAAAAAATAATTAAAATAATACGGGAATACAAAACAATGTACGTCACTTAAGTGATGGCTTCTTTTGAAAACCAAACATACTCAAACGAGTTTGATTCGGATTTAATACAGGTATGGAATTTTTGATTTTAGTGCTCTTATTACTTCTTCGCTTCGAAAGACCCAAGCGTGGTCCACGTGACTGTGAAATGACTAAAGGATTCCTATTAACATTTAGCTTCGAATTGTCTTCAATATCTGAGATAGTTATACATTCTAGTTCTCCTTGGCAGTCACTAGATAATTCTTTTATTGTAGCCGCTTCATCAACTTCAAGCCTTTGAATACAATTTAACTCTATAAGACTTGGCGAAAGTTCTTTCAATTTGATGTCTACATCAAGTTCGTCATTTAGTATATCAGTGGAAATAGATTCAATACCGCTATCTGCATAACTAGAAATGTTTTCCTCTTGAGATTTTATACAAAAATTGTTTTTCTTTTCAGGAGGTGATTGATGATATAAATTTAACTGTTTATGTTTTGTTTGTTGTGATAAACTTTCGATTTCGTCGATTGTATTTGCGAGTTCTTTGCTTTGCTTCTCGTTTATTTTACAAACTTTCTTTACATTGGAAGCAAATAATCTACTTCTAATTTCCACCGTAGGTAGTGGTTCAGATTCGGGTGCATCATTTTCAATGAATAAAGCATGTTTTAATTCATTTAACCTTGTTGCATTTTTTTCATAGCTTCCCAATTTTTTCTTAGGGCTCAAAACTTTAAGCAATGAACTATTTTCACAAATAACAGCTGCACCAACTTCATCTTCTGCAGCTGTTGCTACTTTGGCAAAAGGATTGTGACGTATTCGAGTCACTACAGCTGATGACTCAAAGTCGTTACTTGAGCAACTGGAGCTGGAGTTTTGTCGTTTTCGTTTTCTTTGCTTTGGTTTGTACTCTTCAAGTTCATTTCTATACATAGAAAATATATCAGCTTCTTCTGGTTTTTTGTTCTCCTCCTGTATGCTTACATTTATATCTTGATCAATAGTACCACTTATGAAATCAACTTTTTTGAAATACAATGCACAAGAGAATAATTTTTTGTCATCCGTCTTTTTAACCTTATGAGCTTCAAAGTTTTGTTGCCAAATACTTTTATGTTTGGCACGTTTTGAGTTTGTTTTTGCAGTTTCACTGTCTGGATGCCAATTGTCTAGTTGCTTTAACGAAAAAGGATTGATATTTCCTAGAGCCAATTGAAAAGCCTTTTCATCTCCTTCCGTAATTGTACCTGCATTGCAACAGTATCGTAAATCTGTTTCAAATTCTTGCAGTTCGTGTAGCCTTTCCATTTTTCGTCTGAGTGGGTTGTATATATACATATGTTTAAAAGTGGCTTCTGCTATATGAAAGTTTTCAATGTACTCATCGTCAACCTGAAATCAAAATGAAAAGCTAACATTTAATTTAACAAAGGTAGGATTTTTGCCAGCTGGATAAGGTTTGTGCTTCTCATATATCGCTACCCTAATCCAGAACTAGCATAAGTCAAATTAAAAAAAAGAAAGCCCACAAAATGTTTTCTTTTCCTTTTATTGCATGGAAGGTAATTTTTCGGGAGGCTAAAAAAAATCCGTGACGAATGAATTCCTCGAGAACACTTAAAATTGGCCTGATTATTAAGTAATCTGACACATAAAAAATATAGGAAAACAGAAATATGTAAAACATTAAAGACGAAATATCGTTAATTTTGACTTTAAATTTGAAACTACATACTTGGTTATAAATAAATTACGTTGATGTAATAGATCCTGGCAGATTTAAAAAGGAAATGTCTATACGGGGGGACTCGCGTACGCGAAAACTCTCAATTAGCTCTCTCTCTCTCTCAATTTACTCAATTAGCGTACGCGAAATCCAGTGAAGATTTTTCCCCCGGGGAACTTGATTAATTTATGTACTGATCCGCGGCCGAAGGCCGCCGCGAAGCCGGTGTTGGATGTCTGACGGGTTTAAATCCTGAGCTGCGGCCACAGGCCGCCCACTTACCCCTACTTTTATGTAAAATTACTGTTGTAACGAAGCTGCGTCCCGGGGGAAAAAACTTCACTGGATTTCGCGTACGCTAATTGAGTTTTCGCGTACGCTAATTGAATTTCCGCGCACGCGAGTCCCCCCGTATAGACAGACTCTTTAAAAAATGCCTAAAAACAAATTAAAAATAATGCATAGCATCTGTAAAGCAAAGCCATACATAATTTACAAACCTCCAAATTCTTCATATTCAAATATTGCGGTATTTTCTTTAATGCTTTCCACATGTCGTCTTCTTCAGTTTTTAGAATAAATTTACAAGCCTTGGCCAATCCAATTCCAGGTAACGAGTCCAAGTAATCGCATCCAGACAAAATACACATGCGTAGAAATTTGTCAAAAGTATATTTTTCACTACGGCATCCCATAGCCAAATGTAGTTTATTCGATTCAACAAGTAACCCAGCTCCAGACAAATCCAGCTTAAATATCACATTTCGTGCTCCAAATAATGTTAAATCTGAATCCTCAGTTACTACGTACTGAGCCAAGTCAACTTTATTGAACCAGGCCATTTGTGCATCAGCCTCGTAAGGTGCTACAATGCAATCGACATTCCGACGTCGACATTCGCATATTAGCCTCAATGCCATTTCATGCGTGACATCAACGGAGCGCCTCATATGAGATCGTGCTTCTTCAATCCGTCCTAAACGCAATAATTCGGCTGCTCGTTTTTTTGATTGTTGTCGTGCTTCCCGTCGTCGTTTCTCCGTAAGCGCCTTTGCTGGCAAATGCCCACCGTCAAAGACCAAAATAGGTTTTATATCATAAGATAACAACATTTGTACATACTTCAGACAATACTCCAAATACTGATCAGAATCTTCGCCTCGAGCCAATTTTTCGGCACATGAAAAAACTCCTTTATGCAACCAACAATATGTATCAACCACTACGGTACTGCCACGCAAATCTTTAAGATGAATCTTGGAAGAAGCTTTTTCCAGGAATGGTATCAAACCAGTTATACCCATTTTAATAAAATATTTTTATAACTAAAACATCAATTATTTTCTACACTTCTTTTTCGTATACGAACAATTAGTCAATTTGGCGGGTAAAAATCAGCTGATTGTTACGTTGCCAACGATTGTAAAAGAACGATTCAGAACTAGTGATGCCACTACATGTGTATTTAATCAAATTTGTAGGATTTTTATTTGTTGGTGGAAAGGTAAATTCTCATTTCTTTCTGGTAGAGTTTTTTTCACCAATTAGAAAGGACCTTTCATTTGGGTTTTGCTTCAATTATAGATGAAAAACATTTTAAAAAAAATTTTCCGGATTTTTTTCCAATATAATAGTTTTTTTACAAAATGGTTTAACTAAAAAAAAATATCAAAGTGCTTGCGCAACTTATTTCCGACAGTTCTATTCAGCGATATTATCAATCTCGGATAAATGTAGTCCATACATTACTTCATACAACTGTCATGAACTATAGACTATTCCCAACCTTATGGCACACACCATTTTACCACATTTTACCCAAACTTTTCCTCACGTTATGACGTCACACTAACACCTTTTTGTCCTACATTTTAATGACAGGCCCTGATCTAATTGATAGCCAATGGTCGTTTCTATTCACGAAACATAATAGAAAGAGTTGCGTCATTGTGAACAGCAGCACATTTTGTTTTGACAGACATTTATTTAGTATATTTTTTAACATTTGATTTTATCGAGGACCATACATTTTACAGCACTGATTATATCAATTATTGGTATTGTTCCATATTTGTATATATGAGTTAAATGTTTAAGTACCTTTTGTCTCAAAAAATAACTTGAACTTGAACTTAGTTTTAATTAATGCTTGAAAAAAATTTGTTTTCCAAAAATTCTTACGTTATATTTATTTTCTCTTCCGTTTGTATAAAGTGTAACGGCAAATTAAATTCATCTATCAACACAAAACGATTACGATTGATTACTTTGCAGTTCACTGTCAACAAAAATTTGTTATGGGACTACATTTTATCGTACCTGACACGAAACACACCGGCTAGCAATCGGTTTCCAGGGAGGGGTACTCAACCTTTCGTGTCAAGTCGAAGCCTCCAACAATAAATTTCACATCCGGTTTTACCCGGAAGTGAAATTTCAAAATCAACACAAAAACCCTTCTATCAACCACCAAAACTCTGCAACCGTATTCGCCAGAACTTTCCACCCACCTTCTACACTTCGCCACAAATCCCCAAAAATCCTTACAAATGCCCTAAATCCAAAAAAACTATCCAACCTAATACCCAGAATCCTTGAAACACGCAAAAGAGGAGAAAGATGTTGTACTCCTACGCACCCACCCATCCTGTGTGATATACTACACCTTCATAACCACACCCATATACGACCACCGCTCCAACGATCACTTTATATCATTTGTTGCGTGTATGTCGACTCTGAGCCAGAAATCACCGATACCTAGGTTGCCTCAAAAGCAGATATGACGGTGGGAATGATAGCACTGTTTTTTTTGACGCGTGTATGCAGTTGTGGTAATTTTCGAATTGCGATAGCTTATGGGCGTTGAGTCGTACGATAGAAGGTCCGAGGGTTTTTTTTGGGGAGAACCACGTTCTCTACAAATAATTTTAATCTTTTGTAAAAAAAAAAAGGTTATTTAGAATTTATTTAAAAAAACAAAAGAAGTGATTTTCGTATGATAATTTTATATTGAACTAATTAAACAGTCATTTTTGCAATTTTTCAACAACAGACGAAAGCAAGTGTTAACATGGAAATTGATTACATATGTTTCGGCTACTTCCACATACATATTTATATATTTTCATATATAAACATGTATATAGCCTCATCAGATCAGTTTTAGTTAAATCTTGCCAGAAACCGTACTCGAACCCGTGACTCCGGTTTTCTAATGAAAGAGAACGCGGTGCTTAAGCGATTGTGCTATAGGCCACGAGTAAACTCTCTGAGCAGGATCGCCATTATGCATAACTCATAAGGCTCACTAGCGCCGTCTGTTGTGAAAAATTGCCAAATTGTTAGTTGGTAACACACTCTGGTTTTGAGACATGCTACGCTAGCTACAATTAAAACCTACAAGGGCGGATTTGTTTTCCACATACAATGCAGGCTCTCGAAATTACGAGAATTTTAATGGTAGATAGGCAGGTTCCCCTAGATAAATTATGAAGTTAGTTTATTGACTGTTTTTTATTGCTTGTATAGTACTAATGAAAGTACCAACGCGCTTTTTCTAAATTGAAGTATGATAATTTTATATTGAACTAATTAAACAGTCATTTTTGCAATTTTTCAACAACAGACGAAAGCAAGTGTTAACATGGAAATTGATTACATATGTTTCGGCTACTTCCATTCATTAGTACTATACAAGCAATAAAAAACAGTCAATAAACTAACTTCAGAAGTGATTTTCTTTTGCCGTTTATCGGCGCTTTACCAGTTTTTATAGAATAACTCCTAAAAATATTGATATTTTTTTAAACATAAAAAGAGAGCGTGATTCCCCCATGAAAGGGTTCCGTGGAGTTTTGTTGTGCAGCTCACTGTTCATGGGTTGTCGCGGTTTGGAAGTGTCCACGAGTGTATGTACGCGTCGAGGAAAACACAGCTAATGGTTATGTTTGTCAATTGGGGAAAAATGATGTTCGCAAAATTACATGCTGTGGTAAGGGTGGTCAAGCCTTAACTAGCGATAGTTCCCATTACCTGTTATATCCTGCGGCAAATGTATCTCCAACGAAGCGAGTTCTGATGGGATGAGGTTTTTGATGAAGGCAGAATCTGTGCAGCACAGCGTGTGCGATTCAGTGGAGCGCCATTCCTCACAATGGGTCTGAATATGGACCATCACTGTGTGCGTTCCAATTATGGAAATTGCATGTGACTTGGTGAAGTCTTGATTTTTTTTTATTTTTAATTATTAAAATTGGCATTAGCCTGCCTTGCCGATTTTGTTTTTTTTTTTTCTAAAATGACAAACGTCAAAAAAACTGTTCCAAGTTTCTAAGGCGACGTTCAGCAACATATGAGTCATAAGCAAAGAACAGGGATGGTTTTAAAAATATAGCTTTTTAGCATGTTGGTAGTTTGTTGCAAGGGAAATGGTCTAGGATATGGGGTTGTATTGGTGGATGGAAATGGGTGTTTGTGTGGGGGTTATGATACATTTTACACAATAAGACATAAATGAAAAGTTGTGATCTGTATATTTCCTTCGCCGTGATTTTGCTTTAATTTTGAAATTAGGCTTAGGGTTCACAGGATGAGTCACAGTGAGTTTAATAGAAAAATGAAGTTCAAATTACTAAGTTGTGCGCGGTTCCGTTTCGATGTAAATTTAAAATTTAAGTAAAAAAAAAGTTTTTTTTTGAATTTTAAAGTCATAGTAAGTGGTGTTAAACTTTCATACGTGTTTTTTTTTTTTGTAAAATTTAAAATTTTAGTTTTTCATCGCGGCGTACTATCCCGAATATAACATTTGAGGGGAAAACTGAGTAGAGTTTTTTTATATAAAAGGTAATTTAGCGTTTTCATTTCAAAGTGAATTTTCAGTTAAAAGTTTTTATTTGTTTGGATAGAGGAAAGATCCATAAATATTCATCGTGGATAGAAGGTGGGTGGAAAGTTCTGGCGAATACGGTTCCGGGTAAAACCGGATGTGAAATTTATTGTTGGAGGCTTCGACTTGACACGAAAGGTTGAGTACCCCTCCCTGGAAACCGATTGCTAGCCGGTGTGTTTCGTGTCAGGTACGATAAAATGTAGTCCCATAACAAATTGCAAAAATTGTGCACACTTATTTTCATTTTATTCAACGGCAACTCCATATCGTTATCTTAGTTTAATTTACCATTTTTGTTTACATTTAGCGGCTGGTGATAATTACGTTGGCAACGCACGAAGCAACACAACAAACATCTGACAGTTCAGCGATAGCCAGTGTTGTTAATTTTTTTGCCTAGTGTTTTGCTTTTCTGGTGCTTTTTCTTATGCTTTTTTCCATAAACCATTGTTTTGCCCGTTGCATAGCAGCTTTGTCTATCTTCTATTTTAAAACTTATCGAAGCATTTCCTTTTAATGAGGGCACAGTTGAAGTTCTTTTTTTTTGTTTTGCTTTCCCAATGTGCACAAAAACGGATGAGGATCCGTTTCGAACCCGTTACGAGTTCATAAAGGTATAAAAAACGTAATACGAGGTAACGGATCCATTTCGAACCCGTAGCGTACATCAAAAACGAATTCAAAACGCTGTGCTTAAATAAAAAAAAAAACATTTGAGGCGCTTATTAGCGATTAAAAAAATAAAAAAAAATTATCGATCCGCCTATGGTAGAATTCGAACCCGGGTAATTCCGCAGTGCGGGCCCGTTTCGAATCCGAAATCCGGATTTGCTTTTAAAAATGTTAATGCTGTATATTAACAGAAAAAAACAGTTTTGATGCGCTCATTAGCAATTAAAAAAAAAAGAAAAAAAAAGCAAGAAAAATAAAGGGTAAAAATCCACCTGTGGCAGGGTTCGAACCTGGGTAAATCCGTTTCGTATCCGTAAATACTTCAAATACGAACTCAAAACGGATTTGCTTTAATTAATGTAAATGATGGTAAAAAAATATTTTTTGATTTGTTTTTTTTCTATCTTTTTATTTTATTGCTTATGATTTTTTGTAAACTTTTCAAACTCTGTTTGAAAAAATGTTTTTGATTCCTAATTTGAGTATGCAATATTTTTTATCAAAAGAAGGGAAGAGAAAGAACACAGAATACTGATAAAAAACAACAGAAATTTGTTTTATCAATACAAACTTTAAATCTCAACATCAGATAAGTCTACATCAGATAAGTCTACATCAGATAAGTCAACATCATATCGGTCAATACCCTAGTTGTCTAACGTCTCGTGTATGAAAAAGTGATGTCCCGGGAGCCTGGGTTCGCCTCCCGGCCGGGCTGGTATTTTTTTTTTTTTTTTGTTATTTTGTTTTTTTTAATTAAAAATAAGCGCTTCATCATTTTTCTTTTTTTTTATAAGCAGCATTAACATTATTAAAAGCGAATCCGTTTTGAATTCGCTTTTGATGTACGTTACAGGTTCGAAACGGATCCATAAAAGTAGAAAAAACGATTCGTTTTTTTTTTTAGGAATCTCTCCCGCCAACGGATCAGTAACGGATAAAAAGTACGAAAATATGAATCCGAAACGAGTCCGTTTGGCACACTGGGTTAAGTTAATTCGGCCAATAAGATTTAACTCAATTTTTAAATTCCCTAAAATAAGAATTTATGATCATGAATTTATAAGATTATATCTGTGGACTTTTGACAAAACAACCTAACTCGATTTTGCCAACTTTTCAGGAGAGCAAAGAAACTACTTTGATGCTTCTCAATTCTTTTCTGTATATGAATTGCAACAAATGTTAAAGTTTTTTATAATAAATGAATACTAAACAAATATTTTCCATTAACTTTTTTTGCTCTAAGGTCAATAGTATTTAATAAAATTGAAATAAGATGTTTTCGTCAAATATCACTGGTCTACACGATTTTCGACTGGACCAACCAAATAGTGTTCCTAGAGTTATTTGGTGCGCTGAATTCGAATCTGCAATCGGTTTTTCTCTATCAGGTCAGGTTTTGGAGATAATCGACCTTTTCGATTTTTTAGGTTATAGCTCCATTTTTTCGACATATTTTGAGAAATCCAATTTCGATCGAATATGTTTTTACACTTTTATAGAGAAAAATTCTTAAACTTTCAATAAGTGTTCCAATATCTAAGATCCGATTCAAATTGGCTGAGTTATAGCAACGAAAAGTTCATTTTTATAGTAGTTTTTTACACTTTTTCGTGTTTAAGCCAAATTAAACACGGTTTTTTTGCCAGTCGCTTATTCATAAATATATTTTTTATATTTTAGTTCAATAGTGTATTTAATTACAAATATTTGAAGTTCAATTTTAGTGAAATAAGATTATTTCGATTTTGAATGAATTTGTTCAACAAAAATTTAAAAATAATTTGTGTTTTCTATGAAAATCGAAATGGTCTTATTTCACTAAAACCTTAATAACTTTTTAAAAAATAATCCGATTTTACTAAAATTGAACTCCAAATATTTGCAATTAAATACACTATTGAAGTATGATATAAAAAAAACATATATTTGAATAAGCTACTAGCAAAAAAACCGTGTTTAATTTGGCTTAAACACGAAAAAGTGTAAAAAACTACTATAAAAAAGAACTTTTCGTTGCTATAACTCAGCCAATTGGAATCGGATCTTAGATATTGGAACACTTATTGAAAGTTTAAGAATTTTTCTCTATAATAGTGTAAAAACATATTCGATCGAAATTGGGTTTCTCAAAATATGTTCAAAAAAATGGAGCTATAACCTCAAAAATTGAAAAGGTCGATTATCTCCAAAACCTGACCTGATAGAGAAAAACCAATTGCAGATTCGAATTCAGCGCACCCAAATTACTTAAGAAACATCATCCTCTTCTCCAGTCAAAATTTTTGCGGAAATTTGTCGACCAGTGTATTTTTTATTTAAAAAATTCTGCTTCTTTCCACAGAAAAAGTAACTTATTTTGAAAAAGTGCTTTTGTCAAATTTTTTTTTGCCATTTAACCTATATCTTATCTCGAATTCAGATGTTTTGTGAAGAAAAAAACATTTAAGTTGTTTTGTGAACAGCATTTGTAAAAGTTTTTTGTTGTTGCAAATGCTTGAAATTTTTAACCTATTTGAGATAAGATGTTCGTAATTCGTAATAAGACATCGAGATAGGTTGATTTTTAATTCTATAACTCTGCAACTAAAAGTCATAGAGATATGGCAATTTCACCAAAAGAAGCGTATTTAAGTTTTATGTTTATGATTAAAATCCTGGAAAATTGTCTTATTTCGAGTTAGGTTGTTTTGTCAAAAGTCCACAGATATGCTGATTTTAGCTGTATTGCCTCATAGTTACGATAAGATACGCTTTTAATTAAGAACAAATTTAGGAGTTAGTTAAATGTAAAATGAGTTGAAAATCTCACGTTTTCCAACTCTTTAATAGAGAACAAAACAACATTTATGTACAACCAATTGGCTTGGTAATATTAAAAAAAAAAATAAAAAATTTCCAACGCAGATATATCTTATAAAACATTCGATAAAGTGCAGCCAACTTAACAAAAAATGTAATGAGAACGAAAACATAACACAGATATGAATTTAAAATGTAATTCAACAAATTTAAATTAAATTTAAGGCAGATAAATAGTTACATTAGTTTTGTGATATGGGACATTCTTTTACAAATCGAACATCAAATTAAACTTCACATTTTAGAATCGTCTGAAAATTTTTTTACTGCTTTAGTTTAGTAAATTAGTCGACACGTGTATCGGCATTTTGGCAAATAATTTTTTTTTTTGCAATTAGAACCATTCAAAGTTTTGGAAAAATTGGATAAAATACAAAAACACCTTGTATTCAAAATGCATTATCTCCGGTTCTACTGAACGGATTAATATAATTTTTTTGACATATTTTTCCTTTTTACAAGAGCTTTTTATATAGCTATTTACATCCTTTCTATTTTGTTAATTAACTTGTGGTAATAACAATTTAATTGTTTAAACAATATTTTCATGTTCGCGCCCAACACGAAGAAAATTTTAAAAAATACTACCTTGTGCGCTGTCCTTTTATCTAAAAAACGCATATCTTAGAAAACTGGACACTTTAATAGATCCAAAGTTATTAAATATCTCACGGTGTTCAAACGACAGATTTAAATAAAATTTCAAATTACCAATTTCACTGTTCAACGGCAAAAAATTATCTGAGTTCAGACCATGAAATTATTATTCCTTGCTATTGACATAAAAGAACTGCATTTACAAAATTTTTCCATCACGTCTCAATTTTCAGATAAATTGACAAATCAAAAATCACGACTTACATCCGCGCGAAATTAAATTAAAAAATTTTTATCCGTCAGATTTTTAAATAAAAAATGTCAAACGATTCAGAAAATAGCAACAATTTCAAATCTGAAAAAAATTTTGAAATCGGCCCGGCAGATTTTTTTGTATGCCCGTTTAATTGAGAAAATGTTCTGAAAAAACCATAAACCAACCATCTCTAATTACATAAATCTTGCCTAAATCAATACAAAATTAAAAAAAACTCTTCACAAGTTTGTGCGTCATTATTTTAACTTTATTTTGATATCAAAAACTTAAGGATTGGACCATGAAAAACCAACTTATTTCCTTTTGAACAAAAAATGTACATACAGGAAGTCATACAAGTACTTTCATTTCCAAGTAGTTATGATACAAAAATTCAATAGCTTTTGTATGACTTCCTGTATGTACATTTTTTGTTCAAAAGGAAATAAGTTGGTTTTTCATGGTCCAATCCTTAAGTTTTTGATATCAAAATAAAGTTAAAATAATGACGCACAAACTTGTGAAGAGTTTTTTTTAATTTTGTATTGATTTAGGCAAGATTTATGTAATTAGAGATGGTTGGTTTATGGTTTTTTCAGAACATTTTCTCAATTAAACGGGCATACAAAAAAATCTGCCGGGCCGATTTCAAAATTTTTTTCAGATTTGAAATTGTTGCTATTTTCTGAATCGTTTGACATTTTTTTTTTTAAAAATCTGACGGATAAAAATTTTTTAATTTAATTTCGCGCGGATGTAAGTCGTGATTTTTGATTTGTCAATTTATCTGAAAATTGAGACGTGATGGAAAAATTTTGTAAATGCAGTTCTTTTATGTCAATAGCAAGGAATAATAATTTCATGGTCTGAACTCAGATAATTTTTTGCCGTTGAACAGTGAAATTGGTAATTTGAAATTTTATTTAAATCTGTCGTTTGAACACCGTGAGATATTTAATAACTTTGGATCTATTAAAGTGTCCAGTTTTCTAAGATATGCGTTTTTTAGATAAAAGGACAGCGCACAAGGTAGTATTTTTTAAAATTTTCTTCGTGTTGGGCGCGAACATGAAAATATTGTTTAAACAATTAAATTGTTATTACCACAAGTTAATTAACAAAATAGAAAGGATGTAAATAGCTATATAAAAAGCTCTTGTAAAAAGGAAAAATATGTCAAAAAAATTATATTAATCCGTTCAGTAGAACCGGAGATAATGCATTTTGAATACAAGGTGTTTTTGTATTTTATCCGATTTTTCCAAAACTTTGAATGGTTCTAATTGCAAAAAAAAAATTTTTTAGCCAAAATGCCGATACACGTGTCGACTAAATTGATGAGAAAATACTATATAAAAAAATTTACCCGATTTAAAAATTCGAAAAAAAAATTTTCCCGAAATCCGTTCGATTTGTAAAAGAATGTCCCATATGTATGGCATTTGAAAATGTTTTTTTATGATTTTAATTTTAAAAAAAACAATGGCCCGTAGTTACAGACAAATTGCAACCAGGTTTTAAGAACTAAGAGTGTGTAAAAACGCGGACTAAATTAAGTTCAAATGTTTTTATTATAAAAAATTTTTTATTTTAATATTAAAATAATAAAAAAATATTGAGAACTATGTAAAAACTATCGATTTTATAAGAACATCAAAAATTAACGGGAAATCATCGAATTTTATTCATGCATTTTCTTATACCTGTATAATTACTTATTCGGCTTAAAACAGAAATAATACTATTATATATCATAAAATAATTTAATTTATCTTACCTTTTTCAAATACTATAATATATTAGTTATATAGTTTTATAAAACTCAAATAATATTTTTTTTTTTTAGAAATATTAAAAACCCACTAATTGTTACCCACTTGCCAAATGGGTATGTTCTTAAGATTTTGAATTCTCTTGACTCGAAGAAGACAGATTTTGTGGATGCACAAAACCAACTTATGCTTTATTTATGTATGTAAATATAAAAAAACCACAGAATTTTTATGTTACTAAAAGAAATTATGTATTACAGCAAAGCAGAGCATACTGTGTCCTAAGCCGATTGCAAACGTGAATGGAAAATACTTTTCAATTGAACATATTAACGGAGTCGATCATGTAGTGAGGCTACTTGATTATGTTCCCGGAAAAATATTTCATCAGGTGCCAAAAACCAATTATTTACTATTCCAGAGTGGTGAATACATTGCAAAAATTGATCGAGCATTAAAGGTGATTAAATATATTCAGTACGGGATGTGGAAACGTTAGGTGATACAACACTGTATCCAAGTAGTTCAAGTAGGAAGTTTTTGATTTAACGTCTGAGCCAAGCAGTTGCTAGCCGTTTTCTATTTTTGTGTCGAAATACATAGTTACAAATTGAAATTTTTTGTCGAATAACGGCACACTAAAAATATTTTATATTATTTGCGGTACAACTGTATATAAAAAATCTCAATGCAAGGTCATGGTTGATGGTCATCAATCGGCCCAAATGTCGAAAACAATTTTCTCTGGTTCTTTCTGATTTTTTTTTATGTTGAGCATCAGTTAAATCAATAACCGATATACTTAACTGTTTCCGAAGGCAACAGATTACGGTAAAAAACGCAATCGTTTTTTTTTTTCTACGTACTACAGTTACCTCGTTATTCATATCTCTTTTGGTACTTTCATTAGTACTATACAAGCAAAAAAACAGTCAATAAACTAACTTCATAAATTATCTAGGGGAACCTGCCTATCTATCATTAAAATTCTCGTAATTTCGAGAGCCTGCATTGTATGTGGAAAACAAATCCGCCCTTGTAGGTTTTAATTGTAGCTAGCGTAGCATGACTAAAAACCAGAGTGTGTTACCAACTAACAATTTGGCAATTTTTCACGACAGACGGCGCTAGTGAGCCTTATGATTTATTCATAATGGCGATCCTGTTCAGAGAGTATATTCGTGACCAATAGCGCAATCGCTTAAGCACCGCGTTTTCTTTCATTAGAAAACCGGAGTCACGGGTTCGAGTACGGTTTCTGGCAAGATTTAACTAAAACTGATTTGATGAGGCTATATACATGTTTATATATGAAAAATATATAAATATGTATGTGGAAGTAGCCGAAACATATGTAATCAATTTCCATGTTAACACTTGCTTGCGTCTGTTGTTGAGAAATTGCAAAAATGACTGTTTAATTAGTTCAATATAAAATTATTATAACAATTATTTTTTTTATAGCTATTGAGATTGTAGGCAAAGTTGCTAGTTGGTGACAATTCCGCCAAAATTATAAATTTATTTTCTTAATTTGGTTATCATTGTTTAAATTTTATTGCACAAATTGATGGGAAAAGGCCGAAAATATATTTGGGACATGACCAGAGGAGTCCCCGACCCCTCTAAGTGACCGTTTTGGGCCCATATTTGTAAAAAAATTTTATTGCACCAATCGATGGGGAAAGGTCGAAAATAGATTTTGGACATGACCAGGGGCGTCTTCGATCCCTCTAAGTGATCGATTTGGGCTCATTTTTGTAAAAAAATTTAATAAAATTTTTTCTCTCTTTCTTATCCAATACATAAAACCAATAATTACGTAGTACGTTTAGCTGAAGAGAATTGTACGCATAGCTAATCTAACCGAAAACTGAATGAGTACGTAAACAAGTAATTTTTTGGTAACTGTGCAGACCTTTATTGAGCTTTGATTGGCTTTTTGGGAAATGTGTTCCACGGTCTGTTGCAATTACGGCCAAATAAGGTTAAATGCGATTTGGTACAGATAAAAATTAAGGTTTTCCATAAAACGTGTAATTGGCTCAAAAACCGCGTGAACTTTTCGCGGCTGAAGCTCAATATTTTTTACAAAATTTACACAAAAAAGCCGATTACCACAACACATCTTATTTTTTTTTTTTTTTTGTGTTTTTTTAAAACCCCCAAAACCCCAAAAAAAAAATTTGAGTTCAATCATTAATTTAATTTAACTGGTTATTTTTATTTGTTGTAATACGCAACTGAATTGGAAAGTGTACAAATTGCTCACCCTTTTTTTGCCGAATTTGTCGAAACAGGCTTTCCACCTAATCATATTTACTCGGTAATACATAACCTTTAGCCCATGGACCACGAACCATTTTCTATTTCTTCTACATTTTCTTGACATGTTTCTTGGATTTTTGGTGCAGCAAAATACAACAGCCATGCAAATTTTTCTTCATTGTCGGTTACTTTCCCAGTCCTTAAACAATATTCAAATAATTTGACTCAGCATTTACAACCATAACCACTGTTTTCATTAAATTTATTCGAATCGGAAAATATTTTGTAATAATTTCATTAGTCTTATAATTTTGATTTTTTTAAATTATTATCTCAAAAATCTTTTCATTAATTATTTCATTATTATTTTTGAAATTTTCAGTAACCCAAATATTCATCAACCGTAAAAAAAGTTATAGGCAAAAGTGTAAAAAAACATAAGAATTTTTGTTTCAACACTATTAGCATAATCAATTTTTTTAAATTTTTTCAATACTTTTTTCAATGGGATATTTAATTCTCTACAAAAAGTTTCCAATGAACAAGATGAGTATCTTCTTAATTTACATTTTGGTAGCTCTGGCAGTTTGTCCCGTTGGGAGTTTACAGTACAAGTACACGATAATAATTGAAACTACATAATAAAATTCGTATTTCTTTTTCATTCTCTAGTTTTTCAAGCATGAAGCTTACGAAACTCACAGAACAACTTGGATGTTACAATCGATATCGCAATTGAAAGACTTTATTTACGTTTTGAAGGACCACACACGCAAAGCAATGGTTGAAGAAATTATTGCATCTTTCGAGACCAATGTCTTAACAAAACTTGATAGCTTACAATTGCAGATAATACATGGCGATTACAATGAGCAAAATATAATTGTCGAACAGCCGGATCCACAAAAGGATGACTATAAAGTAAAAGGTGTAATCGACTTTGGTGACACAAATAAATCTCCAGTTATTTTTGAAATCGGCATTGCTATGACCTATATGATGATGCAAGCTAAGTCGCTTGAAAGTGGTGGTATATTTTTGGCTGGTTACAACTCAATTTATCCAGTCTCTTCGGAGGAGAGAGATCTTCTCAAATATTGTGTTGCCGCACGTTTGGCACAGAGCTTAGTTATGGGCGCATATACGCATTTGCAAGATCCAACAAATGAATATGTTTTGGTTACCCAAGAAGAAGGTTGGAAGTTAGTAGAAGAACTATGGCGTGAACAGTTTACAAATATCGATGAAATTTGGCAAACAACATCCGATAAATACCTTACACAGAGCATAAAATAGATGCATATTAGAATGGTCCAGAATAGAGGAAAAGTATTAAAATATCAAGGAGAGTTCGAATTATCTGAATCTCTGCTTCTTAAAACTGACGAAAATATTTTAATATGATAAAAGAAATGATTAGGTGTAACACGCTAAATCTTTTGAATTGGAAGTGATTTACAAAATTAAAATTTTTGTTTTTTTTTTTTAGTATGTACTAACAAGTCTATTTTTCAAACTTGAAATTATAAATTAACTTATTACTTTTCTTTTTTGCAGTTTTTTAAACATAGGATTTTAATCAATTATTAACCTACATTTTTTTATATCCATCAAACTTTTTTTGGAAATTTTGTGCTATATTTTATCCAAGAAATGAGCCCACACTTTATAAATTTTTATTAAGTAAAATTTTCAACTTCCTAAAATTAATCTAATTAAAATTAAGCACATATTGACAATTTTTTTATTTGTTTTATGTTAACGCAATTTTCTTCAGTTGTAAGAGCTTAAGATCCAGAAAAACCAAGCGCACCAAGTTAAATAATGACGGTTTTGGACCAGTCGAATGCGAGTAGTATTATCCGTCAATTAGTGCACAAAACCAGTTTTATGCATGATTTTTAATTTGCTTATAGTAAATTTCAAATATTATACCATATGTTAAGCATTTACATATTTGTTAATAAAGCTTTATCTACAAAGTATACATATTTTTTGATGAAGCATAGCGAGCAAATTGAATTATCTCCAATACTTACCCGATTCATGTATTTATTTATTGATGGCCTCACAAAAAGATTGGGATCCCCTGATCTTGGATTATGAACCAGTACTGTAGCTGATAAAGGTTTGTTTAGGGATGATCTGCGGCCTCGATTTGTTGCAATTGACGATCTGAATTTTATGCCTTAAATCTTGCAAATTTCTTTCTTGGGGTATAGCCGCATTTGTCTTTTAGCCAGAAGGTTTTTAATTCTGTATTAAGAGAGTTAAGAGTAGATTTTACGAAAATGAGCCTTGCTTGCCGTTGATATTTAGATCTTTTTTTTTAGTAAATTATGGTTATCGCTAGTATTGCTTCGCCTGTAGGCCACGCGCCCTGAGTTCTTTTCTAATATACGTAACGCGTCAGGGGGATCGGACGATTTGTTACATGGGAATGAAAGGGTCATAAACTACGTTACGTAAAGTCGATTTTATAACTTTATGCTGCAATAAATTTAAATTACCAAAATTAATATTTGTTATGTTACAAGGGGGGCGGGGGTGTTTTCGTTGCGTTACGACCGGGGAGGGGGGAAAAATGGTCGAAAATTGCGCTACGTAATATGTGAACGTTTCATTTTAGAGAAATCATAATATCATGAAATAACAACCCCACATTTAAAACTATTGTACACCAATTTTGTAGCTTGTTAAAGTATTTTTCATTTAACACCAATATTTTATTAATCCGTTCAGGTTTTTTAAATTCAGTATTTGGGCAACCCCGCTCGCGATGGCTCGACGTCGCTTAATATCGCTTATCGCTCGTTATTACTTGCTCATAAGCACTTCCATAAATGCTTTTGGCAGCGATATCGCTAGAAAGCTCACCTAGTCTCGCCGTCGTTTGTCGCTCGTGCCATAAACGCAGCCTTAAATGGCAAATGCGAGATTAATGTTCACAATCTTTTAAGTTTGACTTAACGCTCTGCTCAAACGCGCAAACAGTGCAACAAATTAATGGAAAGAGATCCCGATCCCGATAGCGATTCGAATTCAATAATAGCAGTAGTTCTTACGAAATTCGTATCTACCATGGATTCAGTTATAGGTCTAATAATGTATATTTCAAAATAAGCATACAAACTATTAAGTAAAGGCAGGCCTGACGAGAAGGGGGGGGTACGGGGGAATTCCCCCGGGCCCGGAGTTTTTTGAAGGGCCCGGATTTAAGCAGAAAGAATATCTTCATTAATAAAATTTATTGTATGATATTAACGCTCATCTAGAGGAAATGGACCCAACCGACGACAACGAAATAAGCACTTGGGAAAAAACCCGGGCCCTCAAAATTATTATTTTCTTTTTTTTCAAATGAAAAAAAAACAAAGATTATACATTGTCTGCTCACTTGAGCTTTTTGGACAAATCTAATAAATTTTTTTGGTTGACTTAACTTACAACATTATCATTCTAAACTCTTCACTTATACATTTTCCATATTTTTATTTAAGAAAATAATTTTTTCCAAGTTCGTGCTTCTAAACCTTCGTGTGATTTACGGCTCCTCATGGGCCTCTAAATTAAGGGCTTTTGTGGCTAGGTTCGGGATCGCATGAAAATCGATTTCAAAGCCGAGCCCATCGCTTGTAAGTAGAGCCCCGCGGGACATGAATAAGACTCGAGCCAACGCCCATCTTTACTCTCAACTATAAAAAAATAAAACTAATAAAATTCATATCCTTTTACACGCTACATAACTTAAAGACTTTAAGGTACCGAATCTTGCCTTTAGGAAAATATTATTTGTTGAAAGGAAAATTATACAAGACCATTTCATAGCTCATTTTGAAGACAAAAATCAGTACTTTGAGACCAGATTCATGCCTTACAAATTAGTATTTTTAATTAACATTTTCTTTTTAATTAATTTAAATTAAATTCCTACAACATAGGCTTTTCAGAATAAATATTTCGCCATTTGAAATTTACAAAAAAAAACCAATTTCTAGTCATGAAAATTTTCTTAAAAAATTGCTATTTTAGTTCCAAAACAGCAACAAGTCTAATACTTGCACCGAAATCTCCTAAGAATATAATGTTGGCCTAGTTATACTCAACAAAAGTTGAATTAATGACATCTCCGAAAAAACCAATGTCTCGAAGTTACGGGCAGTTAAAATGATTTTCCTTTTTTTAGTATATTTTTCAAGCTTTGATCGAAGACTGGCCGAAATCTTATTTTTTGACTTTTCTTTCATTAATATGGGCGGGAAGCAAACAAAATCACAATTTTGCACATTTCATATATCTCTTGGGTTAGTATCGAATAAAAAAAAAAAAAAACTAGTAGTAGAGGGGGCCCGGTATATACATAATTACCTCCGGGCCCGGATTTTCTCTCCACGCCCCTGAGTAAAGGCATACTTTAGATAGCTATAATGCACTTTTGTTAAATATTGACGAGTAATAACATTAGTTTACAGCCAAAATAACTTTGAATATCATTGTATATTTTATGTGTAAAATTTGCTGGTGATTTCGAAAATCAGATTATTTTTTTATACTCTACACCCAAGATATATGCACCTTGTTACGCAGAGAAGGGGGCGTGGCAGATATAGAAAAGTACATATATTCTTGACCACCGTCACCTCCTGAGGCGATATATCCATGTCCATCTGTCTGGCTGGCAGAGTGGCTAGGAAAACTGAACAAGATAATTCAATGAAATTTAGTACACTGCCGCCGTCGTCAAAATTAGCTCGTGGGATTGAAAATGAGCAAAATCGGTCAACGGATACGCCTGCCGCCCATACAAAATATATATTCAAAATGCAACTTTAGGAGTATTTTTTACGACAATGCAACCGACATACACATAAATACTAAGAATTGTAAGCGCAAGCTCTGATAAAAAACTGATCGAATTCGGACAAGAGGGCGTGGCTCCTCCTATATAAGCAAAAGCTTCAAAATGCTATACTGAACGCGTTTTTTGAGATAATCGGACTAAATTTTACTCAAACACTAAGAACTATAAATCCAAGCTCTCAGCTGGGTGAAATCGTACAAGAGGGCGTGGCACTTCCCATATAAGCAAAATTTAAAAAATACGGCAACTTTAAAATACTAGCGGCCACATTTTGATAGGCAACACGCCAAAAATATATTCTCCCATTCATAAATATATGTAAAAATTAGATTTTAGCTAAAAACTCGATCGATACGTTTTTTTACTGCCGGATCTAGTACTATAGGTTTCAAAAAAAAAAAAAATTCCAATTTTTTGCCGATTCGCATAAATTGACATTTAAAAGTTGTTTTCCAGCTGTTTTCACGAAAACTTATTTTCACACGTAAGCCCCTTTTTCATATACCAGGTCACATATACCTATTGACTAAAAATAAAACAATGTCGCAAATTTGACTCCAATAATATTTTCGTACACTTGAACTTTTGTTCTTTTTTGCTGAAAATTTTCCTTTAAAAATAACGGTTTTTAACAAAGAGTGATACACGTAACAAGGCAAGTGCCAATTTGATGAGTTTTGATCAAAATTTTTTAAAATTACGCCTGGTAAATACTTGTTAGTTGAAGAGCGTAAGCTTTCATTAGATCTACACGTGAAGAAGCAAAAATCATACGCTGTACAAGCCAAACTATTGTCCCGCAACCTCTCTATTATCCAGTGTGCCATTTGCCGCTTTAAATAAACACACATGGAGATCGGCTGCAAATCAAGCGTATAATCGCCGTGGATCCGTTTATAACTGCACAGAAACTAAGTGCAGAGCTCCTTCAATCCAATCAAAACGAACTTCATCTAGAAACCATTAGAAATCCCGTGATTGATGCCGCACTTAGATCGCGCAAGCCTCACTATCCCTAGTATTTATGTTTATTTCGGTTGCGTTATCGTGAATAATGCTCATAAAATTGCATTTTGAATATATTTTTGGTGTAGGAGGGAGGCAAATCCGATGACCGATTTTGCTCATTTTCAATCCCGCTAGCTAACTTTGACGATGCAGGCAGTGAACCAAATTTCATCGAATGTTAAAAATATTTCCTCATAGCCACACTGTGGGCTAGGATTTTTTTAAATCTTTAAATCGGCAAAATCCAAAAATTATAGTTTTGAATTTTTGATTTTTATGTCAGTTATTTGAAAATATATAAATTGTTATTGGTATCGTCACCATAGAAAATCAATTTTCTATGATCGTCACATTCATACTTTTGAGTGTATATTCGTCAGAAGTTTGTCATTTTTAGTGCGTTTTTGAAAAAATATTTGTTCGAAAATAGATGCGTTCCATTTATCTGCGAAAATCTTATAATCTGGAAGAAAAGACGAAAATAGTTATCTACCCTGGAGATCGCCGGTTTTTACATATTGCAGATAAAGGACTAATCTATTGAGACCCAAAATTATATTAATTAGCTTGCGCACAGGTGCGCCAAAAATTTTGTGTACGTCAATCTAATGCGATGTGAATTGAAAAAATTTTTTTCAATTAATGCATTTGTACATACAATTTCATAAATACTTTAAAGTTCTAAATATGCAAATAGCTACTTTCGTGTCTCTATATTGTTATTTAAATCCTTGATTCGTAGGATTTGAAGGCAAAAACCAGAAAAATCCATATTTAAAAAATAAACTTAGTAGAAAAATAAATTTACTTTCGAGCATCAATTTTCTCTCCAAAATTTATATGAAATTGGAAATCAGTAGGCCCGAAAACTTAAAAATTGCCTTTTAATACTTGAGTTAAGGGGTTTCCGTAATTTTGCTGATTTTAAAAATTCTAGCCCACTGTGAGCCAGCCAGTCAGACGGACATGGCTATATCGACTTAGGAGGTGGCGCTGATCAAGAATATCAGGCCTGTTCCGTAATCCGCGTGGTTTTAATTAATTTACAGTTAGGAGACTTTTTGATGAAAATGGTAAGTCACACGATAAAAAGTATCAGAATCTTTTTGTGGGAAATTACAGGTTCTACAAATAATATTCATTTGTATTTACGAAAAAGTAACTGTTTCGGAAATATTCGATAAAGTCGAATTTTTCGACTTTTTGCGGTTTTTTAATAATATTTCCTAAACGGTTATTTTTTCGTTACTGCCAATCAATGTTATTTGGATTACGGAACAGGCATGTATATATATACTTTTTCATACCTCCCAGGCCTCCTTCTCTGCGTTACAAAAGGAAGGACAAAGTGAAGATACTCTGGGTGTAGGGCATAAAAATGCAAACTGGAAAGTCCTGACTGATCTCCTTTAGGAGATATTGAATTTTAACCAATGTCTTTCAGCTTTTTATTAAAAAATTGAATTTTTGCATATTAAAAAAAAAAAAAACAAACAGATGCAACTAGTCATTTTGAATGTACTTTTGATGCTGAATCTGAATCAAAATCGCTCTATTACGTCTGGATTTTGAGATATCCTAGTCCAAATCTTAAAAAAAACTTTATATACCTCCAAAATTGACAAAAACCGTGTTTTTGAGCTATGTTTTTAGCATAGAGCATTTCCGAGAAAGAAAAGATAGAAATATAGTTCAGTGTGTTTTAAAGAAAAAATCACTTCTTTAAACTGTCAAATCAGATTTTATTTTTTAAAATTATGTTGTCTTATTATATTGTCACTCTTAGGCCAGATTCACGAAAGTGCAAATTTTTCAGTTTTGGACTAATGTGGTTTTCTTTTACAAAATAGTTAAATAAAGATAAGCCAGAAATATGAAAGCGATATCTGAAGTAGTTTAGCAACAAATGCTTAGTTTATAAACCAAAAAAGCAAAATTTTCATATAATTTTAATATTTTTTTTTAAGAATTTTTAAGTGTGTTACTTAATGACATTTTATATATAGAAAATTGATTTTTTAATTGAACTTTTAGTCATATATTTGCAAAGATCGATTTACATATAAATCTATCAATGCATTTTTCTAACACATAATTATGACAAATCAAGGAACGGATTAAAAACACGGCTATAGTGACATATGTTTCGTCTTTCGCCACAAAGACTCATCAGACTATTTTTGTTGTAATTATAATTATATTTATTTTACTAAATTAATTATAATTGAAAAATTGCAAGTTTGAAAACTTTTTGTGGTTTTTGGTCTGGGCGGGAATCGAACCAAGGATCTCCAGGTTGGTAGCAGCAGTCGTTACCACTACACCAGCCTTGCCCTGCTGCGAAGCCGACTTTTGCCAGTTTTGTTTGTGTGTTAATACGTAACAACTATACCAAATATCAATAAATAACACAACAAACAATTATGATATATTAATACGTATTAACACACAAACAAAACTGGCAAAAGTCGGCTTCGCAGCAGGGCAAGGCTGGTGTAGTGGTAACGACTGCTGCTACCAACCTGGAGATCCTTGGTTCGACTCCCGCCCAGACCAAAAACCACAAAAAGTTTTCAAACTTGCAATTTTTCAATTATAATTAATTTAGTAAAATAAATATAATTATAATTACAACAAAAATAGTCTGATGAGTCTTTGTGGCGAAAGACGAAACATATGTCACTATAGCCGTGTTTTTAATCCGTTCCTTGATTTGTCATAATTATGTGTTAGAAAAATGCATTGATAGATTTATATGTAAATCGATCTTTGCAAATATAAATATATGACTAAAAGTTCAATTAAAAAATCAATTTTCTAATTTTAATATTTTTAAAAATTTCAAACAGCAATAACTAAAAATTAATAATTTTCACTTTCGTGAATCTGGCCTAAGATTGACGATTCGGAGCATTGTGTTAGGAGTTCAATCCCAATGGGGGACAGTTATTGTTTTTTTAAATTTTTTTTTTTCTTTTAATAATCAACGCTTACCTCGTTTTAGTTAAGCAGAGGTAAGCGCTTACTCCCTAGGACATACAATGAAACGATCGATGCTTCTTATGGAACGTAACTGCTTGGTGCTGACAAATACATAAATGCTAATGAAAAGCTTTTAAATCAATCTTTTCCCCTTGGTCGAAATTGATTTTTAGAATACAAATAAACCACGATTGCGGCCACGCGGTTCTAGCTAAGAGAATGAAACTTGGTACTGATAATACTTGGGGTCGAAGTGTGATTGAGATTCAAATTCAGGCGGATAGTTTCAGAGTCTACAAAGGACAGACTGTCTGATTTGCGATCCGATCTAAATCACGCTGTCCACTTGCTTAAGGTGGTCAAAACGAACTCTAGTTTTTTAATTGAACCAAGTAAAACTGGACTGCAATGGAATAAACGGCGTTAAATTGAAGCGAAACAAATATAGAATCAATCGGGGTCGTGGGGTGAAAATTCCTTATATTTTGCAATTTTAAATTTATCCATCTGATTGAGCACCTTCGATTTCCGGCCATTTACATCAACTTATTGTTAATGTTTTATAGGAAACCGCATTTGAAATATTTTTGTTGATTTGTTTATGTTTGTTTTTCATTAAATTAAATTTTTATCACTGTCGAATCTGTCAGTGAAAACTTTTGCTTGAGGTGTAAAAAAACTTTTCACATTTTTTAAAATATTTAGTGAAAAATGCTGAGCTACAGCCGTATGAATAAAAACAAAAGAAATGTTTTTATGTATTTTTATTTTCAATATTTCGGCTTAATTTTTAAGCCATCATCAGGAAAAAATTTTAAACAATTTTTCATAACTCTTGTCGTGCAAGCAATGTCTTTCGTCCGTTGTCTAGCTATCGACTGATTAAACGACAAGAATCGCTTTTACGGTGAAGTGATAAAAAATCTTTTCACTTCGACTTTTCACTGAACCAGAATCGACCCCTTGGCCTAAGAGTGACGATATGTAACTTTTGTTTTAACATTATCTTGTCTTGTCATATAGTTAAAGCTTGCAAAAAAAAGCATTTTTTTAACATTTATCAAAAATGCAGAGCAATTATGCGATTGGATTCAGATTCAGCATCATACAGTTCATTGGAATTGAGTAGCTTTACATCTGTTTGTTCTTTTTTTTAATTCGTCAAACATTTTTTAATAAAAACCTTAAAAAAACATTGGTTAAAATTCAATATCTCCTGAAGATTAGCCATGACCTTCTGGTTTGCATTTTTTTACTCTAGAGACATGCACCCAACTTTCATTTTTTTTTTTTTTTTTTTCAAATTAAAACCCATTGGAGTCCATAAAACAAGAACGGGACCAGCTATGAATTTGAATGTAACGTCACTTTATCATGCATCAATTACTTAAAACAACCCCATTTCTAGAATTTTTCTAATTACAATCGCGTTAAGCTACTACAGCTAATAGCCTTCTTAGCCATTTTGCAAAAAAAAAAGCTATAAATCAAATTTAAAGCTTTTTATAAAAATTTCTGATATATGGGATAAAAAACATGCAAGTTAATATTAGTTATGTATTGTTTCATATCCCGTTGCTTTATCACACTTTCACGACATACCCCATCAGCCTACATAAAAATAAACATGTACACCTGCATATAAATATTCATACAAATCAAAGATGGGATGTTTGAAAAATTGTAACCTAGCATGCTGTTTGGCTCGGACAAAACACTAACAAAAAACATGCAATTACGCAAAATATGTCAAAAACATCATAACAAATGATGACTAGACAGTTAACTGCAGTTATTTTTTAATCTAAGTTTGAGTTGACCTCTTGACAAGTTAACATTATAAAATTCACAATTATTGAAAAGGGTTGTCATGCGATTAAAAATGTTATAAAAGTTTAATATGATGGAAAACACCTTTTCCCCATACATTTTTGTAAGAAAGAGTAATTCCGCGAGCGGCACGCTATATTGGAAGCTTTTGAATTTTTTTTATCTGATTAATAGCCTCTAAGCCCGTCATTTTGAAGGGTCCCTTCTTAAAAACAATGAACTTGGTAAATAACGGACACCTTTATATTTGTATACAATTTTAGCTCGTTTAGTAAGAAAAGATGTTAACATAAATTATTGCTCTCGGCTTGTTAGGAATTTTTCACAAAACGATAAAAATGCATCCCCTATATAAAAAAAAAATACACAAAATGATATGCCAGCTGTGGTTGTAAACGAAGTTGCTACCGGGCTAGCTAGTATTTCGTATAATCGACTTTGTACATATATTAGCCAAATGATGTTTTGCAACTTTTTTATTTTTTTTGGTATAGTTTCACTTTTATTTAATTATTTATGTTTGTAAACGATATTATTACTTTATCGAACGGTGTTATATCACACTTGTGAAAGCAAGTTTTATTTAAGGGCATTAAAATAATGTAACCTTTGTTAACATTCATTTTCTCTTTTAATCCTTATACGCTTCGGTGGGATTCACGCTAGGATTTATAGTTGTTATAGATGGAACAGGCGTTGCTGTTACAGTTTGCTGCTGCTGCTGCATCGTTGCAGCGGTAATTCTAGGCGCAGACAATGCCTGACGTTGCCTAGTTGTAGGTGCTGTCACTGATGAACTCTGCTGACGTCGACGTTTCTTCATAAATACAAAGGAGGAGTTCAACATTTGTTGTTGCGCTTGCGCCGATGTACACACATTTCCACTTAGCAATGTAACAACTGTGTTGCTTCCTCCAGTTAAAAAACTAGATGCCATGGTAGAATCTAACCAAGGTAATGCAAAATGTGTATTTGTATTTAATTTTGGGATCACTTCACCAAACGCTTGTACTGGTAAATCATTCATAAAGCACACAGTTTGTATTGCATCAGGCTGCGGGTAAAAACTTAGCATCGGCTGTTGTTCCGTCGTATTTTGAAGCTCATCTTTGCAATGGCGACGCTTTAATTTTTCTATACGTCGTTGTTCGCGTATTTGTTGCACATCCCATTTCTTCCGTCGCTTTTCATCTACTTCTAATTTAGCATGCCGTTTCAAAAATGTATCATCTGATAGATCTTCAGTTCCTTCAATGCAATAAGAAACAGATATTTCATGTTCCGTCCATTTAGGTATCTCAAGCATTGGTGAGTCGTCTTGAAGCGCATTAATATCTTCCTTTGTAAATTCGTAATCACTGACAAATTCTGCATCTTCCCATTCACGTGTGCAATACTTTTGTTGAGTACTGATATAGCCACAACGTCGTGCTTTTGAATGGTGATGATGGTGATGTGATGTACTAGGATGTATCGGTGGTGCAAGCGTATGCGGATGCTGTTTTCCGTCCTTTGGTGATAAAGTAAAAGCCGGAGATGAAATTGATGTAATGCGCTGCAAAGAAAGAACATTTTAAAATAAATAAACAACTTAGGAAACAGTCCAATGAGTAAATATTTTTACAATGCGAAATTTATAGCATTCAAGGTCGTTAAGGTAATGTTAACACAAAAAATAATTATAAGAGTGTATTTGGTGTTATTCTATCTATTCGCAAGGTGTTTTTAAAGGATAAGTTTCTGTAAAATAACTGCATGCAGAACTTTTTTTAAGTTTTGTTAACATGTCTGTGTTTTCGACCCCAAATTAATAAGAGAAAATGTAATTTATACAAAAAAGAAATAAAAAGCAGAATTTTATGGGGGTTATCGAAAATAAATATTCCCAGCGAATTTTCCTCAGATTGCAATAGGGAACGCACGGGAATATTAATACATTTATTTTTTATATTTTGCTTTGTTTACCTGATGTGCATCTCCCATTGAATCGCAACTAGCAGACTCGTCTGAATGCATTTCCGGAGCATGTGATAGCATTAAAGGCATTTGCTTCCCACCACGACTTGGCGTTGGTGGTGTTATACAAACTTTAACCGAACGTGGCTTAGTCGTGAGTGTTGTGGTTAAACCGCCTGGTATGGGCTTACGTGGTTTAGCACCCCGTGGGATCGTCAATGATATTAAAGGCAGAGACTGCTTGCGCTGTTTTAACAGTTTACCATCATTGCTATCTTCGGTTTCATCATCTTCATCATCATTACCGTCATCATCATAATCAACCCCGGTTATTATGTTAGCGATAGTGTCAGTTATATGTGTTTCATCGCTTATTTTGCTTGATTCCAGCTCTAATTCTGAAGCCGAATCCGATGCATTTGATACTGGACTGCGCAAACCAATTGTGTTAACTCTGTGGAGAATAATTTTACTGATCAATTTTCCGTTGCACTCGCCAATGATGTTGTTATTGCCATTTCCAGAAGCAGGCTTTTCAAGCACACTTAAATTTTCTTGAATTTTATAATTTTTCTTGCCTGATTTTATAGCAATGTCTTTCTTGACATCAATTTCATCTTTTTCGCATTTAATATCGTCGGTTATTAGAGGACGCGTCCCTAAATCGACATTAGATTCCATTTTGCACTGAATTTTTGCCAGAGGTGGTGGCGGGAGAGTCGATACTTCACCCGAGAGGCCAACACGTTTAATTTGCCGCTGTAACTGCTTTTGAAGCTCTTGTACCTGAGCTTCGAGCTGACCATTTTTTGACCTTAAATTTTCTGCCTCATCTCGCAAATTATTTAAAACTTTGTCCTTGGCCATTAACTGATCTGATTGCTCCTGTATGAGATCTAAATGAAGTATCAGCATCGCTTTCAATTGCTTGTTTTCCTTCAGCAATGCCATAACATCTTGTCCAGCGGCTACTGGAACCCCTGAACCACCGCTGTTTCCACTTACATGATTTGCCCGTATGTAGTTTTTACTTTCGCTGGTATGACAATAAACGTGATCCAAATATTTGTTATTATTTGGTGTTTTATTGCATTTATTTTCCATTATTTTGTTTTTGTTTCAGTTTGTTTTGCTGTGTTAATTACAGAAAAAAAAAATCAAAGAATTTCACAATTCTATTTTCTGTTGCTATTTTGTTGTTTGTTTTGACTTTCCTATTCGCAATTTCTTTTTATCCTCACTTTTGACAGCAGCATTCTTTCTTGCAAAGTGCGTAATTTCTTTAATTTTCGCAAACGCGAACCTCTACCCGAAACATTTTCCTTAAAAAGTTCTATGTATTACAATTTTTAACTTAATTCTTTATTAATTATATTTTAAGAATTTATATTAAGCTCACACTTTCAAGTATTTTATTCAATTTTAAGTTTTATATACGCGGTTTTTATCACCAATTTTAGCAAAATATCTTTTCAATTTGACAATTTCCATAGACGCTATTTAAACTTATGTTGGTACCACTGATAATAGCTACCAGTGAAGGGCCAACCAAAATAGACGTGGCGAGACGTAACGAGTAAATTCGAGTAATTGTATATGTTGACAAAACGTCCGCAACTGATCGAAACTGAACGAAACATTGTGACGAGGCGTGTTGTTCCGTAAGAACCGAACTTCAAACCGTCTCTACTCGTCATAACAGGTCTTTGGCCGCAAAAAAAAATATTTTTCGATAAATAATATGTAATGAATAAATAATGCAACTAAAATCAATGATTTTTTTTTTAAAACGCCTAACTGTTTCGATTCGTTTGCTGACGTAGCATTTTAGGCAAAATAACAAAACAGACGTAAGAGTGCAAACGTTCGTTCAGTTGCTATTGTCTCGTCACGTCTATTTTGGTTAGGCCTTAAGTCAGATCATGAATGCTATGTGCGATGTTACACATAGAGCATGTGATCCACAGGTACTACGATTTGGTATTGTTTCCTATAGAAAATTAATATAAATAGTTTTGAGGGGAAGAGAATGAATTTTTGTACATCGGGCACAATACATAGCTCATTTTGCAAAGAACTTCGCTCACAGACTTCACAGGGCACATACGTTGCGATAGAGCAAATAAAAAGTTGCGAAAATAATACTTTATAAAGAAAAAAAAATAAATTTTTTCACACGGCATGCAAAAAATTAGAACAACATTAATGATTTATATTCCTAATTGTTCCAAGCCCATTAATTTAATATTTTTGCACTAGAAAGGTGCTGCCGTTGTTTCATTTAATAATACCATGCTTACACCGGAGATTTGTGAGGCTATTTACGGCTGTTTCGAGATTTAGCTCTAGGTGCGTTTTTTTCGGCATTCTATCTGGACTTTCTTTAGCACTTTACGATAAATGTATGGGAAAGCAACAACAAATAGCGCTAAGCTAATGCACGTTAAATTAAAGTGGTAAGCTCCGCGGCTAAATATTAGGTGCGTTTTTTTCGGCATTCTATCTGGACTTTCTTTAGCACTTTACGATAAATGTATGGGAAAGCAACAACAAATAGCGCTAAGCTAATGCACGTTAAATTAAAGTGGTAAGCTCCGCGGCTAAATATTGTTGCCGTTTGACACCGTTTTTTATTGATTATTAATCGGGTTTTTTTAATCGGTAATTGTGACTTCGCACTTGTTATCGATTGTAAGTTGACATTTGTGTATTGTTGACATTTGTATTGTTTTTTTTTATTAAAAAATATTAAGAAGTGTAATTGAAAATGGCTAAAATTCGTTCAAAACTTAAAGGTAAAAGCTGGGGACGAGGCCTTTCGTCAACTTCAAATCCAGAGCAGATGAAACATCAGATGAAGGCAAAGTCGCGTTTCTTTCAACCAAATTTGAATATGGGTAAGAAAATTGCTTTATTCAGTAAAAAAAAAATGCATTAATTTATAAATTATAGTGGCAGGAGATGCAGATGCAACTGGCCTAACATTGGAAGCGGTGCAAAAACATGAACAGCGTCAAATGTACAACGCCGAAGCCACAGTAAATGACATCGCAGGAAGCTTGAAATCTTTCAATATGGATGATGATGCTGATGAGGATATGTCCGAAACACAACACGGCACATTTAAGACTTTCAAAACATTTGCATCCAACTACAGCACTTGTACCAACATGAGCTATAAAAAATTGCCCGTCGGCTTTAGAGGTTCTTCAGATTTGCATAAGGAAATGTTGGCCATATTAACAGCGCTGACGGAAATAATAAAAGAACGTGGCGGTACAGAATAATCTACAGAATATTTTATTTTATTAATGCAACGAATAGAGGCAAGCACTGAGGAGCAGGATATTATTGCTGGTGTGTCTTTATTGGGTATGGGTATAAAATCAGTGCCAGCACCAGTACTTCGTAAAAGTTTCGGAGAGACTGCACAAACGCTGTTGTCGTTGTTGCAGCGTTTTATGGAGACAACAAATCAATCGGTCATTAAATACATCATTGGCTGCCTGTCAGTGTTGTTGCGTGCACAAGACTATGCGACCTGGAGTTATAGCTCAACTTGGCAGTATATTGATGCGATACTCTCATTTACGACGCATTTAAAACCAAAAGTAGGTAGTTTTTGATTAATTTTTCAATTATGTACTTACTAAATTCTTTTAATATACATAGATACGCAAAGCAGCACAACATGCAATTGTGTCCATAGTACATGGCAGTTCATTTATGACAACTTCCAACTCTAATGATGAAAATGGTGATGACAATGAGGCATCTGCAGCAACCAGTACTAATGGAAATTAAATAAAAATAAAATCTCATCCTGCTAGCTAATGATGCTGCTAGCATGCACTCTGGTAAATCTTCTACCTCGCGTTATAGTGCTGGTGGCAAGGGTATACATCGACCTGTTGGGGCCAGTAATGCAGTTTCGATGAAATCGGATTATACAGCTAAATCGGGCAAATCAGCATATTCAGGTTCACTACTACTACTCATCGAAAAAGGCAAAAGGTGATACGAAAAAAAAGGCAAAGTAGATCCATACACTAACATACCATTGAGTAGAAATTCCTTAAATAAACGGTAAAATGAGTTGAGACTATTCAAAATCATAATCTTAATAATGAATTCTTTTTTAATTTGATATATAGTTCACGTGCCCAAAATTCACGTGCGATTAAAAACGCTGTTAAAAATTCACGCAAAGGAGCATTCAAAGGTGTGAAAAACAAGATACAAAAATCTTATAAAAAAGAAATGATTGCGGGTTTCTTTTTGAAATCTAAAGTTGATATTTTATTGTAAAAAGCTTGTAAGAAAAAACAGTTTGAAAGCAAGGCGTGTTAAATTAATTACTGTATAAAATAAAGTTCATTATTACTATGTAAACTAAATAATTCATATTTTTTAAAAGTTTATAGTTATTTGGAACGTTAAACACATTAAAAGTATTAAAATAACTTCTGGCTGTAAATGACCTGAGAAAATTGCTGAATACATTTATTTTTGCATACAAAAGTTGAACTCGTCTTTGAATGAATAACACATACAGTTTATTTAAATCGTCAAAGTATTGCTTCTCAATCAGGCCTGTTCTGTAATCCTCGTGGTTTTAATTACTTTTCACTTAGGAGGTTTTTTTGATGAAAATGGTGAGTCACACGATAAAAAGTATTAAAATCTTTTTTGAGGAAAATTACAGATTCTACAAATAACATTGACTTGCATCAACAAAAAAGTAACCGTTTAGGAAACATTCTTAAAAAACTGCAAAAAGTCGAAAAATTCGACTTTACCGAATATTTACTTTTTAATAAATACTAATGAATATTATTTGTAGAACCTGTAATTCTCCACAAAAAAAGATTCTTATACTTTTTATAGTGTGACTCACCATTTTCATCCAAAAAACCTCCTAAGTGAAAAGTAATTGAAACCACGAGGATTACAGAACAGGCCTGAATATTAGTCGTTGTCCTCTTATCATCTGGATTGACTCCAGCCATTGCCTCCTCACGAAGATACAATTTATTCTTGTCATCTAATAAAATTATCGTATGCGTACGACTGCCATAACTGGCTTCTGGTATATGCACCAGAAGGTTCTCCACAATTTGGTGCTCGTCGTTGATGATAAACTATTACCAAAACCAAAGTAGCGACCTTCTTCATATTGATCAAGACCCAGTGGTACATTGCTGCAAAGTGGTCAGACAATTTTTCAACAAATTCATTGCTGATACCCTTCTCTTCAAGTAAATTCATAAGTAAATCATATAGACAACCATCGAGCACATCTCCGGCGACAGCAACAGCGTATACTTTATCATTTCACTCGCTTTCAAAAATGCACCTTTCAACAATTTTTTGGTCATTATATTCGCCTTCCTGTGGTGTTCCTTGTAGGAAACCAGTAGCTACGCATTTCACCCATTCGGGTTTATCAGCATTTGGATCAATTTCGGGTTCTTCCTCAGTGTCAACTGTATGATTTACGTTGAAACTGACGACAACAACGGCTCTACATCAGCGCCTTGCAATTTAACAGTGAATCCATCCAAAGCAGTTGGCACAGCTTTGGCTTTTTCTGCCTTACGCTCTGCGACAATTTCTTCAGTTAAAAACTCAACCAATTCGCGTTCACCCTTGGCGTGAATGTGATGTTTAATACCACAACCGCAGCTGCACCCTAAGCTTGGCTTTTCAACATTTAAATCCTAATATTGTTGGATTTTTCGACATGTGCCAAATGCTGTAAGGTTGCACTTACCGAATACATTTTTCAGTGAATTTGCCTTGGCACTGGCGGCGATATTGAAAAAACGTAATGTGGCTTTGTTCAAATTATTCAATTTTCTGTATTTTTAGAAAACTATTTAATTTCTTTCAAAGTTAACCAAAAAACAAAAAACCAAAACATAAACAAATGTCAGCTGTTAATAAAGAAGAACATAATTTTCGAAAGTGCTATTCACAATGCAGCGTTTTGTTCGACCACAGTTAGCACATTTAAGCCCACTTTAAGCCCACTTGCCACGAAAACGACCCTATTGTTGCCGTTTGACACCGTTTTTTATTGATTATTAATCGGGTTTTTTTAATCGGTAATTGTGACTTCGCACTTGTTATCGATTGTAAGTTGACATTTGTGTGATGTTGACATTTCTGTGTAGTTTTAATTTATTTATTTTTTGCTATTGCTCGCTCGTCGGCTTTAGAAGTTATTCTGTTTCTTTAAAAAGTGTTTGTTTTATTTATATTTTAATTTAATTGAACGCATTCGCTTCTTCGTATGCCAATGAAATCCCTGTCAGCTATGGCGATAGATACCAAACGTTGTCGCATACAAATTGGTTATTTGCTGAAAAAACTTTGTAAACGTTTTACTGCTGAGGAGCTCATTGAATTTATACCCGGTGATCATGAAGGAACACATCGTCGCCTTAAGAAAATACGCAAACAAATGTGACGTGATACACGCAAAAAATTAAACGAAGAAAAGGATAAGAGTTCCTTGGAATGGAAGAGTGTGACGTATGTAAGTATATAAATACGGTTTTGTTTTGATTGAGTTTGATTGGTTTTAAAAAAATTTATTTTTTCATTAGTATTGATGATGTTCTTGATGACTCTGATTCTGATTTACCGAATGGCATGATAACGCTGCAGCGGATAAATCTAAAATGAAATCTAAAAAATATCGCGAGGATCCAGAGGATGTTGTAGATTTGGCAGATATAAAATCGATTGGCAATGTTTTAAGTGCGTTAGTATGAAAATACTCATTTGAAATTTAGTTAAAATAATAACTTTCCAAATATTTTATTACCAGCAAATCGTCCTGATTTATCCGGCACAAATGCAACTGCGAAATCGAAAAATAAGGATACAAATCGGCGATGATGGAGATAGCAAAAGCGATGATAATGATGGTGACGATGCTATGGAAACAAAACCAGTAGTCAAACGTGGCATGGAAGAGGATTCTAGTAATGATTAGAATATTAAATACAAATAACGCAAATGCAAAGTTTAATTTCTCAACAATTTAAGATAAAGTGAAACTCAACGCCTCAAATCGTAAACGTAAAGCTAACAATGCTACAAGCATGCGCTCAGGTAAAACTTCTACCTCGCGTTATACTGCCGGTGGCAAGGGCATACATCGACCTGTTATACAGCTAAATCGGGTAAATCAGCATATACAGGTAGTGAATACTCATCGAAAAAGGTAAAGGATGATATGAAAAAGAAAGGCAAAGTAGATCCATACGCTTATATACCATTGAGTAGAAATTCCGTAAATAAACGGTAAAATTAATTGAAACAATTCAAAATCATAATTTTAATAATAAAATCTTCTTTAATTTACTATATAGGTCACGCGATTTCGCATGAGTTTAAAAGCGCTGTTAAAACTTCACGCAAAGCAGCATTGAAAGGTGTGAAGAGCAAGATACAAAAATCTTTTAAAAAATGAAATGATTGCGGGTTTCTTTTTAAAATATAAAGTCAATATTTTATTGTAAGCTTGTAAAAAAAAAAAACAGTTTGCAAGCAAGCCGTGTTAAATTAATTACTGTATAAAATGAAGTACGCAAACTAAATGATGCATATTTTTTAAAATATTAGACTTATTTGGATCTTTAAATACATTAAAAGTATTAAAATTACTTCTGGCCGTAAGTGACCTGAGAAAATTTCTGAATACATTTATTTTTGCATACAAAAGTTGAACTCGTCTTTGTACACGATTAATTATACATTTACAGTTTATTTAAATCGTCAAAGTATTGCTTCTCAATCAGGCCTGTTGCATAATCCGTATGGTTTCAATTACTTTTCATTTAGGAGCCTTTTTGATGAAAACGGTGAGTCACACGATAAAAAGTATCAGAATCTTTTTTGTGGAAAATTACAGGTTCTACAAATAACATTGACTTGCATTAACGAAAAAGTAACCGTTTAAGAAACATTGTTAAAAACATGGGAAAAATCGAAAAGTTAGGCTTTATCGAATATTTCCGAAACAGATACTTTTTAATAAATACAAATGAATATTATTTATAGAACCTGAAATTCTCCGCAAAAAAAGATCCTTTACTTTTTATCGTGTGACTCACCATTTTCATCAAAAAGCCGCCTAACTAAAAAGTAATTGAAACCACGCGGATTACGGAACAGGCCTGAATATGTGTAGTTGTCCACTTATCATCTGGATCCACTCCAGCCATTGTCTCCTCATGAATATTCAATTTATTGTTGTCATCTAATCAAGTTATCGTATGCGTACGACTGCCATAACCGGCTTCTGGTATATGCACATTTAATGCACTTAAGTGTTCTCCCCAATATGGTGCTCTTCGTTGTAGTCCCTTGGCGTACTTTTTCGAAATGTGCTGATGGTAAACTATCCAAAACTAAAGTAGCGACCTTCTTCATATTAATCAAGACCCGGTGGTACATTGCTGCAAAGTGGTCAGACAATTTTTCAACAAATTCATTGCTGATACCCTTCTCTTCAAATAAATTCATAAGTAAATCATATAGATAACAATCGAGCACATCACCAGCAACAGCGTATACTTTATCATTCCACTCGCCTTCAAAAATACACATTTCATAAATTTTTTGGTCATTGGTCGTCCTCCTGTGGTTTTCTTTGTAGGAAATTGTGGCTTGCTACGCATTTCACCCATATCGGGTTCATCAGCATTTGGATCAATTTCGGGTTCTTCCTCAGTGTCAACTATATGATTGACGTTGAAACTGATGACAAGTGAATCCATCCAAAGCAGTTGGCACAACTTTTGCTTTTTGTGCTTTACGCTCTGCGACAATTAGTTAAACTCAACCAATTCGCGTTCATCCTTGGTGTGAATGTGATGTTTAATACCACAACCGCAGCTACATCCTAAGCTTGGCTTTTGAACATTTAAAACCATAGCATGTCCATTACCCGAATAATCTGGATTTTTCGACATGTGCCAAATGATGTAAGTTGCTTTTACCGAAAATATTTTTCAGCGAATTTTCCTTGGCACTGGCGCCGATATTGAAAAAACATAATGTGACTTTGTTCGAACCATTCATTTTTCTGTAGAAAACTATTTAATTTTTTCTAGAAAATTTTGTAAAAAATTAACCAAAAAAAAAAACCGAAACATAAACATAAACAAATGTCAGCTGTTAATAAAGAAGAACATCATTTTCGAAAGTGCTATTCACAATGCAGCGTTTTGTTCGACCCACCGTTAGCACATTTAAGCCCACTTTAAGCCCACTTGCCACGAAAACGCACCTTCTGTATCTTGCCATATATCGAATGATTTACCATACAAAAATATATCTACTCCCAACGTGATTTAATTTATATCTTCGAATAAATCTGAGCAGCACTACTGATTTTGGTTATTTTCAAGCATGAGCCACCTCTAAACTTTGATAATTTGAAGATTTGTTAACATTTATGTCATTTATTTGTTAACTTTAGTCAGGAAAGCAAAGAAGCGTGCAAGTTTCTTATTCAATAATGGGTGCTATTATTGATTCCGTTCGATAAGGAAATTTTCGCGGAAAGAAATATCGTTCGATATGAAAATTGCTATTCTTGATTCCGACGGTAGAGGAATATCGAACGAAAATATTGGGAACCCTGAAATAAGAACATCTCTAACATTTTGACAGATGACAAAGGATAAAAAAAAAATTAGAAGTGTCAACAGCGGCAAATTATGAATCTCAAATAATTTTGTAGACATCAAGTGGATAAAATAGCTTTTTTAGTGCGGTTTAAGGATTAATTATCTATACATTTTAGAGTTCGATAAAGATGCGTGTTGCTCTAAAGTTGTTTCTTGTAAACAAGTGTTTGTTGATAATTTTTTTTCCGAGTGATTACATTTCATCATTTGGTCACCACAGAGGGTTGGATGTGAAAGTGTCTTCTTTTTTTATAAAATGTTATTTATCTAATCAGAATAAAGATGAATTGTTTCCTTTATTTAATGAAATAAAATGAAGTGTTTCTTTTATGAATTTTGAGTTTTATTTTAAAAATAAATTTTGTAATTTTTAATTAAACCGGCTATTGTGTACTAGTAAATTGTTTAAAATTGATATTTAATATTTAGCTTAATTTCCTTATCAATAAAAAGAGCAAAATTATCAAAAAAGCATACATTTTTAACTTTTTACTGTCGTTCCGTCACAAAAATTTCGCGGAAGGAAAATACTGAAATGTATCTTTCCGTCGGAATCAAGAATACACAAAAATAAACGTCACTTCGATGTCAGGGATGTTAAATTTCTCAAATTACGTGCGGAACCAATAATGCCAAATTTATCTGTTTTGCGGAACAGTGATGACAGATGTATCGAATTTTCGGAATCAATAATAGCAAAATTTGCTTCCGCGCGGAAAATGCTTTCCGACGGAATCAATAATAGCACCCAATAATTATTATTATCAATTATCAAATTGTTTTCTACTTCTATTTTGTACCGACAACAATCAATACAACTTAAATCAAGTCTTACTCCAAATGAAAGATTGGCTAAGTAAGTCTTGTAGTACATCATACATACATCATACAATCAGGAGTCGACTGTGTTAGAAGATAATTACGAAAATGTCCCGTTTATTTCACCAGGGCACAATGTTCACTACCATCATATCAGGTTGTATTGGCACAACCTATTGGTGGTTTCTTCAAGAATTCTGAAAATCAGTCATGTCTCAAGATCAGCAGGTAGCCATAAAATTTGCGTAAATTTTTTTTTCGATCTCAGATAGAGGTTATAATATACATGTAAATAATGTAACATGTATATTGGTAGTATTTGCTAAAATTCAAAAAAAAATCCTTTTGTCCATTTTTCTATAAAAAATATACCAATAAAGCAGTTTATGTATAGGTGGCATATAAGATGAAAGGAAATAAATTAGACTTTCTTGTCTTGTTACTACAATTATGGGTAATTGTGTATTTTTTGGAAAAAAAATAACGGTTATCTTGTAGAAAAATGGTTCAAATTTTTGAAAAATTATCAAATTTCAAATACTCTTGCTTTTATTAAAATCTTTCACATACAAACTATAGCTTGTTAAAATTCCTTTTAAAATTCATCAACATTTTTAAAATCCATTCCGGACTTCCCAACTTATTCTGGTTTTTCTTCCATATTGTGACGAAAATTCCTTTAGCACAAATAAACGAAAAGAAAATTCACGAAGGAAAGTGGTGCTTTTTCTTTCCCTCCGTTTGTCCACAAATTAAAGTGGCCTACGTGCCCGTGCCCTTCGTGTGACACCCCACATACAAGTTTTATTCCGTTTCGGGAAAAAAATTTGCTGGCGAGCGATTCAAAATATGCTTTTGGAAGCCCTGAACATAGTGTCATGTGAAAAAGCGGGTAGAGGAACGTCATTTGAAATATAAATGGCTTCAATATTTGGCGATGATGGTGTAGATGATTTGTTAAATGAGAATGTTAACGAAAACGACGATTTGCCAAGTGACGAAGATGCAGTTGTTGAGAATAACCCCGAGGGCGGTGAAAATTTATTTGCTGATGGAGAAAATGGTGAAGACGCGATTGGTGATGGAAAGGAACAGGGTATAAAAGTTGAGCCCAAGAAGCGTTCCGTTCGTAATCCACGGCCAAGACTCACACTGGAAACACTAAGCGGTCCACGCGGAATACACACAGTAGAAGATTATTATAAAGACATCAAGTTTAAGGGCAAAGGACATGAAAAACATGATTTAGACGAAGTTATGCGACGCCTTCAGCATTGGGGACACCGTATGTATCCAACCTATAAATTTCATGATATTCTGGCAAATATTGAGCGTTTGGGCAAAAAGAAACCACTTCAGGTGCATATGTCTCGGTACCGCTTGGGAATGTTGGAGAATCTTAAATTAACGGAAGGTCAGATCATAGACGATGAAGAAGATGGTGCACAAGAAGGAACCGAGGAACCATTTGATGAGTTTGATGCTCTGCTGGGTGAGCAAATTGCAATTTCTAAATTGGCACCGCGAACACCGGCCCATCGACCGACATACGAAAACAGAAGCATAGATGTCTCAATTGCGAGCAGCGCATTTGCAACACCTTCATTCGCACGTGATAACGCCGTGATGTCAACACCATATTCCGAAATGCATCTCCCTTACGACACAAGTGATTTGGCAATACCATTGCCAGCCTCTCAACCTAGTACAATTGTGCCAGTGGCAAAAAAACTTACAGCAGAGCAGTTGGCAACAATATCCGAAAATCGAAGATTAGCTCAAGAAAGATTGCGTGCGAAACAGGCGCAAAAGGAACTACAGTCAAATTGAAACGCTTATCTCCATTATTTTTAAGTTATTAATGAACTAATAAAAGCGCAGCAATTACTAGATAAATATCTTACATTTAGTTTTTTGTCATAAAATAATGGGAGTTATCGTGAATCAATATTTCCAGGGAATTTTTCTCAAACTGCAATAGAGAATGCAAGAAAAATTCTCCGGGAATATTTTTTTTTATAAAAAGTTCAAGTTATCATTGGATTATGTATATGAACATGATGTTTGTTAACAATTTTAAATACATATTTTAAATAACTTATTTGATTGGCGCCTGAAATGGTCATATTATAAGATACACACATATATTGAGAATTTAAAATGGCGTTAGGAAATAACGCCCAAAACATATGAAATAACGCCCAAAAGCAAAAACGAAATAACGCCCAAAAGCAAAAACGAAATAACACCCAAATTATTTTCATATAAATTTGGGCGATAATCGTTTTGGAAATAATGCCCAAACATAACGAAATAAAGCCCAAATTTTTGGGCTTTATTTCCAAAATGATTATCGCCCAAATTTATGTGACAATAATTTGTGCGTTATTTCGTTTTTGTTTTTAGGCATTATTTCATTACGCCATTTAAAATCTACAACATTTGTATATAATTGAATAAATCTCCAAATTCTTCAAATTTCGGAATTACGTCGAAATTTCTGGGTATTTTGCAATAATCAGCATAAATGCGAAGGCTTTCCTCATCAACAGTAGGTGGCTTGACACTTAAATATGAATCTGTTCCATAATCATCAAGTGGTTTTAAGTTAATACTTCGCATTAATTTATTTTTCTCAGTATCACGATGTGCTAAAGTGGATGATCCGTACAAGCCACTAGAAATTTTACTCATTTGAACATACTTTTTGTAAATATTCATATCCACTTCGGGAGGATTGCTTACACTGCAGCCATAAACTTGCTTCATTGGTGGAAGGAGCAACTCTAATGTTACCTTTTGTTGTTCTTGATTTTTCTGAATTTGATTGGTATTACATTCTGTAAAACCGCTTAGCTCTTCATCGGTTGTCGAGTCTTCACCTTCTGAAGAACTCGAAGAATTACTATTCATTGAACTAGTGGAACTATGTCCAGTTAAAGATGGATTTTTTCTTGTCTTACGCTCTTGCGTTTGACGCTGGAATGGACTATAATTAGTGCGAAGTGTAGGCATATAACGCATGGCTAATTGGCTTATTTCAAAAGCTATATGTTCATTTAATTCGGTCCATTTGAAAGACTGGTGGTAGTTAGAGTATGCATCAATCATTTCAAGGTCTTTAGTGTGGACTCGAAAGAGTTCTTTAACTATTTTATTTGAATCAGCACAAGAATAGGGCAAACAAGAGCGAACTTTGGGTCTTACCCAATCAGTAATAAGTTGATCGTCATGACGTGGAGATAGGGGCTTGTAAGCGTTATGCATATAGTAATCAGTTTGAAGTTCCCAAATGGGCTGATTTTCTGAAAAATATAAAGTCGCACATTCATATTGATGTTTGCATTTTCTAAAGTTTGAATAAATACTCACGCTTTGAATGACTTTTGCTTGGAATGTAATAACCCAGAAATAAATTAATGCTATGTTGTTTTTCAGTATCACTAAATGTATTGCTGTAATATCGACTTAAGGTCTGCATGATATCGTTACCCTGAGAGGCCCAAGCAGCTGTTTTACGATATGTTTTTATACGATGGACAAGTTGTGATCCACCATATTGTAATGCCAAAGTATCACCATGCTCTTCGTACAGATTTTCCAACATTGTAACACAATCTGAATCAAATTCTAGTTTTGCTGACTTTATAAAACCCAATTGCTCAAGTTGATGACCCAGAGCACACTTTCCGATTGCAAATTGAGCTGTATTTGTACGATCCAAGCAATCGACACAATTGACACGTACGATTCCAGTTTGAAATTTAAGATCGCTGCCGCATGCTTTAAAGAACATACCGGTTTGTCCGACAACATTTTCGGATATGTCCGCCAACATTTCCATAACATTGCCACCACCACGGCTTTTGCGGGCCATATCAAAATGAATATACTTCATACGATGATGGGGAGGTAGAAATTGATTTAAGTATCGTATGCTATTGACCAGCTCCTTCGAAATGATGGACTCGTGCTTACGTTTTTCATGTTTTTTTACAAGGTTAAGCATTATTACTGGAGATCCATAGTGAAAAAGTAAACGTTCAAAATGACGAGAAGGAGTTTGTGCAAGAGGATCACTAATGTCAAGTTGAATGGGAGGCTTTGGTACCATTTTACTAATGTCCTTTAAGCAAAAGAGAAATTAGAAATTATATTGAATTTTATACAGTTTTACTGACTTGCGACCAATGTGATGGTATAGATCCTCTCATTTGAGTAAATGAACACATGCGATGACCATCCGTAAGAATTTGTTCAGTTTCTACTTCGTTCGCTACATCACCTTGGAAATTAGCGCCACGTTTAAGAAAACGTGTTCCTGCGAATCGTGTACTACGTCTTGCAATAAGACATACATTCACATGCCTGCCAAAAAGACTGATGCAAGATTGACTCACATAACCATGTGTGACCTCCAGCAGCCAGTCTCTAAGCATAATACAATGCATTGGTTTCAGAAGATATGCATTCCAAATAAAACGCGGTCTTGAATTACTACGAAAAGCATAATCCACACGCTCATTGGCATTCTGCACATTATTCGTCAATTTATTCCAGTCAGGCAGGGGTTCGTCGTTTTCAATATCAACACCCGTGCCGACAAATCTTGGTGCGGACTCATTATACTGCAGAGTTCGAGTCAAATCATATGAATAGCTAAAATAGAAATTGCTTCGCAAATCAATGTTTTGAAACATTCGTTTATAACGCTCTTCGAAGGGGTGTGGCGCCTTTAAAAATGTCTCATTCACGCGTACCATTACAGTGTCCTTGATAGTGTATATGAGATGCATACCAATAAATGCGCAACATTTTCGCTTTGTTACCAATATTAAATAGTAGCCTTCAAGAAAACGCACAAAGCCCAGAACTCCATAGGCAGATATTACCTTTGGGGAACTATTACTCAGAGTGCTAAGAAAGCGACGGATTTCTAAAGCATTGAGCTCATTGGGATTTTCATCGATCACAAGTTTATCATGAAATGTTCGATCTATCGTCAGTAATCGAAAGCGTGATTCTCGGTTATTACTGCCCACAAGAAATAAGCGCTGCAAGTGAAGAAAAAATTAATAATTTCAAACAAAAATAGTTGGTTAACTCTTAAATTCATATCAACACTTACAGTCTTTGTTTCATAGAGTACAACTTTTTGTATGGCACTTATTAATGGATGAAATATTATATTAGGATTGTTATTATTCATTTCTTACAAATATACTAAGTAACTAATGTGTTGTAATTATTGTATCTATGCAGAACGAAATAAATATTTTGATTTGGGACTAACAGCTGACTCGAAACTGCAAAAAAAAAAAAAAAAAATGACATGTGGCTGAGTTCAGAAATTCTGTGGATTGTTAAAAACTTAAAAGGCCACTACGAAAATCGGTCAGTCAAAAATTCATCAGTGTGGAATGACTGTTCGTAGTGGTCAAACTATCCTTCATGTTTGGAGCTCAACCATCCATTTACGTTTTGACGTAATACCCTATTCCCACTTGCCTGGTTAACCAGCCTAAAATGAGAAAATGATGATAATCACAGAACCACATTACACCTTTTACCTGGATGTGTCATCTATCATTTCAATAACACTTTTTTTGGCGTTTACCAAATCACGACACTATTTTCACTTTTTTCAAATATATTTTTATATATTTCATTATTTAAATTTTTTGTAAAACAATTGAGACGAACACATTTTTGATTTTAGCTTTTTTTTTTTTTTTTTTTTTGGGTTTAGAGTTACTCCAATAGCTTTTGGAATCTCCAAAAGGTGATTTTAGCTTTAATTTGCTTTTTATTAAAAATGTTTTGTTTGTTTACATTTGCATTTGTTAAAACAAAGGGATATTTCCTAATTTCCCTGGGATTTTTTGAATTTGGAGATGCCACCTGCCGATTTCTTGGGTTAAATGATCTAATTATTTAAAAACTAGCTAATCTCTTCCATAAAAATCGAAAAGCTTTTTATATGGAAAACTATCCTGGTTAGTGCTTAATCAGCATTTATCTGGTTAACCAGGCAAGTCAGAATAGGGTATAACACTATCAGCAGTCAAAAACAAATATGACCGATGAGTGTGCTTGTATAAGCAAGCTCTGAGAAACGTATGCAAGAGCAAAACCAAATGTGCTTAATTTAACATAGATAAATAAATGTGCTAAGGACAAGCACATATAAATTGTTTTCAAAATAACAGCCATTCTAATTTTGATGTAAGGATCCATTTTTTTCGGTCTCAATTTTCGCTATTTACAGCGAATATAAAAAGCTTTTCTTTAATGAAAAATGGTGATTACGTTTTTCAAAAAAATTCTAAATATTTTTGAAAGTTGAATTTTTTGTGTTCGTTTCAAAAAAAAAAAAAAAATATGAAATCGTGTTCATTTCAAGGAAAAAGCTACAAAATGCGTGCAAATAAACAACAGGCTTATAATTTAAATATTAGCAGCGTGTTAACACGGAGTTAACGCTGTTCTTGTAAAACGAGTTTGTGTTCTACCTCCTTTTTCTTATTTTGTTTTACTTTATTCTGCTTTTCGTTTCCACACCCCTCCCTCTGCTCGCCAAGGCAATCGATAAAATTGTATGGCAGCTATGTCAAAATTTTATTAAACACAGCTAAAACACAGCTAATATTCAGTACAGTATGACAACATCAAGAGTCTACTTTGTGCTTAATAATTATAGCATTTTCTTTCCTCAAAAAAATTCTGCATTTTTTCTGCCCTCTTTCTGAATGTAAAATTTTTTCTGTTAGTTTCGTTCGGAAAGAAAACTCTATTAAATACTCAAATTTATCTGTGTTAAATTGAGTACTTTAGTTGTTGCATTCCCATACGTTTCTCAGAAAGTGCTTAATTAAACACAGCAAGCAGTCGTCTAAGACACAGCTATTGTTTTCGAACTTCTTAAAGGCACTTCAGATCATCTGAGAAGTCATATGCGTTTTCTTATGTTTTTCTGTATGATTTTTTCTCTGACTGTCAAAATTTTATTGTTTTTACAATAATTTGAATTGTTGAATTTGTTTTAATTTCTTATTTTTCAAACAAGATTAAAAAATTTTAAGACTCCTATGATTTCTCTTTTCAAATAGATGCAAATCTAAAGCCAAAATAACTCATAGAGTTTTCTTCTGATAAATCATTTGTGTAATAAATTTACATATTTGACAACTCATAAGAGTTTATGTATGACTTCTCAGATAGTCTGAAGCGGCTTTTAATGTTTGTGCGTTCTATAGTTTTTATGTTTGTATTATTTTTTGCATCAAAATCATATCAAATGTTCATTAAAAATCGATAAAAATCAGCTTTTCGCGCTAAGGAAACTTCCGCACAATGCCTACACTACTTAATCGATTTGGGAACTATTCTCTATACAAATTTGAGTCACTTTCATTCTGTTTGTTTACTCCAAGTTGTTGCAAGTTTTTACCCGAAAAGCTCTTATTTACGCAAAAACTTGCAAAAAATCGGAGTAAACGAATAGACTGTGTAACACAAACTGCGGAAAAAGTACGACGTGCGGAACTTTCTACGGTTTGAATGAGAAATGTATGCATAAGAAATATTTGAGACAAATTTTAATTTTTGGTCTGACAACACCTGTATTGAAAACAGCTGTTCATTACTTTTGAGAAATAATTATTTGGGATATTAAAAACGTATTGTATTTATTAAATAAATTTCGACAAAGCCGTGCTCATTTTGCCGTTTTTTGGTGGACTCGTTTGTATTCTGTGTATACATATATGTTTATCTTGGGTAAAACATAACTCGATCATGGTTCAAGGCTAAAAATTTCCAAGTAAAGGAATCTGAACTAGTGTGAAAACTAAAAGTGGGAGTTCTGCTGGAATGTGTTTTTAAACATTTAAATGGCACGAAAAATAAATTAAAAAATGCCTGAAAACTTTTCACGCGATGATCGTGCCACGTCAACACCACCTAAGACCAGCGGAAACAGTTTTGGACAACGAAAAGATGACATTTATAAACGATTGAAACAAAGTGCGAGCCAATGCCATAAGAAATACAATGGGCGGAAAGAACTTGCAGCGGAGAAAGACGAAATTGTTGCAGAATTGTGTGAGGCTTTGGAAGATACTGTAACTTATGGTCTTCGCCAACAACAGTCATCAAGTGTGACAGCAACTCTGTTTCAAAACATGCAAGAAATCGTAACAGGTAATAAGGTTATACTAAGGTGTCCATATTTTGTTGACCGAAAAACAGGAAGAACTGACCAAAAACCACAATTTGGCAGGTTTTCATATTCATACACATAAAACCATGTGCATAAATGGTTTAAAGTGAAATACATGCAATGCATTTTTAAACGAATTTAAATGATTTAAGCAGAGTCTATGATTGAATCGTCAACAACTGCTTCATCATCAATTACGACTTCGGCATCAGTGCGAATAGTATATTTTTCAGTGCATCGGATTGCGTGAAGCATTTCAGGCTGCGATTTAAACCAAAGAAAAACTTCTAGGCATGACATTTTCAGACCAACTGCAACTGTAAGAATGCCTTTCAGAGTATCCACTTTTAATTGCTATTTCTCCTCTGATCATTTCTTATTCACTCCAGAAAAAACAAAGAATATATTAAATAACTGCTGCCATTTCTTCATATTCGTATTCTTCGCTCTCTTGTCTATGCAGTTTTACTGAAGTTTCTTTTGCGTTGTACAACTATTGCATGGAAGCTTCCACATCGAAAATTGACACAAATGTGAATTTCGAACCTAAACATTTTGATGACCAAATAATAGGTTTTTTAAACGAAATCGCACGTAGCAGGTTTTAACATAAAAAGTCCCCAAAAAGCAGGAGTATCCGCCAAAGCAAAATAAATGGACACCTTAGATCATAGGTGCCCTTCTAGAGTAAAATTAAAAAAATTTGGCACTTGCATAAAAAGTCGTGGGCCCCATGTAAAATTATTAAAAAAGAAAACATAACTTTTTTAAAATTATTGAAAACAACAACCAACAAAAATTTTTGAATTAACAGTTACTTGTGCGAGAGTTTTTTTGCAAATCTAAAAAATCCTGTGAGTTAGTAAATTGATCACATTTGGTTTTGCCATTGTGTTTTTTTTTTTCGAAAATCTACAAAACCTTGCGTAATGCCCAAAATACATGCGCATTTTTCACGCGCGTGAACGCATTTTTTTTGTATGAAATTCATAGAACAATGTGAGAAATTGAAACACGCATGCCTTGCGTATCACGCAAGTAGCTATGAAATTGATTTTTACGCAATGCATGAAATTTCCCAATTTTGAAATTGGGAAATTTCACTTTGACAATCATTTGTTTTGAAAAATACAAAGGCACAGTGGAAGCAACATAATTGACAGTCAATAAAATTTTTCAAAATTAACAAATTTTCGTGTAATAAAATCGATTAATGTTTTAAAAACGCGTTTAAAAAAAAGCAAAAACTGATGGAATTGACCCAGAAGCTGAAAGTGCTTGGTAAAGTAACTTTTTATTATTTATAGTGCGCTTCTTATAAATTTTTTTTTTCAGCCCATAGTCAAAAATCGGCATCAAATGTCAACTGAATAGATGCGCATGTATTTTAAGTGCAGAATCACGCACATAAACGCATGCGTAAAAAATGCTCATGTATTTTGAGCATTAGACACTTAACTCATATATATAAATATGGAACAATATTAATAATTGATATATTCAGGGCTGTAAAAAGTATGGCCCTCGATAAAATTATATGCAACATGCTACGATGCAAAAATTAAATATATTAGCAAAATGCAAATTGATTGCAGGAAATAATATTTAAAATTAATCTCTTGCTCCCGGAGCTTATAAAAAGTTACTTAAAATTAAAATCAATTACTTTGCTTTCCACTGTGTCTTTGTATTTTTCAAAATAAATGGTTGTCAAAGTAAAATTTCAAAAATTGGGAAATTTCATGCATTGCGTAAAAATCAATTTCATAGCTACTTGCGTGATACGCAAGGCATGCGTGTTTCAATTTTCCACATTGTTCTATGAACTTCATACGAAAAAAATGCGTTCACGCGAGTGAAAAAGGCGCATGTATTTTGGGCATTAGTTGCGTTTTGTTGCAACAACAAAACATACAGTCTTGTGTGGACGAAAAAACAACAACAAAACACACAGTCTTGTGCGAAAGAAAAAAGCAACAACAAAATTTACGCATTTGTTGTTGCTGGTGGCCGCTCGCAATTCTTCAAAATTTACCGTTACTTGTGTGTGCGATTTTCATTTTTAATAATTAAATTTTGCTGTGGCAAAGAAGTAACAGAATAACTTGCGTACATTTTTTTGTTGGCGTTTTGCACTGTTATCCTGTTCCTCTGTAACCCAGTACGTTACTCCATATCGTGAATGCCCCTATCACAAATTTATTTTATTTTATTTCAATGTTATCACTTCATTCATATGTAAACCCTCCATGGTACGCCCATTTTATAGCTTATAATTTACAAAAAAAAAAGGCATTCCAGGGTAGTTTAGCAACTTCAAAGCTGAACATCTCAAATTTATTTAATTATATCCCTCATTTACTACAAGAACGGCACAAGTCAAAAAACCCGATTTTGCAGAAAATACGTTTAAAGTTTTCAATTGAAAAAGTTATTCTATTCTCAAACGGTGACCGAAAAAAATATCATAATTTTATTAAAGAAGTACTTCAAACTCCGCGAATTACGATGTTACGTTCGTAATTTCTTGAAAACAATAATCGCATTTTCGTAGATCTCATGAAATTCGTATCTACGATGGATTCAATGATAGGCCTGATTAATATTGAATTTTTACACAATATGAAGCATGATATAACGAATAATATTGCATCATCAACTCAAAATTCGCGTTTTTTTAAACTGTGCCGATGAAGAATAAAGTTATAAATTTAAAAAAAATTGTATCCACTTTTTTCAATTCTACTAAGCGAACTTTTGTTAGGCCCCTCGTATATCGACGGCTTATATTCAATACCCTCTATCTACAATTTTCACGAAAATTAGTTTTTGATGGTAAAACCTTCATTGAGACAAATGGCATCTATGATATTAATTCCAAACGAAAAATTTGCTTCCAGAGCTACTTTTTTCCATTTAAAGAAATTCACTATCTACAGTAATCGATTTTGTGAAATGCAATATCCTCTATCTGCATATGAAAAATGAAAGATTTTTCACTTTATTATATTTATTGGGTGGCCGTTATATACAAGGTCATGACAAACGGTCGTCAATCGGCTCCAAATGGCGAAAATAAATTTTCTTGATTTTTTCAGTATTGTATGTTTTACCTTGATAGCCCTGCTGAGTCGTGATTGGCCCTTCTGTAAACAAACAGATAAGGCTAGACGCATGAAATTTTGTACAGATGAAAACAATATTGCCAGGCTATCTGGGATCAAAAATGGGCGTGATCGGTTAAACTTGATTTGAAAATTAATACAATTGAGGAGTGTCCGCACCAAAGGGCCCAGGTACAATTTCGAGGCGAAAGTTGTGTCATAATATGAATCGGGTGACATTTTGTTAGAAATGATAATAATTGTTTTCTGTTTTCTTAAAAAATGGACTCGATGGCGTGAAATTGATGGCATTATGTTAAAAAAATTATACCGGTCAAATAACTGATTATTATAGCACATAACTTAGGCCCTTTGGTACGGCCACTCCTTAATTGTATGTATATACGAGTCATAAGAAACTGGGTATTAGAGCGGTATCCAGACGGACTTGTGAATGCAAAACATGAGAACTGAAATCTGAGCTCAGATTTTTATATAAAGTACCCCAAGTTACTAGAAAGTAGATGTACCCAGGAGCAAGGGTCTTTATTTCCTACTCCCCGCCCAGGCCTGCCATAGTCTTGTGCCCTAGTTTTTTATAGCAGTTTATGGTGGACTGGGATTAGTGGTGAGCAAACCAAGACCAAGATCATAGCAATCTTGGTCTTGGTCTTGTTCTTGCATATTGTGTCTTGGTCTTGTTCTTGCATATTGTGTCTTGGTCATTAAGTCTTGGTCTCAAAGATGCCAAATTTCGAATTGAGATATGATTTTATACTTGAAACGGGCGTGACACAACTATCAACTATAAATTCGAAAGACTAAAAAGCAGTCTTGGTCTTGATGATAATCCTGAGCAAGACCAAGGCCACAGAAGTCTTGGTCTAGCAATGATATCAGCGTCTAATACCGAGAACAAGACCAAGAATCAAGAGCAAGACTAATTTTGCTCATCACTAACTGGGATTTCCTTATTACGCATCTAAACTAGGATTTTTTCTATCATGTAAAAATTCTGAGTTATGTAACGGTATGGAAGCGTTTGCACTTTCTTAGTCAAGGTGAAAGCAGACTAAGACCTCATGACTTCAGAGCGGGCTCTGCACACCTAGCTATGCTTCGGTCTTAGCTCAGGGAAAGTGGGGGTGGGTGTGCTCTTAGCCATGAAGAGGCGCTACATAACCAAAATTTGGTGCAGATAGATAGACGTATTAAAGGAGTAGAAAAAGGAAAGGATAATTGACCGAAAAATACATAGGCTATTGTAACTATTTAAAACACGGAATCTAAACTAGCATTGCACAACATGACACAAGACAAAACCTTCCGAATCTAAAGACTTGTTAGGTCGAAGACAAGCTATGGTGACAAACGCCTATCTTCTTCATAACCCACCCAACCTATTATCGGAGTAAAAATATCTGTTCCGATAACCCTCATGTAACCCTATGATGTCTCCTTACATCTCCCTACAATGCCTCATAGTAGCAAAGAGAAATTTAATTTAGAATTTCATTATAATTTTATTCTTAATTCAAGACAGAATAAATCCGCAAAAATAAATGTTTCTGAGTTAATATTAAAGTATTTAACAATACTAAATACTTATGAGCATAAAAACATATACATAGCTTATGAGATAAAGTTTACAAATTTATATATACATTTTTTTGTTTTTTTTTAACCAAGCTATTCGATAGAGATCAAAATTTGTGTCCAATCGCGGTGCTAATATTTTCGCCTATATTGTACTACAAGTGCAATTATGAGAGTTCATTGAGAAAGCAAAGTAAAAGTCTACACTCTCATTAGAAAAACCACAGTACAAAACAAGAGCAAATAAAGCTTATAAAAGCAAATCAAATGAGATCAAAGGAGAGTCTCCACTACTCGTAGATCTCTACACAAAGCATAGCTTATGCTGTAACAAATAAAATTTGTGAGATTCTCACGACTACATTTTTTTTATGCTCTATGTATCTCTTGTTTTTACTTTAAGTTTGGATTTTACTTTAGATTTAGATTCTTTTTACTTTACTATAGATATTAAGCTAGTAGTATACTCATTTTAGTTTTTCAATTAATGTTACAAAATTTAAATATGCCACAAAATAAAATGGTTTAATTAATTTATTTCACAACACATACCTTAAATGTTGGTAGATTTTTCAGCAAACCGATGATCGACGAAGGCCTTCATGGATCCTCGATGAGTTGATTTTCAGCTTTGAAGTAAGTTTCTCTACATTATTATTGTGGCTTATGCGTTTTTAGTCAAAACAATTATTTAATAAATAGTGACCTAAAAGCACTATTGATTGGAGTTAAAATTTTTTCTAATCTAGATTTGAGTGTAACAAATTAAATCAGGTTTGATAAATTCTCAAACATTCTAAAGTATAAACTAAAAGTAGTTACTTTCAAAACCGTATTTCAAAATTATTTAAGTTTAATTTCCAATCTTAAGCTTAGACTAAGACACAATTTAAATTCATATTTTTCACTTTTTACCGTTCAATTTAAACTTTAGATTTCTGGGAATTTAAAAACCCTGTTGTCAAAATTCATAGGATTAAATTCTAAATTTCATTTTTAAAGAATTTGAAATTTGATTTTTTTTTTTTGTAAATTATGAAAATTATTGTATTTAAGGTATCCTTAAAATTAAGTATTAAATCTAATTTCTGAGCATTTTAAATCTATATTTTGAATTAGTAAATTCTTAAGAACCAAGTTTAGTATTTAAATGTGAAAGCCTTAGATCTAAGTAGTAATTTTAGTGAATTAAAATCCATATTTTTAAGTACTTAAATTCGTAAGCCTAATTTTAATCTTTAATTACTTTAATCCTTTTAGCCTTTTCTTCAAATTCAGCGAATTGTTATATGATTAAGTTTTACTATTCCAAAATTTTGCTTATAGGTTAAATTAATTGAATTACTTTATTCCAAAACTCATTGGAAGGAAAAAAAAACAAATTTAATAATTTTTAAGTAGAGTACTTCTACAACTTCGGTTCGCGCTTAAATGATATTTTAGGGATAGAATTTTTGGTAGTTTTTCATAAAAAAAAAATTCCTATAAACCAACAAAAAACCTCGTAATTATGTATAGGATACCCTCATGCTTTTGAAACTTATTAGCCGGAGTTGCCCTTGAGATGACCTTGTTGACTTTGAACGTCCTATGATCTGTTGAAGTTCATGCACTTAGTACCACAAGTATCACGTTGATCTCGAATTTTCTTTTTGGAGCCACAAGAAGATGAGTATATTGGTAGATGAAAGTTTGTCCAAATCAATATAATTGACTAGCAGGAGTCTGGGTGGCAGCAACCACTGCAGCCGCAGATAATGTCCCAGCTCCTATCCTAATTTTGGGACATCAGAAAAATATGGCTAAAGCTTTGATCTTTACCTTATAATTTCTTGAAAGACTTACCTAAATCTTCCTTATGGTTCTAGTCGAATAATTAAAAAAATTTTATTCTGTCTTTAAAATTATTGCCTTTTTAATCACTGTACTTTTGTACTATACTTTAACTAGTAATAATTCACTTTATCTGTTTTTTAACAACGTATAGGCGGCTTTCTGGTTCTCGTCAAAATGAACGAGGGATCGTTTGATAATCTTGTGCATAGTATGCCAAAATACTTAACATCAAAAAAAAAATCAACGGTATCGCTATGGAATTTTATGCAAAAAATATGTTTTGATCGACCATGGTGACACATAGGATACTATACCTACAATGCATGAATTTTACATAGAAATTATCTAGGATAATTTTCTATTCAGATTTAAATATTTAAATCATGTTCTATCTCTGAAGATATTAGATAGATATTAGAAGATATTTTGCCATTTTATGAGAATTTTAGGCCTATTTGTTGACTTGACCAATAAATTGAATCATTTAGAATTTAATTATCTGCAAAATTTTTAATGATGGAAATGAGCTTCCATTCATTATATATTTAAATCATCAAGAAACATAACATTAAAATCTTTGTAAAGTATGTCTGTTTTTTGACCACCACAAATATACTTTTACATTTGTCTTTTTGATGTACCAAATTGAAATGCTTCCCGTTGTTTTTGTAGGGGTGCAAATGCATTGCCTAACAGCTATGTTTAAAAAAAAATGCATTAGCAAGAGAATGCATCGGTAAATTGCATTCAATTATTATATTGAAAGCTCTACATTTTACAAGTTGAAAGATAAGTAGGATGACCATCTGTAATGATATTATTTATTTTTTTCTTAAATTACAAAATTGTAATTACAGAAATGTTAAATAAACAAAAATCGAAATATCTATTCCTCACAGTTATCTTTTCTTAGAAGTCAAAAAATCACTGTTTTGAGGCCTACTTAGAGCTATATAGCAACCTATAAGCAAGGATAACTCAGGATCCTTACATATAAAAAAAAAACCAAGTTTGGATTCATAATAAGCAGATCAAAGTTCAAAATAAACGGCTATAAAAAATAAGGACCTATAACAGTCTGAGCTCAGGTTTCGGTTCTCATATTTTGCATTCTCAAGTCCGCCAGGCGCCTAACCTATTTTGAGTTTTCTTTTGCTAAAAAACTATCTATTAATAAATAATTCATAAAAAAATTGGTTTTTATTATCGTGCAATAGGCTCTATCTGCTTGTTTGAACACGCATTTTATATTATATTTGAATTGCAATATCCTCTATCTGCTATAATAAGGCGAATAACCAAGGTTTTTTTTAATTTTTTTATTTGAGGGATCTAGTGGCTCTTTTTAATTAATATCGTAGTACTTCGTTTGATTAACGCTATAAGAAATAGCGAATAAAACAGTTTTTTTGCTCTCCTGAAAAATTGTGTTTTTGTAGATAGAGTGTATTGAATATAAGCCGTCGATATCCATTTTTATAAATTTTTCAGAAGAAGGAGCTTAAACTTTAATTTGTAGAGAAAACTCATACAAAATCTGTCATATCATTTTCTGTAATGTCTTTAATCTCGGGAATCATAAGTCGTAGAGAAAAACGATTTTGGTAGCTCCTAGATCTCAGGCAACTCTCAGCCTAGATGAAGAAAAAACCCCATTACGAAAAAAGTACTAATCATTTTTTGCCATCTTTGCATAGACTTAACAAGTTCAACCAAACAGCTATTTAGTTATGTATAGCCTTAGTAGTCAAGCTCAATGCGTTATGAATTACTTTTGATTTTTTTTTTTCTTCTTTCAATTTGTACTTAGACCATTTTTAAAGTTAGCACTATATAGTATATTTATATATTTAGTTTTCCCGCTAAGAAGCAAAACACCTTAATTCATGCTTTATTATGTTTTAGGTAACATCGGTGGTAGCTCTTCCAGCGATACCACATTTTGGGATTTCTGTCAGTTACACCTCACAGCTCATGAACGCGAACGTTATTTAAATTTAAAACATGTTTGGACAAAAAGTGGGCGAGGCAGGGCTTTTATACGAGCCACACTTAATGAGCATTCATTACAAAGGTACATTTTAACTTGGTTGAGTGTCGAAGACCAATTACAAGGATATTATTCACCATGGTCTCTGCTAATGGATACTGAAATAAGCAAAGAACTATCCAAAATTGTTGGTAGCCTAAACGATGTTCTTTTTGCTCTTACCGTGGATTGTTTAGAACTAAACGCTAACACTACAGCTGGTTCCGCACCTGTACGAAAAGAGGAACCTGTCATATTTGCACCTACTCCTATACCTGTAACAACGGTAAAGAACAAGCGTAAAGGAAATGCGGTTGAACGTCCCATAGCAACAGCGAATTCAACAGAAGATTTACTGACAACTTTAAGAGAAGCAACACAATATGAAGTACAACAATTAAAACCATCATTTTTGGTTGCATCAGCAATGGAGGAACTTTCAATCGATACAGAAGAGAATTTATTACATTCGCCGCCTGATCCAATTGAGCCAGAACTAGAATTTCTTAAGGAACCACTGCCCGACTTCACTTTTGATTATCAAAGTAACCAGTCAATACCAGTTGGCAATACCTCTTCAACTGCTGCTCAAAACAATACAACAGCTGCTGCATTCGATGCTGATGATAAAAGCGAAACCTCATCTCAATATAGTAAATCGTCTTCTGCCATTTCAGCCTCACATGCAAATTGTGCGAGTAACAATGCGTTGCTTGAAGAAAAACTACGTGAAATGAGCGAGCGTTGTGCGTTATTGGAAACGCGTGTGGCACAGCTAAGTCTAGAAAATCGTCAGTTGGTGCGCAGACTTACGCAGCACTTTCACGAATCTGGAATCGATCCATCTTCGTCGCTATCAGCTAATTTTTTAATTACCATTCCACATGTCAAACTCTTAAAATCTAAACGCGGTGGTTCTTTTTACAGTTACGAAATTCATATAACAATGCGTCATCATCTAGAACATTGGCTGCTGCATAGGCGATATCGAGAATTCTACAAGCTACATAAATCTTTGTTGAAAACACATCCATCCGTTGCAGTAGTTGAATTTCCACCCAAAAAACATTTTGGGAATATGAATTTAGTATTTGTGGAAGAACGACGTCAGCAATTACAAATATATTTATTAAATTTAGTAGAAATGCTCCCTCAAGTCGAGGCTTGTAAATCGAAATCCGAGTTACAAAAAGCTTTTCCTTTCTTTCGTGAGCGGTAACATTATGCTAAGCTGATATTAAAATAAATCAATTTTAAAGGTTTTATAAATATACATATAAAATAAGTATGAGAAATATGATAAAGTAATTGAAGACATTTATTATTCGAATATGACGTTGTCACACCGTAAGATATTTAACCTAATTTCTAACGGCATATAAAGGGAATTTAAATGAATTGTTTAGTAAAATCAAGTTGCAAGGACTCTAGAAATTATTATAGATGTAATTTCTGGGGAATGGAATGTTACATGGCTGAGCAACAAACAAAAATAATTAAATTTTGTTTCGAAAACCAACGAAAACAAATTGACTTCAATAATATACAACAGAAATTTCCAACCGTTTTTATACGAGCCCCCCTTTTCAAGCTCTTCACAAGATTGCAACCCTTTCACAAACGCAAAAAAAATAAATATATAACTTTTTTGAAAGTGGAATAAGTCCATTTTATCATAAACTGAGATATTTAACTGGTGTAAAGCAAAAAAGCTCGACTTTTTGCTATTACACTTTTTTACAATTTTTACAGCATAATAACAAAATTTGATAAATTTACAGCAATTAACACCAGTTTAATAAAGCTCACCAATATTTTTAAATTGATTTAAAAGAAAAACCTTCTATGTAGCAGTAGTAAAAAAATGGAATTATTCCACTTTCAAAAAATGCATTTTTGTAAAAAGTTTTTTTATGAAAAATTCTTTTCGTGGTCTAACGAGTCTGTAATTTTAAATATAAAAAGAGAACGTATATAGCTAACTATAACCACCATAAACTCAAATTTTCCGAAATTGAACTTATTCCACTTTGTCAGATTAAAAGTCTACAAAAACACAGCTAATAATAATAAAAAAAAAACGAGCATTGCACTTGTAATATTTTTATATTTACTTTAATTTCATGGGATTCCTAAAATGTCTCCCTCCCACCCATAAAATGTATTTAAGGGGGTGCGCCCCACCATCTCTTTATCTTCTAAATTAAATTCAATTACTTTTGTTCGTTGCACAATCGAGTAACTTTCTACTTTGAATTTCCCCAAGTGTTCTATACAAAAATCTGAAAAAGAAATTAGTATTTGGTTTAATTATGTTTTGAATTTTTAGGAGCCCAGCGCGGATTCCTAGTCAATCCATAACACTGTTCGACAATTTCGAACTTTTTGTAAACAAATTGGAAAATCCAAAAAATTCTTAAAGTAGACGTTAAAAAAAAAATTCCCGTGACTCGTGGTTTTTCTCCAGCACGTCACATTTTTTTTTTAATCGATTTTTGAAGTTTTTTTATCGACTGTACGTGAAAAAAAAAACCGCATTCTTGTGTTAAATCGATGAATTTAAATATATGATCCTTACATTTGATGTGTATCATGTCTTCAGTAAACTTATGCAGGCTATTGCGGGGAATATTTTTGTATGAAACTTTAACCCTGCACAACCCCCACATGTGGGTCATTTTTGCCCTTTTCTCAAAAAGGTGCAAAAATGACACCTAAAACAGGGGAATATTGAGTCAGTATGTACTATAGAAATATTCGCTACAAAATTTCACTACTAGTTTCTAAACACGTAAAAGTCCAAATTTAAACCCGAAACCAAAAAAATCGTTAAAATCAATTAGGACTTTTCACATTGCATATTAATTTTATCCCTGACGCGCTTACCTCAAGTTTTAAGAATTTTTCGTCTTCGGTAACTCTGAGTGAAATTTTTTGTAGAATATTTTCGCAAACTCATTTAACCCATCAGTTTTAGAAAAGGGGCAAAAAAGACCCATAAAAACAGGATATAATTGGTTAATTTTTTCTATAAAAATGATCCTTGTGTGATTTCGTTATGATCTTGTTAGAACTTGAAACTTGATGCAGTATCCTGCATCAAATTTGCTGAACACATGATAAACCTCATCCCGCAGTATCCTGCATCAAGTTTGCTGAACAAATGATACACCTCAGATGTAAAGATCATATAGTTAAATTCATCGATTTAACACAAGAATGCGGTATTTTTGTTTTTTTCATGTACAGTGGATAAAAAAACTTCAAAAATCGATTAAAAAAAAATGTGGCGTTCTGGAAAAAAACCACGAGATACGGGTATTTTTTTTTAACGTCTACTTTAAGAATTTTTTGGATTTTCTCATGTGTTTTTTTTTGTGTCGAACAGTGTAATCGATGTATAATCACTATGCTAAGATAGCAAAACCTGCTATCGCCTGTTTTCATAATTTTTCAGGAAAGAAAATTTAAAGTTTAAGTTGCTATGGAAAAATCACAATACCAGGTTTTGTCAAGTCATGTTCTGTCAGCTTGTAGATCTATCGAGAACAAAACCATAACATAGTTTTATAAAAAATAATCGTTAGCAGTTTTGCCATCTGAGCACAGATCTTATATTAAAACAATCTCTTATCCGTTTAATATGTGGATAAACATCTTGCGGTGCGATTTTAGGCTAATTTGCACCTCTTTGCTTTTCTGTTTTGTTATTGTTTTGTATTAAATATATGCATATGGGATTTTAGTAAAATTCTATAAAATGTTTTATTTAAAAAAAAAAAGGTTTCTTTACTGTCTGAGCACACATACTACTCGTTAAATAAGGTATTAGTAGACCAATGGTCACATGGAAAATGCCGTTGTTAGAAGGAAATCCATGACTTGGGAATGACGTGGAAAGAGATAAAAAGTATCGCAAAGAATCGCGTGAGATAGAGACGTTTAATTTTGGCCCTATGAGTGTCAAAAAAAGTCAACACATTTCTTGCAAATTTTCAAGATCTTATTGCAATAAACTAATTGACTTAAAATAAATGTTATAATGCATAACTCAATAGTTATTTAGTCGGAATAAACCTGTCGAATCGAATGGTCGAATTTTCGCGTCAAAAACAAACACCAATCTTATATTGCGCTTTAATATTTAAATACCTGGAGACCGATCCCTGCTCGGTCGAAAATCTGATATGATAATTTTTTATTCATATTTTGTGAAGAAATTCGTATCTTTTCGCCTTCAATTTTCATGCTTTCAAAATGATAAATTTGCCAATGAGAACAATAGTAAGAAAAAACTCGGAAAGTAACAAATAGTATAGAAAAATATCAAAAACTCAAAATTTTTTTCGGTGAAATAGAATGGCCTAAAATGAATAAATGGTATGTGCCACACACCCAAAATATTTCGTCTTTTGTATGGAGGCTGAAATATCTTATCTTCAAAGGATCATAACTCGGAAAAAAAATCTCATTGGAAAAATCCGAAAGGATATTTTAATAAGGAAGAGAGTGGCTATTTCATCCATTGATAAAAAAGAATTTCAGCTTTTCTTGTAGCTATGCTGTAAGACTGAACACAGCGTTTTCTTCAACTTCAAACAAAGATATTTCAAAATCCTACAGGTATAATGACAGTTCTGCTGATGAAGACGGATTCAGCGTCAAAAGGTACATAAGTCTGAATATAAGAAATAAAAAGTTAATTTCATTTTTTTTTTTTGTTTTGTGCCAGAGTTATTAACTAAAATTTTTATTTTGGTAAAAAGTGGGAGTGGCAATTATTGAACAACGCCCACTTTTCGTTATGCTTTAGATACTCATGATCCAAATTTTATCAAAATATATTGAACCATTTCCGAGAAATAGCATTTTATGTGTTTTACTTGTATGGGAGGATCTACGCGCACAGGCGATATTTTGCCCACTTTCAGGTCGCATGTGTTTAATAGCAAGCAGACTCCCGATAGTTAAATTCAGAAAGATTGCTTTAGTAGTTTTCTTTTTATAGCGTATTGTATTTTTGTGGGCGGTGCCACGCCCTTCATCGAGTTTTTCAATATAAAGGCATATCACATATTAATACTTGTTTTCAAGGGTACAATCTATTAAATTTTCATGAAAATTGTTGGAGTCGTTTTCGAGTAATATTGAATCAAAATTTTGAAAGGCTAAAAAGTGGGCGTGGCACTTCTTCGATTTCGCCCACTTTTTGTTTGTTACAAGGTATTATTTAGCCGTACCTGCTCACCAAATTTCATTCAAATATCTTGTATGGTTTGCGAGTTATGACTGAATCAAATTTAAAATCTAGGGCAGAGCCACGCCCCGTGGTGAGCATTTACAAAGTTAAAACATAGCTCATTCTTTATTGTATGCTAATATCTAACACTACTCCAAGTTTCATTAAAGTCGCTGTGGCCGTTTTCGAGAAAAAATTTTGGCACAGAAATAAGTACAAACAAAAAAACAAACAAACATACAATTTTAACTCGATAAGAAGAGAAGATTTGTTTTCGTTTACTTCAACACCGCATTCAGCTTTCTAAACAGACAATAGATCAGATTTTTCGTAATATCAGAAGAGATTTTGGTCCATTCTTCCCTTAAAACCTGTAAAACCGTGTTAGTGTTGGAAAATTTTTTAACCATTCGTGTTGCGTTCGTGTTTAAAACTTGTATTTTGTGTTCGCTTGTACCTCAGGTACATTGGAGGACACTAATAACATCAGGAGCGCTCTCCATGACAACGGCGGACCATTCAAGTAGCAATTTATATCTAAAGTAAACCAGAAGAAGTGAGAGGATTTCGGTAAAAATTACAAAAAAAGAGGGGAAAACCTTTTATTCACCGACGAAAGCAAACTCGAAATTTTTTACGCGGAAGTTACCAAAACTAAAGCCTTCAGTGAAGAATGGAGCTGTTTGGCAGCACTGGTGTCGGTTTTCTTATTTTCAAAGACAATCTTGCCAAAATTTTGCCACACTCTTAAAAACTTTGGTCGCCCGCCACAGTATCCAGTTTATAACCCTATTGAACTGATGACAGGAAAATCAGAGAAAGGACAATTTCAAGCAAGGAGAATTTTAAACAGGTTTTTTTTTTTGTATGGGAAGAGCTATGCCCTCCTGCCCGAATCAACTTGGATTTTGCTCTGAAGTTACTCCAACTATCTTAAGTTATTTCGTAAAATATATCGGAAGAAAGTATGGTTTACTAATCCTTGTTGCTATTAAAAGCGATGTTGCCATATGGCAACAGGACTAGTGGCGCCAATTGGTATGGGCAGGGGGTGTGCCTCCCCCAAGGAAAATAAATTTTATATATTTTGTATTGATTTCGATATATGGACACAATACATGTATATGACTTGACCCCCCCAAGATTTTTCTGAATTGGCGCCACTGAACAGGACATTCTGAAAGCAGGATATATTTGATAAAATGATAACTCAGAACTCAGAGTTGGATTTATTTCATTTAATTTTTCAGCATCAGCGCTTCATTTTATACGGGAAAGAATCAATTAGATTAGGCCAATGGTACATACAAAAATAATTATGAATAAAGAGAAAAATTTTTTCATGAAAAAAGCTAAAATCCAAAATAACTTCCTCTTGTACCATTAAAAATAACTAGTTAGCTTGTTACATTTGACCTGACCAAAAATTAAATACCCTACACTGCAGTATTTTGAAAATTTTGCTTGTACGGGAGGTGCCACGACCTCTTGTCCGAATTCACATAGCTTTTGATCTCAGTGTCTTGAGTGAAATTTGGTTGGATGACCTCAAAAAAGTTTTCAAATAAGCATTTTAAAGCTTATGCTTATATGGGAGGTGCCACAGCCTCTTATCCGAAGTCACCTAGTTTTTGCTTAGGGCTTGCCTTAACTGTTTTTACAGCCTGAGTGAAATTTAGTTGGATTATCACAAAAAACGTTTTCAGTATAGCACTTTTTTGCTTATATGAGAAGTGCCTCGCCCTCTTGTCCGAGTTCGCCTAGTTTTGCTCAGACTTTGAATTTGTAGTTTTTAGTGTCTGAGTGAAATTTAGTTGGAATGTCTCAAAATATGTTTTCAGTAGAGCATTTTGAAACTTTTTCTTATACATATGGGAGTTACCACGCCCTCTTGTCCGAGTTCTTCTAGTTTTTGCTCAGAGTTTAGTATTTATGTGTATTTTGGTTGCATTGTCGTGATAAATGCTCCGAAAGTTGCATATTGAATATATTTTTTGTATGAGCTAACTTCAACGACGTAGCACTCTACCAAATTTTATCGAATTACCTTTCTCCCACAAAATATTAAAATGATTTCACCGGACAGACAGACAGAGATCCAGACAGACATACAGACAGATATCCATACAGACAGACAGGGATCCAGACAGACAGACAGGGATTCAGACAGACAGATAGGGATCCAGACAGACAGATAGGGATCCAGACAGACAGAGATCCAGACAGACAGAGATTCAGACAGACAGTGAGCTAGACAGAAAGAGATCTAGACATGGCTATATCGAATCAGGTGACGCTGATCAAGAATTTTCATACTTTTCCATACGTGCCACGCCTCCTTCTCCGCGTTACAATTGGAAGGGCAAAGTAAATATACCCTGGGTGTAGGGTTAAATACGAAAAAAACCTCTTACATTCTGTTCAAACAAAAAAACAAAGCCGAAATAAACATTAACATAAGAATTGATGATGAGCAAGTTCAGCGGAAAACAGAAGTTACATATCTCGGAGTAGTTATTGATGAAGCATTGAGTTGGAATTCCCACTGGATTAAAATAAAAAATAAAATCATTCCACTTATTGGTGCAATTCGACGCTTTGATTTCATTAATATGAAAACCGCCAGTTTAATATATAACGCCCATGTTATGTCGAAAATAACATATAGAGTTTTAGTAACTTCACATTGTACCGATGGCTTACTCAGCAATGTTCAGAGAGTTATGTGTAGATCATTAAAGGCACTGTATCACATACCTTTCCGCACTCCTACGGTTGAAGTTTTCAGCAAAACTAATGCTTTGAATCTCAACAAAGTTATTTTCATTGAAAAGGCTAAATACATATATAAAATCAAAAATAACTGCATCAAGAACAACACAGAAATAACAATTGGAAATCAACTTCACAGTTACAACACAAGAAGACACACTAACATCAGAACAATTAAATCAAGGACCAATAGAAACAGATATGGTCTACTTAACACTGCAATTGAAGCCTTTAATATGTTGCCATCAAATCTATCGAAAAATGCAAACAGAAGGCTATAGCAAACGAGATCAAGCTGCGCAAATGGGGATGGATTGGCCACACTCTCCGGAAACCACACAACGAAGTTTGTCGCCAGGCCCTTGAGTGGAATCCACAATGCAGTAGAGGGCGTGGTAGACCCAAAACCAACTGGAAAAGGTCGTTGGAAAAGGAAATCCAAGAATCGGGAAAATCGTGGCAAGAGATCAAAGTCATCGCAAGGGATCGTGACAAATGGAGAGATTTCATATTGGCCCTATGCTCCAACTAGGAGTTAAAGGAGAATACATACATACAAATCTATCGAACAGTACTAATTTAGAATATTTAAAAAAAAAACTTAAAAAACTATGTAAACACTTTGGAAATTTAAATTGTTGTCAATATTTATAAATAAGTTATTTATTTATTTATTGAATTATTATCTTAAAACTTCTCTTTTTTAAATTACTCTTATACCAATTGTATAGTTGTCTGAGTTCTTATCAAAAAAAAAAAAAACAAAAGAATTTAAATCAATATAAACGTATTAATTTTAAAGTCTAATGAGTACGGTCTCTGATTTTTTACCACCCTAATAAAACTGCATTTTAATATTGTAATTAAAGAATATTTATTCAGAAAAATAGAAATATAAATTAAGGATGTAGAAACGAGATTTTTTTTTTTTAAGTTTATCTACAAAAAAAGTTTTCAAAGGAAAATAGATAGCATGTTATTTTTTTTTAATAAATTTACAAGGAATTTTTTAGAAGACCTAAAATAGGCTATTAATAGAATTAAAGTTTTGAACAAGTCGCTTAAAATTTATAATTTTAAAGCAATAATTGTATAAAAATGTGTTGATATAATGAATAGCAAAAATTAAACTTAAAAGTACTTAAATACATCAAAGTCAAATAAAAAATTTTCAAAAACATAAATGAAGCTACAAACCCTTGCAGCATTCAAACCAATCTATTAACAAAAGAAAAAGGAGAAAAACCCAAACTATTCTTCTATGAATATAGCCCAACAATGCAAACATGAGAAACTAAATACATTTTTATTGGTTTAGATTTGTTTTTATTTACCAGCAACAGTTATTCAATAAATACATAGCAACTGTTTACTGTACGATAATGGTAATAGTAGACTTGCGTATGCATGTAAATTGTTTTTATTTTTTTTATTACTTTTTTTCGATTTCGTTTTAAGATTTATCTCAGCTTTAATTTTTTACTTCAAATTAAAGGTTAGTAGTATCCATGATAGTTAAAAGCAGGAGAAAGAAAAGTTTTACAATCGGATGATGGTTTGGTCTACGGATTCTGAATTCTTACTAGCATTTCTTCGTTTGTTTAATTAAAAATTTGTTTAAGACATTGCTTTAAGCAGCTGAATATAACTTTACTTATAATGATAATTAAATACTAATAAACAATAAACTTTCAAATACAATTTCTTAAATGCTAAAATAAAGAGTTTATAGTTACTAATAAATTATGCTGATAAAGAAACTTATTTTAGTATTTATGTTTTAATTTTTATTTTTTTTTTTTTTTTTTCAATCAATACGCAGCATTAAAATTAAAGAGAAATGCCATATTTCATAATGTTTTGTAAAGATCATTTAATAAATTATTTTCAAGTATTTCCGAGTTTTGATATTTTTTAATTGAAATTGTGCATCATCGAATAATAATTTGTTTATAAAAAATTTTTCAGTAAGACCTCACTTAAATTTATTTTATGTTCATGTTATTTAATGAAAGCAGATGCGATATTTATAAATGCCATATAAATATGTTTATTTATTTCTAACCAAAACCAGGGAAAAATTAAAACAAGGGTGCATTTAAAAGAACCTATGTACTTAGAACAAAATAAAGTTAAGCCTAAGCAATTTTGAAAGTTTAGCTATTATGAATGACAGACAACTCCATTTAAAATTTTTTTTAGTCGACTCGCGAAATAGTACAATCATTTGGGAGAAAAAAATGATGTTACCTGGAAAGTTTTGCGGGATTTCTGCAAATGAGTTATTTTATAGATTTCGATGTGCTCTTTCAGAATTTCAACTTTGCTACCTCGTATCGTGTTCGCTCGAGCCGCCATATTGGAAAAATGGCGTCCAAAATCAGTTTTTTACAAATATCTCTTTAACGGTTATATTTAGAGAAAAAGTTTTCAGGACAATGTTGTAGCTTATAAAATTTTCTATAAAAATGACCTTTAAATTGTTTTCGTACGACTTATAACTCAGGAGATATCTTTATTCAAAATTTTAGAAAAATTAGTAAATTGTGATTGCCACTTATGAGTAGGCACAGTGATGTGTCAAGCTTATAATTACGATAACTTATGAACGGTGAGTCGCACGTTTAAAATAAAAACACTTTTTTATAGAGAATAACTTTCGCTACAAGTAACATATTATTTTTTTTTCATATCACCTATAGTTAAGGAGAAATTTTTCCCACAAACCTAAAATTTTGAAAAAAAACGTTTTTTCAAAATGGCTCCTAAACGGTTCGTCCTAGAAAAAAAATTGTCAATGCATTTTTTAGAACGTTCAATTTCCTATAATAGTTTCTTCGAACTGTTTTTTCGTCAGACTTACCCTTCATGAGATATCGCGACTTGAAAATCATTCAAAATTGAACATAGTACGGCGCATAGAACAATATTCAATTTTGAATGATTTTCAAGACGCTATATCTCATGAAAGGTAAGTCTGACGAAAAAACAGTTCGAAGAGACCCTTATAGGAAATTGAACGTTCTACAAAATGCATGGACAATTTTTTTTCTAGGACGAACCGTTAAGGAACCATTTTGAAAAAACTTTTTTTTTCAAAATTTTATGTTTGTGGGAAAAATATCTCTTTAACTATAGGTGATATGAAAAAAAAATAATATGTAACTTGTAGCGCAAGTTATTTTCTATAAATAGGTGTTTTTATTTTAAACGTGCGACTCATCGTTCATAAGTTATCGTAATTATAAGCTTGACACATCACTGTGCCTACTCATAAGTGGCATTCACAATTTACTAATTTTTCTAAAATTTTGAATAAAGATATCTCCTGAGTTATAAGTCGTACGAAAACAATTTAAAGGTCATTTTTATAGAAAATTTTATAAGCTACAACATTGTCCTAAAAAATTTTTCTCTAAATATAACCGTTAAAGAGATATTTGTAAAAAACTGAATTTGGACGCCATTTTTCCAATATGGCGGCTCGAGCGAACACGATACGAGGTAGCAAAGTTGAAATTCTGAAAGAGCACATCGAAATCTATAAAATAACTCATTTGCAGAAATCCCGCAAAACTTTCCAGGTAAAACTACCAAATGACTGTACTAAAATTAGAAACAAAAAAAATTTCTGCCAACATTAAAAAACATCAGATTTTGTGTTAATTTTGTTTTACGAAATAATTCTGTTGCAAGAAGTCGATTTTAAATTAGAAAACAAAGCAGTTGAAATTTTGTTTTATATGTATATGCTTTCTTCTCGAATATCGACTAAAGCAGTTTTTCCTTATTGCCACAGAATTTATAATGAAAGGCTTCGATTTCATAATATACTAATTTCTCAATTAAAATATCAAATGAATGATGGTTGTAGTACGAAATGGGAGCATTAAACATATTACAACTTCGTATTTCTTGGTTTTCTCTTGCTTTGTATTTTTATAGAAAATTCAAGGTTTTTTTTTTTTTAGATCTGAAATGGGTAAATAAATTTTAAAAGGCAATTATTTTCCGTAACTGAAAATATTTTTTGCAACGAACTCAATAGAGATTTTGTATGCAACAATTTGTTGTGATGCGAAACATGATTTTTTATTTTTTTTTTTGTCAATTATCCCTGACCAGAGAGAGGTCAGCAATTTTTCAAGAAAAATTGAAATTTTTAATTTATGTATGTATTTGTGTGCTATCGATATAGCACTTTTATAGAAAATTATTTATTTAATTTTCTTATTACCGAATTATCGTGTGTTGTAGAATTTTTTCCATTTGCATTGCAGAATTTATTTACATCTTGTTATACTTTGTGATTAGCTTACAAATTTTTACGACGCATTGTTTTAGTATTAAAATCTTCAAACATTCAATTAGGCAACAGACTTAAATCTGACTAGCCCTTCTTAATGATGTCGTTTAATACAAGTCATTTTGCTTTTGAGGTGTGTTTTTATTAAACACAATATTACGGCTAGAAATACCTTCATCAGAATATGTACATATATATAGAAGAAAAACTATGGGAAGCAAGAATTACAAATTGTATAAATTACAAGTAAAACTCCAAAATATTCTTACTGTTAAATTTAATTTAACTTATGCACAATTAATAAAAATGAAGGGCGTGCTAAAAGAATTTAACAATACAAAGTGGATTTACATGTTACTTTGTAAACAAAATTTTATTTTACTTTTATTCTTCAAATTAAAGCTGCTCCAGCTGCAGTAAAATATTCTGCGAACTTGATATATTCATAGTTTCTTTTAATTCGATTGCTGTGGTTTCTTTAGTGTCATCACTCGTTGGAAGTAGTGTTTTCAAAATGTCTGTCTTAACGGAATTAGCGTTCTGTAACCGAACATCTTCCTTCTCGCCGTCCTCCTCATTGCTATTGCGTCGTTTTTTCATTGGCGGACTGCATAATGTTGGTGTTGTTGCTGTAGTATTTGTTCGCCGCAGGAGATCTTTATTGTTTGAAATTATCAAAGTTTCACTTTGGGTTTGTATGAAGGTTTCATCGTATTTGTCATTAGATTTACGTTTGAATGACATAACACTAGTTGTTGCTACCGTTTCGGTTCTAGCAGTAATTTCTGATACCATTTCAGCTTCTATCGAGGGCGGTAGTATTGGTGAAATGGCTTGTGAATCTGCGGTTTCCTCTTCATTGCCAACGTTTTCGTTACGGTCACCGCCACCACCGTCATCTCTAAAATTATCATCATCTTCCTCTTCCTCTGAATCTGTGTACCATGAAACTTGCGCTCCGGGAAATACATATGAAGAGCTAGATTCGTGACAATAATAGGTACCATCGAGTAAGCGGTCTGCAGCACTCAAGTTTTTTTGTGGATGCTCCATTTTAATTTTACATTCTTCAGTGCTGTCTAAGCCCGTCATTTTGTGTTGTGTAGTTATTTCTGGTGCTGCTGCATTTAGTTGCTTTGTTGGTGTAGCGGGTGCAGAAACTGATTCAATTGAGACTTGCGTATGAATCACTGTGTCACCTCTGTTACCGAAATTCGTTAACCGTGGCTGTAGCGCACCAGCGCCATTTGTTGCCGTTGCTGAATTAGACGAATCATTACATTGTATACCACTATCCTTGGAGGAGTCAATCGATAAATGACGATAACTATCGGGTAGATTTGTTGGATGAAACGTTGGATTTTCAAAATCAACGGTATCCATATTATCACCGAGTAGATCGGGTGAAAGTAATTCTACGGATTTCTTTGTTTTGGTTTCGCTGCTCAACTCCAAAATGCTTGATTTTATTTTTTGTATAGCTTCTGTAGCCTCAATGTCTGTATCGGAATTAACATTAACTGCCAATTTGTCGGCAACAACACCAGAAGAAGTAGATGATTCAAAACCACTATCCGAGTAGCCACCTGCAGAACGTAAGGCAAAATCTGTTGAAGCATTTGATTTAACTGATTGTGTGTCATTATCAAGACGAAGTGGATCATCCTCTGTGACGGTGTTATTTTCCTCTTCTTCTTCAAAAACGGGTAAAAGCTCTGTAGTTTCCGTTAAAACTTTATCATCAAAACATATTTGCTTCCATTCATCACCTAAATGATGACATAATTGGTTAATGATAACATCAGAATCTCCAAGTAGTTCAACATCAAATTCAAGATGATGCAGTTGTTCTCGATTAATAAGAATTTGCGGAACATTTGCTGGTATCGAACTTGGTATTAGCGCAACAGGACGCACTTTAAGCGATGAGCCCATTACAATGAGTAAATCGCATTTATCCTTATCGCTAGCCATAACAGTGTGAAATTTTTCAGGCAGCCCTACGGTAAAGGCGATAACAACGATTAAAAAAAGGTAAAAATTTAAATTAATTTTCAATAGAACTAAGTATATCATGAATATCTATATATAAATAGGCAAACAGAATCGGTTCAGTCCCTGTTTCTATACCTAAATCTCAACCGATTTGCTTGATTGTTTTTTTGTTGGAAAGATTGTGAGGAGGAGCAGTGCATAGGACTATAATTTTTTTAAAGTGGGCGGTGCCACGCCCCTAAATGAAAAAAACGCTCTCACGGCTAAACCGCTGCATCGATTTTAACGAAATTTAGTATAGAGATAGGGTTAGCACTAAGGAACGATTATATGACCATTATGTTTTTAAGTGGGCGGTGCCACGCCCCTAAATGGAACAAACGCTGTTACAGCTAAACCGCTTCATCGATTTTCACGAAATTTGGTATGGAGATAAGGTTAGCACTAAGGAACGATTATATGACCATTATGTTTTTAAGTGGGCGGTGCCACGCCCCTAAATGGAACAAACGCTGTTACAGCTAAACCGCTTCATCGATTTTCACGAAATTTGGTATGGAGATAAGGTTAGCACTAAGGAACGATTATATGACCATTATGTTTTTTAGTGGGCGGTACCACGCCCCTAAATGAAAAAAAAAACGCTCTCGTGGCTAAGCCACTGCATCGATTTTAACGAAATTTGGTATGAAGATAGGGTAAGCACTAAGGAACGATTATATGACCATTATGTTTTTAAGTGGGCGGTGCCACGCCCCTAAATGAAAAAAAAACGCTCTCGTGGCTAAGCCACTGCATCGATTTTAACGAAATTTGGTATGAAGATAGGGTAAGCACTAAGGAACGATTATATGACCATTATGTTTTTAAGTGGGCGGTGCCACGCCCCTAAATGGAACAAACGCTGTTACAGCTAAACCGCTTCATCGATTTTCACGAAATTTGGTATGGAGATAAGGTTAGCACTAAGGAACGATTATATGACCATTATGTTTTTTAGTGGGCGGTACCACGCCCCTAAATGGAAAAAACACTCTCACGTCTAAGCCACTGCATCGATTTCAACGAAATTCGGTATGGAGATAGGATTGGCACTAAGGAACGATATGTCCATATGGAAATAACGCTCTCACGATGAAACTACTGCATACGATTTTTATGAAATTTGGTAAAGATATAGGGTTAGCACTATATAGCACGATAACATGGTTGATTTTTATGATTTTTGGTGCAGAAAGCTATTAAAAACTGTTTGCTCTTTAGTAGGAGTTACACGCCTCTAAATCGAAAGCACGATATTGCAATTAAGCTGCCCGAAGATAACCCGAACCCTAATGAAGAATATTAAAAGCTGTTTGTGTTTTATCGACCAAGGAAGGGTATAAAAACGTTTTTCTTTATTTTATGGTCAAATCGAAATGGTCGAATTTCGGCCACAAGGCGAACTCTAGTATCTTATAATTAAAGATAATTTTAAATTCGAAAGAAGTAATTATTGATAATTTTTGTAGAAACGCAGTAATGCAATTTTCGTATTTAAAAGTTTTTTTCTGTAAATAACCCCGTGAAAAATTAAACGAAACCCGTGCTAGTATAACGATCGATACCTTAGAGCGCAATAGTTTTATGTCCACTAGAGGATCAATTTGTTCCAAACCAAATTTTTCCACTTACTTTCATTCAGTTTCGGATTCTACGTTAAAATCTAAGTTAAAAACTCCTTGGGACCATATATTTGCGGTGAATTTCGATTCAGCCAAAAATAGTTCGAAGTTTTGGGTTTTTTTCGCTGTTGCGAGATTGTCTTTGATAATTTATAACTTCCGAACAACTTGTTGTATTGCTATGATTTTAGCATTGTTAGAAAGGTGTTGTTACGTAGTATCAACGCTTTGGATAATTTATTGAAAAAAATTATCTGGTTCAAAAGTTAGGACCTTTTGAATGAAAATATATAAAAACTTTATACAAAATGTACCAAAAATTTCATCTTTTTTAAAAAAAAAAAATTAAATAGTTCTTAAAGTAGACGTTAAAAAAAAATACCCGTTTCTCGTGGTTTTTCCCAGCACGTCACATTTTTCCACATTCCCCATAATATCCTCCATAAGTTTGCTGAACACATGATACACCTCAAATGTAAGGATCATATAGTTACATTCATCGATTTAAAACAAGAATGCGGTATTTTTGGTTTTTTCATATACAGTGGATGAAAAAACTTAAAAAATCGATTAAAAAAAATGTGACGTGCTGGGAGAAACCACTAGAAACGGGTATTTTTTTTTAACGTCTACTTTAAGAATTTTTTGGATTTTCTAATGTGTTTTTAAAAAAGTTGGCTCAAAGTTCGACAAGTCAAATCTTAAGTATAGAGAAAATGTATTTTTAGATTAAAAATTAAAATTTTTATATGAAATCTTAATTTCTCGTTTATTGTGTCTTCCAAACTTTACTTCACCATGCTCCAAAGTTATTTTCTTGTCAAATATTATGGCATATCTTGTACAGTTTTGGATAAAATTACAGAAAACTGTGGAAAAGGACAAAATACGTACCCTGAATTGGTAAGTAAAAAAAAATTGCTAAAAGATTTTTCGAAGTTGGGTAATTAAGCTGCGCTATAGCAGTTTAATGTTCGAAAAATCGGGTATGATAGGAAAAACGTATTTTTGGGTTCAAAATTTAAATTTTTAATAAAATACGTTTTCTCTATAATACTTGATTTGTCGAACTTTGAACCGTTATAGCGCCGCTTAACGACCCGACTTCAAAAAATCCTTTGGTAGTTTTTTTCGACTAATTAATGCTAATCAAAAGTGCAACGCTAGAACTCATTAAAAAAAATTTTTTTTTTTGTTCAAGTTTGCCTTGAATATTTTTTCACTCAACAGTTCTTATCTGCTTTCATTCAAAATGTCATAACTTTGGAATGCCTAGCCGTATCTTAAAAAATAGAACTGCGTTGGAAAGGCCTTTAGATGAGCTATAAAAAAAAGTTCAAAAGTAACGGTTTTTTTTTAGGAAGATAAAATTTCTAATATACTTTGTATGAAGTTTTCATCTGTCTTCATTCAAAACGTCATAACTTTGAAATGACTAGCCGTATCTGGATGAATAGACCCTCTATAGATAGTTCTTTTTATACACTTTAAAAAAATCTAAAAGTAATTTTTTTTTTAAAAAAAAAGATGAAATTTTTGGTACATTTTGTATAAAGTTTTTATATATTTTCATTCAAAAGGTCCTAACTTTTGAACCAGATAATTTTTTTCAATAAATGATCCAAAGCGTTGATACTACTTAACAACACATTTCTAACGGTGCTAAAATCATAGCAATACAACAAGTTGTTCGGAAGTTATAAATTATCAAAGACAATCTCGCAACAGCGAAAAAAACCCAAAACTTCAAACGATTTTTGGCTGAGTTGAAATTCACCGCAGATATATGGTCCCAAGGAGTTTTTAACTTAGATTTTAACGTAGAATCCGAAACTGAATGAAAGTAAGTGGAAAAAAAAATTTGATCCTCTCTAATGTCCACGTGCTTAAAAATTGGATATATTTTTAGTTACTGGCTCGTGGTAGGCTTCTTAAGCAAGTATACTACAACTGTCTAACAATTTTTAGAAAATTATTAGAAAAAAAAAATATGGAAATTAACTTTAACTTTTATAAGCTTCAAAATTGTGCACCAATATTTTCCTTTAAAGTAACCGTTAGCGAGATAACTGAATTTATGCACCATTTTTCTTATATGGCGTCGCGAGCGGCAAAGATATGAGGTGGCAAAGTCGAAATTTGGAAAGAGCAAATCGAACTCTATAAAAATAACCTCTTTTTAAAAATCCCGGATAACTTTCCAGGAAACCCCGATTTATTCTCCCAAATGACTAGTCCATATTATAAAATGAAAAATGTGAACTGAACTTAACAAGTATCTATTGAATAAATGGATCAAATAGACTACAAAATACGTTTATTTGGGCATTTTTGAGTAAAGTTTTTAAACCTAAATGTCTTAAAAACCAAAGCTAAACCGTAAAAATTACTCATATCACCAAAATCTGTTTTAAAATAAATGTGTCCGATTCGAGCACACTGTTATTTATGCATGTAAAATAAAATGTGAATATTTCTTTCCAAAAATGTGTTCGGAATGAATTTAAAAAAATTGTGGGCCAAATTTTTTTTTTGTAGAAGTTGACTTAAATTTTTCAAAACGGACACAGTGAAAACTAACTTATCAAACTGACAATTTTTTTGGTGGTTTGTTGATTTTGAAACTTTCGTTTATATGGGAGGTGCCACGCCCTCTAGTTCTACCTCGCCTACTTTTTGCTCAGCGTTTGCAATTAATGTTTTTAGTCTTTAGGTGAAATTTTGTTGGATTATCTCAAAAAACACTTCCAGTTTATCATTTTGAAACTTTTGATTATATGGGAGATGCCACGCTCTGTAATTTTACTTCGCCTTCTTTTTGCTCAGAGTTTGCAATTAATGTTCTTAGTGATTGAGTGAAATTTAGTTGGATTATCTTAAAAAACACTTTCAGTATAACATTTTGAAACTTTTGCTTACATGGGAGGTGCCACGCCCTCTTGTACGAATTCGCCTAGTTTTTGCTCAGAGCTTGTACTTACTATTCCTAGTATTTATGTGTATTTTGCTTATATTATTGCAAATAGTGCTTTTTTTATTGTATTTTGAATATATTTTTTGATTTCGCTCATTTTCAATCCCCCGAGCTAACTTTGACGACGAAGGCAGAATACCAAATTTCATTGAATTATGTTGCTCAGTTTTCCAAAAAAATTTATTTCCACGCACACCCAGCCAGCCAGACAGACGGACACGGCTATATCGACTCAGGAGGTGACGCTGATCAAGAACATATATGGGCATATCCGAAAAAAGGTCAACCAAGAGAAAAATTATAAAGTTGCCGTAAAAACGCATTTTGCCACTAGGTGAGTGGTATTGCCCACTAAATAACTAAAGGTTTTTAATATGCTTTCTAAGGGTTCAATCCCCATTCCGAGTTTCCTAAAAATTGGTCCACCGGTTTAGCCGAGGAAATGCATTTCGCCTTTAGGGGCGTCGCACCGGCAGCTACATAACAAAAAGTCTTTAATAACGTTGCATTCCAAATTTTATAAAAATCGATGCAGTGGTTGAGCTCCAACAGCGTATTTTTACTGTGAGAAGCGGTGTCAAGAAAAAAATTTACTTTTGTGTGCCCTGCACTTCTTTACAACTTTTTCCACAAATAAATCAAGCGAATATAATGTGTTTAAGTTAGTTGGAAAGGGGCTGCATCAATTTTCGATAGCCTATGTATATATATAAAATAAAAATTGTAACGTTCGCAACACACAAAAGTTAAATTTTTGTACGAACGAAGGACTCTTTGATCCCCTCAAAAGCAGTTTCGATATGCTCAAATGTTCTTCATTCTTTGGAGGATTTTGCTTTTTTCGTTTATACTGGAAACTTCGCAAAAAATTTTAAAAATGTACATTGATCTCCACAATGACTTCTGTTTTTTTGTAACGTGCGAACAGCACTTTATGCACGATTATATTGTAACTGATACAAGCTAGGAAATATTTTTAAATGCCTTCAGAAAGTACTCTCAAAGGGTAACATACCACTGCAGGTAAATTAAGAATTTAACATTCAGAGCGCCTTCAGGATTTAAAAATATGCGTAATGTAACGTTCGCAACGCAGGATTAGCCCATATGGGTCATTCCACGGAGGATTTTCATTCAAAAAATTATCTGCAAAAGTGTTAAAAAAACATTTTCTCGCAAAAAAATCGAAAAAAAAACAGTCCCGAATTTGAAAAAAATTAATTTGTTTAAGAAACTAATTTTTCTTTTATAAACAATTACTTGGATCGATTTGTAATATCCTTCATTCGAAAGCTGAGAAAAAAGCATACATTTCATCATGGTTTGATACATTGTTTATTAAATATTTCTTTTGCATATTAGCAAGTATAAAAAGAGGAACTTTCTTTGAACCTGAAAAATTGAAAAATTCATAACTTGAGAAATGTGCATATCCTGACGAAAAGAAAAAATACGTGTCTTTTATTTTGAGTCAAAGGATGGGAAAAAAAATTATTCGGGTCAAAAAATTTTTTTAATGATAATCCTCCGTGGAATGACCCATATACTTTTCCATACCTTCCACGCCTCCTTCTCTGCGTTACAAAGGGAAGGACAAAGTGAATATACCCTAGGTGTAGGGTATAAAAGCGGGTTACCAAGCTTAATGCACTACCATAATGAATTCTCTGAGGATATCGACATTATTTGTAATTTTTTTGTTGCAAACTTCGAATCGGTATATTCCAACAAAAGTTCAAACGTCTCTGAATGCTCAGTGCCTGATGCCATGTGTGATATTGGCAAATTTCACCTTGTTTTGTTAATGTTTTGTCAGATCATCAACACGAATTTCGTGCTGGAAGATCAACTGTTACTAATCTAGTATTATTTTCTAACTATATTGTTACTTCTTTTGTAAGTCGGTTGCAAACTGATGTAATCTTTACTGACTTTGCAAAAGCCTTTGATAAGGTTCATCTTGCACCATTGGTGTTTAAGCTAGGCTGTTTAGGTTTCCGTGGGGAATTCATTAACTCGTTCGAGTCATATCAGTGCAACCACTATCACGTCCCATTAATGTGTCATCCGGTGTCCCACAAGGAAGCCATACTGGCCCATTGTTATTTTTGAATTTTATAAACGAGCTGTGCCTTGTTTAGTTTGTATTCACTTGAATGTCGTCGCAGTATGTATTCTGTTGTTTATTAGAGATTTTATTCATTGTAAAATTCAATGTCCTAGTATTTTAATCAAGATAAATTTTTATTCGCTTCTTAGAAACCTTAGATCGAGTTTTCATTTTCGACGTAATACACTGAGAAGTAATTTTGCTCAGCCAGCTTTGACGTAGAATAACTAATTTATTATTAGCTGATATTGATATATTTCATATTTGTTCCGAAGATTGCTTTAAAAGTTATCCCTTTTCATGTCTTAAATCAAATTGAAGTACTTGAACGCATTTAATTATATGTATTTATGTTATTGTTATTTTTAGCTAAGCAAATTTTTTCTAGTCTGTAAGAGATGTCATCTCTGTTTGACAATGATTATAAATAAATAAATAAACAAGATATTTGCACAAAACGGATTTTTGCGCCTTTTGACGTTGAATAATTTTTTATGGGAACACATTTTCTCAATGAACTTTTCACACTTTATTTTTCATGCATTAGTAAAGATTATTCCCTTAAGGTGCATAATATAGGTTTGGTAGCATCGCACTATCTCAAAAGTCCTTCAGTGGAATCCGCAAAGCAGTAAAGGACGTGGTAGACCGCGAAACATCTCAAAAAGGTCGCTGGAAGAAAAGAGCATGCCGTGGCAAGAGATAAGTCATCGCAAAGTAACGTGACAAATGGAGATGTTTCATTTTGGCACTATGCTCCTCTTAAGAGTTACCGGAGAATTCAATAAAGATTATTCCGATAAAAAATATTCACTTGAAACTACTTCGCACAAAAAACCTTAATTTCCACAATAACCATCCATAGAAGCAAATATATTTTGTAAATAAATATATGATTTCTTGGTAAGAGTTTCTCCAAACCATCTAAAGATTTTCGTTGAGCCTAGCCGGTAAAAACATTCTCTACATGTATCTCATAGTCGTGTTTCTGACGTATCTAAAAACCCGAATAAAAAGCAAACCTTTTTCAAAATTGGTAATTAAAATTACTCAAAAAATGAACTGAGAACTGTGCAACTTCATTTTGTGGAGTACTGGCATATATTGAACTTTCTTACAACAGATGGAAAGCTAATACTGCTATCTATGATCCATAAAGTTTGACATCATAGTCTTCGATCTTTAGTCTCTAGGTTGGAGAAGAAACAGGCCGATCAACAATCATTGGGTCTACCAAATTGAAAACGTATTATTTCCCTTTTCTTGGAAAATAAGTGGCTTTAGTTCTCTTTCTTTTAGGAAAAAATTAATAAAAAATAAAATTGGTTGTTGGTGTTGCAACAGATTTGCACTTTTTCAATTTAAGAATAATTAATATAACCAAACTGCATATTTACCTATCGTTCCACCCATAGATTTTAAGTGTTTAATATTTTAAAACGACAAGTAACCTATTTATATAATTATAATAAAACAAACTGTTTACCCTCTCCAAAGAAGACGATATCCGGTTTCATAATGCCATTCTCAACAATTTGCCTTAACTCCAACTCCGAAACTGGTTCTGATGCATCCACACTTTGGTGCACATTAGGCTGACAACGCGGACACACAGGAATGCGCTGTACAAAAATATCATCACGTATAGCATCAGCAGTAGTTTTTAATTTACATTTTGTGCACGATGCTGTTGAGAAAGAACCATGACACTCAATAACGTTTTTGATACCGGCCACCTGTTCCAGTGTATCAATATTTTGAGTGTAATTCCGCAAAAGCTTATGCTTCGACTCTAGCAATTTAACAAAGCTGTGACAAGGCGAGGGCTTAAACTGTCCAGGGTATATCTCACGTGCAAATTTGTAAAATGGACGTGGATCTCGCGAAAAATAATTGATATCAAACATGGCCTGTGGATCGGGTAAATCTGGGAAATCTTTAGCCAATCGCGAATAGATGCCGTCGCTAGATCGAAAATCAGGAATTCCACAAGAGACTGAAACGCCAGCACCGGTAAGCACTATGATGTTTTTAGCTTCACGTACCAATTGTATAACATCCGCAAAAGTGTTAATGTATCGAAGTTTTTGACGACGCGGTGGTTCCGATAACATGGACGCTAGAATGCGCCAAAGCGTCATGTCATTTAGCCCGGGAGCAATTTGCCCGCTGTTGGGAAGCATCTGCGAGAGTAACTCACGAGGATTAGCACCCGAATGAATTTGTTTTTGTACCCAATTGATTGGTTTCGTTATGGGTTTCCATTCTCGACCAGACTCATCTGACATACCACTAAGGTCTGAGAAATCAGAATCATCAGAACTGGAATCGTCAGTATTGTCTGGTTCATCATCTTCGTCCTCTTCTTCCTCCTCCTCTCCTTGATCAAAGTCTTGATCTGTTTCACCACTGCCATCCAATTGATTTGCTAAGCTTTCTTGCGAACTCTCTTCCTCAGCGTTTTCCACGATAGCAGATTCACTTTTTTCTGAATTCCGTTTGTTATTAATTGGTGTTGTATCTAATTCTGGTACTATAGGCACATCATTCAGTTTTACTTCCTGTCCCACTGTGCAAGTTGTTGCTGCTGTTACCATTTCCATTTCGGTTCTGTTTATTTGTTGCATTGTAACTAATGTTTGTGTTTTCGTTGTTGCTGTCGCTATTTCGGCGCCAAAATCAACAATATTTTGTTTATTTTCATTAAGAAATTTAATAGAATTTTGTGCGGACTTTCTCGACATTGTCGTCAAAAATTCTGCATTTGCATTTAATAATTTTACATGACAATTTTCTCTCACTTCCTCGCCAATTTCCATCATTTTTGCGCAGCGCCAATATAGTTACTTTTCTCGTTCCTTCTCCACTGTCGCTTCGTTCGTCGTTGTACACACAAAATTTTCACGCCGTTTTGATCACAGTTTTTCGTCTATTTTCAAATGTTATATTGCATTTATTAATTGTTTAATTTATGTATGAACTTTTGTTATTTAGTTTATTGGTTTTTTTAAGAGTATTGTTCACTTTTTCTTCATTTTTTCCACAGCAGCAGCAATTCACTTAGCACAGCGCAACCAATACAAAAGTTATATTTTGCTTTAATGACGTGATGGCTGACATTTACAAAATGGCCGCGATTGCTAGTGCCCAGCGTTGCCGTATGGCACTGGTGTTTTTAAAATTATCAACACTTGTGTAATTTAAAACGGATTCCCGATCAAAAAAAGTATATCAAAAATATATCAAAATGATATCAAAAATTTGTCAGTGACATACAAAATTTTGATAAAAAAAGGATATCACAGTGATATACGGAATGTAACGCTTTTTGTATATCACCATGATATCAAAAAAAGATATCAAAATGATATCAAAAAAAGATATCAAAATGATATCAAAAAAAGATATCAAAATGATATCAAAAAATGATATCAAAATGATATACAAAAATTGTATATCAATGATATACAAAATTTGTATATCATTTTGATATCCATTTCTGATACAAAATTGACATAACCAAATTTTGCAATATTGTATATGATCGTCGGCAACAAGTTTTTAGAAATTGCCCGCATGCAGCAAATGAATGAAATGCCGGTTTTTTTAACTCAATTATATGTTTGTGCTTTTTCACTAATTTCATGAGAAAATTCACTTACTAAAATTGACTGTGCGTCCGCTTTCCATAGCTTTTGTTTCCCCAACCACAGGCTTACAACAACTGAAGGGAGTGTCGGTTTTTTTGCACTCAATTATATTTGTGTGCTTTTCACTAATTTCAGTAGAAAATTTACTTCTTTTACATTAAAATTGACTGCACGTTTGTCTTCTAAAGTTATCTTTCCATAAAATCCTCAAACGAAAACGTCAATTTTGACATATCAGCAGCTGATAAATTTTTGATATCATTTTGATATACATTTCTGATACAAAATTGATATCAGCGGCTGATAAATTTTTGATATCATTTTGATATACATTTCTGATACAAAATTGACATGTCATTCAATGATATCAAAAATATATCAAAATGATATACAAAAAAAGGATATCAGCCGCTGACAAATTTTTGATATCATTTTGATATACATTTCTGATACAAAATTGACATGTCATTCAATGATATCAAAAATATATCAAAATGATATACAAAAAAAGGATATCAACCGCTGACAAATTTTTGATATCATTTTGATATACATTTCTGATACAAAATTGACATGTCATTCAATGATATCAAAAATATATCAAAATGATATACAAAAAATGGATATCAGCGGCTGATACATTTTTGATATCATTTTGATATACATTTCTGATACAATGACAAGAACTTGACAAGTTTTTTTGATCGGGTTTTGTTGATTTTTACTTTAAAATACTCATAGTACGAGATCCGGCAGTAAAAAAAAGTTTTTAGTTAAAATCTAATTTTTACATATATTTATGAATGGCGGAATATATTTTTGCCGGGTTGCCTATCAAAATGTGGCCGCTAGTATTTTCAAATTGCTATAATTTATGAACCGTGAGTTGCACGAGGAAAAGTGCCCAAATCTTTTTCATGAAGAGTCATTTGCTCTACAAGTAGTTTCAGAACTATTTATTAAAAATAGATTTTTTTTTTACGCAATAAACGGGAAAAAAATCAGTTTGTAATAAATAACTTATAGAGCATATGACTCTTCATAAAAAAGATTTAAACACTTTTCCGTGCGACTCACGGTTCATAAGTTATCGCAATTTGAAAATACTAGAATATATGTTCAAATTAAATTTTAACTAAAAACTCGATCCATACGTTTTTTTACTGCCGGATCTTAGGACCCTATTGCGGTTGTCGATTTGCGATAAAATCGATGGCCATCGAGTGTTTACGGCAGCTCTCGTTATTAGGGACCTATGTTACTCGTAATGAGTAGCATATTCGAAGAAGAAGAAGACATTTGTTTTTATTACAAATTTAAAAATTAATGTAAACACATATAAATTTGCCAAGTTTTGTTTCGCTTCCGTTTAATAAGGATTCTTCGTTGGATTTTGCATTAAGCACATCGTAAACATCGATGTAATGTATATATCGGTAAAGAAGAAGTCAAGAACTCTGCGCTTGCGACAGTCCTTTGGGCAAGTTTAATGTTATTCGGACTGTTGTTAAACAGATTTGTAAAAATTGTGAAATATATACATGAGCTAATTCCATAATAAAACATAATTTTTCTTTTGAATAAAGTTAAAAAATTCAATAAGACTTCATCAATTGAAAATTTGTTGCGTGTGGTTTGGAATTCAAATTAAGATTTGATCACAAAATATCACGTCGAACCGATGACGGTATGAGAGACAAAATGTAGCATAAAAAGCAGCATATAACATATATATGCACTAAAAGCACAGAAGCGTCCAAAAATGTTCCGTGGTATCCAATCACCCATGACGCGCACTTCAAAACTTCGAGCTTCCTGAAAACAATTTGAAGGATGGTGGTGATTTTGTCAAGAAGCTTACTTCATGGCCCCTGTGCTTTAAAGCCATAACTGCATCCACAACCAATCGTTCTGCTCCTCCAATGCCTTAGTCGGGATGTAGGAAAAGTACCCTCACTATTTGTTCTTATATCTTCCGGAGAAAAAAAACATATTTTAATTATAAAAATTGATGCAGCTCATGGACTGCGTGTTTTTTTATGTCTGCAGATTGACAAACGTCAGATATATTCCGTCGGAATGGTAAATCCAATAATTTTTTGTTTCAACAGTGAGAGAAACTTTTAAGGCGAAATAAATACTTTACACAACACAAATTTTATTAATAAATTGTTTTTCATGAAATTTTATTATAAAAAAGATTTAAACACTTTTCCGTGCGACTCACGGTTCATAAGTTATCGCAATTTGAAAATACTAGAATATATGTTAAATTAAATTTTAACTAAAAACTCGATCCATACGTTTTTTTTACTGCCGGATCTTAGGACCCTATTGCGGTTGTCGATTTGCGATAAAATCGATGGCCATCGATTTTTTCTTCTAGCCCTATCTTTGAAACTACATCACCGATTCCACTAATTTATCTTACATGTCATTTAAAAAGTCATTTGCAATCAAATGGCGAAAACTTTATTCAAATCGGTACAGAGGTTTCAAAAATAGGGCTAGTAGAAACAATCGATGGCCATCGATTTTATCGCATATCGACAACCACAATAGAGGCCTTAGACCATCATTATACTACAGCCGTATTCACGATCTTGTTGCATCGTAGCAAATGCAAAATTATTTCCTTTTACAAAAACAAATTTCATAAATTTTTCAAAAGCAAGAGTTTTGTAAACTAGCCCTAAGCAAGACCAAATTTGCAAGACAAAAACCTATTGCACTCTTGATTTGCAAGTCTCTATTGTGACTGATTTTCCTTTGTTTATGTGTGATTGGGAGCACCTTTTCAGTTTAATGGCATTTGTATTTTTTGACATTTGTTTTTATTACAAATTTTTAAATTAATGTAAACGCATATTAATTTGTTTCGCTTCCGTTTAATAAGGATTCTTCGTTGGATTTTGCATTAAGCACATCGTAAACATCGATGTAATGTATATATCGGTAAAGAAGAAGTCAAGAACTCTGCGCTTGCGACAGTCCTTTGGGCAAGTTTAATGTTATTCGGACTGTTGTTAAACAGATTTGTAAAAATTGTGAAATGTATACATAAGCGAATTCCATAATAACATATAATTTTTCTTTTGAATAAAGTTAAAAAATTCAATAAAACTTCATTAATTGAAAATTTGATTGTCAAAAAATTTGAATTTCAAATTATGTTTGACAAGCAAAACAAAAAACAACTGTTCTGAAACGTTTGCTACGCAATTTACAACAGTTATGCTCAGAATTATATGCTCACGCAAATTTTCATTTGCTATTTTATAGCCTTATCATGTATGACGAACGAATCGTTTTACTGATTTTCAACTGCTTATATCCTCCAAGTTAAAAGATGATTTGAAGTTTATGCTTACAAACTTTATTCTTTGAACTAAAATGAACGCTTAGGTCATAGTAAGTTCTTAATAAAAAGTTTTAATAAGTTGATATTAATAAGTAAAAATCAGTCATTTTATTCGTTCGTCATACATGATAAGGCTATTATTTTAATATCGTTGACATTTTCAGAAATAACCAGTTTGCAACGCTGAGTTTTTCCATTACTGTAGACATTTTGCACAAAAAAAAAAAACATGTGGCAACGCTGTTTTGCCAATATCGTTGACATTTCTTTCCATTTCCCACTAGATTTTGACATAAGCAATTGCATCTGAATAAAATTTGTGAAAATTAAGTTAATGCTTTGGTTTGTTATTTAAAAAATGGCTTTTTAATCATTTTAGTGGATTTTAAAAATAAAAAGAACAATTTTACATGTCCGACTGTTGTTGTTTTTTTATATTTTTTTTGCCCAAATAGGGCTCTGGGAATTAATTACAACAACAACAACCTCTGAGCGGATCTACTTTCGGAGATATAGCCATCGGAAGGTCGGGATATATCTTTTATAAAAATCGGTATAAGTTGGGAGCCCCTGGATGGATTTTAAAAATATTGGTGTCATATGAAAGGTATTTTACCGGGCTATATAATTGCTGTACAAAGTTTTTCAATTTGAGTGATGGTTTTCGAGATATGACAATTTTTCAAAAATTCACCCGATTTTTTTTTGCAAAAAACCGTTATTTTTCCCAAAAAATGTGTTATTAACCTATAATTTTAATAACTAAATTAGAAAGCCTAATTTATTTCCTTTCATTTGAAATGCATTATGTATCTGAAATTGCATCATTAATAAATTTTTATAGAAAAAAACAAAAATGGACCAAATCAATTTTCTTCAAATTTGGAACTTTAAACAACAACAATGCTAAAACAGACAACAACAACTTTACTACTACTACAACAACATTAATTTTACATAAGAGTAGGGGTAATTGGGCGGCCTGCGGCCGCAGCTCAGGATTTAAAACTCCCAAAAATCCGACACCGGCTTCGCGGCGGCCTTCGGCCGCGGATCACTCTATAATATATCCAACACATAGTTTGCTAGCCAAATTGCGCGCGTAATTTTTAATAAAAATTTAAAATTTTTTAATATAATAAGTAGCTGATCCTCTTTGTTGTTGTTGTTGTTGTTGTAGTAGTATCCAAGTTGTTGTTGTTGTAGTTGTTGTTGTTGTTGTTTGTTCTGGCATTGTTGTTGTTTAAAGTTCCTAATTTCAAGAAAATTGGTTTGGTCTATTTTTGTTTTTTTCTATAAAAAGTTATTAATGATACAATTTCAGATACATGTTGTATATCAAAGGAAATAAATTAGGCTTCCTAATTTAGTTATTAAAATTATAGGTTAATAACACATTTTTTGGGAAAAATAACGGTTTTTTGCGAAAAAAATGCGGTTAATTTTTGAAAAATTGTCATATCTCGAAAACAATCACTTAAATTGAAAAATTTTGTGGAGCAATTATAAAATACCTTTCATATGACACCAATATTTTTGAAATCCATCTAGGGGTTCCCAACTTATACCGATTTTTATAAAAGATATATCCCGATCTTCCGATGGCTATATCTCCGAAAGTAGATGCGCTCAGAGGTTGTTGTTGTTGTTAATGTGACTAATTTTCAAAGCCCTATCTGGGCACAAAAAATATAAAAAAAAACAACAACAGTCGGACATGTAACATTAAGCCAAATAAAAAATTGCCACCAAAAAGTTGAAAAAAAAAATGAAGTGAGAAGTTGTTTTAATAGAACCGGTATAAGTTGGAAACGCGGATGGATATTAAAGATTTTAGTGTCGTATGAAAGCTATTTCATTAAGCTATAAAATTGTTGTACTAAAGTTTTTAATTTGTCAAACGTTATTTATAATTATTATTATTTTTCCCAAGCAAAAAGTTGGAGAGTAAATTTTTGCAATAAACATGAAAAAACTCACTCCCAAACTGTTGCCGCAGAGTTATAGATACAGGAGACAGAGAGTATAGATATATAGAGTGCGTTTCACTCGATTAGTTGCATTCACTCGAAATTATCATAACTATTGTCTCAAGTCGGTGAAATATAGAGCCCATTGCGGCCAACGATAAAACTAAATCCTGTGCAAAATTTAGGACTTCACGTAATTGCAAAGATATGCGATGGTATTGTGTAATGGTATACGAAATTTTGATTTTCTGAACTTAGAAAACATATGAAATTTTCATTTTGAATCAAGTTTTCGTAATTTTTTTAAGTTCAGAAAATAAAAGTTTCGTTTTTTTTCTAAAGTCAGAAAATAAAAATTTCGTATTTTTTTAAGTTCAGAAAATAAAAATAAGGATAATAGTCTAAGAGCCAGCGCTTAAAAATGACTTTGTGTTTTTAAAAGCTGGTTTTGTTACAGTTGGTTATAGTAATTGCAACTGTAGAACAAGCGGCTGATATATGGTCTCAAACATGTCATGATTTCGATAGTGATCAAAGTAATTTGTAAAGGCTGAAAATTGTTATACAGATTGTATAATGCATATAAAAAACAATTATGTCGCTCAGTCAGTTAAACGTTAAAACAAGGCTGGTCAGCAGCCCCATGGAACGCTGTTTTTACTCAAGAGGGAGGGATCTTACGAAAAAAGTGTACGTGGCATAAAATGCTTAGAATCGTCCAAGGAACACGTGTGAATTTTTTAATTTTTTATGAAAAATTTTAAAAGTTACTTAAAAAAAAAAAAAAGTGTTTTGCCAACTGCGGGCGTTCAACAGCCGAAAATTCTCATTTACCGACCGAATCCCATCTTTAGTGCTTAAAAAATTCATGCATTTTACAGTTCAATATAATTCTGCACCAGAAAGTTTTTTTTGTAAAATTGATATTTTGTGAGTTATAGTCGAAAAACTAAGAAAGACCGTGTAAAATTTTTTCACGTAATATGTTAGGAACAGTTACTTGGTGGACATTTAGCTAAAAATTTAGTAGAATAAATTAACGGATTCTTCAATAGTACAGGAACTTTGATCGAAAACTGAAGAGTCTCCAACAAAAGCTTTAGAGGTCGATAAAAATCGTTATGCATCTAACTTTGCATAACCCATAGGGGACTTACTTAAATCTGTGGAGTTTTGACAAAACAACCTATCTCGAAATTGGCAATTTTTCAGGAAAGCCTAAAAACTGATTAACTTCTTTTCAATAATGTGCCTCAGTTTCGTAACGCGTTGAATCTCCTCTTTCCATACATTTTGGTTCATAAAACTTCACCGCACGAGTGGTGCTAAGTTCAAATCTTGCGTGAACTATGGGACACCCTTATATCTCTAAAACAAGAAATCATAGAGACATGGCAATTATACCCATAGAAGCGTATTTAAATTTTATATTTAGGACTAAAATCCTGGAGAAATGTCTTATCTCGACTTGGTGGTTTTGTCAAAAGTCCACAGAAATTAATTATTGTATGTATGCGCTGCGTTTCATTTGATGATAATATTGTGAATCTTACGTAAGATATCGTGTAACTCCCCCCTCCCCCACGTAAGAAATCGTAAGATTTTTCACTACCACCTCCTTCCCCTAAAAATCTTACTTATTAATGGATGGCCCCTTATCATACATTTTCATTATAAAAAGATACCCAGCAAATCCTGTAACCGTTACCAACCTTATTATATAAGAGTTACAAATCTCGCATTATACCAGTTACATTTCTTCTAGCATCGGGAAAAAAGTAACTACCTTTTCCCTATCGTGCATCCTTGTCTTATCAATACGACTATCTCATCAATAAAAATAATAGAAAACTATAGCTCTCTCTTTCATTTTTTCCAATTCCTTTTGTAGACATTCTTTCGATTTATGTAAACAAATAAAAATCAAATTGAAATTTAAAAAAAAATATTTTAATGTCATGAATGAGTTACAATTTTTAAATGGATGATGGGTTTAGTTTATGAGGCTTCGTCATAATTTTGAGCTGTTTGCCAACAAATTTAGTTACATTTGTATCGTATCAGGATGGCGATCTGGTGCAACCGACGCACTGCCCCCTGCTCGTATTATCGGCACAGATTTCGGCAACATGCGTGGTGCATTACTGCGATCAAGCTGCACTTTGGCACGAAAATCTTCAGCTATTAATTGAATGGCGTCTTCTACGGGCATGTTGCGATGTTCTGCAGGTTGACCAGGAACATCTTCATTGGGAAAAAGAACATCAACACGTAGCTTCAGAAGATCCACAATTGATTCAGCATATTTCCTTCAAATTTTACAAAAATGAGTTTAATTATACAAAGTAACAATACAAACGGAACTTACGTGCTTTTCCGATTAACAACAATAATTTCACTGTCATTGCTTGTTAGTGTGCTTCGATTGATAATAAATAACAATTCAATTTTGTTCTCTGTCAACTTAGTATTTTTTGAGTAAGGGAGCAAGGCATTTTTTCGTTTATATCATTCCCTGTTTTAATTTCTTTGAGGTAGTAAATTTTGAAAAATGTATCGTAGTATGTGTTAAATGGGTCAGTCCATGATTCAATATGGTTACGTAGGATTTGCTGGGTATATGTTTCGTAAGGTTGCGGCAACACTATCTATGTGGCAACACTTCTGAAGTGTTGATTAATTTTATTGATAGTTTAAAAGGCCCTATTCGCCAATGAAACGGATTGCAAAAGTTTTAGTGGATTTTTTTAATTGGTTTTCTGTTTATAAAAAATAGTAATTTATTTATTATTTTTATACACTTTACACCTGCGAGGCGATGGAAAACATAGAGCTGTATGAGATTTTAGGCGTGAGCAAAAATTCCACAGATGCTGAAATAAAAAAGGTGAGAAGGTGCTGATGAAAAAAAGCGAATCCGTTGATTTTGTTGGTTATCTAAGTTTTGGTTGATTGGATGGAAAGGAACAAAATGTAAGGCAAAATAAAAGTAGTGCAGACACAATTTGATTAGAAAGAAAAAATCAAACTATGTTTTATGTTATTGGAAAATTAGAAATTCTCTTGTGAGTTGGCTTATTTTTGGCTGCGAGAAATTTATGCACAAAACAGACGGACAATTTGATTGGAAAGATTTCAGTGGAGTAGTAGCGGTTTCGGTTTTAAGTATCAACTCAGTGCACAACCTAAAACACTGCCATTGACGTTCTTCTCTCGCCAATTCATTCCACAAAACAGCTGTTGTGGATGAAAAATGTTTGTTTACATTTTACAGCGAATAACAGTATAATATTTTGTTTTTTCACATTTTCAGAATTACCGTAAATTGGCCAAAGAATTTCATCCTGATAAAAATCCTGAAAGTGGTGATAAATTCAAAGAAATTTCCTTTGCCTACGAAGTGCTTTCAGATCCGGAAAAACGTAAGACATATGACCGTTTTGGCCTCAAAGGCCTGCAAGACGGAAGTGAAGGTTTCAGTGATGCCTCTGACTTCTTTGCCCAATGGTTTCCATTCGGACAAAGTCATGGCCATGGCAGTAGCGGTAGAAGCGGTGGTTCTCGAGGGAAAGCGCCGCATGTAATGGTCAAATTGGAAGTAACTTTGGAAGAACTTTACAATGGAAATGTTTCGAAGACGGTTGAATACAAACGTACTGAGTACTGTGAAAAATGTTCAGGTCAGGGTGGACCTAAAGAGGCTATTGAAAAATGCGCGACATGTGGTGGCACGGGACGTACGGCGAGTTATCATTTTGTTGGATTGAGCGCATTCGAAACGGTAAGTAAAATAAATGTTTGCTTATTTAATTACATTTACATATCAATATCCGACTAACTACTCAATTCAATTCAATTCATTTATTGAGAATTTTTTTTTTCTTTTAAATTACATAAGGAACAAATAACAATTTGAACATCGGCGGCTATAATGTATGGCCTGCACTAACTATTACAATATATAAAGCCACAAAGCAAATAATAGAATTAGGTGACAATTTTTGCTCTTGCTCATGGAGCATTGAAAGGTGTTCTTCTAACGCTAAGTTATATTTAAACCTTAAAACTAATATAAAATAAATTTGAGGGAAAGTGACGATGCAAATAGAATACATGCGACCAGCACACATATACCAAATGCACCACCAACAACCCTCTCAAAGACACATTGAAGTCTTTTGAAACTTAGAATTATGTAAAAACTCACTTAATATGGAACATTAGTATAACCACTGTCATGAAACCAAACAGCAAAATTCAACTCCGAATACAAGATAGATCAAATCATTGAACCATCTTGCAACCACAGTCGACCCTGCCACCCCAATCGCGCAACCGTGGTTAAAAAGAAAAATTAAATTAAATCCAATAAGTAAATGCAATTTATATAAAATTAATACTATGAATACATTATCAAAGTAAGTTTTACACTCCAATCAAAAGTAGTATCAACAATTTTTCATGTAAATTATCCGCGATTCGTTAAAATATATAAGGCCGCAACTTAAGTTACGGCCTTTTTAACTTTATTTCCCCATCGGATTAAGCAATTTTTTATCTATATTTTAGTCCAATCGCCAATTTTTTACGTTTTCCACTTCTCTTGCAAATTGCAAATAAAGAAATGTAAACATTACACCCTGTTTTCATATTTTTCATAATTAAAATCATAAAAGGCAGTAACTCCATACAAAAAGATGAAAAATTAAATAGATTTTATAAGAAAGAGAAGTTGCTGCCTTTTCTGAATAAAATTAAAATTTCGATTTTCTCAAAACTATGAAAAACGAGTTGCGTCTTTTTATAATTTTACGGCAGAATAACCGTACCATCAATTACTAGTTTTAAATTTCTGCTTTCTCGAACAGCTCCTTCTTTTCCACTTGCATTTCTATTACAAATACAGTTTGATTTCTGAACATTTATTTTTGTCCCCCAGCTTTTATAAAATTTGTTTATATTATTGACATGATTCTGCACTTTTTTCGGTGCGTTTAAAGGAAAGTAATCATTGGCATGAACCAGAGTATCATCAGCAAAGAGAAAAGCAGTGGATAAGAGATTCTCAATAGCAAATTCATTGTGTGGAAAATCATGCAACAACATATTAAATAATTTAGGACCCATTACTGACCCTTAGGTTCTACACCACTGTTAGAGTCAAAAGTATTAGAGCTGGTGGCTTGGATTTGCAAAAAGAATTTCCTGTCAGACAAGAAACTGTTCAGCATATGAACAATATGAGGTGGAAGATTCAGCTGTAGAGATTTATAAATTAGTCCCTCTCTCCAGACTCTATCAAAAGCTTTTTCAATATCTAAACAGCGAATGTTGAACTTAACAAATTCACATTATTAGCTACGAAACAATGATGTATCAGATGAATTGTTAGTTCGAGCTTACAGTTCGTTGTGTTTATGTAAAACAGCAATAAACACAGCGAACAATAGGCTCAAACCAAGAATGCATATATATCGATGTTTGGTAGCTAATAATATAACTCATTATCTGTTTAAAAAACAATCAAAAATCAATGGATTTTCGTTGAACACGCTCCAAGTGAGTAATATGGACCCTAAGAAAGGATTCTAATTAAAAGAATACAAAAGCGGAATAGAGAAGTTTCTTGGTATAGGGAATTATAAAAGCAGCGCTATATCGTTTAATAAATGCTAAAATGGAATACGCTTAAGGCAAAATTTGATTATCGTGATTCGCAAAGTTTAAACGAGACTCAAAGAAAATACCAAGAACACGAATTTGATCAACTCATGTTAGAGGCACACCTTCTATACTGTATAAATGCAAAAAGGATCATTAAGTTTAGAAAAGGTCATACAAAAGCATGTCAAGCAGTTGTGACTGAACCAAGTAATAACATTACATAATTCATTTTGGACAGTGCAACAATCAGAAGAATTACTTTACAATAACCGTATTCACGATCTTGTTGCATCGTAGCAAATGCAAAATTATTTTAAATTACAAAAACAAATTCTATTGAATTTTGAAAAGCAAGAGTCTTGTAAGCAAGACCAAATTTGCAACACAAAAACCTATTGCACGATTGATTTCCAATAGTCTATTGTGACTGATTTTATTTTTTTCATTTGTTATTGGCACAATTGCTTAATGACTTTTATGTTTTTGACAACCGTATTTGTCACAAATTGAAATTAAAATGTAAACAAATACAATTAAATTTCAATTATTTCGTTTTGGTTTTATTAAAAAAGATTTCTTCGTAATGTTTGAATTAAGCACATTGTATGTAGTTAATAAAATTGTGATTTTTTTTCTAAATAACGCACAATTATTCAGTAAAATTTTATTTAAATCAAAATAAGATATCAAATAAATTTTAAATTCAAAAAATATTTGACAGCAAAACAAAAAACAGCTGTTCTAAAACGTTTGCAATATCAATTTACAACAGTGTGTGCTCACAATTATTTACTCTTGCAAATTTGCATTTGCTACAATGCAACAAGATCGTGAATACGGCTAATATATTTTTAAATCATCAGCACTCGAACCCTAACCGCGAAAATAACTTAAGCGCAAAAAGGTGCAAGCTTCTGATATTTAAATACACATAGTATATTTAATTATAACTAGTGTTCGCCTAGTGGCCGACATTCGACAGCTGCAAAAAACAAAAAGTTTTCATATCCTTCCTGGGGGTAAAAGAAAACACAAAAAGTTTTTAATTTCCTTCCGTAAGGTTAATCGATGCAGCAATTTAGCCGTGGTAGCGCAGTTTACGATACAGCGTTTTTTCCTTTAAGGGGCGTGGCACAGCCCATTTAAAAACATAATGGTCATGTTAATGCTCCTTAGTGCTAAGGAACGGCATAGGCGTAAGAGCGGCTTTTCCTTCGGGGCGCATGGCACCGCCCTCTTTTTTTAAAATAGAAAATTCTATGCACTGCTCCTCTTCACAGCCTTTCCAAAAAAAAAAAAAAAAATCAATCGAATATGATGAGATTAAGGAATAGAAACACTAAACTAAACAGATTTCGTATGTCGTTTTAAATATGGGTGATCCTTAGATAACTGTGCTTTTTCGAGTAGTAAAATTGGCAAATAATTTTTTGGATTTTTGCAAGTTTCTTCATGCCATCTTGTGTAAACACACTCTTAAAACTCACCTTTTAAGTAGATCAACTACAAGTGTGAATTTACGGCTTTGAGGTCGAAATTAATAAATTTTTCTGCCACGTTTGTGACCAAATTGCCACGCTTGTGACATTTTAGCCACAGTATGGAAAAATTATGGTTTTGAAGCGTTTTGATGAGAGATATATTACATATAATGACAAATTTACACTTCAGGACTAATTTTGCAACAGTGTCATGTCTCCAGTGGTCCATTTTTTTATACCCTACCGCCCTAAAGATCAATTATGGTTTCCTGTCCTCTGTTTTTATAACCGTTTATGGTGGATTGGGATCGCCTAATTACGAATCTGATCTTGATTTTTTTCTATTACATCAGTATCCTTAGTTATCCTTGCTCAAAAGTGAAAAAATCACAGTTTTGACATCTACTTAACAAAAACACCAACAAGTAAAATTAATTTTTGTCAATGAATTCAGACAGTCGAATTTATTATCAACAAGACATAATTTACCGTTTTTCAATTGGATTCCTAGTTTCCGAGTTATAAGCCTTTAAAAAAAGGATACCTCTCAATAACACACAAAAGATTTTCTGTACCGAAAAATAAACAAAAATGGTAAGTTTTATTATTTTTATCAAAAATATAGCCCAGGAAAATAAGACGAATAAAGAGCTTCTGTGCGAAAAAATTCCCAGTGGAAATTTTTCACTGGAATTGTCTTTATTTATGCATGATACACAAACTGTGGAAAGTCCATTGCAAAGTCGTGTGCGCATAAAAAGTTATTAAGGCTCAAAGGTCGATAAAATCAGTTTTTTGCAAATATCTCGCTAATGCTAACTCTTACAGAAAAATGTTGGTCTCCAATTTTGTAGCACAGGAAATTTCCTACAAAAGTACGTTAAAAGTATTTGCGTACGACTTCTAGTTTAAGAGATCACCCAATTTAAAAAGTTGTTAACAGTTATGATATGAAATACTACCTATGAGTTCATTTTAAAATATCTTACTTTTTAAATTGCAATAACTCTTCAATGAGAAGTTGTACAAACAAAATTAAAATGCCGTTTAAAAGATAATTTAATTTTCTATATACCGTATAAAATTTTTTTTTCGATCGGCTCATGACCTTAAAAATATTCTTGAATAACCGTTAAGGCTTCGAAATTACTGGTTTTTTAAGGATATCTCCGAATTGGTAAGTACTACGATAAAAAGTAATGGGACCAAATTTATAGAGAATAACAAGATCTACAAAAAATAAGCGATATGTGTACACATAGAAGTAACCGTATAGAAGATATTCAATAGAAACCGGTTTTTTGGCATTTTAAGGGTTTTTTGGAATATCTTCTAAACGGTTACTTCAATGTGTACACATATCGCTTATTTTTTGTAGATCTTGTAATTTTCTACAAATTTGGTCCCATTACTTTTTATCGTAGTACTTACCAATTCGCAGATATCCTTAAAAAACCAGTAATTTCGAAGCCTTAACGGTTATTCAAGAATATTTTTAAGGTCATGAGCCGTTCGAAATAAAAATTTTGTACTATATATAGAAAATTAAATTGTCTTTCAAACGGCATTTTAGTTTTGTTTGTACAACTTCTCATTGAAGAGTTATTGCAATTTAAAAAGTAAGATATTTTACTATGAACTCATAGGTAGTATTTCATATCATAACTGTTAACAACTTTTTAAATTGGGTGATCTCCTAAACTAGAAGTCGTACGCAAATACTTTTAACGTACTTTTGTAGGAAATTTCCTGTGCTACAAAATTGGAGACCAACATTTTTCTGTAAGAGTTAGGATTAGCGAGATATTTGCAAAAAACTGATTTTAGCGACCTTTGAGCCTTAATAACTTTTTATGCGCACACGACTTTGCAATGGACTTTTCACAGTTTGTGTATCATGCATAAATAAAGACAATTCCGGTGAAAAATTTCTACTGGGAATTTTTTCGCAGAAAATGTCTTATTTTCCTGGGCTAATATAATTTATCACAAAAATTTTAAGCCCTTGCAGACTAAAATCGGATGAAAAAATAATGCTCTATTGTGGATTTAGTGAATGAGCAGATGCAGTTTTGATTCTGTTAATTTGCAAAGCAGTAGTTTAGTAGGGTCATTCACTAAATCTAGCATAGAACTGTCATTTTTCATGCGATTATGGTCTGCAAGGTCACAAAATTTTTGTAATTAAATATGTTATTGATAAAAATAATAAAACTTAATTTTTGGAAACTTTTCGGTCTCGAAAAATCCTTTGTATTTTATAAAAAGATGTCCTTACTTTAAACACTGATAACTCGGAAGCTGGGAATCCAATTGTAAAACGGTAAATTATGTCTTGTTGATAATAAATTTGGCTGTCTAAATCCATTGACAAAAATTAATTTTACTTGTCGTTGTTTTTGTTCTATAGCTTTAAGTAGATGTCAAAACAGTGATTTTTTCACTTTGAGCATGGATAACTCAGGATTCTGATGGTGTAGAAAAATTTTTGCATTAAAAACATAATAAATAGCCTTCAACTAAACATCTGTATACTCAATTTTATATGAAAATATGTTTTTTTGCAAACTGATAAAAAGTGCCACGTTTGTGACATTTTTGATGCGCCACGTTTGTGACATTTTTGTAGTTTATCGCTCATTGTAAAGCACGCTTTTGAGTTTAAGATTTTTCCGAAAGAATTTGGGGTCATGTATGCAAATCCTACAAAGAAATTGTTTCATGCATAAAATAAAATGTACTACCTGGGAGTGCCGAGTGCCACGTTTGTGACCATAAATTTAAAAAAAAACTGCTTTTGTTTATAAACTGCCCTATAAAACGCAAACAGATTTCTTTTCGGACTCGTCTTGACATGATGACCTTTGGGTGATGGATAGTGATCAGAATTAATGCATATGGGCATATCCGAAAAAAGGTCAACCAAGAGAAAAATTTAAAAGTTGCCTCTTCTTCTTTTGTTAATTTATTGAATAATAGGCCATATATATACTCTTAAAAATATCAACAGAAAAATTGTATCCGGCAATCGCTAGTATGAAAATCAGTCCTAAAACTTCCTCTACCTAGCAATTTTTTTTATTTTTTATTTTTTTTTCGAAATATACGTGTTGTTCGGCTGTTCATAATATAGCTCAAAACAACCATTGTGTGCTCCATTCTTTGATTTACTTTTTTCGCATCAATTTTTCACAATTTGATGAAAGAAAAACTTTGGACGCTCCCACAGGAAGATAATAAATAATGCTAAGAAAATAAAGTCTACTTTTTGTAACGTTCGCAACAGAAAAAAAGGTTTTATAAATATATAGGAATAAAGTATAAATTTTTTTTAGAACCTTCTAGCATTTTAAACAAAGCTGATGCCGCGCTTTAAGCTTAGAAAAAAAAAAGTTTTTAAAATATGACGAAGTGCTAAGTTTTTTTAATATAAACTTGTGTAACGTTCGCAACGGAAAATTAAAATTAATGAAATTATTTAAAAGCTATTGTAAGAATAAAATAGATAAATCTTGGATCCTCCACGGTACAATACTGTACACTTTTATACCAAGGGTTGTTAGATTCCTTCTTTGTTCCGAATTTTCTAAAAATTGTTGCAATTGTGCAGCCGATCAGAGTAGGTGACTGTTATAGATTTTTGCTCGCTGAATCCAAATATGACCTCCGATTTGCACCATCACGTCTGAGATCCGAGTTATTCTTGATTTAAAATGCAAGAAACGCTATTTTAAGACATATGGCGTACATCCTGAAAGTAGTCTAGTTTACTTTTGACAGCGGCATTGAATAGCCCTGAGCTTCTTCTTTGAAGCGTACTTTTAACTTTTCCAATTAGATCATTAGTTTCCGAAATATCATCCGTTAAAGTAAAAGTATACAAATTGAATATAGTCCTTTACAGGGATTAGCGATACCTTTACTTCAATCGATGATATCTCGGAAACTGATGATTCAATATAAAAAATGAAAAGTACGCTTAAAAGAAGAAGCTCAGTGTTATTCAATGCCACTTTTCAAAGTGAACTAGACTACTTTCAGGATGTACACCATATATCTGAAAATAGCGTTTCATGCACTTTAAATCAAGGATAACTCGGATCTCAGACGTGATGGAGAAAATCGGATGTCATATTCGGATTCAACGAGCAAAAATCTATCACAGTCACCTACTTACTCTGATCTCATACTTTTTTCATCGCAGGACTGTGTAATCAGTGCAGTGTTTTAGCCATGGATGTGCATTTTACCGCTAGGAGCGTAACAGCACATACTAAAAACCAAAATTTTTAACATTGTTTGTTGGGGTTCTATCTTCTATCGGAGTTTCATAAAAATTGATTTAGTGGATAAGCCATGACATCGTATTTACCACGTTAGAGGCAGTCACGAGGAAACATTTTACTGTTTTGTGCCTTGCGCTTCTTTATAACCTCTCCCACAAATAAACCAAGTGAATATATTGTGTTTAAGGTAGTTAAAAAGGCACTGAACCACTTTGCTTTAGCTAATGTATATACATAATAAAAATTGTAACGTTCGCAGCGTAACGTGCGCAACACATAAAACCTAAATTTTTGAACGAACGAAGGACTCTTTGATTCTTTCAAAAGCAGTTTCGATATGCTCAAATACTCCTCTTTCTTTGAAGGATTTTGCTTTTTTCGTTTATACTGCAAAATTTGCTAAAAATTTTGAAAATGTACATCGATCTCCACAACGACTTCTGTTTTTTGTAACGTTCAAACAGCACTTTATGCACGATTATATGGTAACTGATACAAGCCAGGAAATATTTTTAAATGCCTTTTGAAAGTACTCTCAAAGGGTAACATACCGCTCCAGGTAAAATTCGAATTTAACGTTCAGAGCGTCTTCAGGATTAAAAAATATGCGTACGAATGTAACGTTCGCAACGCAGGATTAGCCCATATGTATTGCAATCTATTGACTGGGACAGTTTTCAATTCGAAATTGTGCCCTATAAAAATTATTTAAAACTGCAGATGAGCTCAGAATATTGTAGCCTTAAGTATTTACTTAATATGTGTAGTAACTTGTTTTCTGTTCTATTTCCGTTTTTTGGTCGTTTTTCATCGTTTTGTGTATAAAAAGTAGGGGTGGGACATGCCACGTTTGTGACATTTGGGGTACATTAGCAAACTTTCAAAGTAGACCAATAAATATTTGGTGGTAAAATTGATACGCTCTATTAGAAAAACATTGTTTCTAACTTATAGCGTAATTTTTTGTGAAAAAAAAAGCCTACTGTATAGGTGAAATCGCCAGAGGACATTAAAAGTACAGTTATCTGAGAATCACCCATATAGATAAATCCAACATAAACAATACAACTTTTAGTAAGTGAACTAAACTGCATGAATATTTTTTTTCTTCACAAGGTTTGTCAAAGCTGCTCTGGACGGTGCACTACCATTAAAGAAGACCTCCGCTGTAGTAAATGTTCTGGCAATGGATTACGTGAAGTTTCACAAACACGTGAAATCACGATTGAAAAAGGTGCTCCCAACATGCTTAAAATCCCATTTCCTGCTGAAGGCAACCAACAACTTGTGGGCGATCGTGGTGATCTTGTTGTTATGTTAATACAAAAAGAACACCCTGTATTTATTCGTCGACAGAATGATCTCTTCTTGCGTAATATAACTGTGAATTTAACACAATCGTTATGTGGCTACGAACATGTTTTTCAACATTTGGATGGACGGAATATTTGCATACGTAATACACCCGGTGAAGTTATTCGCCATGGTGATATGAAAGTTGTACCCGGAGAGGGTATGCCTTTGCGAAACAATCCCTTCGAAAAGGGTGATTTATTCGTGGAATTCCGTGTGGTGTTTCCAGATAATAATTTCGCAACACTAGAACAGTTGAAAAAACTGGAAGAGGTGCTACCACCACGTGAACCATTTACTATGCCCGCCGAAGCTGAAGAAGTGAAACTGTCAGATCCACAGCCTTTTGGTGAAGATGGCGCTCACGGAGCGCATGGCGAAGACGACGATGAGGAGTACGAAGGTGGTCCACATTTTGAGGGTGTGCAATGTCAGACTGCTTAAATGCGATTAAAGTTTATGTAAAGCAACATTTATCTACATTATAAATTCACTACACTCCTTTCTTTTTAAGCTTGGTCGCGCAGGTGGAAATAAATTGTTTTTTTTAATTAAATCATTGGTGAAAATAACAATTCATTCGTAAAACAAGCATGTTTAACACACAAAAAGTAACCCAAAATTCTTATATTATATAATGGATGGGAAAATGCAGTGTTGACGTTGTAGCTTTTTAAACATCCTTTGTTTCCTTTTCGGATCTTTTTTTGTTGTTTTGTAATGTATTAGGATTTGTGTAAAAAATAAAATTAGCAGAGAAGTGTGATGCATCCACTAAGGCAGGAGAAGAAAGAACCCTATTATTTCGTAATATATTTTAGTCATTAAAATTAAATTAACGAAAAAATTATACATAATTATAATAAAAATTATATGTAAAAAAAATATTTAAATTAATAAAGAACACTCATACTAATTTTTGGACGACAGATTATTTTTCTCAAAAATATTGATCAGTTTGCACAATAATTGATAGCAGTGCGAAAAGTTTCGCCAATATGTTTTTACTTGGCTACTTATGTTATGGACTAGGTTACAGTATCCTTGTTGAAGTGTTCCGAGTTAGCTCAATCATAATGACGCAACTATTTCTTTTCTGAATCGAAAGTTTAAATGTCTACTTTTTTGAACAAACCGCCATGTTTTCTCTATTACAGTTTGAGAAAAATTCCCCGAGAATAATGATTTACTATAACCCCCTCTGTGTATTTCGTTTGCATTGGCGTGAAAAATACTCCTAAAGTTAGATTTTGAATATATTTTTTGTATGGGCGGTAGGCGTGCCCGTTGACCGATTCCGCTCATTTTCAATCCCACGAGCTAACTTTGACGATGGTGCCAGTGTACAAAATTTCATTGAATTATCATGCTCAATTTTGCCAGAAAATGTATTTCCACGCACATCCAGCCAGCCAGCCAGACAGACGGACATGGCTATATCGACTGGGAGGTGACGCTGATCAAGAATATATACTTTTCTATATCTGCTACGCCTCCTTTTCTGCGTTACAAACGGAAGGACAAAGTGAATATACCCTGGGTGTAGGGTATAAAAATTGCAATTTCCGATTTTGCGATGTTAAACTCGAGTCCATCTTCAGAATTGCTTTATCGTCTTTTTTTCTCGAAAATATCCTAACTTAAAAGGATAAAAAAGTGAACAAACTTGTTTTTTCAATACCATAGAAAAATAAAGATGTTGACATTATTTAAATTAGATTTTAAAGAAAAAGATTATGGCCCCTGTTGCGTAAGAAACGAAATTTCTTGGGCAAAGTTTTTTAGAATTTTCTATAGATTTTTTTTGTTCCCATACTCTATGCCAATCACGGTGCCGTGACATAGTCCCCACGTATATAATCCCCATTACCTTAAAACCAAAATTGCTAAAAAAGGCAAAAAAAACTCCCTATTTTAGAAATGGGGATTATGTCTTTTTTAGCAATTTTGGTTTTAAGGTAATTTTCCATAGTATACGGCATTCTTTTAAGGCATTTTAGTGGATTTTTATATTTTTGCCACTTTTCTATTGGGTGTACAACTTAAAAACCGGAATTTGACGGTGGATGTCCGTACTAACAAATATCGTGAAAGCTCGAACTTTATATATATGTCATTTTGAAGGTACATTTGACAGCTGTCAAAATCAGTCAACAAAACAATTTTATCTTGTGTGCATCATTATTATTTTTCACGATGAATAACTTCGAGAATTGGAGAAAAAGACAGCATTTGCGGGGGTCATTTTTTTTTGCAAAGAAACAGCTGCCGAAAGTCATCGCATTCTTGTAGAAGTTTATGGGGACTATGCTCCAGCTTAATCAAGCTGTCGTGAGTGGTTTCGACGGTTTAAAAGTGGTTATTTTGATGTCGAAGGCAAAGAACGTCCTGGTCAGGACCAGCTAGGTGTGATCCATTATGAGCTGTTGCCAGGTGGCCAAACCATTAATGCTCAATTCTATCGTCAACAATTGATCCAATTGAAGCAGAAAATCCAGGCAGAGCGGCCATCGTATGCGACCAGACATGAGTCAATCATTTTCCACCACGATAACGCTCGGCCACATATTGCTGCCCCAGTCAAAAATTACCTGGAAAACAACGGAAAACAACGGATGAGAAATTTTGTCTCACCCGCTTTATAGCCCAGAACTTGCACCATCAGACTATTATTTGTTCCGATCGATACAGAATGCCCTATCAGGAATACGCTTCACTTAAGTTCAAGATATCGAAAATTGGCTCGATTCGGTTTTGGCCGCCAAGCCGGCGCAATTTTTTTGGGATGGAATTCATAAATTGCCTGAAAGATGGGGAAATGTTGTAGCTTCGAATGGACAATACTTTGAATAACATATATTGTAACATTTTTCCACAATAAAGCATCAAATTTCGCTAAAAAATTCCGGTTTTTAAGTTGTACGCCCAATACAATAAGTTTTAAATTGAAAGCGTTGCATCTTTGTTTTTCGAAACAGTAAAAAAGTCGTAGATACATTTGAAAGTTTTGATCCAAAGCAGTTGGAGAGGCTCAACAAAATTTTTCCAGAGATAAAATAAAGGGTTAATTAGCGAACATCAAAACTAGTTCTTAATCCATATTAGAAGATATAGAATCTTTGTAGTCAACATCATTGTCTTTGGAAAATAGAATTGCTTTGATTAAAAGCATAAAAGAAAAGCTTAACGGGTTAATGCCGGTGGGAACGTTTTAAGAAAATGTATTTACTTGCTGGATAAAAATTCTGGATATAAAAGTTTGTGTCATATTGCTGAGTTATAAAGTGCCAACATTTTTGGAAATAGTCAACTAAAATCAATTTCTTTCTTTTAAATATGCCCATCTCGTCAGTGCAAAAGTAGAAAAAAGTTTTGCGGTGTACAATGTACAGCAACATTTTAACTGAGAGTAGAAGGTCGTGTAATTTTGATAATTTACGTTATAATTTATTGGAACGCAAATTTATAAAATGTTTTATCAAAAAAAGACTAACAGCCTGATTCTGTGATTTCTTGATAAAATTTTTGTCTAGTAATTTTATCAAGATTTTTAAACGGTCGAATTGGCTTACGTTTTTATAATAATAAAATTTAGAAAATCAATTTTCAACATAGCGCCTTAGCTCAGATAGTAGGATCATCAACTAGCAACGCAGAGGTCGTAGGTTCAATTCCGCTTATTCAATAAGGCTTTTGCCTTTGACAAATTATTTTATTTTTATATTTTCATCTTTTTATTTGAATTAACAACTGCACAAATGGAAGAACTGTAGATGTTTGCAATTTTGATACACGACAAAGAAGAAAACCCTGAAAACAAAATAACAAGATATCAAATGCGATTCCTTCACGTTAACAGCGATCTATGTTCCTTTCCACAAAAGGAGCTTATACAAAATTTTTGACTTCCTGCATCCTTGTGTCGTAGTCTTGTGGATGATTTAATGTCGCATGATATTCAGAAAATCTCACTACCATTGTCCGCTCGTATTTTGGAAACGTTAAGTTGGAAATGGATCTTGTTAAAAATGTTTCGGAAATAAGTGCAACCTTCCTTTGAGCCAGTCGTCTGTAACACGTTCCGTGCATGCGGTAAAAACAGCATTAAGGTGAAATTTGCTAAAATACTGGAACTGGAAAAAATTTCAAAAAAAAGAAACCAAGAAAAAAGAAAAAAACATGAAAAAAACAGTAAAATAAACTTTCAAGTTCGCTGGAGAATTGAACCTACGACCTCTGCGTTGCTAGCTGACGATCCTAATATCTGAACTAAGCGCTATGTTGAAAATTGATTTTCTAAATTTTATTATTATAAAAACGTATACAATTCAAATTAAGCCAACTTGACCGTTTAAAAATCTTGATAAAATTTTTGAATCAGGCTGTAAAAATATACATAGGTAATTTTTTAGGGTTTTTAACCCTTAAATGCTCACTGTATCTTTGAAGATACAACCATTAAAAAATTTCTCGAGACTACGTCTTGAACTCAAATATGATTTTATCTGCACAAGTTCATTTAAAAAACCCAAACCCTTGACTAAAAAATGCAATTTTATAAAAATTTTATGAATTGTGACCTAAATCTGAGATAAAACTTGAAAAAATATAATCGAGCTAAATTAAAAAAAATCCATTATTTTTCTTGGAAAACATGAGACTGTAGTAATATTTGAGGCTCAAAAAAAATATTGGGTAAGTCTACAATATGCCTCACGGTGGTTTTTAAAAAATTTTAACTTTTTGAAATACCACCCTTCTAGTATCTAAATCCGCAATCCGCGAAATCGAACGTCCAGCCGTTTTTTTTTTTCGACCTTTTAGTTTTTTTAACGATTTTTGAGTATATCTCGGTGTGTACATACATATTATGTACACATATATATGTATATATGTGTAATATATATATATGGATATATATATACATACATACATACATACATATAAAAGGTATCGTTTCCGCACCATTTATTTTTTAAAAAAAATCGGTTTTTTCGTATTTAAGAAAAACACAAACAAAAACCGGAAACGAAAGTAGTCACTCCAGATGTGATTTTTGATGCTTAATCCTGTTGTAACTTTTTCTTCTGAGGACCAAGTTGATGAAACTCTTCTCCGGAGGATCCAAAACAAGCACTTTAACCTTTTTACTTTTAACACTTATTTGTTTATTAAATAAAATTTCTACTTCTTCATCCAAAACAAACACTTGAACTTTTTACTTTTAACACTTATTCATTTATTAAAATAAAAATTTAACTTCTTTACTTTTACTGCAAGGTTTTACTTGCTTAGATACTAGTTGGACAAGACAAGACAAAACAAGACAAGAGACCGTTCCTTAATCGAACGGTTTATTTATTAGATAATTTCCGATCGCTGGAAAAAGCTCTAAGTGTCGTGAAACGAGCTTTTCACCTCGTTTCGTACCTGAGCTTGTTTCAACCTTCGGGAGACGCTGTGAGTTTGCCTTGCTGAACACCAATTGGTTCGATCACGTACGCGACTTCCGATTCTCAGGCTTTTGCTAGACACATTCCGTTCAGGTGTCCATAGCAAAAGCGTGTTGTTTGTGTATTTAGTAGTCTAAATTGCTTCGATTAAAATTGAAATCACACGATTTATCACGTACGCGTTTTCCGATTCCCATGCTTTTGCGGGACATATTTCATTCAGGTGTCCATAGCAAAAGCATGTTGTTTGTGTATTTAGTGTTCTAATTTGTTTTGGTTAAAATTGAAATCACACGATTGACGATGTTGGATACATTTCATTTTGGTATCCCACGGTTTGGCTTTAGCTGAAACTCGATCAATCGATGTGCAATCAAAAGAATGTTCTGTATTTACTTAGGGTGTATTAATAAAAATATTTAGTGGTTCTTTTATGACTGATTTATGCTTTAGGTGCTTAGCAAACTCACAACATCCCTTCCCTCTTAGGAAAAGAAAAAGTTATCGTTAGGTAACTTTTTCGTGACCATATTTTCTTTACTTTAAATCTTATAGTTAGCTTAACATTATTATTGAATGTTAATTTATTAGAATGAATTTAAATCTTCAAGTTTAGTTCGATCAATTAAAACTTTAAGTGTATAGACTCTAATTATTTTGTATTAAGTAAAAAGAAATAAAAAATGTTTGATTTCTTTGAATGGATTCAAAATTTCAAATTTGCTTATTAATTAATACTTTAAATGTATAAACCTTAATTATATTGTATTATGAAACAAAATTTGTTGATTTCACTAATTGATTCATGGCTTGACCTCTGGTTACTACGGTTGATTCACCTCAGCATTGATGTCTTCTTGTTAGTTGTTGGAGTTATCTCTTCTCTGGGAAATACATTGTTGTTGTAGTGGTTCTGCTATGTGCTCGGCGTTGCACTAGACGTCAGTAGATTCACCTTGGGTGCTATGTTCATCTCACATCATTATGTCCTTTTTTTTTTTTTTTTTTTATTTTCAACATTTTATCTAACCACAAAACTGTGGATCAGGTTCGAATTCCGGTGATCTGCGGCAGTTTTCTGGGTGTATCGATAATATCACTGGCCACATTTATTATAGGTTTCCTATTGTGTTTTTTACTTCAGCTTGTTAGCACTTTATATTGTTGATCTGGTGGTTTGTGATTGTTTGATTATAATTCAGCTTCAAGTTCTTCATCTCTCTCATATAACTTGGTCGGTTTTGAATTCTGTTTTGGATCTTCGCACTATGAAAGTCAAGCTGCTGGATTCTGTTGATGATGAATAAGATTCCTTAACTTTGATGTTATGGGTTTGGCTTTCTCGATACGTTGTTCTGTAACTTATGCTTACTTCAAGTATTTCGGCATATCTGGTTACCCCTCTTGCTGACATCGAAAATAATCGTTCTGGATCACTGCTATATTCGTCTACTGGATTAAGTTATTGGTGATTTGCTGTGTTGATGGTTATATTTTAGATTTTGTCGGTCTAGTTCTTTAGAAGAATGTTTTCAGTATTTGCTCTTCTGTGTTCTGCTGTTTGGTCGTCATAGTAAATTTTTGACAACCCGTTGAAGAATCGGCTTCTTCCGCATTCGATTGGTTTTTGCTGACCTCTCGTTTTGTGTTTATAACAACAAGTAGCTTTGTTGGCAATGTATCTTCCCCTTCGGACTCATTTATAGGCTCTTGATGTATTCATTTACGGAGTTTGTGATGAATGGTGTCTTCTGCTGGACTCGTTCAATTTATATTTCTTCTTGTTATGATGTATAAACCATGAATCATATACTTCTAGTTGATAGATACTAATTTCTCTATATCATTTCTCTAAGATTTAAGTGAATTTAAATTCCAATTTAGTTTAAATCATTTCAATTTGATATTCAAATTTCAAGTTCGACTCTATTCTATATTTTTTCCTTTATCTAAATTTTCATTTACTTGTTAATTATTTCAATTGAAGCTTAATTATTTGCAACCTTTATATATGTGTATGCGTTTTTCTTGTTTAACATACAAGTATACTTAATTTACGGCATTGCATTCCGTTTAGTTCAAATTTTTAATTAAAATTTTCTTTTGTTTTTAATCCCGTAATTATTTTATTATTGTATTAACATTGAGTTATTAATTTTTAGTTTAGTTTGTACTTTCTTTATTGGTATTTCGGACCATTTACAAAAAAATTCTAGGAATAATCTAAATATGTATATATATTTTTTTTTTCCCGTGTATTTTATATATGTACATATTTTAGTTATCCAAAAAGTTATATTTCATTTATAACTGCTGATTTGGGTTTTCAATATTATCCCAACAGTCTTTATGACATTATTCGCTTCCTATATATGTATATGCATTATCTTGCATACAAATATATGTGGTTTTATTTGTATTTTTTTTTTTTTATATATATATTTCTCTATACTAGCATTTGAATACATACTTACATGTTGCATACAAATCCCATATTACTTTTAATTTCCCTGTAACTAATCCCTTAGCCATTTATATATGTATGCGCTGTCCGTCGATTCTGCATTTGAAAGTTTCATGTTTCAGTTGCAGTTGCTTACATTGACGCGCACTACTGTCGGTTCTATGTATCTTTTTCTTGTTATTTTATATGAAGAAACTAATGCAATTATCTATCGGATGAGGACTAATTCTGTTAAAATGTCCATAGGTTAGCTATACGCAACGTAGTGGACTATCTTTTAGGTTTTATACTGTTTATCTCATTATATTCTTTTCAAATTTCAAACCGCATGGTTCGGTTAGTCAATGAAAAAATTAATTTTCGATTTTGGCCATAACTACTAGAAAATATTTAAATCAAACTAAATTATTCGAAATTATTAAATTATTTAAATTAAGGTAAGTGAAAATTTGTGAGAAGAAAAAAAAAAAAAAAATAAAATTAGTGGAATCAGGAAACTCAACATTTTCCAATTTTATGTGGTGCGCAGCACGGTACATAGCATATTAACCATGGGGCACCCTTGGTTGGCGTAAGTACACTTAATTTCATCTTGTTAAGACTGCTCGTAACTGTAAAGTTTCTCTCTTCTCCCTCCGAGCAGGCTTCAACCGGCACCCTACTGCAAATGCCAATCCTTAATCTGGAAGCTTTGACATCTCCAAGCCCCGCAGGAAAATCAATAAGTTCAACTCAAATTTTCGTTTTGTTTCATTATTATTTTTTCTTTCAAAACCTATTAAATACTTTCTCTTCTTAATAAACAGGTTTCCTTACATATCCATCTACATGCAGAAATTTCACCATGCCGGCATTTGTTATGTGAGTTTTACTTTCCCCGTTTTTCCTTTTTTTTTTTTTTTTATTAAAATTATTCTTTTCATCTCTTAAGTATCGAATTTACTGTATTTATGTTATATTCAATTATTTGCAAAAATCAAAGCTTTAGCGTTTGAAGTTGTGACACCCACTTTCTGTTCGTGTGTCGTCATTCCATATAATTAACGTAACCCTGTGCATAAAATCCTAATTTGTTTACATATTTCAGTTATGTTTTAATTTTTCTTTGACTTTTTATATGTCTTTTCCATTTTTACGCAGTTTATCGACTTACCTACGGAATTCCATTCCTTGGGAATGGGGTTGTCTACTACTTATTATAGGAAAATTTTCGTCTCTAACAAATGTTCCGTCCTGCGGAATTCATCGCTGAGACATACTCTATATCTTTTACATTAAATTTTTGATTTTGTTAATTCCTCTTTATCTATTACACTCTCATCTTCTCTATGTTAGATGATTCTAATGTTCCTATATGATTTTTGTATTTTCTAACACTGACAAATGATTAAATAAGACTTGTACATTTTTTTCCTAACTCAGCATAATATGCTGTTCCTACTTTAATATTTTACCTCTTTACTTCCACAAATATATAAATATACTTTTTTGTTTTATGCATTGAATAATTTTAGCAAATTGTTATGAATTTTCTTCTTTTTATTGTTAATAATAATTTCTGTAGTTACTGGCCCTGTGACATTTGTAACTTCGTAAGGTCCTACCCAAATTTTGGAAAACTTATTTTTCTTTGTTTGATTTTTCATTAACACTTTGTCCCCTATTTTGAATTGCACTGGATTAGTGGAGCTGTCATATTGTTTTTTAGACAACTCCTTGGCCTTATCTTGATTTTGCTTTACTAATTCATGTGACCTTTGAATTTGAAACTTTAACACCTTCGATTGATCATCCACGTTGTACACGGGTGTACATTTTCTTTTTAAATTTGTTGGCATTTCAAAATTAAACCCGTAAAGTGTCTGAAAAGGTGTTTTCTTTGTTGAAGTGTGTACTGTATTGTTATGTACATGCATGGCTGAAGCCAGCCATTGATCCCAATTAGAACCATCTTCTTTTGCAAAACTTCTCAAGTATTCTGCTAATGGCCTGTGACTTCTTTCTAATGAGCCATTAGCTTGCGGGTGATAAGGTGTAATGTGCAATTTTTTAATTCCAAGCATCTTACACGTATTTGAAAACAATTTTGAAGTGAAATTCGTTCCATTGTCAGTGACTAATATTTTCGGAATATTGTATCTGGCAATGATTTCATTATAAAATTGCTTTGAAACTGTGCTAGCTTCTGCGTCAGGGATCGCTACACACGACATGTATTTAGAGTGATCGTCTTGAAAAGTTAAAATGTATTTATTTCCTGATGTAGTCTCTGGCAGTGGCCCTACTATATCCATGTAAACTTTGTCAAATGGACGGCTTGGTGTATCCGTTAAAACCATGGGCATTTTTGTTAATTTGGAACTTTTGTTTGCTTGGCATTTAATGCAAGCCCTTACGTAGTTTTTCACGTCTTTTTGCATTCCTGGCCACTTGAACTGTTTTCTAATTCGCATTAAAGTTTTTACTGCCCCCTGATGACCTCCAAGTGGGCTATCGTGAAAATCTTTTAATATTGTCTTTATGTCTTGTGGATTGCTTAGTATTGTGACATTTGGTTTAGCTATTTCCTCTGCAGGAGTGTCCTCATCAACTTCGTTCGATACTTCTATTTGGTCATGGTCATTAGTTTTAGTCTTAGATCTTGTTTGTACTACAGTTATTTGCGTGTTTGTTTGTGGTATTCTACTAAGCGCATCAGCATTTAAATTCTTTTTCCCTGGTTTGTATATGATTTCGAAATCATATTCCGACATTTTATGTCTAAATCTAGCTAAGCGTGAAGTTTGATCTTTTAAATTTGCTATTCCACGTAGTGGTTGATGATCTGTGAAAATTTTAAAATGTCTGCCAAGTAAATAAGCTCTAAAATTTTTGGTTGCCCAAACTATTGCAAGAAATTCTTTTTCAATGGTAGAATATCTCTTTTCGGTTTCACTTAACGCTCTACTAGCGAAAGCTACCGGGTTATCCTTACCAACTTCCCCTTGCGAAAGAATTGCACCTAGTGCTTCATTACTGGCATCTGTTGTTAATAAAAATTGTTTAGAAAAATCAGGATATATTAGTATCGGTGGAGATATTATTGCTTTCTTTAAGTTTTCAAATGAGTTTTGGCATTCTGTTGTCCATAAAAATTTTGCATCTTTTCGTAGAAGTTTATTTATTGGAAGTGCTAATCTCGCTGTGTCTTTAATAAACTTTCGGTAATAGTTGACGAGACCCGAAAATGCCTGTACATCTTTTTTGTTTTTGGGCACTGGAATGTTTTTTATGCACTCTATTTTTTGTGGGTCCGGCAAAGCACCGTGTTCAGAGCATTTATGCCCAAGATAGATTACCTCCCTACGCAAAAAGTTACATTTTTCAGTGTTTAATTTCAAATTATTTTCCCTCAGCACAGTAAAAACTTTACGCAATCTGTTTTCATGTTCCTTTAAATTTTTGCCGTATATCACTATGTCATCTAAATAAACAAAACATTCTAAACCTTGAAGCCCAGTTAAAATATGGTTCATTATTCTTTGAAAAGTTGCTGGTGCTCCAGTTAAACCAAATGGCATTCTGTTGAATTCAAAATGTCCTAATCCTGTGCTAAACGCTGTTTTTTCCTTGTCACCTTCTTTGACCAATACCTGGTGATATCCGCTTGCAAGATCTAAAGTTGAAAAATATCTGCTATGTCCTAATTGATCTAGGATTTCATCTATTCGCGGGATGGGAAAAACTTGTTTTATGGTGGCTTCATTCAATTTTCTGAAATCAATTACAAGTCTCCATTTTTTCTCTCCATCTTTTCCACTTTTCTTTGGGACGAGTAACAATGGTGAATTCCAAGGTGAAGTACTTGGTGAAATAATACCCTCATCCAGCAATTTTTCCACCTGTTTATTTATTTCCATTCTGTGGGAATGTGGTAAACGGTACTGCTTTTGGTTAATTGGTGGTTGACCATCCAATGTCGGGATTTCGTGTCTTAACACTGGAGTGTATGTTAATATATCTCCTTCTAAGAGGAATATATCGTGAAATGATGTGCACACGCTTTCAATTGATGCTCGCTCTTCTATGCTTAAGTTTGGATCTAAATCAATCGATTCAAATAGTTTATTCAGTCTTGCTCTTACATCTTGTTGATTTATCGTGTTTATGGAACTATTTGTTATATTTTTGTACTCATCGTACAAAGAAAATTTTGCTGAATAATTTTGATTTATTATATATTCCTTCTCAGAGGAATTCAAAATTGGGACGTATGCTATCCCATTCTTCACTTTAGTTAAAGTTTCTCCTAAATAAACTCCTTGTGAAAGCTCTTGTTTATGTACAATCACTTCTTTAGCCATGGTTTGCACTCTCAATGGTACTATTTTTGCAGTACGAGCCTCAATTGCTGTCACTGTGTTATATAGTACATTATTAAATGCATTCAATGAATCTAGTGTGAAAGACATTAATTCCTTATTTTCTTCATCAAAAAATAACAGTTTCTTTTGGATGGCATTTAGGACAGACCGGTTCCACAAATTGTCCCTACCTAATATCCCATCAGCAGGTATCCCGTGATCTAGTGATACCACATGTAGTGTTAAACTTAGATCTGGTTGATAACTATGCTGGATAGTAGTAGTTCCTAATGTAGTTATTTGGCCCCCAAACGCTCCACTTAAATTCTTTTTAATATTCCTGTCGGTTCTCGTAGAATGCGACATCGAATTTTGTTTAACTAAGCTTGTATCGGCTCCCGAATCGACTAAAAGAATAAGTTTTCCATTTTTGGCTTCTCTACAGGGAACTTCTATGAACACGTCATTCTGCGTTTCGCAGAGTCCAATTAGGAATTTTTTCATGCTATAGTTTGCAGTGCATCTATCAAACGTATTTTCTGTAGAATGATTTCTTGATGCTACTGAACCTTTATTAGCCTTTCCACAACTCATAGTATTTTTACCGACCGTACTTTTCGTAGGCTGATTTATTTCTACTACTGGAATGCTGTGGTTCTTATCCTTTCCATATTCTATAGTTATCGTACCAACCGTATTGTTTTTAGATTGGTTTATTGTTCCCAGCTCGGCACTATTTGTAGCCGTATTCTGTTTAGCAGTGTATATACCATTTATGTTCTTTTGATAATTTAATTTAATTTTACTATTACTTTTCTTCTTCGTATGATTCACATTTCCATTTTTGGGGAACGTGTCCACTACAATACTTTGCGTATGACTATTCGACCCCATTTTACTTTTACTTATTTTACTGTTTATTTTGGGTTCCCCGACCATTAGTATTGGTTGGGCCCCATTCGGTTTCCCGAATCAAATTTTTCTCTATCAGTACAGTTATTCATTGCCTGATTTCTGGAATTTTTCTGTTTTTCCATAAAATTTTTATCATTTTCATTCAATAATTCATTTATTATTTTTTTCATATTTTTTATTTCTATCTGAGGTGCATTATCTGGTGGATCCTTTTCTTTCCATTTATATTTTGTGCAATCTTTATTGTTTTCATGACCATATGTTTGGCATTTTTCACAGTAAGGCAAGTTCTTTCGCTTAAGACATTCGTCTCTCAAATGTCCTTTCATATTGCAAAATGAACACCTGATGGATGGTTTTTTAGTACTACTTTTAGCACTTTCATCCCCAATAAGTTGTCTTTTTAAACTGTTCACTGGTACTTTATTAAAGTGTAAATTTTTATTGTAAGGGTCTGTATTATCCGACTGAATGCCGTTCACTGCCGGTTTCCATTCTTGGTCTTCTTGCATAAGATCATTTATTTTAATTGCCTCTTTGACTAGTTCGTCCAAATTATCCTCCTTTGACATTAGTGCAGTTAATTTTAGAGCATGATTTTTCAATCCCCGTTTAAATGCAGTTATCACAGATTTATTTAGCTCTCTTATAAATATGTCATCAGATACATTTCCATAAATTGATTTTATTGTATCTAATGCTTCTGCCCGTAACGCACCTAAACGCCTAGCAAACGCATTGAGTTCTTCTTCAGGTCCTTGAGTGGAATTCTGAATTTCACTTCTGATTATATCTACAGATCTTTCTTTGATGTACGCGGTCTTCAAAATTTTGTGCAATTCCTCTATTGTATTAAATTGATAACACCTAACCAAATCGTATGCATCACCGTACAATCGAAGTCTAACACAAGATACAAAAATATGTTCATCTTCAGGACAAACTACCCTTTTTACTACCTCACACGCCTCCGTGAATCTATAAAAATCAGCGCGACCACCAGAAAAAACAGGTATTGTATCCCGAACTGATTTCAAAATATGTGTCAAACTTCTCCTTGAGTCATCGCTTTTTAACCGTGTGCTTATTTCTGTCTGTTGTTGTTTTTCCTCTACCGCATAAGCTTTTAATTTATTAGTTAATGCTTCTTTATAAAAGTTATATAATTTTTCTGACCGATTGAACATACTTTCTTTAAAATAATCGTCACTTCCTGAACCTCGTCTCATGTAAATTTCACGATCCGTTTCTGTGATTTTGGTCCATAACATTCCTAACTTTATCAAATTGTCTACAAAATATTCCATGTTCTGTTCTTCCGGTGAACATTTATTAAAACTCTCAAACTGTTTTTGTAGCAATCCTATGTTTTCTTTTTGCTTCGCAAAAAGTTCCGCGAATTCCCTCATTCTGATTTCTGCATAGTTTTCGTAACTGGTTAGTGGTTCGTTTGCATTTTCAAATTCCTTGTATAAGCTCAAATTATTTTCTCCGCTTTCTGTAGTGAGTTCCCTTTTATCGAAAGGTAAGGGACTCCCGCTTAAAAGACTTGTTCCTTGCCCATAATTATTCATTATTTATTTGTTTTCGTTACAATTGAACCACGAATTTATTGAAAAATATTTGGTTATTTGTCTTTGTTGTTTCACTGTCATGGACAGTAAACCAAAAACTTCCAATTACAATTACACTAAAGCAATTAACTGCAAGCAAATGATATGAAAAAATTGTTGACGATATTTTGCATTATACATATGAATCTTTTAAGTTTCCATATGTAAATTTGATTTAGTTTTCTGTTTTCTTTTTCCACTGCTACGGATGAAAACAACGAACAAAACAAATTCAAATGACCAAACTAGAGCTTTAAGTTACGTTACCGCAAAACAAAATTTTATTTGATTTTCTATTTATTGTTGCTACTGTCGTTGTGGCTAAAATATTTCCTTAATGCTTGCCAACAAATAAACAAAAGTTTCAAGTTACACTTGCACTGAGGCTGATAAATGTATGCAACCGTTTCGCCAAAAATTGCTGATTTTGCTTTTTTGAGTGCAATGAACTTGTCTTGAAGTTTATTTGCGTTATTTTTCGTTTTTACTTGTCCCTGACCTATCGCAAAATTACATTAAACAAATTATTCTACATAACAATGCTAAAGACCAAAAATTGAAATTTTTACTTCTTTGCTTTTTGTTATTCTTGCTTCAATTTGTTATGCATAAAAGCTTTTAGTTGCTGATCGGTAGCAATGAATTTTACTCTATTTCTTCCGTGAAGGCAGAAATAGTTTTACCAAATAAATACTCTTTTATTTGCACTCAAAATTTTGCGTAATCTTGCTGATCGATACGGAACTCTAGAATCACTTGAAAATAATTCTTGAGAACCCAAAACTAAACCAGCAAGATTTCCCGGTTATGAGAACAAGACTTCAATGAAGACTTTACAAACTTCAGCCCCTTATGAAGTGGCTTTAAAATTTGTAAACTGTTCAAACAAAAGAATTGCTCTTCCTCGGCAAAGATAGCACCTTAGATTTGCCTTTAATAGCCCTTCACATAAGATTCCCAAATCCCTAGTAATTATTTTTACCAAGAACTTCTGAAATCTTACACAAAGACCACTATTAAAACCAAATTTTAATTAGCTATTGCCGATCAACAATTAAAAAACAATTTTAATTATGATTTAAAATTTTCCGTCTTTACTTTTTCCTAGGGCAATGGACTTAATCCAATTTACAATTCAATCCCACAATTTTCTTTTATTGTACTTTTTTTTTCTACTAAAAATGAAAACGATTTCGATTTCACGCAACTGAATTTTCCTGAAGTTTACCGGTGAATTAAAATTTTTAAAACTCCTATTGTAATTATGATTTATGCATAAGAACTTATTCAACTTTTCGCTAGATGTTACATCTATCGAAAATCAAACGTTTTATTCGTTCTTTAAAAAAAAAAAAATTTTTTTTCTCTAATTTGTTAGATGTTACATCTACCAAATTATCGACGGATATTCTATTTTTGTAATGGTGGAAAATTTTTATATTTTTTTTTTTTTTTTTTAAAAGGAAACCCTAATTTTACAAATCCCTATCCGTGTAGTGTATTTTGTGTATTATATGCGCACCCGCTCATTCAGTTTAGCCACAAGGCTTTTCTTCTTTTAACACTCACCACTCTAACTGCTACCACCGTGTCCCACGTTGCCAAATGTTGTCACTGTTGCTGTTGTACGTGGCCCAATGTTGATTCTCCTGCCAAATGTTGTCACTGTTGCTGTTGTACGTGGCCCAATGTTGATTCTCTTGCCTTAGGTTGCTGCTGTTGCTGTTTATGTTGGCCAAAAGTGTTGATAATCTCCTGTTGTTCGCGTATTCCTGGCTCGGAATACCGGCTGCGCCAAATGTTGTAACTTTTTCTTCTGAGGACCAAGTTGATGAAACTCTTCTCCGGAGGATCCAAAACAAGCACTTTAACCTTTTTACTTTTAACACTTATTTGTTTATTAAATAAAATTTCTACTTCTTCATCCAAAACAAACACTTGAACTTTTTACTTTTAACACTTATTCATTTATTAAAATAAAAATTTAACTTCTTTACTTTTACTGCAAGGTTTTACTTGCTTAGATACTAGTTGGACAAGACAAGACAAAACAAGACAAGAGACCGTTCCTTAATCGAACGGTTTATTTATTAGATAATTTCCGATCGCTGGAAAAAGCTCTAAGTGTCGTGAAACGAGCTTTTCACCTCGTTTCGTACCTGAGCTTGTTTCAACCTTCGGGAGACGCTGTGAGTTTGCCTTGCTGAACACCAATTGGTTCGATCACGTACGCGACTTCCGATTCTCAGGCTTTTGCTAGACACATTCCGTTCAGGTGTCCATAGCAAAAGCGTGTTGTTTGTGTATTTAGTAGTCTAAATTGCTTCGATTAAAATTGAAATCACACGATTTATCACGTACGCGTTTTCCGATTCCCATGCTTTTGCGGGACATATTTCATTCAGGTGTCCATAGCAAAAGCATGTTGTTTGTGTATTTAGTGTTCTAATTTGTTTTGGTTAAAATTGAAATCACACGATTGACGATGTTGGATACATTTCATTTTGGTATCCCACGGTTTGGCTTTAGCTGAAACTCGATCAATCGATGTGCAATCAAAAGAATGTTCTGTATTTACTTAGGGTGTATTAATAAAAATATTTAGTGGTTCTTTTATGACTGATTTATGCTTTAGGTGCTTAGCAAACTCACAACAATCCGATTCCGGTATTAGAATTGCTCTATTACGTCTGGACTTTGAGATATCCTTACATATATGTTTAAAGGACACCATTTTTTTACGATTTTTGAAGTTATATAACAAGATAAGGTAATATTATGCTGTAAAATCTGGTATGACAGTTAATAGCCCTAGTTTTTTCTTTGAAAACTCAATCAAATCGATAACGATATCTTTTTTTTTGTTGGAGATATCTTTGCCTAAAAAGTTAAAAAAGTGCAAAAACACGATTTTTGGCTATATTGGATGTTATATGCAGGACACACAAAATTTTTTTGGGAATTTCTATTACCAGAAACATTTGGTACTTTCTTTTGGCTTTAAATTGAGCTATCAAATGTTTATCTGCAATATTTCTCTGCAAAGTTATGTTAACTTTAAAATCACACCATGAAACTTAAAGCGAAAAATCTCGGTTTTCGGCTATATTTGAGGTTGTATACAGTACGGACGAAATTCGTCTGCTCTTTTTTACCAATCGACATATTTAAAACCATTCTTTATCTTCAAAATGAGCTAACAAGTGGTCTCTTGTAATTGTTTTCTAAAAAGTTATGACTATTTTAAGACGACATGTTGCAGCAATACGTATATAAGAAATACTCGTACACTGTGAGTTTGCACTCCATAATGTAATTTTTAAATGGTCATAACTTTGTGGAAAACAATCACAAGAGACCTCTTGATAGCTTATTTGAAGATAAAGAATGGTTTTAAATGCTTCGGTTAGTAAAAAAGAGCAGACGAATATCGTCCGTACTGTATAAAACCTCAAATATAGCCGAAAACCGAGATTTTTCGCTTTAAGTTTCATGGTGTGATTTTAAAGTTAACATAACTTTGCAGAGAAATATTGCAGATAAACATTTGATAGCTCAATTTAAAGCCAAAAGAAAGTACCAAATGTTTCTGGTAATAGAAATTCCCAAAAAAATTTTGTGTGTCCTGCATATAACATCCAATATAGCCAAAAATCGTGTTTTTGCACTTTTTTAACTTTTTAGGCAAAGATATCTCCAACAAAAAAAAAAGATATCGTTATCGATTTGATTGAGTTTTCAAAAAAAAAAAACTAGGGCTGTTAACTGTCATACCAGATTTTACAGCATAATATTACCTTATCTTGTTATATAACTTCAAAAATCGTAAAAAAATGGTGTCCTTTAAACATATATGTAAGGATATCTCAAAGTCCAGACGTAATAGAGCAATTCTAATACCGGAATCGGATTAAGCATCAAAAATCACATCTGGAGTGACTACTTTCGTTTCCGGTTTTTGTTTGTGTTTTTCTTAAATACGAAAAAACCGATTTTTTTTAAAAATAAATGGTGCGGAAACGATACCTTTTATATGTATGTATGTATGCATGTATATATATATCCATATATATATATTACACATATATACATATACAAGTATATATATGTACGTTAGAGTGGGTCGATTCGAAAACTGATCTCGGCTACCCCCCTATGTGAAAGTTCATTCAATTCTATGAATATTTGCCCAAGGAACTATACCTCTGCGTTCAACTTTAGTTCGGCGCATTTTTGATCGAAAATTGTACCTTTCATCAATATTTTTTTTTGTTTTCATACTAAATTTTAAAAATTTTTATAAAGACAAAAGTAATGTCATTATATGATTTGGCTGGTATTCTCTTAGTAATCAATCAAATTGCGTTCTTTTTACATAAAAAGTTCACTTGATGGTGTGGAATTGATGCTATATATTTTAAAAAGTAATATGGGTCAAATAGCCGATTATTATGACCGACTTTCAAAATAAACGATTCATATTATTGGATGAATTTTTTCAAACAAAACACCAACCTAGGCTGAAAATTCGTTCAATTCTATGAATATTTGCCCAAGGAACCATACCTCTACATTCAACTTTAGTTCGGCGCATTTGAGATTGAAAATTTTACCTTAATTTTCAATTGAAAATGCGCCGAACTAAAGTTGAACGTAGAGGTATGGTTCCTTGGGCAAATATTCATAGAATTGAATGAACTTTCAGCCTAGGTTGGTATTTTGTTTGAAAAAATTCATCCAAAAATATGAATCGTTTATTTTGAAAGTCGGTCATAATAATCGGCTATTTGACCCATATCATTTTTTTAAATATATAGCATCAATTCCACTCTATCAAGTAAACTTTTTATGTAAACAGAACCCAATTTAATTGATTACTGACAGAATACCAGCCAAATCATATAATGACATTACTTTTGTCTTTATAAAAATTTTTAAAATTTAGTATGAAAACAAAACTAGTAAGGGTGTAAATTTTGGCCTGGCCAAAAAATAAATACCCTACACTGCAGTATTTTGAAAAGTTTGCTTATATGGGAGGTGCCACGCCCTCTTGTCCGAGTACACCCAGTTTTTGTTCAGAGCTTGCATTTATAGTTTTTAGTGTCAGAGTGAAATTTAGTCGGATTATCTCAAAAAACTCTTTCAGTATAGCATTTTGAATCTTTTGCTTATATGGGAGGTGCCACGCCCCTTGTCTGATTTCACCCAATTTTTGCTGAGAGCTTTCATTTATAATTCTTAGTGTCTGAGTCAAATTTGGTTCGAATATCTCAAAAAACGCTTTCAGTATAGCGTTTTGAAGCTTTTGCTTATATGGGAGGTGCCACGCCATCTTGTCCGAATTCGCTCAAATTTTTATCAGAGCTTGCGCTTACAATTCGTAGTACTTATATGTATTGTGGTTGCATTGTCGTGAAAAATACTCCTAAAATTGCATTTTGAATATAATTTTTGTATGGGCGGTAGGCGTGTCCGTTGACCGATTTTGCTCATTTTCAATCCCCCGAGCTAACTTTGACGACGGAGGCAGTGTACCAAATTTCATTGAATTATCTTGCTCAGTTTTCCCAAAAAGTGTATTTCAACACACAGCCAGCCAGCCAGCCAGACAGACGGACATGGCTATATCGACTCAGGAGGTGACGCTGATCAAGAATATATATACTTTTCTATACCTGCCACGCCTCCTTCTCTGCGTTACAAACGGAAGGACAAAGTGAATATACCCTGGGTGTAGGGTATAAAAAAATATTGATGAAAGGTACAATTTTCGATCAAAAATGCGCCGAACTAAAGTTGAACGCAGAGATATAGTTCTTTGGGCAAATATTCATAGAATTGAATGAACTTTCACATAGGGGGGTAGCCGAGGTCGATAAAATTTCCTCCATATACACACCGAGAAGGTCGAAAAAAAAAAACGGCTGGACGTTCAATTTTGCGGATTGCGGACTTAGATACTAGAAGGGTCCCCCAACATTATTCCTGAAAAAAATCGCGGGTGGTATTTCAAAAAGTTAAAATTTTTTAAAAACCACCGTGGCCTAGTACCGACTGAAAGTTATTTGAGAAAATTTTTTTTCATGATATTGAATGGCTGTATCTTTAAAGATACAAGGAGCGTTCCCCCATAAATTCCAAAGTCGTTTGTTTTTAAATTTTTTACTGTTGCTTGCAGACAATTTCATTTACATTTGATGCGTTGATGAAGCAAGTTCACTGCTTTTGACTTTAGAAATTGGTTAATATATTTATATATATCAAATATTAAGAAAATGATTAATCGAAGAAAATTATATCATTAATTTTGAGAATACCCTTTTTAAAAGAGCCGTGTCAGGTTTTATAAAAGTTGGTAGAGTCAATATGACTGATGGCGAGGTTTGTGAATTATTGTGCAATAGCGAAGATATTGCTTACGATAGCACCGAATGTAGCGACTCAGATATTGATAACTTACAGAAAACTATTCCACTGGAAATGGCATGTGGAAAGAAGGTTGCTCCGCTAGGAGAAACTAACATGCAAGTGATTGTCGATGAAAATGATACCGATAATGAGACCATGGATGAGATGGATCTCAATACATCCGTACATGATTCTTTTCTCAAAATGATAAATGACGATAATTATGTGGGAAGTCCAACAAATGTTGATCTTGCTCAACTGGAACTTGATTTTGAGCCATCAACTTCTTCTGCCTCACAAAGAATTAATTCGGTTTCATTTGCATCTCAGTTCCGTGAGGTAAAAATTGATCCTAAATCTTCTGAATTTGAAACAGTTTTATGGAAGAAGGGTTATCTTCAATTTAATGATCAGCAAGTTCGATTTAGTGGGGATAGTAGTCTTCCGGAAAATATAAAAAATTTGGAAACACCATATCAAGTTTGGTCATATTTATTTCCACAGTCTTTGGAGGAACATATCGTTGAAGAAACTCTTAAATATGCCGGAGTAGACGATGCATTTACTTTCAATATATTCGACCTTCGTAAATTTATTGGAATCCTTTTCTATATGACATACTACAAGCTCCCTAACTCAAGAGATTACTGGTCTGAAAACAGTAATCGTTGCGTAGATGTGATAAAAGCTCAAATGAATAGAAGACGGTTTGAAAAAATAAGGGAAGTATTACATTTCAATGATAAAAACAAACAGCCTGTAAGAGATGATCCAAATCGTGATAGGCTTTATCTAATTCGACCCGTAATTGACACTCTCAACAAAACTTTTGGTAGCATACCAAAATTAGAAAGGTTATGTGTAGATGAGCAAATGTGCTCCACTAAAATTGGTAGCTATATGAAGCAATATTTACCAAATAAACCAAAAAAATGGGGCTTCAAATTTTATGTAATTTGTGATACTACGGGTTACGCTTACAAATTTGAATTATATAGTGGATCGATTAATATACCTACTGAATTAGAACCGGATCTTCAATCTTCTGCAAATATAGTCGTTAGGCTGCTCCGGGAGGTGCCTCGATTTCAAAACTATATAGTCTACTTTGACAATTTTTACACCACAGTGCCTCTTTTAGTATATTTGCGAAGACAGGGTATACTTGCTGTAGGTACTATCAGGCGCAACAGAATCAAAAATTGCAAGCTTCCTGATGAGAAATTAATGATGAAATATGAGCGGGAAACAAGCCACGAACTTATTTCCAATATATATGGAGTCGATATAACATCACTGTCATGGAAAGACAACCGAATTGTCAACCTAGTATCTACTTATGTTGGCACTAAGCCAGTATTAGACACTAATAACTCGGAGACGCAGCCTCTAACAGTGAAGCGATTTGACAAAAAAGATAAATCTGTTAAAAATATTCCTTGTCCACGAATCATAAAAGATTATAACTGTCACATGGGTGGTGTCGATTTAATGGACAGCTCAATGGGTCGTCATAAAATAATGATGAAAAGTCGTAAGTGGACAAACAGAGTATTTTATCATCTTCTTGATATGACTTGTATAAATGCCTGGTTGCTATACAAGAGAATAAATAAAGGCCGTCCAGGATTTAAGGAAATAAGACTAGTGGACTTCAAGCTGGAGGTAGCTGACGCATTATTTTCGTTTAATACAAAAGCAGCTCCGGAGCGTGGACGTCCAAGTCTAGAAAAACAAATTCTTGAAAAACGTCGAAGACCGAACGCACAGCCAATTCCTCCTAGAGATACCAGATTAGACTTGACCGATCATTGGACAACGATGGACAAAAAAGGAAGATGCAAAATGCCGAATTGCACAGGATAAACAAAAATGTTTTGCACAAAATGTAAGATAAATTTGTGTGTAACGTCGGAGAAAAATTTCTTTTTTGATTACCATCATAATTAATGATTTCTTGATGTTATTTTTATTAGTATTGAATTGAATTTATTTTGTTTATGTTTTTGTGATATTGAATGTAACCTTTTATTATTTATTTTGCATTGTATAAGTTGTTTAAAATAAAATACTTACCTTTAAAAACTAAAATTTTATAAGTTGTTTTCACCTTATTTTTTAACCAAACCTTCTGAAAATTGATATGGGTGAGCGCTCACTGTATATTCTAAGATACAACCACTGTTTTTAAAATTACGGCTAAAATTTAAATTTTTTCAAAAAAAGAAGTATGTAGCTGTTATTTGCTTACCATTTTACATACAATATATTTTTTTCACTAAAATCGGCGTTCATGAGCATTTAAGGGTTAAGGGCATTTTGTAATTTTTTTCGTTTATTTTTCCATGTTTTTAAGGGCATCAAAATCCGAGCCCTGGTCATTACTTTATTATTTAAAATGATATAAATATGTGTCAGTATGGAGTAAAACACAACTAGGAGTAGAGCGGCTCCTTATGTTTTCCCTCGAACCCTAATTTTCTCTCTACGCCCCTGGCAATGACGGTTGTTGGACTTCTGGTTCTAAAACAAACATTTTCTTTGATTCTGAATTTTGTAGTAATCTACCTATTTTATCAATACCTCAATTTGCCATTAAAATAAAATCATCTACATGCTCCACACAGAAATGTCGCATACTCAACACAAAACACGATTATGTCCAACATCAGATTTATCTGAACGCAGCACATGGAAAAATTACGAAGATGGAATTATGTTACTTTTGCTTCATTTGCATATGATTTTTCAAAATTTGATGCAGACTATATGGATGATAGGAAAAAAATCTGCATGTGTCACTAAGTAAATGCATTGCATATCTGCATACATGTAAATATGTATATGCATGTGTTTATGTGTATACACATATGTTTTACTATATAACTTTGCTAGTGCATTTTATTTTGAAGGAAAAGTTAAGTCCCTGTTAAACTTTGTTTTTAGCTTTACTTGTCATACTGTCTGTATACTAAGCACCAAAACTTTCTATACTGCACATACATTGTACAGTCTAAATCTGCATATGTTTAAAAGTTCTGGAGGCCAATTGTGGCATCCTTTTCCTGTTCCTTTGGTTAAGGGAACTTCTAACTCTATACACCATTGTTATGGGTTTCAGTTTAAAGTTGGCAACAAAGTGGTAACATATTGAATATACATAATTTTACATATAAAACAATACGAAAATATTCACATTGAAAGTGAACTATCTGTATAAGGGGGTCGTTTAATGGCGTTTTTTGAATTTCAACGGTGCATCATCGACTCCAAATGCCAGAAAAATTACTCTATTTTTTCAGATTTTTTTGTTGAGACCTGATTGGTTCATTTGTCTGTCTGTTAAGATAACGGTTGCGGCCAAGCAGAAAAAGCTAGATGCATGAAACAGATAATACTTAGGGTCGTAGTATGTTTGAGGTTAAAAATGGATGTGATCGGTTAATGTTTATGCCTACCTCTAGTATGATGTTTTAAAATGCTTTTGTAAAAAGTAGGCACAAATATTAACCGTTCACTCCCATTTTTAGTCCCAGATTGAAAAAAGAACAAGATATTCTAAAAACTGTTTATTTAATCCAAAAAAAAAAAATTGCTGTGGAATTGAAACTTGGCACAATTGTTTATTAGACTGTAGTAATTAAAACTAGTAAGGGCGTAACCTTTGGCCTGGCCAAACATTAAATACCCTACACTGCAGTATTTTGAAAATTTTGCTTTTATGGAAGGTGCTACGCCCTTTTGTTCGAGTTCATCCAGTTTTTGCGCAGAGCTTACATTTATAGTTTTAAGTGCCTGAGTGAAATTAGGTTGGATTATCTCGGAAAACATTTTCAGTATAGCGTTTTGAAGCTTTTGCTTATATGGGAGGTGCCACGCCCTCTTGTCCGAGTTCATTTAGTTTAAGCTTAGAGCGTGCATTTATAGTCCTTAGTTTTTGAGTAAAATTTAGTTGGATTATCTCAAAAAACTCTTTCAGTATAGGATTTTGAAACTTTTGGTTATATGGGAGGTGCCACGCCCTCTTGTCCGATTTCACCCAGTTTTTGTTTAGAACTTGCATTTATAGTTCTTAGCGTCCGAGTAAAATTTAGTTGGATTATCTCAAAAACGCTTTCAGTACAACGTTTCGAAGCTTTTGCTTATATGGGAGGTGCCATGCCCTCTTGTCCGAGTTCATCTAGTTTAAGCTCAGAGCGTGCATTTATAGTCCTTAGGATTATCTCAAAACTCTTTCAGTTTTTGCTCAAAGCTTGCATTGATAGTTCTTAGTGTCCGAGTAAAATTTTGTTCGATTATCACAAAAAACGCTTTAAGTAAAGCGTTTTGAAGCTTTTGCAAATATGGGAGGTGCCACGCCTACTTGTATGAATTCGGGCATTTTTTTGTTTTCAGAGCTTGCGCTTACAATTCGTAGTATTTGTGTGTATTTCAGTTGCATTGTCGTGAAAAATAATCCTAAAGTTGCATTTTGAATATATTTTTTGTATGGGCGGTAGGCGTGTCCGTTGACCGATTTCGCTCATTTTCAATTCAACGAGCTAACTTTGATGACGGCGGCAGTGTACCAAATTTCATTGTATTATCTTGGTCAGTTTTCCCAAAAAAAGTATTCCACGCACACCCAGCCAGCCAGCCAGGCAGACGGACATGGCTATATCGACTCAGGAGGTGACGCTGATCAAGAATATACTTATATATTAGAGTGGTCCAAATTTTGTATGGAAAAACCAAAAGTGTTAAAAAGTCAAGGTGCGCGCGACTTTTCTGAATCCTTGGATCCTGTTGATTACAAAAAGTGCTTTGGATCCAAAAAAAATTGCGTTTAGATATTCCGCAACGAGCTTGAAGGTACTTTTTTAGGAATTTTTGTGTTTTTGAGTACTTTTTTTAATTTAAGCGCTATAACTTTTTAACAAGATAAGGTATTGGCAAAAATTAAACTGCATTTTTTTAAGAATATTTTGAGCCAAATTCTGCATTAATAAAAATTAATCTACTCTTTCCCAATTTTTTTTAGAAGCACTTTGAACTTCAAAATTTGTTTATTTTTTGAGGCGTTTGCACATTCAAGAACCAATTTTTTTTTTATTTTGCTCTAGCGAATTTTTTTTTTACTCTTATTTTTTTAGGCATTAATTTATCTATCAACCGACTTCAACAACTTATCCATAAGCTTCACTTTACTTACTAAAAATCGTAAAGTGTAATCAAATTTGGCCAGAAAAAAAACTTTGAGTTTAAAATTTTCATGGCGAAACCGAAACAACAATAGTCATTTGCAATGTATGCGTTCATGGAAATTCTAAAGCCGGTCTCAGAATTGCTCTACCTCATTTGGTTTTAGAGATGTATTAACCTAAAAATGCAAAAAATACCGTTTTTGCTATTTTGGAAGCTGTTATATCAAGACATGGTAACTTTCAGCATGGTATTGAAGTTAAAAGTGACAGCCTTTTTCTTCAAAACCCAATTTAAATTGTATCGATATCTCTTTGTTCCTCCGAAATATCGTAAGCAGAAATAACAAAAAAAAAAAAAAAACAGTTTTTTGCACTTTTTCAACTTTTTAGGTTAGAATAACTCCGAGAATAAAAAAGATATCGGTATAATTTAAATTGAGTTTTAAATAAACTGACTGGCACTTCAAATATCAGTTTAAAAAGAGCAAAAACGGTGTTCCTTATACATTTATGTTAAAATATCTCCTTAACCGTACAAGATACAGACATTTTAAGACTGAATTTGGAATCAGCAGTAACAAATACATCGAAAATGGCTATTTTAGTTTCTTTTTGATTTATTTATTTTTTTGGTTTCCTTAGAAGATCTATGAAAACTATCTGTTAACCTATTTTGCCAAAAATAACATGAAGTGCCAAGGTTTCGATATTGCGAAGAATGTTGTTTTACTCAGAAGATTAGGAACTTATGATTTATACGAAAAAAATGGTACCTTACGTCATCCCATTCAGATATCTCATTTGAATGCCTTGAAAACATGGAAATTAATTTTTTTTTTTAAGTCCAATTTGATTATACTTAATTGTTTTTAGTGAGTAAAAGTGTTACTAATAGCTTATTTGTTGAAATTATTTTAAAGATAAATTAATGTATAAAAATATAAAAATTTAAAAAAAAATTTGCTAGAGCAAACTAAGAAAAAAATCGGTTCTTGAAAGTGCAAACACCTCAAAAAATTAACAAATTTTGAAGCTTAAAGTGCCGCTAAAGAAAATTGGGAAAGAATAGATTAACTATTATTGATGCAGAATATGGCTCAAAATATTCTAAAAAAAAGCGATTTAATTTTTGCAAATACCTTATCTGGTTAAAAAGATATAGCGTTTAAATAAAAAGAAGTACTCAAAAACTCAAAAATTTCTAAAAAAGTACCTTCAAGCTCGTTGCGGAATATCTAAACGCAATTTTTTTTTGGTTCCAAAGCACTTGTTGTAACACTTTCGGATTTTGGACCACTCTATTATATATACTTTTCTATATCTGCCACGTTTACTTCTCTGCGTTAAAACGGAAGGACAAAGTGAATTTATCCAGTGTGTAGTGTACATATAAAAATTTAATAATTTGTGCAGTGCGTTGGGATATGGTTTAAATAATTCTTGAACGTACTATTTTGTTACATATGGGCATGTCCGAAAAAAGTGAACTAAAAGAAAAATTTTAAAGTTGCCGTATCACCGCATTTGTCCGCCTACTAAAAAACTAAGATTTTCCTACAATATGGTTCAGCGGCTTAACCGTGGCAGCGCCTTTCGCCGTTAGGGGCGTGACACCGATCGCTACCTAACTGGAAGTGGTTTTTATTGGTGCATTTCGAATTTCATGAAAATCGGTGCAGTGGCTGAGCTGCAATAGCGATTTTTCCCTTTTATAGGTCGTACGAAGGAAAAAGTTTTCTTTTGTGTGCACTCCGCTTTTTACAACCTTTCCCACAAATTAATCAAGCGAATATGTTGTGTTTAATTTAGTTTGAAAGGGGCTGTTCCGTTTTCCTTCACCCAATGTATATCGATACCTCCAACGTAAAAGTTGGTAACTCAAGTTACCAACTTTTTACGGGACAGCGTTTTTCGAAATCTACACATTTGGTTCCATCTTGTGTCAAATTTTGGTACCTCTAGCTTGAAATTTGAAGGCCTGGGCTCTATTTTTGAAGTCACAACCTTAATTTATTTTCTATAGGTTTTCATACAAAAAAACAAAAAAGTTAAAATACAAAAATGCTCATTACTCAAAACTACGATTTTCGAGTTACCAACTTTTACGTTGGACGTATCGATAAATTTATATAAAATAAAAATTGTAACGTTCGCAACGTAAGGTGCGCAACACACGCAAGTCAAAATTATGTATGAACTATGTAGTATGTATTTCGTTCCTTCAAAAACAGTTCGATATGCTCTTCCTTCGGAGGATGTTTTCTTCATATAAACTGCAAAGTTTGCTAAAAATTTTGAAAATGTTCGTTCAAAAACTTTCAAAACGAGTTTTGTTTTTTGTAAGGTTCGCAACGGCACTTTATACACGATTATATTGTACCTGATACAAGCCATGAAATATTTTTTAATGTCATTTGAAAGTGGTCACAAAGTGCAACTTACTACGTTGCATTGAGGCTTATCATCCAAAAAATACCGGAGCTATTTGCAGAATTATACACATCTTGCCCCATAGAAGGAGTTTTCCCAAAACAATGGAAGGTACAGCGCTTAGTGCTTATACCAAAAAAGGGTAAGCCGCTACATGAGCCATCATCATATCGGCCACTGTGCATGCTTGACACTGCAGGCAAAATATTAGAAAAAATTATTGTCGCAAGACTGGAACACTGCATTGAAGGTTCCAATGGACTATCAGACATGCAATACGGATTCAGAAGAGGCCTCAGCACAATCGATGCTATTTCAAAAGTCTGCAGCATAGCCCGGCGGGCACTTGAAGGAGCACGGTGGAGAGGAAGCTCGAAAGAATACTGCGCAGTAGTGACATTTGATATTAAGAATGCGTTCAACACAGCTGAGTGGAATGCAACAATAGATTGTCTTATAAATATGGAAACACCCACTTATCTTATAAATATGATAAAGGGTTACTTTTCGGAAAGGATTCTCGTTTATATTTGGATGATGGCCCAAAAACTTACCCAGTAACAGCAGGAGTACCGCAAGGTTCAGTACTGGGCCCCACTCTATGAAATTGCATGTATGATGGGGTTTTTGGGGTTGAAAAACTAAGCGGAGTGAACATTATTGGGTATGCTCATGATATTGCAATTGTAGCACTTGAACTTGCTGAAAAGTGCAACACCACAATATTAAATGTTCAAGCATGGCTACAATCAATGAGCTTGCAACTGGCTGAGCACAAAACAGAAGCGGTACTTTTAAGTAGTAGAAAAAAGGTTGAATCGCTGGAAATTCGGGTTGGGGCTCATATTATAGAAGCACGTCCCACAATCATGTACTTGGGGGAGAGCATCTCATAGCAGCTGGTAACAAGGCTGTACGCATGGGATCGGCTGTCGCCAGACTTATGCCAAATATTGGTGGGCCAAAGTATGCAGCCAGGAAACTATTGGCTTCAGTTTCAAGTTCAATTATGATGTGTGGAGCGCCAATACGGTATTCATCAACTACTTTTACATCGTATATGAAAACAATGGTAGCAACACCCAGGCTAGCATCATTGAGAGTTTGCTGTGCTTTAAGAACAGTGTCTGAAGTAGCTTCAAATATGATTGCGGGTCGACTTCCGGTTGACTTGGAAGCAAAAAGATCGGCGGCAGTACGTGAGCTGCGTCGGCAGAATTGCTTTGACCGAGATCGCATAGCAGCAGTAGACTTAGAACTATTCACACAGTGGCAGCAAAGATGGCAAGCATCAACAAAAGGGCGGTGGACTTACAATCTGATCCCTCTGATTGAAATGTGGCTCAAGCGCAGACATGGAGAGCCATATTATTACCTCACTCAGTTTCTCACTGGACATGGCTGTTTCAGAGAGTATTTATACAAGTACAAGCACGTGAATGTGAAGAAGCTGTAGAAAACGCCAACCACGTATTAACAAGGTGCGTAAGGTTCAATGCGGCCAGACAAGTAGTAGAGAATATAACGGGAATATAACGGTAAACGGTATTGTTCTACATATGCTGCTGGGCAAGGACTCCTGGGATCAAATTAATCACGTCATATCAACGATTATGCAGCATTTGAGACGAGATGAGCAAATCAACAGATAAGACAGCAACAACAGAAATTAAGAATTAGAGCCTAACGCTCTAGCATTACCTAGCGAAGAAATGCCCTGACTGGCGGTACTGCTTGGCACTAAAAAGGCAGTGACACAAAATGAAGTTAGGGTTTAACAACGTGTATTTATTAACATTTGTTTGTGTAGAACTGAGTACCATTTTCTATACAAACTTATGTAAGTATATATCTACATTGCATGTACTCTGTACATTTTTTACGAGCCGGCATATTCAGATCAATAATCGAGCGTTGGTCCCGAATGCGGTAAACCAGTAATCAGTATGAATCATGTATGCTGCTTAGCAGTATTCCCCATTCAATAGTTAAAAAATACCTCTGCAGGTAGATTGAGAACTTAACAATTTAACAATTTAACACTCAATGCACCTACAGGATTTGACACCCCATAGAGCGATGGACTTTTTTTGTAAAGTAACTATAGTCTAATGAGCAACTGTGGCAAGTTTGAAATTCGAAGCAATTTTTTTCCTTTTTGTAGTGATACATTAGCTAATTTTACTGTACTACTACCATTAAAAACATTTTTGGAATTAAGTCTTTTTTAAGACTTCGGTATAGAGTTTTTTCGATCAACTAAACATTAACGCAAATTATTTGCTTTTTTGCTAACATTGAATTATTGCTTCTAATAAAGTAGTCAACTTCAGAAACAAACATCCTTCCATCCGTTTTCTCTCCAGCTTAGAAAAAAAAAAATGGATAGTGTGAGCCAACATGACACATTCAAATAAAAACAAAACAAAAAATTATCTAATCTTTTCCCAAGCACAAAATAAGCAAAAATCATAGGACGAAATAAATTCGCATGATTTGTAGTATATCCAATAAGGAATCATTGGAACCGCAGGCAAATTGTGAATTATGACGAGCGAACAGAAATTGATGTTAATCGCATTTTTACAAATTCTACGTGCAGGTTTCACTCCATTTTTCCTGTCATTCATTTATTTCTTTTAATGTTACTCCTTCCGTCCGTCGGGAAGTGATGCTTTTGTGTGCTCTATGTAATGCGTTGCCAGATGGATGGGTGATGTTTGCTTTTAAAAGCGTGATATCGCAGTGAGATGCTTGGATCCAGACTACAACTACATACCGTATTTCGAAAAAAAAAAATAAATAAAAGATATTTTAGGCAAAACTACTATATTTTATTTGGGTAAAAAATAAAAACCCAATGTAATGGGATAACTTTTGCTGTTTGTAAAAGTATCAATTATGAATGAATCCCACACCCAAAAATAACACAGGCCCACAAAAAAAAAAGTACCCTGCGCGAAAGATCAGACCACCTGAACTTTATGTTTTAGGGGTCGCTGAGTCCGAATATGGTGCCAGAATAGCGAAGTAGATTCGCGATTTTTCAGAAATCAACAATTATTCTGAAAAATTTGAGATTCTTTTCAGCATTATTTTTGATTTGTGAAAAAACTCGAACCAACTCCGCTATACTGACACCATATTCGGACTCAGCGACCCCGAAAACATAAAGTTCAGGTGGTCTGATCGTTCGCGCATGGAATTTTTTTTTTGTAGTCCTGTGCACAGGCCAAAAAAGAAAAAAAAAAGTTACTCTGCGCGAAAGATCAGACCACCGGAATTTTATGTTTTCAGGGTGGCTGAACCCGAATATAGTGTTAGATTAGCGAAGTTGGTTCGCGTTTTTTCAGAATCCAGGAAAAATCTCTAATTTTCAGCATTATTGTTGATTTCTGAAAAAACGCGAACCAACTTCGCTATTCTGGCGCCATATTCGGATTCAGCGACCCCGAAAACATAAAGTTCAGGTGATCTGATCTTTCGCGCATGGTACTTTTTTTTTGTGGGCCTGTGTAATTTGTACTCTGTGTAAGTGCAATAATGTCATCGAAAGTATCCATGAATATTATCGAACTGAAGTGAGTAAAATTAGTACTTTTGAGTGCAGTAGTGTTATCGAATGTACCCATGAATAGTAAGTAGGTGACTTACATGAATGCCATGCACACCAATCGTTGAGAAATAGTCGAAGATATATTTTGCACATGACAAGAAGCTTCTCCGGTTCCTCTGACCGTTTTGACCCTATTTTTGTAAAAAAAATGTACTGCACCAATCGATGGGGAAAGGTGGAAAATATATTTTGGACATGACCAGAGGCATCTCTGCGCCGTGAAAGTGACCATTTTGGGCCAACTTTTGAAAAAAAAATGTTAGCTCCAATCGATGAGAAAAAGGCAAAAATATTTAGATTTTTTTTTTTTATTGTGGACATGACAGAGGTGTCAACGGGCGTTCAAAATGACCGTTTTGGGCCAATTTTTGCAAAAACATTATTGCTCCAATCGATGGGGAAGGGTCGAAAATATATTTTGGATGGCCAGAGGTGTCTCCGGGTCGAAAATGCTACTTTTTTTGGTGCTTCGAACAGTTTCTGAGATATGTTGGGTTTTTAGTTTTAAAGTAGGAGCTATAATCTTTCTAAAATTATACCATGCCGAGTAAAAAACGAAAAACGCTAAGTTTTGGGTAAAAAACGTGATTTTTGGCGGAATGCGAAATTTAGAGATTTTCGTTTTTTTGCTCGACATGGGGGGCTTAAATCAAAAAAACATCATGAACAAAGACAATTTATTTTTCGTCAAGAAATTGGCTTGAATTTTTTGAGAATTTTGGAACCTGTTATGTGAGCGTAAAGAGCGATTTAGACTTTTTAACCCATTCTGTGCCACGACCCATATACGATTTTTCTGAATTTTACTTCAGAATATTTGGAAAGGTGTCCCGTAACATATCTAATACTTCTGAAATATGTGCGCTGCCGTATATTATCGGAAATCTTGATTTTCCCAAAATTTTTAGATAAAACGACTCTAGCGTCTTTTTTGGTCATTGAAGGAGCTTTTAATAACGTCCTTCCAAGTGCGGTAACTGCTAGTCTGCGTCGCATAGGCACAGAGCCTTGTGTTACTTCTCTGATTGAAAAAGTTTTATTATGTAGGGTTGTACAATCTGAAATTAACAACTGTACATTAAGCAAGTCAGTTTCAAGAGGAACTCCGCAGGGTGGAGTTATCTCACCACTACTCTGGAACCTGGTTGTTGACGACTTGATAAAAAGTTTAACCAAACAGGGTGTACGAGTAGTGGCATACGCGGATGATATCTGTATAATGGTAGTGGGTAAGGACTTGAATATCTTAAGTGATATCATGTCTTTGTCACTTAAATCCATTAAACTTTGAACAAGCTCAAAAGGCTTAAGTATTAATGCCGAAAAAACTGAGGTTGTTGTTTTTTCGAATAAACATCAAATACCTCAATTTAGGCATCCAATTTTGGATGGCGTTAGTCTTCCTATAAAGGAAAGCGTGACTTTCCTGGGTATTGTTCTTGACCGTAAACTTAAATGGAAGTTAAATGTTGAAAATAGAATTAGGAAAGCATACGTTGCTTTCTATTCTTGTAAACGCTTGTTTGGTAAGAGATGGGGCCTTAAACCGAAAATAATTTTTTGGATGTATAAGGCAATCATCAGGCCGATCCTCATGTACGGAATTTTGCTGTGGTGGAACTCTTTACATAAACAAAGTTATTTGGATATTCTGTCCAGGGTTCAAAGAGTTGCGTGTCTCAGTGTTACTGGGGCTTTTAAAACTACTGCCACTGCTGCACTGGAAACTCTTCTTCACCTAGAACCACTTGATATTTTTGCCAGAAGCATGGCCGCGAAAAGTGCTATTAGACTTAAAGAATTGGGTTTCTGGAAATCGAAATCTTTTGGTCATAATAGTATTTTACTCCAATTTATGGATTGTGATGTAATAGGTGGTACTGACTACCTCTTACCACACCTTCTCTTCCCAACGAACTTCAAGGTGGTAATACCTGAAAGAGAAAACTGGGCTCCTTTAAACGCATCTTTTGAAATATACACGGATGGGTCAAAATTGGATATAGGCACTGGATCAGGCATTTATTCTAAGCCTTTAGATTTAGCTAAGTCCTACAGACTGCCGAACGACTGTAGTGTCTTTCAGGCAGAGGTTTTTGCTGTTCTTAAAGCTTGTGAATTCCTCAATGCCCATAAGTCCCAATTTCTTGGAAGCGTTGTTATTTACATTGATAGTCAGGCGGCTATCAAAGCAATCTCATCAAATTATATCACGTCAAAACTTGTGTTAAGCTGTAGAAATATCCTTTGCGATATTAGTGAGGACTATAATTTAACACTTTGCTGGGTTCCAGGTCATAGTAATTTCGAGGGCAACGAAATTGCAGATGAACTGGCTAAAATAGGGTCAAACCAAAATGCCCTTTTGGCTGACATTTCAATAAAAAAACCCATTAGCGTAATCAAGGGAAAAATCGAAAATAAATGTATTCAGCTTGCTAATTCAAGATGGTCAAATCTTCAAACTTGCAATCATATAAGATCTATTTGGCCATCATATAGTATAAATCGTACTAAGTTTTTAATAGCAATGGAGAAACATAATGTACGGATCTTAATCGGTGCTATTACTGGACATTGTGCCATGGGAATCCATGCATCTTCGTTTAGGTTGTAAAGACCCTGATATGGAAGAAACAGTCTTTCATTTCTTTTGTGAATGTCCAGCGCTTGCGCTTAGACGTAGAAAGAATTTTGGTCATTTCAATTTGGAATCGCTTGACGCACTGTCTGAGCTTTGTCTTAAATCCATATGGAAGTATATATGTACATCCAAGTGGTTCTCTTAGACTTTCTCTGCTAAAGCTTTTAGTATCGGGTATACAATGGGCCCTTTCTCGAGGCCTAAGTTAATGATGACAACATGTTCATCTCCCGGATCTAACCTTACCTAACCTAACCTCCTGACATCCTCTCGGGTCAAAATTTTTTTGTTTATCTATTGGAATATATTCCACCACATTTGGTTATTGAACATGAAAAAAAAAATTTTCTTTAAGCCTGGATAAGAGGAGATTATTTTCGGATATGCCCATATTATATTACATATTTAGATTGAAATCGATTTATTTAATATAAAGTACTAAAACAAGACTAAACGCGATTGAATTAAATTTTATATCTTATATGACTTTTCAAATTTTGTGTTTTTCCAGCGAACATAATTTGAAAGCTTCATTAAAATCGGCTGGTTAGTTTCCGAGCTCAAAAGGTATAAGGTTAGGTAATGGTTGCGTCATTAATGCCACACATAGACCACAAAGGTCTATAATTTTTTCGCAAAACTAATAACGAGAGGTCTTTATAATAAGCACTTAGGAAAGTTCTGCAAATTTTTGTAAAAATTTGAGTACACAACTGTAAATTTCGAAAAATTTAAATGAAATCGGTCTAAAGCCTATTCATAATATCTGATGCTTTCAATATGGTGTTTGTCCAAACTAAAGAATCCTGTCAGAACAGCAAAAATGTTTAAGGCACTTAGGTGAATTTGTGTGAGTTCCTTCATGGAATTGAAAAAACGGCTCTGCAAAACATTTTTAGTCAAAGCAGGGGAGAGGCATAAAAGATGTTCAATTGTTTCCTCTTCTTCAGGCTTTAGGTGACATTTTCTACACTATTTGTTGCAGCGTATGCCCAATCTAAAGACATGATGACCAGTCACAACCCTGGTCAGCAAAGTGCACTCACTCCGCGTCAAGGATAGTAAATATTTTGAGTATTCTGCCTTGTTAAAACGCGGCCAAAAGTAATTTGCTATGGCGTTTGTGTGGTTTGTTCCCAGCATCTAATTCCTGCTGTTAATATGTGACCGTTCTTGAAAAAGCAGAAATGTTTAAGCGGTGCTGGAATTTTTATGGGTTAAGCTTCAAAGAGAGCTAAAGTTTTTGCTGATAGATTGGCCATTTCATTTTCCCAAATCTAGCAATTTCCTAAAATTTGCAAACACCTTGATCTCACATTTACACATTAAATTTTCACATGCAGCTTAGAAACTTTTGTTGTTAATGCTCCGATCTAACTTAATGAATGTAATCTAATCGAATCTAAAATGGCCTAGCCTGGCCTGGCTTATTTGACCTACCGTGAACTAAATTCAAGTGACTTGAACTGGCATCACCTGATCTTAAATGACCTCATCTGACTTGACTTGATGTGACCTGACCTAATCTGATCTGACATGATTTGACCTACCTAATCTGACTTAACTTAGACTTAACTATTTCCCAGTAATTTCACATCCATCTGGCAACAATGCGCCCAATGTTAAAATGTCTCATGCTGACTTTGTTGTTTATGATGACTGACTGCTGCAATTTAACATACATAGAAAAGAAAAACAAAAATAATAAAGATGTCATGAATTCCATGTTATGCTTCTGTGGGATGCTGGGAGCGTGTCAGAAATAAATCACATGAAAATAACAGTATTTATTTATGTTTCTTTTTTTCTAATAAATTCGTGTTTGTAGTATGAGTACTGACTGTGTTTGGCGGTTTCTTACGTTCATTTATCGTATTCCAATTTATTTTCAATCGATAAATTTAATCGTACCACCATCCACTTGAGTAAGACGAAAAAGTGTACCGCAGGATTTGGAAAAGGATCAGATGTGTTGTGTTTGTAATAAATATTTTTATCTATCCATTGGTGTTGCTGCATTCGTACGTTAAGTTTGGTTACATCTACACACCTTTGTGGTTAAATTGAATTTATTGCAATATATTGTTTGTGAAAATTTGTTTGTTTTGAAGATATTTCATAAGTTATTTCCACAATCAATTTGTATACCGTTAACGTTTAACACTTAAAAAAAAAAGGCTCAAAATAAACATAAGGTTAGGTTAGGTTAGGTTAGGTTAGGTTAGGTTAGGTTAGGTTAGGTTAGGTTAGGTTAGGTTAGGTTAGGTTAGGTTAGGTTAGGTTAGGTTAGGTTAGGTTAGGTTAGGTTAGGTTAGGTTAGGTTAGGTTAGGTTAGGTTAGGTTAGGTTAGGTTAGGTTAGGTTAGGTTAGGTTAGGTTAGGTTAGGTTAGGTTAGGTTAGGTTAGGTTAGGTTAGGTTAGGTTAGGTTAGGTTAGGTTAGGTTAGGTTAGGTTAGGTTAGGTTAGGTTAGGTTAGGTTAGGTTAGGTTAGGTTAGGTTAGGTTAGGTTAGGTTAGGTTAGGTTAGGTTAGGTTAGGTTAGGTTAGGTTAGGTTAGGTTAGGTTAGGTTAGGTTAGGTTAGGTTAGGTTAGGTTAGGTTAGGTTAGGTTAGGTTAGGTTAGGTTAGGTTAGGTTAGGTTAGGTTAGGTTAGGTTAGGTTAGGTTAGGTTAGGTTTGGTTAGGATAGGTCAAAAACTTGACCCACATAGACTCTTTGATGAATTCAAGCAGGTTAAAAAACCCTGTATGGACTAAGTCATCCAGATTGTAAAAAAGTTACTTACCTCCAAATCGTAAGACCAACAATGGATTCTATAGACATTGTAGGGAGCACCCAGGCTTCCGTATTTCTAATTATGTAAATGCGACATTTTTTGGGACTGCAAAAACCACGATTGCCTCAATAAAGCACCATACACCAAATCGGGACGAATATACCATGTATCCATGTAACCATGACAAAGTGACCAATTTATCGTATTCTCTTGTTAATGATGCCAGTGTTTGTGTACCCTCCCCCGATAAAAAGTTATTGGAGATGTTGGCAGAACATTCACTATTTGATAGCATTTTCAAATGGACGATGACTAAGGTTATGGTGTTGAAATACCTTTACTTCAGTGAATGCTAACTGTAAAATTATGGATGCAATTAGAAATGTTAAAAGCCATATGCCCATATGCCTGAAAACAGTATTTTCTTCAGTTTGAAGCAAGGATAACTCAAAACTGGGACATGATAGGTTAAAAATCTAGTTCAGTTTCGTTAATTAGAAGCCCTCATAATCTGTTATAAAATCCGAGAATAAAAAAAAGTTGTGAGTTTATAGGCATATAGTCTAGGGTACAGCATACAAAAAATAAAAAGAAAAAATTAGTACAGCGAAAATTATTTTAGAAACAGGTATTATAACAAAGATTGCATACTTTGCTCGGAGCAAAATACCAGTAAAGATGGCCCGCACCAGGCTTGAAGCCGACTTTTCTTTAAGAAATTCCACCTTGGGGAAACATTCAATAGACTCTGCGTGTATGTCTCTTGTATATAGAGTTATAGCAAAATTAACCGCATTGAGCATTGAGTTTGCTCAAATATCTTTTTTTTTCTCTGAGATATTGCATTTTGAAGTTTTCCTGTTTGTAAACTTAGTAATCGACTATATCCAGTCTATGTTACGTATACTTATCTTGATCAATTTTCAGGTATTGGAAAATTTACAAACAGGAAAACTTCAAATGCGATATCTCAGAGAAAAAAAAGAGCATTAGAGCATTTTTGAGCACATCAAAAACCTTGGGAAATATATAGTCTGGTTTTTGGGTCTGAATGTTGGTCAAATTTTGTTGGCCTGTGTTATCTTTAAAACTCTTTTCAGTACAGCATTTTGAAATTTTTTCTGATATTTAAGAGCAACGCTCTCTTATGCCCAGAGCCTGCACTTACCATCCCTAATGTAGGCATTAACCAGCTTTAGGCCTTCGTAAGCCTATGACACAGAAAAACATAAGTGATATACATATGTCCACTTTACATACATACATATAGTAAGTACAATAGATGGACGAACAGAATAAAGTTGGATAATATAATAATGGTAAATGAAGATTTTGTGTTGAAAATTCGTTTAATAAATTTTCAAATGTTTAGTGAATATCTACCTCTTTATTTTTTCATTGGCTTATTAGTCGCGTAACTTTTTTAAAAAAGCATAAAACATTTCACGCTTTGTAAAATTACATTTAACAATAAATTTCATATTTCCCTTAGATTTTTATTTTTATTTGTTTTTTATTCTGTTAAATGTCAACAGATTTTATGGTTTTCGCTGCTTTTGTCCTGATGTTGATGTTGATATTTAACCGATATCACATCACATCCGATAATTTGTGGCTTTTCATCATGTAAATTAATAATGCCTTTTGTTTTGTGTTTCAACTTTTGCATTTAGTTATTGGTAAGAGTAATTTATTTATATAATATTTAAATAAAAAATGTGAAAACTTATAAAAAACATACATATATGCAAATTGCATAAACATTGTTATATAAATATTATTTTGTATATTTTTTGGTTATCAGCACGTAAAGACCAAAATTAATTAATATGTCAAATATATGCATATACATTGTTGTTGTTGCTGTTGTTGTACGGTAAATGTGGTATATGTTGCCTTTTTGATAATCATCAGACAGCCAACAAAAAGATAAAAAATTATGCATCAAAATAACAACAACAACAACAATATGTCATTCATCAGATAACAAGTGCACTGACAACTACAAAATGATATGACGTTTCATGATGCGATGCAACATAAAAAATTGATATAAAGAAATTATGTTTTTTTTTTACCTCAGTTAAAAGTTGATTTTACATTATGATTGAATGTTGGGGGAAAACATGACAAAGTTTACCCCTGTAGCAATATATAATTAGGGTATTAATTTATTTACAGTGTATTTAACTTTGTATATTATTTCTCTTAGTGTAATTTCAATCATGACTCTATTACGTTTTTATACATTTTCTAGATTATTCTTTATACCTATATTTGTCTCTTTCTGACATATGCTTTTGTAATTAAAAACTATCCGTTGCAAATGTTTGTATATATTTTGCTATTGTATGTGTATAACGCAAGAACACAAGAATGTCGAAAGAAAAGACAGAATAAAAGTAACCGTCGAGCTGAATGGTGTGTTTTATTTTAACTTTCCTTAGTGCCTACACCCCCTTATTTAAAAATGTAAACAAAAACATAGTAAACCCCTTGTAAAGCATATGGTGAGACACCTTCCATAATTTTCTTGAACCCTTTCTTCATCACGGTGTGCCTTAACCCGTTCTAAATCGGACGTCGTAGCACATCAAATTTTTTTCCAGATTCTGTTTACTTATCGTTCAAATGATGTATAAAAAAATTTTCACTCGTGACTCCTCGACTAAATTTTGAGATAATCGCTTTTCCAATTGGGGCATTTTCCCATACAAAAAGAAAAAAAAATTTTTTTTAACTATATTAAACAAAAATTAAAATAATCACAATCGATGTGTTTTGCGATGCTTAACGCGAATCCAACCACAGAATTGCTCTATCGTGTACAGTTTATGAGATATTGTAACCTAAAGACCAAAAAAAGTCGTTTTTTGCCATTTTTTGAAGCTATGTAACTATGAAACATATCATTTATTTGTCAAATTTGGCTTAAATACTTGAAAGTCACAATTTTTTTCTTTAAAACTTAATTTAAATTATATTAATATCTTCATGCTTCTAAGAGATATCGTAGACCGAAATATTGTCAAAACGGGTTTTTTGCTTTTTTGTGTCTTTTTAGGTTAGGATATCTTTGAGAAAAAAAAAGATATCAACATAATTTAAACTAGGTTTTAAAGGCAAAGATTAGGACTTTCAAGTTGCTTACCAGATTTAACGAAATTAAAATTTCTTCCACATTTTAAACATGTTCAACGAACCGACCATTTCAAAATTCAGCCGTACGCCATACACGTAACAACACTCGGGGTGTCAAACGGCTGAATTTGGAAGTAGTCGGTTCGTTGAACATGTTTAAAATGTGGAAGAAATTTTAATTTCGTTAAATCTGGTAAGCAACTTGAAAATCCTAATCTTTGCCTTTAAAACCTAGTTTAAATTATGTTGATATCTTTTTTTTTCTCAAAGATATCCTAACCTAAAAAGACACAAAAGTGCAAAAAACCCGTTTTGACAATATTTCGGTCTACGATATCTCTTAGAAGCATGAAGATATTAATATAATTTAAATTAGGTTTTAAAGAAAAAGATTGAAACTTTCAAGTATTTAAGCCAAATTTGACAAATAAATGATATGTTTCATAGTTACATAGCTTCAAAAAATGGCAAAAAACGACTTTTTTTGGTCTTTAGGTTACAATATCTCATAAACTATACGCGATAGAGCAAATCTGAGGTCGGAATCGCGTTGAGCATCACAAAACACATCGACTGTGATTATTTTATTTTTTGTTTAATGTAGTTAAAAAAATTTTTTTTTTCTTTTTGTATGGGAAAATGCCCCAATTGGAAAAGCGATTATCTCAAAATTTAGTCGAGGAGTCACGAGTGAAAATTTTTTTATACATCATTTGAACGATAAGTAAACAGAATCTGGAAAAAAATTTGATGTGCTACGACGTCCAATTTAGAACGGGTTAAGGCACACCGTGTCATGCTATAGTTTCGCTTTTGAATCACTATTTCATTTGTCCCCTAGTGGGCGCAATTGGTTAAAAACAATAGTACCTATATCATGGAATACGACCTTTTTATTTTCAAAATATACCGAAAAATTTTGATAAGAAACCTAAGAAGAAGTCAAGAGCTTTCAAAAGTAATCTATCGAATAGAAATCAGTTGAAATTTGCGCGAGATATGACAATTTTTACATATTTTGTATTTTTTGTAAAGCTATAATTTTGGGTATTTTTGTTTCACAGTGTATTTTGTATCTAAAATTAAATTTTTTTTTTATGTGTACTATACTAGGTGTACAAATATGAAACCGGTAATTTTTATTTAAAAAAACCACGTTTATTTTGCGAAAATGGTTCCAAATTTAATCTTCAAAGTAATTCCCCTCGCTAGCTACACATCTTTCCCATCTTTCAGGCAATTTATGGATGCCTCGCCAAAAAAATTTTTCGTTTTTTTGTGGCTATCCATTCATCGAGCCATTTTTGCACTTCCTCGTAAGAATTGAAGTGCGAATCGTTGAGTGCGTGTCCCATCGATGAAAACAAATAGGGCAGTTGTACGATTCTACCAAGTTTTTATTGACCGCTGCTCGATGTGGCGATGCGTTGTCATCTTGGAATACAATTTTGTCATGGCGAAGTTGAAATTCGGGCCTCTTATGACGTATAGCACGGTTCAAAGCGATCAATTGCTGATGGTAGCGTACACCAGTAACTGTTTCACCTGGTTTTAGTAGTTCATACCAAATAACACCACGCTGATCCCAGAAAATACACAGCATTGTCTTTCGGCCGAAGCGATTTGGTCTTGGCGTTGATTTGGGTCGTTGGCCGGGGCTCAAATATGATTTTTTTCGTTTGGGATTGTTGAAATAAATCCACTTTTCATCGCCAGTGATGATTCGATGGAGAAAACCTTTTCTGTTTTTTAAATGGAAACAGAAAATCAATGCTTCCCGCAAATGAGAGTTTTCAGGCACAAAATTCGACATCTTTACGAGCGGAAAAATGCGTTATTGTATGAAACTTGACAAATTGTGAACTGAATATTGTTGACAGATGACAGAATGAACAATTAAGACATTTGGTACGGTTCGGAAGCTCATACATATACGGCTATCGACAGCTAGATGTCATTACCGGTTTCATATTTGTACACCTAGTACTACATTAAAGCTTGATAGCGAACGCAATTTGCGAGGCCAAGAACGTCAAAATCAGTTTGTGGTTTTTCCGAAATTTAATCTAGATATGACATGAGCATTTGGAGAAAGCCTTTTTATACCCTACCCAGGGTATATTCACTTTATTCTTCCGTTTGTAACGCAGAGAAGGAAGCATGGCAGGTATAGAAAAGTATATATATTCTTGATCAGCGTCACCTCCTGAGTTGATATAGCTATGTCCGTCTGTCTGGCTGGCTGTGTGTTGAAATACACTTTTTGGGAAAACTGAGCAAGATAATTCAATAAAATTTGGTACACTTCCTCCGTCGTCAAAGTTAGCTCGGGGGATTGAAAATGAGTAAAATCGGTCAACGGACACGCCTACCACCCATACAAATAATATATTTAAAATGCAATTTTCGGAGTATTTTTCACGGCAATGCAACCAAAATACACGTAAATACTGGGCGAACTCGGACAAGGGGGCGTGAAGCAAAAGCTTTAAAACGCTATACAGAAAGAGTTTTTTAAGATTACCCAACCAAATTTCACTCAAATACTAAAGACTACAAATGCACGCTCTAAGCTAAAACTAGACGAACTCCGACAAGAGGGCGTGGCACCTCCTATACAAGCAAAAGCTTCAAAACGCTATAATGAAAACGTTTTTTGAGATAAGCCAACCACATTTCACTCAGACACTAAATCTATAAATGCAAGCTCTGAACAAAAACTGGCTGAACTCAGACAAGAGGACGTGGCACCTTCTTTACAAGCAAAATTTTCAAAATATTGCAGTGTAGGGCATTAATTTTTTGGCCAGGCAAAAAGTTACACCCTTACTAGTTTATCGTTAAAGAAAGGTGTGTATATTGTTAATAACTCTTGAACCAATATCGATCACCCCAATTTTTTTTCTGGGATATAAAGGTTGATCCAATACTAGGTCCCTATTTCAACTAGGTTGTTTTGACAGCAGTTATGTGTCAAATGGCTTGTCCATATGACGCTTGTGTTCAATATTCAATACGACTCAATCATGTATAGACTTATTCCTGAACAACGTTTATTAATTGTGGAAACTTACTACCAAAATCAGTCATCAGTTAGAGAATGTTATAGAGTTCTTCAACATCATTTTGGTCGTTATAAGCGTCCAACTGAGCGCACTATTCGTAACACCATCACCAGATTTCAAAGCAATTTTACACTATTGGACATTTATCAATCAACCAGAGTGCACAGAGCCCGTAATTTAGAGAATATTTCTGCATTAGCACAGAGTCTTCGTGAAAACCGTGAACAATCCATTCGTCGCCGATCTCAGTCTTTGGGCATCTCTTATGGATCATTGCGGCGTATATTGAGGCATGATCTTGGTCTGAAGAACTATAAAATACAGCTCGTACAAGAATTGAAGCTGGCTGATCTTGGTGTACGTTTTAATTTCGGTTCATGGGCCTTATAACAACTTCAAATTGATCCATTATTTTATCGAAAAATTGTGTTTAGCGACGAAGCTCATTTCTGGTTAAACGGCTACGTTAACAAGCAAAACTGCTGTATTGGGGCTGATGAACAACCAGAAGCAATCCAAGAGCTTCCAATGTATCGCAATACATGTACTGTTTTGTGTGGTTTATGGGCAGGAGGCATCATCGGACCGTATTTCTTGAAAAATGCGGATGAAGCCCTCGCAACGGTCAATAGTGCTCACTACAGAGCAACGATCAATAAATTTTTGTTGCCAAAAATTCAGGATATTAGTGTAGTCGACCTCTGGTTTCAACAGAATGGCGGAACATGCCATGCAGGTGGAGAAAGAATCGCTTTATTGAGGGAAACATTTGATGAAAAGCTCATGTTGTTAATTGGCCACCAAAATCATGTGATTTGACGCCATTGAATTTCTTTCATTAGGGATATGTTAAATTACTTGTTTATATTAACAACCCCGAATCTATTGACGCTTTGGAAACCAACATAGCTCGTGTTATTCAAGGAATACCGGCCGATATGCTCGAAAAAGTTGTGAAAAATTGAACCCACTGGATGAAACATTTAAGAGCTAGTCGCGGGCAACATTTCAACGAAATAATTTTTAAACATTGAGCTGTAGGAACCGAATTATCATTCCAAATAAAGATTGGCATCAATGCATTGATTTTTATGTATTTTATTTAGAAAACAAAGTAAGAAGCTCTTATTGGATCACCCGCTAGTCCCTAGACATGTGGAAAGTGCCTACATATTTTTTATAATTTTCTCAGAAGCGGAGAAGTTGCTTAAATTTAAATTTATTTATTTGAAATAGGGATTTTTAATAATAAATGAAAATTTTTGAACAGGAAGCATTTCAGAAAGCCTTTTGAAGCGCTTCTTTTGCCCTTGGGTATCTAGTATTTTAATATTTTCGAAGTCAGCTGTTTGTTTGTTTTGTAACATTTGTTGAGTGAGAGCTGTTGTCGAGCTTGCTATTTCCGCATTTAGAATTAGACACACCGAGAGATATGGCCAAGTCGAGTCACAACAATATACAGATATATCTGTTTCCTTCTGTGCGCTGCAAAAGGAAGGACATGGTGAAAGTATCCTCGTTGTAATTTGCTAAAATCTGACGTATCATTAAAAATAAGTTATTTCTTACCGTTTCCTTCCATTTGGACCCAGGGTGCTAAACGGTTCATATCTCCGCTTTTTATCCGTTACGGATCAGTTACGGATCAGTAACGGATCCGCAACGGATAAAAAAGCGGAGATATGAACCGTTTGGCACACTGGGGACTTAAATACGAAAGAAAACACAAATATTTGTCTTCACATTTAATAGATTTGGATTTTATTTGCCTTCGGTTTTTGTTTTTAAGTTAATAAATTTTTGTAATTACATTGTAATTTATTTAGCTATTTTCGTTAATACATTATTTTAAATCTTAATTTTCTTGTTTTTGCATATTTTTTTCAATCTTTTTTTGGACTTACGGTAGTAAAATCGTTGATGCGATTTTTTTATTATGTTGTTTACTTACTAATAACTTTGTTATAATCTTATGAAAATTTGGAATTGTTTTTGTTTTTTTTGTTGTGTGGAATTGACATAAAAAAGTACAAAATTTAATGAATGAATGCTCAGTATGAAATACACAATAAAATTAAAAAAGAAAATTGAAAAATCGCGTATTAACATTTCGCATTCAGAAAAAATTTATTTAAAAAAAATAAAAAGAATTGGCTAATAAATTTTTTTAATCTCTTTGACTAACAATTCAAGTTTTGCAAACAAATCAGGTACACTCAAAACAATAATAATTAGTTATAAATTAAACGAAATTTTCAAAATTATTAATCACATAACTTGGTTTTTCTGTTTTTAAAAATTAACAAAATTTATTTGCTTCAAATACTTAAGCAACATGCTGCTGCCCAGAATTACGCTGACATGCCATATGTTTGCGTTCCAAGTGCGTGTCGCAAAATTGGCCAAGGTTGCGAAAATTTTCACTGAACTCCAATCGCTGAGTCCGGCCAGATTTTCACATGCAGCACGCATTAAATACGTTGTATTGCGTTCAAGACCAGAGATGACAAAACGACCACCTACATATGGACAGAAAAAGATAAAAGAAGGAAAGTAATTGCAGAATTTTTGTAATACAAAGTGTGCAACTGAACATCGAAATTTGTCAGATATACAGGGTGATTGGTAATCGGTAGAAAACCGGAAAATGTAAGATTGCTGGGACTATTCTGAACAACTTTTCTTAGCTCCGTTTTTCGAAATTCGCGAAACAGACGGAGATAAAGCCATCGGAAGATCGGGATATTATTTATAAAAACTGGAAAATGGGAAACCCTTGATGGATTTTGATTTTTAATTGGCTACCAAAATTGGTGTACAAAAGTTTTAAATCCGAGTCATGGTTTTTGAGATATGGCAAATTATAAAAAATGTTGACCAGTTTTTTTCTTTAAGCACTATTTTTCCAAAAACTGTTCTGTTAACACATAATTTTAGTTTGGAGTTTTCCGGAAAACACTTTTCGTTTTTGATAAGCTCGAAACTACCTCCACATTCGTGTGTCAATGATATAGTATGATCGCCAAATATTCTCATGGGTTCGTCTGAATGAAAAAATAAAGCAAGCCATTAAAAAAATTTTTTGGATTTTCCGGGGAAATTTAAGGAAACCACTTCATTCAAGGTCAGCTCGAATGTAGCTCGAAATTCTTCCGTAAAAAGATTTCCTCGCTTCCTATTCCCGAGGATTCGTCTGGCTGAAAAAAATAAAGTTAGCCATAAAAAAAGTTATTTGGGGATTTTCCGGGAAAATTGGGAGCTTTCCGGAAAATGCTTTTAGCTCCAAATTAGCTCAAAAGTAGCTCGAAATTCCTGCGTTAACAGGTTTCACTGCTAACTCTTCCCGCTAATTCGTCTGGCTAAAAAAAAAAATAAACTCAGCTATGCAGAACAATTTTTCCGCTTTTCCGGAAAATGGAAAATTTCCCAGACAGAGCGAAATTACTGTTGAAAAGCTCGAAAACAGCTCGAAATTCCCAACCAAAAAACATCGAAATTCGTAACACCTGCATAGCTCACTTTATGGACCTCGAAAAATTTGCAGTACTTGAAAAATCATGACACGGGTCTTAAACTTTTGTAGCCATTTAAAGTACCTTTCATATGACATCAATATTGTTAAAATCCATCAAGGGCTTCTGAACTTATACCAGTTTTCATAAAGCTATATCCCGATCTTCCGATGGCTACATCTCCGTCAGTTTTGCGAATTTCGAAAAATGGAACTAAGAAAAGTTGTTCGGAATAATCCCAGAAATCTTACATTTTTCGGTGTTCTACCGAATCCCAATCACCCTGTAGACTATTCAAAATCTTTTTTTCCTAAACTGAAACAATTACACTATGCAGCATGAGATTTTGAATGATATCTCGATAGCTTTTTTTGGTTAATTTGCAGTCGTTGCTTCCGAATCTGATAACCATAACCATTTTTCTCCATCAGGTCTGTGATCCGAATAATCCCTGCTTTAGAGTGCAGAAAAGACTGTTTTCAGAAATATGGCGTACATCCAGGAAGTAGTGTAGTTCACTTTTGACAACGGCATCGGTGAACCCAAATCTTTTTATTGTTCTATATGGGCCAAAAATTGTGAGACTCCACCAGCAGTCGCACTGGTGACAATTGCATTTATTTATGGTACCTTTCCTTTAATTTTTTTATAAAGATTATTGTGCGCTAGGATTATTTTTTTGTGCATTAATTTATTTTCAATAATCATAACATTGCATGAGACTCCGCTGGCAGCCGGCAAGTGGTTTTTGCAATTTCTTTTTGTTCCCACTTTCTTTTGTTTTAAGACTAACAAAAACAGTGTTGGAAAGCATCAAAAATAAAAATCTTTAAAAATAATTTTCTAGAGTGCGCCTATTGTATACGGCCACGATTATTATTATTTTTTTTGATTTTTATTTCTTTTTATACCCCACTGGCAGACAGATGAAGAATATTTTCTTCTTCTTTACCAGTAGATAGTAGCAAGAGGAAAATTTTCTTCTTCTTCAGTGGGTTTTTTCCTTTTATTTTTTATACATGCCGTACTAGATCTTCCCTCCTTTCTTCTTTTGTTTTTAAGTTTACAAATAAAAGTTTTCTGAGGAAAAAACAAGCTTTGGTATGGCGGAAAAGGGTATTGAGCCCCCAAACTCAAATCCCGGGATTTTACTGGGAACAGCGTCAGAGGACGAATTACTTGCCTCCAGCCAGGAGACAGTAATTGCAGTCCCACAGAGTACCAGCCGTAGTACTCCTAATCCTACACCATCGACATCCAAGGGCTTATTCGCAGGACAAGGCGATGCAAGCACAAAATTTAATAAACAAAAATCTACGTCCGCGGTCATGAGGTCGAGGTACAATAAAGCGCTGTTCATGCTGAGCAAGATTGCTAAGAATGCAGCTAATGGTACCGTACACGATCGTGACCATGAGGATGAAAAAAGATTTCAAGCTGTGGTCGAAGAGTATAAGCTATACCAGGCCACAGTCGCAGTACATACCAAAAGTGAATCTTCGAAAAGAAACAGGTCGACTGACGAATCCCTGGTCGAAGCGAAAAGGAGCAAGCAGCACTCCAGGAGTGTAGCCTTGCAACCTTTAAAAAAATCCTTGAACAAGCCATTCAGCGAGGTGGCCAGAGACAGCCTGCAGATGGCTCTGATCGATGAGCTGTCCCGAAACGGTAAAAAGGTTCTTGAGAAGTGGACCGAAATTGAGGCCAAGCTGTCTGAAATGGTAATGGATCATCTTCTAAGCAAAGAAGGTGTTCCATTGCCATGCTTTGACAGTTCTGTCACTCTCCACGGGTGTAGGATAATCAAGTGTGAGGACGAGTTCTCCAAGAGTTTCCTAAGCAATTGCGTCGCTAAGATTAGTAACGCATGGGACGGTTTAAAGATTAAACTTATCCCAGCGAGGGAAATTCCGAGGAGACCTCGGGCTCGTATTTGGTTACCCCAGATGGCGATTGACAATGTAAAGATGTTACAGTGTCTTCGCATCCAAAACCCGGGAGTGCCAATGAACGATTGGTCTGTAATCAAGAACGAAACGCCGCAGGGCAACAGCACATCCGTCCTGCTCCTCATAAACGATGAGTGCCTAGAAGCGCTTGAAAAGCTGGACTACAGGCTTCGATTTGGCGTAAGATTCGCCAAATTAAAAATTTTTCGCCCTTCAACAACTGAGGATGACACCGATGAGGTTGATGACGCCAACAAGCTGCTGGACGTCTTAAACATCGGTGAGAAGAAGCCTTCTTCTTGTACGGATGTTGAAGATCGTCCAAATTAATTTGAGGCACTCGAAGTGCGCCTCGGATAACCTTTCCATTTTTCTCAGTGAAGAAAATGTAGACATCGGCATCGTCCAAGAACCCTGGGTCTCTGGCTCGACCATCAAAGGACTTGGCGATAAAAATTTTAACATCTTTTACAAACGAGTGAATGGTAAACCTAGATCGTGTATCATTACTAAAAAACATATTAAAGCCTTCCTTTGCCCAAACCTTAGCTCTTCTGATCTTACAGTTATTAAGATCGAAAACACAGATGGGGCAAAGCTTCTCATTGCTTCAGCATACTGTGCACATGATCGAGCTTCGCCGCCAGAGGAGGTACATACGCTTGTTGCGCAGACAACCACAAACACCAACTTACTAATAGGCTGCGATGCCAATGCAAGACACACGCTTTGGGGCAGCTCTGAAACGAATGAACGAGGTGAGTCTTTTTTCGACTTTATCATTAATTCTAACATGTCTTTATGTAACACTGGTAATACTCCAACCTTTGTCTTTCCAAGTTCGGAAAATTTTGCGGGTTGGGAGGAGGTCCTAGATGTTACACTTTTATCAACAAATACAGACGTAAGGGTTGAAAATTGGAAAGTCTTAACCAAAAACTCCTTCTCAGATCATAGGTGGATACTTTTCAATATAAATTTTACTGTAGAGTCACCTCCACCTTTCAGAAATATTCGAAATACCAACTGGGCCCTATTTGAAAAAATAGTCAAATCTAAGCTCAGGAAATCGCCACACACCTTAAATACTGCAGACGAGCTAGAGGGACACGTTAACTCCTTAGAAAATGCCATGCAGGTAGCCTATAGAGCCTCTTGCCCCATAACTCGTCGTAGAAAAAATTACCCACACTGGTGGAACAAAGATTTAAGTGACCTTAGAAAGGCTACAAGAAAAATCTTTAACCAATGCCATCAGCAAAAACTATGGCAACCCTATAAAGATTGCCTTAAAAAGTACAAAAAAGCTATCAGGGATGCTAAAAATCAATCCTGGGAAACTTTCTGTGAATCTATAGATAACATCAAGGACTCTGCCAAGCTAGGCAGAATCCTCTCTAAGGACCACTCGTGTCCATCCTTTGTAAAGAAATCAGATGGGTCATGGACAGAATCTACGCACGAAGCGCTAGAACTTTTAATCCTTACTCACTTTCCTGGCTGTGAGGACATAGGAAGCTCACCTATTGGTACTTATCGTACTGAGAGTCCTTCGGCAGATATTCTTAGCTCAATAATTACTAAAGACAGAATCCTTTGGTCATTAAATAGCTTTTCACCATATAAATCACCAGGGCCGGACGGCATCACACCAATAATGCTGCAAAAACTACAAAAAGTAGTGAGCCCATGGCTTGAAAAAATATTTGTAGCAAGCATAACTTTTAACCACATTCCTTCAAGTTGGAGGAAAGTTAGGGTTATCTTTATCCCAAAGGTGGGCAGAAGTGGTCATGAATCAGTAAAGGATTTTAGGCCAATCAGTTTGTCATCCTTTGTCCTTAAGACACTAGAAAGAATTCTAGATATTTATATTAGGGAGACCTTAGTTAGTCCCTTTACCTTTACCACACAGCATGCATACCTCAAGGGAAGATCTACTGAAACTGCTCTTCACGAGGTAACACGCACGATTGAGAGATCCCTTCACTTTAGACAATTCACACTTGCGGCCTTTCTAGACATTGAAGGCGCTTTTAACAACGTTCGCACTGATGCTATCAAAAATGCCCTCATCGGGCTAGGGGTAGAGCACTGCTTCATCAACTGGATAGCATCCATGCTTGAATCTAGGATCATTCAAGCGAGTATGGGCGGAAGTCACATGGCCAAATCAGTAAAAAGGGGTACACCTCAGGGCGGTGTACTCTCACCTCTGCTTTGGCTTATAGTTTTCAACACGGTGCTACAACAGCTTAATAAAAATGGTGTGAAGGTAGTTGCGTATGCGGATGATGTAGTGCTGCTGGTATCAGGTCCGTATCTTGACGTGATCAGTAACATCATGGAAAGAGCTCTGGCTGAGCTATGTTCATGGGCCACAGAATGTGGCCTTGGGGTTAACCCAGCCAAAACTGACCTCATGCTTTTCACTACAAAAACCAAAATACCTAACTTTAACCTTCCTCGATTGAAAGGACAACCTCTACCACTTTCCAATTCGGCGAAATATCTTGGAGTCTTTCTTGATCCGAAGCTAAATTGGAAATATAACATAGAACAAAGATGCAAGAAAGCCTGTATAGCCTTTTATGCATGTAAAAAAACCTTCAGCAAAAAATGGGGACTTCAACCAAGAATGGTACTATGGATGTATAAAGCCGTAATACGTCCAATCCTCACTTACGGCTCTTTAGTTTGGTGGCCAGCCACCAATAAGGGGTATAATCAAACGAAACTGGAGAGAGTACAGAGGACCGCATGTGTTGGTGTTACGGGAGCACTGAGATCTTGCCCAACCGCAGCTCTCAATGTTCTGCTTCATCTGCTCCCTCCAACCACATTTATTAAAGCCACTGCCTCATGTAGTGCGATTAGGCTCAGAGAAGCCGGTTGCTGGATGCATAAGACGTATGGTCACAGCTCCATCCTTGATACACTACCAGTTGAACTCTCCAACTCCCACACAGATTACATCTGCCCCATACTAAATTTCGAGAAAAATTTTGGTGTGTGGTTTCCAGAAAGAAACCTATGGGAAGACAGTACGCCTAGCCTTAATTTCGCAACCACCATATACACTGATGGTTCGAAAATGGACTGTGGCGTGGGTGCGGGTGTTTTTTCAAAAGACCTCAATATATCTCAATCTTTTAGCTTACCTAATTCAGCTAGCGTCTTTCAGGCGGAAGTTTACGCGATTCTCAATGCCTGCAGGCTAGTAGAGACCACAAACCTCAGCCTTAGACAAGTAGCGATCTTTTCTGACAGTCAGGCCGCTATCAAGGCGCTGAACTCCGTAACAATAAAATCAAAACTGGTTGAGGAATGCAGAAAAAATTTAATCGAACTAGGGCGTCAATCTGAACTTACTCTCGTCTGGGTTCCAGGTCATAGGAACATTGAAGGTAACGAAAAAGCTGATGAACTAGCTAGACTTGGCTCCTCTCTAAGCGGGACACATTCTGAGTGTGTATGCACTCCGATAGGTGTGGTGAAGAAAGGAATTTTCTCGCATTTCCTCACCGAAGCGAATGTTAGATGGAAAGCTCTAGAAACATGCAGGATCTCCAGAGCAATGTGGCCTTCATTTAACAAATCAAAAACATCAGACCTGCTATCCAGAAATCGTACTGATATTGCAAGAATTGCTGCAGTCTGCACTGGGCACTGGGCCATCGGCAAGCATGCCGAAAGACTGGGTATCCCCTATAATTCTTTCTGTCGAAGTTGCTTGGATGGCAACGAGAAGGAATCTCTCGAGCACTTTCTATGCAACTGTCCTGCTCTAGCTAGAGCCAGGCTTAAATCTCTAGGAAAACCCTTTTTCAACGATTTGAGTGAACTCGCCGATATTGAGATTGGCTCCCTGCTCAAATACATTAATAGAACCAAATGGATTTAAATACTTTTTACAGTTTGCTTTAAAGGATATCTAATCCAGGCCATGACAACCCCTCCTACCATCCAGCCGATCACTTATGTGGTATTAAAACGGCACTAACAGTGCTACTTAGGCTTAGCATCGTTTTACTAAGCCACCACTCTAATCTAATCTAATCTAATCTATATGTTTTGAATTTTCCAATCCAAGATATCATCCGTTGAAGTAAAGATATCGCAAGTCCATGTAAAGTACTACATTAGATTTGTATGGAGTTGAGATACCTTTACTTCAATGGTTGATATCTCAGAAAGTAATGATCCAATTGGAAAATTCAAAGGCAAAAGGCGGAACATTATGGCTATTTGAAGCCGTTGGGAAAACGCCATATGTCTTAAAATAGATTTTTCTGCACTATAAAGCAATGAGGCCTGATACAGTAAATGGTTATGGTTATCCGATTCGTAATCAGCGATCGCAAATAAATTAAAAAAAGTTATAGAGAAATTTTTTTCTAGAAAAAATTTCCTTAATTAAACCGTGCATGTAATTAACTTACGTCTTAAAAATGGAAAATCAATCTTTTTGGAATAACTCCAATTACCACCGCTAAATTTGAAATCACTGTCACTCATGTATTCCACACGATAGCCTAGTGTGTACATATTCTCTTCGATATGGGAATATTTCGCAGATCTTATGTCCAATTCGAAACCATCGGTAAATACACGACGCAATTGAAAATGCGTTGGTAGCACCGGTTTTTGACCCTTCTTCAGTTTAATAGTACGCTCCAGTATACCAAGCGGATTGGCTACTTTGCACTTGTAGTCGCCGAATTGTGTTTCATTCTTGACGTGAACTTGCAACGTTGAACCGTAATCGGCATAGAAAATACGATAATTGCGTCCAGTGATAGCCTTGCCATCATGTATCCATGTGAAGGATGGTGGCGGTTCACCCATCGCTTCACAACTGATGTTTACAGAGCCGCCAATGTAGGCATATTGCGTAGCTAGTGTATCGTTGCTGAACCAATGCGGTTTATCTGGAGGAAAGAAGAAAAAAGAAGAAAAAAAAAAAAAACAAGAAAATCATGATGGTAGGTAGATAGATTGTTGCATTTACAAAGGTGTGTTGCTGAATAGTGTAGGTACATGTTGAAGAAATGTATCGAATTCTATAAGAATGGTGAATATCGGTATATGGATACTCATAGTTTTTACATATATCGAATGTAAATTAGGAAGCGTAACTCAGCGTACGTTCTGTCATGATATAAAAAATCTTAAGGGTCGACATTTATCGCATTATACGGTTTATGGGTGGAAAGGGTTGGTGGATTGAATGTGTGTTATGCATATGGGGGAATCCATGCGATATTTTTTGACGAAAAATAAAAATCGATTTTTACACCGGAAATGGTTTTGCAAGAGCTTCCCATGACCCATTCAAATTCTTACGGCAATCGGTTGCGCCAAATCCGATATTTCCACTAAACAGTTTATGGTGTTGCCCAATTTTTCCGTTTTTTCGAGATTTTCAGAAGTGAATAACACGAAATGAGTGCATTTTCAAGGCATGGTGAGTAGGGAGAACTTGTTTCTAGTATCCTGAAAAATATTTTTGTCACGGATAAAAAAAATGTTTGTGGATGCGCAATTTAATTTTGTTTTCTATTTATATTTATTTGTTTTCCTACTTTTCAAATCGTGGGCTCCGAAATTTTTAGTCTCACCCGGTCTCAAAGTGTTTGTCGAAGTGCCCTTTGGTAATCAAAAAACTTTAAGAGTGGAGACTTCCATATTTCCCTCAGGAAATCGATGCGCTGGAAAATATTTTGTATGTTATCTGCACGCTATTTCTAATTTTTTATTATCGGATGAATTAGCGTGCAGATAACATATAAAATATTTTCTCGAGCATCAGTAATATCTAGTTCCTGAAGGCAATATGGAAGTCTCCACTCTGAAAGTTTTGTGACTGCCAAAGGACTCTTCGACGAACATTTTGAGACCGGGTGAGACAAAAAATTTTGGAGCCCACAATATGAAAAGTAGAAAAACAAATGTACAATGAATGGAAAAAAATCATATTCCGCATGTACAAAAATTTTTTCCCGTGACGAAAATATTTTTCAGTATACAAGAAACAAGTTCTTCCTACTCACCATGCCTTGAAAATGCACTCATTTCGAGTTACTCACGCCTCAAAATCATGAAAAAAAGAGAAAATCGGTCACAAATAAACTGTTTAGTGGATACATCGGGTTTGGCGTAACCGATTGCCGTAAAAATTTGAATGGGTCATCGGAAGCTCTTGAAGAACACATTTTCGGTGTAAAAATTTTTCGTCGAATAATTTCGCGTGGATTCCCTCATTTTTAAATTCAATAGTTTCAAACGATTTTTAATATTTTTTACTATATGTACTCGTATAGCTTTTTACATTTTGACATAAAAATATCGAATTATTTTTAACATCTCCATATAGAAATTGCTTGGTTTTGTATGACTGATGGCGGGCTTTGCAAAAGATTTAAGTTTTTCGTTGTCTCTTTATAGCACAGATAGGTAGTGCAATTCACTTGATATCACATAACTTTTTTTTCCAATTCTACTCATATTGAGTTAACCAAACGCTATACGTGTACCCGAAGTTGCATCTCAATTTACGAGAGCAATAAATTCTAAAAGTTTCTAACTAGCAAGGAGTCGAGTTTGAAAAGGTTTCAACGCCGGCTGCAAGTCTCATTGGTGCATAAAACTTTGTGTTTAGTCTTTGATTACTTTTTCCTTCTGGAGAGCGCAAAAGGAAACTTGTGAAAGGTGCAAAATACTTTCATGAGTTGTTGCCATTACGCATTTCAACATTCGCATCAATAATATTTGAAATCCCTCGCGCAAAACACAAATGAATTACGTCTTTAAAATATTGTAAATTTTATTTATATATGTAAATGTTTTATTATGAAATGGGATTATATAAAATTTAAGAAATATTTTATCAGACCTTCTCAATAAAAAATTTAAGTTCTGAGTTTATTTTGATGTACAGTGTTTGATAAACTTATTTTAAGCCAGATATGTTAAGGCATTGCTTAGTTACTGTCTATTTGATATCGTTTAAACAAGGGTGTCAGCGTAGAACAAAAGTGAGCCAATTTTGGTTCTTCTACAACAACAAGAATATTTCAGTATGGGTATTAACGCGACAATGCAAGTCTTTTTCGCACTAACGCGTGAATGTTCAATGTAAATATTTCAATCTTGCGAAATTGCAGAAGTAGTGCGAAATTTTCGGCAATGTGTTTGTTGTCTTACAAATGTCAAACTTTCATCAAATCGCACTTTCGCAACGACGCAAGGGCATTGCGCACCAACAAGTGAATACCCCTAAGTTTTGCGTGTGTTCTAAGTAGTTCTCAGAAATTTTAAAAATTGTTGCATTATTATTGTTGTTGTAAACGAGCCACAAAAAAAAACAACAAAAAATAGTTTTTGTGATTGTTGTCCTTGGAATTGAAAGTTGTTGTAAAAACGAATGTTATTCGCTGACACCCTTGGTTTAAAAGTTACCTTTGAAAATAATCGAAAAGTAAGCCAAAAGATCATATGATTAAACTGATTTCTTTTTTATAAAGACATAAGACATATCAGATGCTCCAGAATAAAATCAAAAAAACTTTTTTAATATCAAAAACAAAAAAAAAAAAAAAAAAACTAGTAAGAGTGTAATCTTTGGCCCGGCCAAACATTAAATACCCTACACTGTAGTATTTTGAAAATTTTGCTTATATGGGAGGTACCACGTCCAGTTTTTGCTCAGGGCTTGCATTTATAGTTCATAGTGGCTGAGTAAAATTTGGTTCGATTAACTCAAAAAACGTTGTCAGAATAGCGGCTTGAAGCTTTTGCTAATATGGGAAGTGCCACACCCTCTTGTCCGAGCTCGTCTAGTTTTAGCTCAGACCGTGCATTTATAGTCCTTATTATTTCAATGGAAATTAGTGTGATTATCTCAAAAAACTCTTTCATTATATCATTTTGAAACTTTTGCTTATATGGTAGGTACCACGTCCTCTTCTCCGAGTTCACCCAGTTTTGCTTAAAGCTTGTATACATCGTTCTTAGTATCTAAATAAAATTATGTTCGACTATCTCAAAAACCGCTTTCAGTGTAGCGTTTTGAAGCTTTTGCCTATATGGGAGTAGCCATCTTTCCCTCTTGTCTGATTTCACCCAGTTTTAGTTCAGAGCTTGCATTTACAGTTTTTAGTGTCTGAGTAGAATTGAGTTCGATTATCTCAAAAAACGCTTTCAGTATAGCGTTTTCAAACTTTTTTTTATATAGGTGGTGCCACGCCCTCTTGTCCAAATTCCCTCAGTTTTTGCTCAGAGCTTGCGCTTATAGTTTGTAGTATTTGTGTGTATTTTGGTTGCATTGTCGTGAAAAATACTCCTAAAGTTGCATTTTGAATATATTTTTTGTTTGGGCGGTAGGTGTGTCCATTGATCGATTTCGCTTATTTTAAATCATGCGAGCTAACTTTGACGACGGAGTTAGAGTACCGAAATTGATTGAATTATCTTGCTCCGTTTTCCCAAAAAATGTATTTCCACACACAGCCAGCCAGGCAGACGGACATGGCTATATCGACTCAGAAGGTGACGCTGATCAAGAATATATATACTTTTCTATATCTGTCACGCCTCCTTCTCTGTGTTACAAACGAAAGGACAAAGTGAATATACCCTGGGTGTAGGGTATAAAACGGAACACTTAAGATTTATGCAGTTTTTGAAAAAATACAGATAAGTACTACGCAAGCTCTGAGCAAAAACTGGACGATTTCGGACAAAAGGGCGTAGCACTCCATATAAGCAAAAGCTTCAAAACGCTATTCTGAAAGCGTTTTTTGAGATAATCGAACTAAATTTTACTCAGATACTAAGGACTATAAATGCAAGCTTTAGGCAAAACTGGATGAAATCGGACAAGAAGGCGTGGCACCTCCCATGTAGGCAAAAGCTTCAAAACGCTATACTGAAAACGTTTCTTGAGATAATCCAACTAAATTTCACTCACACTATAAATTCAAACTCTGAGAAGAAACTGGGTGATTTCAGACAAGAGGGCGTGGCACCACCCATATAAGCAAAATTTTCAAAATACTCCAGTGTAGGGTATGTATTTTTTGGCCAAACCAAAGGTTACACCCATACTAGTTTCTAAGTTCAATTACTAACAAAATAAGTCATGTTGGATTGGTATTAATTACACAGGCCGACAAAATTTGATCAAAGTACATACCCAGAAACCGGACTATATATTTCCGTAGGTTTTCGATGCGCTGATTCCGAATCTGGTCGCAGAATTGCTCCATCACGTCAGGTTTTTGAGATATCCTAACCTAAAAGTGCCAAAAATGACGATTTTTCTCAATTTTGAGGTTAAATAGCTCTAAGGATTTTATTTTTCTTGGAAAACTATGAACGATATTTTAAAGTACTAGTCTTCTTCTTTCAAATGCAGTTGAGTTTGTTTGAATATCTTTTTTTTCTCTCAGATATGGCATTTTGAAGAATGCATATAAGAGTGCATATAAGAATGCATATAAGTTTCCTCTACGGACTTTTAGATATAGGGAAATCCTCTTACATGCATTCTTCAAAATGCCATATCTCAGAGAAAAAAAAAAGATATTCAAACTAACTCAACGGCATTTGAAAGAGGAAGACTAGTATTTTAAGATGCCGTTCATAGTTTTCCTACAAAAATCAAATCCTTAGAGCTATTTAACCTCAAAATTGAGAAAAATCGTCATTTTTGGCACTTTTAGGTTAGGATATCTCAAAAACCTGACGTGATGGAGCAATTCTGCGACCAGATTCGGAATCAGCGCATCGAAAACCTACGGAAATATATAATCTGGTTTCTGGGTATAATTTTTGTCGGCCTGTGTTATCGTACTTAAAACGATTGTAAAATGTTCGGAATATCTCTAAGCACTGAATCCCAACTTAAGCCCCAACTTAAATTGCATTAAAATATGATTTACCGAACTTATGAGAGTTTTTCTTAAATTTGCCACAAGTTAAAATTTTGTCACATATCCCCTCTTAAAAGTGATTAACCCTTTGTCTTATATATAGCTCTTCTGTAAAATTTTGTCAGTGGAAATAAGGTACCTTTTCTTGTGGATCATCTCATACTAAGAATTAATGAAATTATACTGACATAAATGTGTTATCTACATCTCGATGGCAAAACACAAATGTTGCAGAATTTAAAATCACCAAAATGTGCTGGTAAGACATTGACCAGCATAATTGTTAAAAAAAAAACTTGAAGTAAAACTTTTCATGACATCATTCAATTACTGCAAAATGAATTTCATGCAAAATTATACAGATATATCAGATAAAAAATATTGCAAAAAAAAGTGCAACTCTTATGCCATCTTGCTGTCTTCTTTTGAATATGTAAATTTTAAATGATTTTACATACTTATGCACACTATAAAAAATCTAGAAATAAGTGGGCATACCAAATCTTTTTTTTCCTTCTAAAATTTCAGAGGAATTGACGGTCCCTGTTAATATACGATCTTGTCATTCAACGTAGGAATATTGCTTCACAGTTTTATGACCAAAGAACGAATCGCTAGTGTACACAAAAAATATACCAACTTTTAACGGCACAGCGTTTTTCAAAATCTGCACACTTGGTTCCATCTTCTGTCAAATTTTGGTACCTCTAGCTTTAAATTTGAATGCCTCGGAGCTATTTTTGAAGTCATAACTAAAAATTACAATTTTCGAGTTACCAACTTTTACGTTGGACGTATCGATATGTATTATATTTCAGTCATTTATTTAAACTGTTATTTCATTACTCTGGACATCACACTGAAAAGGTGGAAAACCCATCAGAATCAGAGAATCAGTTCATACATTTCTCTGGTACACAACTCGTTGTAATACTTGTGTATGGGTGATTCTATTTACGATGGAATATTCGGCGCCTCACATAATTTTACAAATTTTTTGCATTAATATTTCATTGATTTATAATCAAAACTAAACGCTTAGATTGTTTCTAGTATGACACATAAAATTAGCTCGATCCCAAAGACATTTCATACAAAATTTTAACTTTAAAGTGCCAAATTTTCAGCTCCCTGCCATGTATTTCTTCCGATATTAAAGTTTTATTGGTAATTTAAACTCTATTTATTTCTAGCCTAGCCGCAAAGCTTCTCGGTATCAATATTTATCTCAAAACGCTATCTCTTTAGACCTGAACGCATTTCCTGAATGTCTCTTTAAACCAAGAGAGCTTAAATGCTTTTTTCTCGGAAAGCTGCGGAGAAATATCTTCCAAATGACATCTTCAGTATGTACTTTCGGAAATTTTGTTGGTCCAAGACCATTTCCAATATCGAATTGCTAAGGTAAAAAAAACAGTTCAACATTGTAGAAAAGATCACTGGAGGAAGATATACGTGAAATGGGGAATTATGCTCCGAGAAGAGACAAAAGTTTGTAAAAAATCTGATCCGCGAACTGTTTGACTTCGAACTTCTTATCAGATTTAAATCCCTAATCTTTTTGAAAAAATTCTTATTTAAACTCTTTCCTACTATGTACATAATAATGATAACCATACCACCTTTGACTTCAGTGTTTAAGGAACAAATATCTTAAGAAGTAGGACTTTCAATAACATAAAAGTTTTTTAGTTTTGCAACAAAATCAAAGTTGTTTATCCTTACATTCTAAATAAAACTGTGCGTAATTTAACACAAACTGTGCAAAAAACGGAGTTTTACATAAAACTGAGTAAAAGTTATGCTGAAATTAGATAGTCATTTTACACTTTGCTCACATTGGTGTGAGCATTTTATAATACTAACAAGAGAATGATACACATTGCTGACTGTTTAATGTGACTCCTTTTTCTGACATAAATTGTCTAAAATTTCACATAGTTCTATTTCAAATATTTTATGTTTTCAGAAAATATTTCTTTAAGTGTATTTTCTAATCGATAACTGTGTCAATGTACATACATCTGTATAAATAGTGGTGCTTGTGAAAAATTATTTGTCTTTTTCTTAACACATACAGTAAATGTATTGCTGCACATTTGATACCACCATATCATCCTTAAACTTTTTACAACATTATGCTCTGTGTATGTGTGTGTAATTGTGTGTGTGTGTGTGTGTATATGTATGTGTGGTGACAACATTTATTTCAATTCACTTACGTTGTATCCTCAGAAGTATCGTTATTTGATCAGAGTCTGAAAATGTTGGTGTAATTCGCATGGCACGACAAGTGTATTCACCAGCATCTGCCTGTGTGACATTCTTGATGAAAAGTCCATCGGAGAGTTTTTTATGTTTCGTTGAGTTGGAAGCTACGGATGTAATGCAATTAAAGCAAATGAAAGTTTTTGTTTTTTCTTTTTTTCGAAAGTAACATTTAAATTACAAGAGGCTTTATGGTCAATAAAATGAAAAGTGTAATGTGCTGTAGAGAGAAAATCTTACATGTGTAAATGTTTGTAGGTATTATAAATTATTGTACACATTATACGTACATATGTATGAATTTCAAAAGGGTTGAAATTAAAAAAAAAAAAATCATTATTAATGGCAAAGTATCAATTCACTTTTTAATTAAAACTTTGACGCAGCATATCATTTTTCAATGATTTATTTTGCTTAATTTGTAAACCGTAAGATATTGATTTTGAGCTTGTAGACTTCCAAAAGCTCAAGTTATTAGAAATTATGAAAATATTTACTTCATTGCGTTAAAAAATCGTTTTCATAGCAAAATTTAAAATTCAATAATTTGCTATGCTATACTGTGACTAAAATAACACTGTGGAACAAAATTTGGTCGACAAAAGTTTACTCGGATCTGACGCTGCGAAGTGAAAATACAGGTCAAAATAAAAGACCATTTGGCTCAGTTTGTTCAAGTTGGCTCTAGTTTTCGAGGAAAGGCCGTTTGAATTTTGCACCTTGAACTATGTAGTTTTTTCGATATATCTCGTAAGTAAACTGAGTTTTATTGCATTTAAAAAAATGTTTCATTTATTATTGAAAATCCCTATTTCAAACAGATAAATAAAAGTAAAGCAACTTCTTCGCCTCTGAGAAAACTATAAAAAATAGTAAAGCACTCTCCACTTGTCAAGAAACTATATTCCAGAAAAAAAATTGGGGTAATCGATATTAGTTCAAAAGTTATTAAGAATATAGTGATGTCGTGCAAGTCTTTTTTCAGCATTAGAGAAAAACAAGGCATCCTACGAAAAAAGGGTATATGGCATAAAATGCTTAGAATTATCTAAGGAACACGTGTGAGTTTTTTTGGAACATATCAAATTTTTATTTTCGGACATTTTGAAAAATTATAAAATGCCTCAGAAAATTCTGAAAAAATTCACACATATTCCTCAGATAATTCTAAGCATTTTATGCCATATACACTATTTTCGTAAGATGCGTTGTTTTTCTCTAATGCTGAAAAAAGACTTGCACGACATCACTATATTGTTAATAACTTTTGAACCAATATCGATTACCCCAAGTTTTTTTCTATGATATAGTTTCTTGACAAGTGGAGAGTGCCCACATATTTGTTTTAGTTTTCTCAGAGGTGGAGAAGTTGCTTTAGTTTTATGTTCCTATTTGAAATAATGATTTTCAATAATAAATTAAAAATTTTGGTCCAAAATAAAAGTACCATTTTATTTCCCGACCTACGCTAAATATATCTAAAAAAAACATTTTTTGAAAAATCTTTACTAGTTGTTATAAAACATCATTTTGTTAAAGCGTTTTTTACGTTTAATTTCTTAGGTGGCTCACTTGAGAAATTTTTGCCCATATGCCACATATATTATATCAAAGTGTTCGTATGGATCTCAGCTATAGGTTAAAAGGCATAAATCCACCACTCGGGTGATTACTATTGAGCCGAATGTCATAAAAGGCGAAAAATATCACTTTTTTGGGAATTTTGTGCTCTAACTTGCCAAAAGTGCATCCAAAAATACTGATTTGATAATGAAAGATTGGATATGGATTAGACGAACAAAACCCCACCACTAAATGCAATAAAACTCAGTTAACTTACGAGATATATCGGAAAAACCACATAATTCAAGGTTCAAAATTCAAAAGGCCTTATCTCGAAAACTAGAGCCAACTTGAACAAACTGAGCCAAATGGTCTTTTATTTTGACCTATATTTTTACTTTGCAGCGTCAGATCCGAGTAAATTTTTGTCGACCAAATTTTGTTCCACAGTGTAATTTAAGCTAAAAAATGTTTGTCCCGATTTTGAAAACTGAAAAGAGCGATGCTTAATTCGATATTTTACTTAAATTTTCCTTACATTTGAAGAAAGCTGTTCAGTTCTGTAAATTATTCGAAATTTTAAGTATATAATTTATGAATGGAATATTTTGAAAGGGACGTAGAATTCATCAGTATCAAATATTCGAACTATTCTTTTTACTAGAATCGCCCAATGAACAAAATTCAACCTTCAATGTATAAAATAATATTGGTACTTTTTGGACAGTTTTAATACTTTTTTTTGCTACTATATTTGATACAAAAAAAGAAAAGCTTATTTATCATCCCTTGCTCGATGACAAATGTGAAACGGAGAGATAACAAAAAAACATGAAGTCATTGTCAGTCAACTTTTTGTCTTTCTCTTTGTGCTGTATCCTCCTTCAGCTCTGCGTGACTGCGTATTTTGTTGTCGTTAATATTGAAAATTTGCATTTAATTTTACCTGGCTTATTGCCCAAGAGGAAAAATTTCTAGCGCTTCTGATCCAAGCACTTCAAAAGTGCTTGTCCCCATAGAAATTTAGAAGCACTTTCGCAATGATTCCATGAAAGGCTGCAGTAAGAACAACGTGAGTTCGAACCCAGCCCGGGGGATTTTTTTCCCTTTTTCTATTTTTTTTTTTTGCTTTATTTTTTTTATTAAAATATTTTTTATTCAAACTTTTTTTATTTCACTTTTCTATTTTTCTTTCTCTTATTTATTTACTTGAATTGTTTTGTGGCTATTCTTTCAATATTAAGTATGAACTTTTGTTCTAGTCAAATCTTGAGAGGTGGTGCCATCGTGAGATATCGGGTGCTAAAAAATCGCTTTTTTGCAAATATTTCGCCGATGTTTGTTTCGACAAAAAAATGTTGATCCACAATTTTGTGGTTCACAAAAGTTCCTAATGAAAAGTTACGCAAGCTGTTTTTTGGAACGACTAATAGCTTAGGAGATATCCTATTTTAAGGTATTTGCCACAAGGTTGATTATTTTTTTTTTGGGTGTTCTTTTAATAGTAGGTATGCACTTATGTCTTAAGTCAAAATAATTTTTAAAAAGTTTGTTTCAAGGTCTAGTTTGAATGGGAGAAATGTATACGAGTACTTGTTTTATTTTGAAGTGATAGCAAATTTCGTATGGCATACAATTTGTTTGACTCAAATAAATATTTATTTGCTCTATAAGAAATACGCATTTCTTTGATTCAATTAGAATTTTTTATATTTTTAGAACTACTGCAGCTAATTAAGTCATTCGTTTTATTCAAGGGCTCAAATAAATCAGCTTGGATTCTATTTGAACAACATGCACACTCCCTATTAACATGTTCATCTTGCGCTGTATTAAACTAATTACAAACGAAGCATTAAACTACTTATATACTTTAAAATTAATTAATTAAATATACCTACTATTAATGCTTTCACCATAATAAAGCCATGATACATCCGGCGTTGGATCGCCTTTTACATAACAAAATACAGTTGCATCTCTACCTTCGCGCGCCGATTGCACCAGCTCTGTGTTACCAAATGAGATTTTCTCTAGAGATTGATGTGTGTGTATACGTCAGCATCATCATCATCATCATTAACGTCATATCCAAAATTCAAAGTAGCCCACAGCATGTTAACATATTGATTTAGACATATGTATGAAAAGCTTATATGAGTATAGTTTAGAGAGAATTTTTGCATAAAAAATGTGGAAACATACGATTTACAAGTAGCTCAAAGGATTTTCTAGTATCTCCTGCAGTTATAATCTTAGGCTTCTGCTGTGCACTATTACCACCGCTGGTTGTTGTTAACGGCGTCGCTTCACAAGTCCAATTGCCTTTGTCTGTTATGTCGATGTGTTCAAAAACGAGAGCCAACAAACCTGATAGATAACATACGAGCACGAATTAATTAGAGCCTGGTCAAGAAATGATGCTTTTACTAGATACAAATTGCATCCGCATTCATCATGCATACTCGTACATCCATCCACATTATTTGTGTTCATTCATTTCGTTTCATTTCAAAATGAAACGTGCTTCTTTCAAATGATACATATGTATAGGTACATCTATCTATGTATGTATGTATATGTGGGGTATTAAAAACTTACCCCCTCGTGTTTCAATATGAACACGTCCTTTTGTATTTTCTCTTGCCATACCACCGGGATCTTTCCACTTGGGATGTATATCCTTTTGTACTGTTTCGCAGAAAATAATGAATGAATCATTCACGAAATGTTGTATTGATGGTGTTGAGGGTTTTAGCGAAAGGAAACTTTCACTTAATTGTCCAAATACTGCAACTGCAAGAATTTTTTAAAAATTGTATTCCAAATAAATTATGTCGAGGGAGTTAGAATGTTTAAATAAAGGACTAATCAAAAAAAAAAAAAATTAAGTTTTGAAAACAGAAATAACACATTAATAAATTAAATTCAAAACTAAACAATTGGCGGGAGGTTAGGTTACGAGCGGGACTTTTGTCATATGTACACTAAAACAAAATTTGAAACTACTCCGCTACACCCAATCCTAATTAGATTCATTCCTTGTTTTGACTTAATCACCAAGATTGTTGAAAAACCAAGAATTTGATTTTGTTAGCAAATATCTTCCCCCACTTTGATCCCCAATATTTGAATCATCAGCGAAATTTTGAACAACGCCACATCTAAGAAAAAGGCTTTGACCCCATTCTTTACAGTCTGGTGAGAAGTAATGCAAGTTTTATTAAATCTCAAGGTCAATCTTAGAAAGCTTAGTACTACATACAATCACATAATCACATTCTATGATGTGTATAGTCTTTCTCCGATCAGGAAAAGGCAGCTTTTAGTCTGACAGCAGAACTTACTGCTACCGCCTTCTTGACAAATATCATTCCGGTATAAGGTACGGAGTAGAACAAAAATCGACATACTATAAATACACTAGCTGGTCTGGTTGCGACTTCGTTCGCCCATTCCCGATGCCTTTACGTACGAAGTCCCATCCATCTCCATCGTCCCTCTCTTCCAATCACCAAGGTTTTTAAAGATCCATGTATTAACTTTTGTAATCATAGCTCCCATAGATAAAGAGATATAGCCTTTTATATATTTTTTGTATAAAGGGTGCAACTCACCCTTCTCACCCCCCCGCCCAAGTTTTTCAAAGTAAATGGTAGATAGAATATTCATGTATGTACCAAGTTTTATAACGATATCTGCGATATGTGAAGAAATATAGCATTTTGTGTATTTTTGAAAAGTGGATGCAATTCTCCTACACCCAATATTCCCAAAGTTTTGCATGGTCAATGGTACATATGTACGTTATGCGTAAGTTCATCAACTTTCATAATCATAGCTTGTATAACTGTAGAGATAAAGCATATTTTGTATTTTTTTCGTATGGGGGGTGCAACCCCCGTTCCCCTCAGTGGCATCCCACCCCCTTAAGAACCTTCTACAGACCATAACAAACAATTTAAAAAAAAAATTATGTAAATCGGCATTGTAGTTTCCGCTACATATGGACATTTCATTTTTATATATATAGAAGATAGAGCGATGCAGTGATGAGCAAGCCAAGACCAAGACTGCTATGGTTTAGTTTTGAAATTGAGTCTTGATCGTGGTCTTGCGCGTTCTGTTTTATTTTCGGTCTTGGTCATAATTTTTGTCAAATTCTGTATAATGCGATTTTTGGCGATATGCGATCGATCACACCATAGCGATTCATAAGGCAAGATAGCATGATATCTAACATATATTTCGGAGTAAAATTCAGAAAAATCGTCTATGGGTCGTGGCACAGAATGGGTTAAAAAGTCTAAATCGCTCTTTACGCCCACATAACAGGTCCGAAAATTCTGAAAAAATTCAAGCAAATTCCTTGACGAAAAATAAATCGATTTACCTCACGATGTTTTTTGATTTAAGCACCCCATGTCGAGTAAAAAAACGAAAAACGCTAAGATTTGAGTAAAAAACTTGATTTTTGGCAAAATGCGAAATTTAGAGTTTTTCGTTTTTTGCTCATCATGGTGGGCTTAAATCAAAAAAAACATCATAAGAAAAGTCGATTTATTTTTTGTCAAGGAATTTGCTTGAATTTTTTCAGAATTTTCGAACCTGTTATGTGGGAGTAAAGCGCGATTTAGACTTTTTAACTCATTTTGTCGCCACGACCCACATACGATTTTTCTGAAATTTATTACGGAATATTTCTTACATATCATGCTATCTTGCCTTATGTGTCACTATGGTGTGCTCGATCGCATATTGCCAAAAATCGCATTTTTTACCCCAAATTTTTGGATTTTCATTTTTTACTCGACAGGGGGCGCTTAAATTAAAAAAATATCATAAACAAAATCAATTTATTTTTCAGCAAAGAATTTGCTAGAATATTTTCAGAATTTTAGGACCGTAACGAGCGATTTAGACTTTTTAACCCATTATGTCGCCACGACCCACATATGATTTTTCTAAATTTTACTCCAGAATATTTGGAATATAATCGGAAATCACGATTTTCCCAAAATTTATTGGTAAAACGACCTCCTGACGGGTTGAAATTTTTCTGTACACCTATTGGGTATTTCATTTTAAACGTCTAGGAACATATTCCACCACATTTGGTTATTGAACATGGAAAAAACATTTTCTTAAAATCTGGGTCATATAAGAGGAGATTATTTTCAGATATGCCCATATATGCTTGATCAGCGTCACCACCAGAGTCGATATAGCCATGTCCGTCAGTCTTTCTGTCCCCCTGTCTGTTCGCCTGTCTGTCCGTCTGTGAAAATAAATTTCATAGGAAACCTAACCTCCGTCGTAAAAGTTTGCTCGTAGGATTGAAAATGGCGGAATCGGTCAACGGACACATCTACCGAACATACAAAAAAGCATTCAAAGCTCAATTTTATGGGCGTTATTCGCGTTAACGTAACCGAATTACACAAAATTACTAATGATAGTACGCGCAAGCTCTGAGCAAAAACTATGCGAATTCAGACAATAAGGCGTGATACTTCCTATATAGGCTAAAGTTTTAAAATGATATACTGAAAGCATTTTTGAGATAATCAAACTAAAGGAAACTAAAGAAAGGACACGAGAGCGTGGCACCTGAGGTAATGAAACAAAGTTTCGCACAGATACTATTAATAGTAAGCGAAAGCTCTGAGAAAAAATACAAACAAAAAGGCGTGGCACTCCCCATACAAGCCAAATTTTCAAATGCTGAAATGTAGTGTATTTCCATATTTATACCCTACACCCAGGGTATATTCACTTTGTCCTTCCGTTTGTAACGCAGAGAAGGAGGCGTGGCAGATATAGAAAAGTATATATATTCTTGATCAGCGTCACCTCCCGAGTCGATATAGCCATGTCCGTCTGTCTGGCTGGCTGGCTGGGTGGCTGGCTGGGTGGCTGGCTGGGTGGCTGGCTGGGTGGCTCGGGGGATTGAAAATGAGCAAAATCGAGCAACGGACACGCCTACCGCCCATACAAAAAATATATTCAAAATGCAATTTTAAGAGTATTTTTCGCGACAATGCGACCAAAATATGTACACATAAATACTACAAATTGTAGCGCAAGTTCTGAAAAAAAAAACTTGGCAAATTCAGACAAGAGGGCGTGGCACCTCTCATATAACCAAATGCATCAAAACGCTACACTAAAAGCGTTTCTTGAGATATTCAAACCAAATTCGACTCAGACACTAAGAATTATAAATGAAAGCTCTTAACAAAACTTAGTTGAAATCATACAAGGGGGTGTGGCACCTCCCATATAAGCAAATGTTTCAAAATGCTATACTGAAAGAGTTTTTTGAGATAATCCAACCAAATATCACTCAGACACAAAGAACTATAAATGCAAGCTCTGAGCAAAAGCTGGATGAACTCGGACAAGAGGGCGTGGCACCTCCCATATGTGCAAAATTTCAAATAAACTGCAGTGTAGGGTATTTAATGTTTGGCCAGGCCAAAGGTTACACCATTACTAGTTTTTTTTTAACACATTCGACAGTTCTTATTAGTTTGATACATTTTTCAATTGCACTTCACTGTATCATATACAATCTTTTCAAATATTCGACTCCAATATTTTTGGATTTTTTTTAACACTTTTAAGATATTTTAGCAAATGCTGGGTTATTTACTCATTTTCGAAATTGTATGAACATTTGGGTGTCTTTATCTTCAACTCTTTTAGAGCCATAGTCCAGTGGCATAGTTCTACTCAAAAATCAATGTTTTAAGAAGTATGTAGAGTAACTTAGGGTAATGTGGTTACCTTTTTCCTTTTTTGCCAATTTCTAGCAAAGTAATAGTAGTAGGTTAGCTTGGTAAAATTATTTGTATTAGTTATTCCATTGTTTTCACTATTTGATAATTGATAAATTAAAATATTAACATTTTCAAGCGTGAGGCTAGAAAAATAAAAGTGTCGGGTAATGTGGATCACCCTGTCCATTTCCTAAAGTAGTACCGTTATTCGCAACTTTTGTTGACTAAAAGTCGAGTAGTATTATTTTAGATTATATTTGTTATGAAAAACTGTATAGGCTTATTAAAGAATATTTTTTAGTGACATAAACCAAATTCCTACTACCAAGTGAATAAGTAATAAGAAATACCAAATTATACGTAAAATAGTACTCCACTTTACTCAAACTCGGGTGTAATAGTAATCAAAGTTGATATACGGTATATAATATGGGGTAGTCCACATTACCCGAATGCAACACTTTTTTTGAAATAGTCATTGATTATATAAAAGAAGTGTAAAATCAGACTTGCTTATGCATTTTTTCGTTGAATAATAGTTCCACAATTGCATTAAAGTTATTTAAACTTTAGAAAATAGAGTTCTGAGGAAGTTATTTAGTTATTCACAGAGTACTACAAATAAGTCATCTTGACCTCACAGCATATGCTAAGAAATTTCACACGAATAATTACATAATAGAAAAGCCAACGAGTGTAAAAATATGTTTTTTGCGTTTTAATGCTCACAAATAACCAGAATTGTTGTACAGTCTTCAATATGAGAAAGAAAAGGGTGCACCACATTACCCTAAATTACTCTACTTTTTCCAAGATCTTTTTTTTCCAATTTACTTTAAAATTTGGTTTTCTTCTTAATTCCGCCTTTTTTATTAATATCTCGAACTCGGAAAAAGCCGCTTTTGACTGGAATTGAACAGTTTCTCCACTTTTAGGCTACAGTTCGCGGGGAAACCACAAATCCACTTTTAAGTTATTGAAAGTTTGGTTATTTAGCACACTTTAACGTAGTGAAGTGCGCATCAAAAATCTCAAGTTTTGGATGCCAAGTACACTGAACAATAGTCTATTGATTAGGTCGTAAATAACATGCTTAAAAGTAAGTAAGACGTTCATTAGTTTTTATTACAGAAATCGGTCAATTGGTCATTAAAGATGAAAAAACCGCGTAGCGCTATTAAATTAGAGTGTGGAAATTGGAGAGGGTGATGGAAATGCACTCTTTACAGTTTATTCAAAACATTTAGCGAAAGAAGCAAAATGTCGAAATTTTTTTGGAAAACTTTTTGTAGAGAATCAAATTTGCCTTCGAAATAGCTTATTCAAAAAATTTATTAAAGATTGCTTATACCAAAAAGAAAAAAAAAAAAAACGATTTCTTTTGTTTTTTATTCTTTTGCCTTAAAATGACTTTTTAAAAAATTTCTTAGGTTAAAAATTTACAGAAATATGCCCACTGGATCAAAGAAATTTTCTTTATGCGGTCGGAAAAACAGCTTTTACTCAAAACCAAAGCATCTTACGAAAACAGTGTACAAGGAAAAAAATGCTAAGAATCATCCAAGAAATACGAGAGAATTTTTGACACAAGAAATTTTTATATATATCATTTTAAAGGAAATTTTATATGCTTTTTTTTTTTATATAGAGCAATGTCTATGCCTAAGTTAAAGCCAAAAGAATAAAAAACACAAGAATGCGTTTTATTTTTTCATTCTTGTTTCAAAATTTTTTGTATAAAAAAGTTTTTTTTAAATTTTTTAACAAGCTATTTCGGTGGCAAATTTAAATCTCTACGAAAAGTTTTCTAAAAAAAATATCGGAACTTTAATTCGTTCGCTAGATATTTTGAAAAACTGTAGATGCTGCATTTCCACCCACTCTCCAATTTCCACCCTTTAATGCAATAGCAATCCGCGGTTTTTTCATCTTTAATGACCAATTGAACGCTTTATATAATAAAAACCCGTGAACGTCTTATTTCCTTTTAAAACGACCAAATCAATAAACTACAACAATAATAACCAAAATCAGACCCTCTCCTACAAAAAGAAAATTGTTAAATCTAACGCAAATTTCCACCGATTTCTTTACTGAAGGGCATGTTTGAAAGCTCTTGACTTTGCCATGATATCCGAGTTTAGCAGAATAGATTTCCCACATTTATGAAGATTTTAAGTCATTAGGCGTCTCTTGTATCTTGAGTTAAAGGCAAAAAAATATTTTATGAAGTGAAAAATTTTAATTTCTTCCTTAAATTCCACATACTTTTCACTTTAGAGTAATGAATCTTGGCGGGCTATGATTTGAGTAGTTTTGTTCCAAGCCAAGTATGGCCTCTTTGTTTTAAGACAGCTGCGTCCTAATGCAGAGTAACTTTCAACCAGAATATATTGTTGCATCTGGAAAAATTTATTGTTTTGTGCGTTCTGTTAGCCAAAAGTATCAACGGTACCGTACTTCTTCAAAAATGGGAGGGACCGAAATGTGTAGTAAACAAAGTTTTTTTTCTGATGCCTTTAGAAAAAACAAAAACGAGCTCCGCTACCCACACATCCATTTCCATATTCCATTCCTTGATTCCTTGATCTCATAGCTAAGCGGTGGCCAAATTTGATGCATATCGTGTATCTAGAAATTCGTTTTCTATATCACGCCTGTCCTGTGGGTGATTTGAATAAAATTTTCGAGTACCCCATTTTTTTTTACGGAATTCTGTTAAACATCGTATTTCGACATGTTTTCAATAAAAAATTTCCAAATCCTTAGAGCACTTCGGAAATGATCGGCTAATGAACGATTTCCATGTTGCTTTAGCCGAAGCAAAAAAGGATAATTCTGAAAAATAGTTTCAAATGAATTTTTTTTTTCCGGAATTGTATTCACTAATGCATAGAAAATAACGTGTGAAAAGTACATTGCAAAATCGTATGCCCAAAAAAAGTTATTCAAGGTCAAAAGTTGCGAAAATACATTTTTTTCAATTATTTCGCTTACGGCTGCAATTACGAAAAAATAGTGTTTGACAGTTATTTGCCGAGTACACAGTTTTTTAACTTTAATGATTTACTACGAAAAAGCTTCAGACATTTTTTTCCTATTACTCATGGTTTAGGAAGTATGTCAATTTAAAAAGTTTTAAAACTTCGCGATATTTATATGTTGTACGTTTTAAATTGAGATAACTCTCGAACGACTAATCGCACAAAAAAAAATAATTATATACTTGTTTGTGGAAAATTATATTTCCTACAAACTATTCTCAGCTTTTTTTTTCGTAGGACCTATGGTTTACGAGATATTTTTCACAAACTGTTCAAATTTTAAAAAAAATAGTTTTTATCATTTACATGATCTTCAAATAATATTTGATACGAAATAATTATCGAGAAATTTTTTTACTTAAAAAAAAAAAAAAAACGTAAAAATTTCGAACATTCACGTCTTCAAATCTAATAAAAAATTCATTAAAACTAGACCAAAATTCATCATACTTCTTTCAAAGAAATTTTTTATTCAAAACTTAAAGAATTTACACAAAATTCGCCATTTTTTTTTTTTTTAGTAAAAAAATTTCTCGATAATTATTTCGTATCAAATATTATTTGAAGATCATGTAAATGTTAATAAAATAGATCCCGTTAGTTTTTATCAAGCGAAAACAGCTCCAGAGAATTCCTTAAAAACTAGTTTTTCAAAATTTGAACAGTTTGTGAAAAATATCTCCTAAACCATAGGTCCTACGAAAAAAAAAAAGCTGAGAATGGTTTGTAGGAAATATAATTTTATACAAACAAGTATATAATTATTTTTTTTTGTGCGATTAGTCGTTCGAGAGTTATCTCAATTTAAAACGTACAACATATAAATATCGCGAAGTTTTAAAACTTTTTAAATTGACATACTTCCTAAACCATGAGTAATAGGAAAAAAATTTCTGAAGCTTTTTCGTAGTAAATCATTAAAGTTAAAAAACTGTGTACTCGGCAAATAACTGTCAAACACTATTTTTTCGTAATTGCAGCCGTAAGCGAAATAATTGAAAAAAATTTATTTTCGCAACTTTTGACCTTGAATAACTTTTTTTGGGCATACGATTTTGCAATGTACTTTTCACACGTTATTTTCTATGCATTAGTGAATACATTTCCGGAAAAAAAAAATCATTTGGAACTATTTTTCAGAATTATCCTTTTTTGCTTCGGCTAAGGCAACATGGAAATCGTTCATTAGCCGATCATTTCCGAAGTGCTCTAAGGATTTTGAAATTTTTTATTGAAAACATGTCGAAATACGATGTTTAACAGAATTCCGTAAAAAAAAATGGGGTACTCGAAAATTTTATTCAAATCACCCACAGGACAGGCGTGATATATAACTGACAGTTAGCAAGTGAAAGAGACAATTATATGATATTCCTAGCGAACTCAACAGATTTCTCATTTTCTTCCGTAGTAAGTTTGACTTCGCTCACAGGTTGTACAAGACAGAGTTGAGGTGTTTGATTACAAAAATACAAGCATTTCTCGAAACGATATTGACTCTTGTTTTTAAGGAGTTTTTTGATTTTAAAAAGTTTACAGTTATAAATAAGTTAAAATTTTGATAAAACTCTTCAGACCACTTTATTCTTGCAAGGGTCAGATGTTTTTTTCTTGGCATTTCCTCGGAATAAACTTTTTAGCGTATGGATGGATGCCATGATTTAAGTATATGAAAATTTGCCGGAAAATATAGAATGAGAAAATAATTTTATACTGACTCCTTCATGCTTATTTCTAATCCATGTAATTCCAACTGCATACCTTTCTTTTCGAAAACTTTTTGATGATTTTTTTATTCGAAGTTGAACAGGAATATTTTTTAGTATTACTTATTATTACATTTTACTTTTCATTAACTTTTTGTCATTAGTTTTGAGCACTTTTTGAAACGTTTGCATTACTACTTAGACTAAGAACAAGGCAGAAGTTTAAAAAATGTTTATAAATTTTGAAAAATGTTTATAAAATCTCTTATTTTGGAAAAAGTTAAGAAACTTTTCAGTCACTTCTTTTCAGTAGAGATTTTCTGCATACCCTTCAATAACGGGGTATTTCCATGTAAATGTGGACAAGGTATTGAACAATTTCTCGTTTCTTTTCAACCTTCAACTATATCCAAACTAATGTTTAATTGAAGAAACATTACCATTTAGTGTCAAAATTAAGATTGGACATTGCAATTCGTTATTATTGCGTTTTTTAGTTAATGTCTGCACATCAGAAGAAGTTAAAACGGGCATAAAAATAAAACAGTACTTCTGCGAGGAAAGTTATGAATCTGGTGGTGACAGTAATAGTTGTGATGATAATATACCATCTGCATTTAATTTCAATCGCGATATAATAGACTTAGTTAAACAAATATCAAATTTTGATCTAGTTTTGGTTCCTGTGCATAAAAGCCCAATTTTAATGTTTATACCTATGAACTTGAAAAGGCATTCTGTATTGGTCTAAAAATCGATAGTAACGCGAGTTACCAATTTTTTTGTAACGCGAGTTACCACATAATTTTTGCATTATTTAAAAAAATACCACTTAATATTGTTGTTTCTAATAAAGAAATACTTATTGATAACCTGCTGCCTTTATTTATGTTTAATGTAAAGAAATTTACCCGGAAGAAATTTACGCTCTGAACATGTTGTCCAAAAATGGTAACGCGAGTTACCAGCACTATTCACTATTTTACTGGTTAAACATTAAGTTATCACTGAAAATTTCAACTAATATGCAACAAGAACAAAGTATTTTGTTTATAAAGAATCCAATTTTATAAGTTAATCCAAAGGCTGAGCCTCAAAAGCTCCATTAAACTCTTAAAAAATGTTCTAATTGTAACGCGAGTTACCATGGAATTACCCAACGATGTTTATACATCAAAAATAATATTCATAAAATGACCTAAATCAGAAGATTGTACTTTCATGTTTAAACACATTATGCATACAAGTTCTTGGAAAAACTACTGGGACAAGTGCAAAAGTAGTATACAACCATTGACTTGTACTCAGTTTAATTTTAAAGCTCACAATGCTCTGATAAGCAAATGCCCAATTTAATAACAAGTTAAAGTCTAAAATATTCTACCACTTTGCTATTTTTCGCATGACACAGAAAGTATTGACATGAAATGTGTATGCGTGAAAAATGATACAGCCATAAAAAAAGGCCTAACTACATGGTACGTACGAGTATTATGGCACAGAACACTTTCCAATGCGCTGTACGGATATATAGCGTGACGCTGAGTAATAACTAATGTTTAAATTAAGATGATCGCACTTTCCAAAACAAAATGCCGGGAAATGAAGTCATTATGTTATACGTTTTTGTAATTTTTTTTTTTTTGATATTAAACATAACAATTTTATTGCTATTTATTTTATAAATTTTAGGTTAATGAACCTTCATTTGAGTGCTTGTTTTATTTGTTTTAAATTATACACTAAGGCATTGGTATAATCCATTTGGGACGCGGCCCACTTAATACTCTTGATATTTAAAGGGAACAAAAAACTCCGCTCAGCAATAAATAGTCTTAAAATTATATACCAAAATTAACTTGCATACTTTACAAGTTTTGACACCCCGGGTGTTATCGTATGATGGATATAAGTGTTACGTGTTGCTACTTTTTTACTAAAAAAAAATTTTCTCTAGTGACAAACAATATCCATTGGTTCGAGCAAGAAAATGGTTTTTTCAAAGCAAGCCAACAAAAGGTACCTTTCGTCATGAAAATTTATTTCAGAACTTGATCCCATCAACTAAAACAAACAAAATTAAACAAAAGTTTTTTTTTTCGAGTTACAGGGCTAAGCTTTTGACATCGATTAGCAAGAATTTATTTCAAAATTGTGCTCAAGAGAAGCCTTCCTTGAGAACAGAGCCAACTCCGATGTCGTTTAAAATTTGTTCTCTTATTTTCTGTATTTCGATTGGTGCAAGCTAATGGGAAATGAGTTTTGCATAAGGATATCTTCCCACTTTCCCCTCAGTTGGTGGAGGAAAACATTTTAAATATTTTAGGACGCATTTTCTTATCGCTGAAATTCATATGAATATGATTTTCAAGAAACTAAGCACAAATTTAGCTTTTAAAGAAAAGCCAGAAGACTATCGTTCAGGAAAAAAGCCCTATTTATGCATATTTTTTTTACTTAAAATCAGACTTCGAGAGGTAACTCATAAATTGTTCAGAAAAATATAAGTTGCTATCTACACTCAGAAAATATTTGCCAATAAAATGTCAATTATTTGATTTGATAGGACTTTTGTGTATCAAAAAATTTTCTTATTAAAGAAATTGTTTGCCTAATAACACTGTTCAACAAAATAGAAGTTTTTAAAATCTCCAATAGCTTAGCAAAGTGTTTCACTTATATTTTGATCTCCTAAACACATCAAAAAGTTTGAGGATAAAGTATAAACTTTGGATTTGTATTCATTCCAATTTGGTTTGAATTTTACACCAAAATCCAAAGTTTATACTTTATCCTCAAACTTTTTGCTGTGTAGGAAACCGGTTATATGACTTATAATGTATAAATAAATACCTTGAAATAATCAAAGTGCTTCAATTTTTCAATTTTTATAATGGTGAGCTTGTTAGAAAGGTATTACAGAGTAGATTTTGCTAAAGTGTTAAGCAAAATAATATTTCACCAGATGGCGCTTTAAGAATCATTTAACCCTAGGATGTCCAACTGGGTTTTTCGAAGCCCATTTTGACTTTTTTCGCCTTAATAAGGGAAAACGTTTTAGATTTGGGCCAAAAGACCATCGTGCCAAACATTTTGTATTGCAAGTGGAACATCAAATATTTTCGGTGCCAGAAGTGCTCTTTATCATATTACCCGAATATCAGTTTTAAAACAATCAGGTTGTTTTTGAAAAACACACTCCAGCAAATAAAAAATTCAATCGATTTATGGTTAGGTATATTCACCCACAAGTAGAATTTAATATTTCGGCTATGATAACAATTTTAGCTTAGGCTTCTTAATATAAAGCACACGCAAATAAAGTTTTGATTCACTGCTAAATCGATTGTACCATACTAAAGGCAGAATAAATAAAGGTGGGCCTCAAAAACTTGCAGCACGTTTGTTTTTCAGTTACTGTGGTGTTGACGAAAAAATCATTATTGAGAGTGGTTTATTTAAGGAGATATATATATTATATTTGTTTATAAGTATCCAGGCACCTCATTCGTTCTTTTAAACTCTGTTTTATTTATTTTTTATATTATTATCTATTAATATTACTTTCGTGAAAATTAAATTATCTAAATTGACCACTGTAAATTTGTTGTACAGCAAAAGATATCGTTCTTATTGTACTAATGTAATTATTGTCCAAATTGTGGACCTCGCGAGACCCAGTAGGGTCAAATACCGACTATTCCTAATAGTCTATTAGTTAGTCGTACATTCTAGGGTTAATAGGTACCTAAAATTTATTATTAAGATTTTATTACATGTTTTACACATTTTTAGCATTTCTACCCCTAGCGAAATTTTCTGTGGAATATTTTTGTTGAATACTTTAATCCATTAAGGCACAGTTTTTGGAAATGGAATCAAAAGACACATACAGACAGGATTTTATGGGTTAAGATGTCCTAAATAATTTTTCGTGTGTAATTTCATTTGGAAAATAAAATTTTTCCAAAATGTAGTTTTGGAATTTTACAGAATGCAAAATCACGGCTTAATATGGTATTTATTTTATTTCGATCCCAAAAATGCTCGGAATACGATATCTTAAACTTTTCATCTAGATTTTAGATATGTAGATACATTAAACTAATAACGGTGTTACCTTTGGCCTGGCCGAAAATTTTATACCCTATCATTTTGAAAATTTGTCTGAATTCATTTAGTTTTAGCTCAGAGATTGCGCTTTTCCACGTACTATATTAGAGTTCGCCTTGTGGCTGAAATTCGGCCATTTCGATTTGACTATAAAGCAGAAAGTTTTTATAGCCTTCTTTGGTGGATAAAACACTAAAAGCTATTAATATTCTTCCTTAGGGTGCAGCAGCTTAGTTGCAATAGCTTGTTTGTCATTTAGAAGCATCTTACTCCTACTAAAGAGCAAAAAGTTTTTGATATCTTTCCGTCCTATTCATTCCATCCCCATACCAAAATTTATAAAAATCAATGCCGTGAGTGCGTGGCACCGCCCACTTAATAACATACGGTCATATTCTCTTTCCTTATTGTTAGCCCTATCTCTATACTCAATTTCAAAAAAATCAATGTAGTGGTTAAGCCGTGAAAGCGTTTTTCCATTTAGGGGCGTGGTACCACCTACTGACAAGCATAATGGTCATGTTATCGTTCCTTAGCGTTAATCCTATCTCTATATAAAATTTCATGAAATTTGATGCAGTGGTTTAGCTGTGAGAGCGATTTTTCCATTTAGGGGCGTGACACCGCCCACTTAAAAAATAAAATGTAATACACTGCTCCTCTTCACAACCTTTCCAACAAAAAAAATCAAGCAAATCGGATGAGATTTTGGTATGGAAACAGGCACTGAACCGATTTTGTTTGACGGCTATTTATTAGGGTGAGCCAAATTGTATGGATGAAATTTTGCAAGCCTCGGCTACCCCTCGGCTGACTGGGATCAAACAGAGATTATCTTCATAGATTTGAAAATTGTCATTGTTGTTACCCTTTTTATGCCCGAGATGGCTGCACATTCGCCCCCTCCCCCATTATGAAATCTACTGATACTTAACTTGATTAATTATCCATTTCCGAATGAAATTATGACAAATGGCAATAGTTCGTTCTCCATGCGGTTTCTTATGAACATTGCATTTTTCTCATACTTTTGCATTAAATTTTAAAAGTTGCTCTATGGGGAGCGCTCCCCAAACCTCCCTCTATCCTCTTGTACACTTTCCTGGAAAACCATGAAATGCAAGAACAAATCAGCTTTTGTTTTAAAATTCAAAGCGGAAATTATATGCCAGTGTGTTATAACGAACAACATCAATTAAAGATAAATGGGGGCGAATACCTCAGAGATGAAACACTCGAAGACCAAAAGACAAAACCAAAAAATGACTGTGGACTTGGAACAAAAGCTTTGCCCGCAATAAGACAAACGAAAAAAAAAAAAACCAAAAAAGCATAAAGTAAAAACCAAAATACCCATAACGAAAAAGAAAATTTTAGAGTTTATGACACGAAACCAAAATAAATCGTTTCATCTATAAATGTCCTTTTTCGGAAATGAAAAGGACATGAGCATCAGCGTACCATTCAGATAGAAAATAAAGCTCAATAAAAAATAGACTGCGAATATATCCATTTGTTTCAGCATTTGTTTCATCGCGTTGTCGTTGTCGTATATCCTTGTACAATGGTGTGATATTATCCTTTCTGGGTAATTTAATAATCCATTAAGAAATTCAAATTTAATGGAGTGAGTGAGTTAAATTAAATTGGCGACGACACTTCACATAAAATTTCTGTGTTTTTATAACTTTTATGACTATTTCAAATTTCAATTTTGAGCTGCTGAAGGACATTCACAAAAAGTCCTTTTCTATTGCCAAAGCACCATCTTCACGTTTACACTTTCACTTTGTTGTTGATAATGTCCCCGAATGACATCATTTGTGCGCGAACATTTTAAGTTTTATCGCTCGACCCACAACTGAATATCCCCACCACCACGGTTCCCAAACACGTCTGTTGGTCGCCCTACACCAAAGTCAAGACGACACAAAGCAATGACAACATTTCCGCACGACGTACGGGTATCCTTTTTGAGTTTTTTTTTTTATTTTTTAATGAGTGTGGAGTACTCTCGAGAATTGTTTGCGTATCCAATGCAAAAGCAAAAAACCCGCATCATCAAAGCAATTACGGTACGGCTACGTACTGACGCGTTAAGTCAATGCGCGCACGATAACGTTTTGTTCTACTCCAAATGCACTACAAGTGTATGGTTATCCTTAAGCAGCAGCTAATCCTTTTGCATTAGCGAGAATGCATTATGGAATGTTGCACCGCCGCGACCACTGCAATGCTGCGATGCTTTGTGCACGACTACCGAAATTAAACTGATTTTATCATACGACCACGAAGGACAACACGGCTCCACGGCTTCAATGCATCTCAACGTTGGTGGTGGCGTAACGCAGGACGCAGGATGTCAGACGCTGCTTGTATTGCGTTAATGTTATTCAAAAATAAAAAAGAGCCGAAGTTGCACGAATCAAAGTAACAAAAAAACCGAGAGTTGTTTTTTGTGCCGCAAAAAATACACGTTTAAATCTCGGCGACGTCAGCAACGAACTGAAGCCACTTTGTATCCTGTTAAATCCTTTATTTTGTTGGGCCAAACGTAGTTCAAAATAAAATGTTGACATAGTTTTTGGCATCCTTACAAATGTTGCACGAGACTCGTTATGATGTCATCTCACAGATATGGAAATTGGGCAACATTTCTGCCGGCGTAGTTTGAGTTCAGCGAAAGTTTTGTAGTTGGACCAGCAGAAAGTGAGTGTACAAGGACATGGTTTTTCGCAACATCTGAGTGAAGGTTTTGTATATGCGTGTACTCTCTTTGGATTGCAGTACAATAAAAATATCCTTTGCTTATGTATAACAGTTATCATTTAAAGTTATAGCGCATGTCCTTGAGTGATGGGAAATTTATTTTATGGAGTTTTTGAGTAGAAAAATTGTTTATAGTAGGTACACTACTGATGAAAAGCTTTATAGCTTTTTTGAGTAGAAAAATTACTTATAGCAGGTACACTTCTGATGAAAAGTTAAGGCTTTACATGAGCCTTGCACATTTATAGTTATGGCGCATATCCTTGAGTAATGGGACATTTATTTTATGGAGTTTTTGAGTAGAAAAATTGCTTACAGCGGGTACACTACGGATGAAAAGCTGTGGTTTTCCATGAGCCTTGCACATTTATAAACCTTAAAATACCATAATATAAGTTCAAAAGCTCAGTAAGTTGACTAAAGTATTTTTAACCCGGAAGAACTTGAGCAGAAAACTGAATAAAACTTTCTAGAATATAGCTTTAAAGAGGCAAAGTTACTTACATAAGTATATAGTTGAGTCCTACTAAATATTTTATCATCGTCGCCTTTTATCCGCTTAGTACAACCGGATAATGTATTTAAATCTTTTGCTTTATAACACAAAAGTTCTGCCTTCCTTTCCACTTTATCATATGCACCTTACATTACTGCCTGATATACTCGTATTACAGTATTTCAACATTCTTGGTCTCGTTCAAGATTTTTATATTTTGCTAAAGCAAATTGGCAGGCATTTACGTTCATCTACTCGTAGTTCCGAAATGAAGCTTTGACTTCTAGTTTACACTTAAACCTCTGAAATGAAAGGATTCACTTACTTTGAGCGATGTCCTTTATTTGCTTAATAAGTACGATTCAAAGTATTAGTCTTAAAGTAATGGCCTTAAGGATTATGTATACTAGCCAAAGGCTGTATGGGAATACATGGGGCTTATGCTCGAAAAACTCTTACAAAACTGCCATTATGCCAATGATTACTTATGGCCAAAGAAATTATTTGAGAGCATTGTAAAAAGGAAAATATTTTTTGCTGTTAAGTCCTCTATAAATCCATCGCAACACGGTTTTTATACTGGTCGTTCCACTGTAGCAAATTTGACTGTTTTTAGTGATTATTGTATCTCTGCATTCTCTAATGGCTTGCAGGTTGACACAATCTACACTGATTTCTCAAAAGCATTTGATAAAGTTGCACATAAGATTCTTGTGGCTAAACTATTCAAGCTTGGTTTTCATTCCAATTTTCTGTGTTGGATAAAATCATACTTAAATAATAGACGTAATTTTGTTTTGATTGATGGAGTAAGATCCAACTATTTTGTTGCTACCTCGGGTGTACCACAAGGAAGTATTCTTGGCCCACTGTTTTTCCTCCTTTTTATTAACGATATTGGGTCATGTTTTAAAAGTGCTAAGTATCTTTTGTATGCTGATGATTTAAAGTTATTTCTCAAAATTTCATTTCATTTCATTTCATTTCATTTATTCAGTCTATGGACAAAATCCTTACAGACTAGCAACAGAGTATGACTTATATTTACAAATAAATAACCTAAGAATAACAAAAAATAAATTAAGTATAAAAAGATAATAAGATATTTTTAAACTTTTCTTTACTAAAACAAAAATCAACCATTATATTAGTACTTAGTTTATTGAATTCTAATAAAGCTCTATTAATAGGCTCATTGAGAGCATAATTTGTTCTATGAACCTTGGTATAAAAGAAGGAAACATTGCGCAGTGCCCTCAACGGTACATTAAAAGAAATTTTATCTAACAGTACATCGCAGTCAATATTGCCACCAATAATATCGTAGATAAACATTAAAGATTAATACGTCTACTTTCTAAAGACTTTAAATTCAGCAACAAACAGCGAGCTGAATAAGATGGAAACGGCTCAGAAAAATTTAAAGAACGTAAGGCAAATTTCAAGAATTTTCTTTGTACACGTTCAATACGACCAGAATGTACAGCGTAGAAAGGATTCCAAATAAATGATGCATATTCGAGCCTCGATCTTACAAAGGAGGTAAATAATACCTTCAAAGTATAAGGGTCAGAAAAATCTGAACAGTTTCTCCTAATAAAAGCTAATATAGAATAAACTTTAGGAATTATGTAATTGACATGCTCTACAAACGCAAAAGCGGAGTCAAACATAACACCTAAATCCAAAATTTTATCAACAGATACCAAATTTTTCCCACTAAGATAATACGAAGATGGAAATTTATTGGATGATTTTGAAAAAGAGATTTGTGAGCATTTATTTATATTAAGGGACAGACGATTTCTTTGAAACCAGCACACGACTTTATTCAGATCACATTGAAGTTCAAAAACATCAAGGACAGTGCGAATCCTTTTAAAGATTTTTAAATCATCTGCATACAACAAATACCCAGAGTTCGAGATACAATTACCTATGTCATTAATGTACAAAATAAATAGTAAAGGCCCAAGAATGCTACCTTGTGGGACTCCTGAGGTAGCAACAAAGGGTTCAGATTTTACTTCATTAATTCCAACATACATGTTCCTATCACTAAGATATGATCTCACCCATTCCAAAAAATTTGAATGTAAGCCCAATTTAGCCAATTTAGCAACCAAAATAGCGTGCGAAACCTTATCAAAGGCTTTAGAAATATCTGTACATATAAACAGAGTCAACTTGAAAACCAGTTTCAAAAGCGTCAATACAAAAATTTGAAAACACAGCAAGGTTAGAAATCGTCGACCGACCACTCACAAAGCCATGCTGGCAAGGAGAAATATAATTTTTTACTGCAAAGTAAAGTTTGTCTTTGACAATATTTTCAAAAATCTTTGCAACTGACGACAATTTTGATATTGGCCTGAAATTAGTGACATCATTCTTTTTACCACCTTTGTGAATAGGGGTAACAGAAGCAGATTTCCATCTGCGTATAAAAATGCCAGAACTCAGTGATTTATTGAATAAAAAGAGCAGCGGAACAACCAATGTAAGATTGCAGTTCTTTAAAACCAGTGAGGAAATGCCATCAGAGTCTGGCATTGAAGCTGGTTTAAGACCCAAAATGCCACTGAACACGTCATTATCACACAAAGTTAATGAACCAAAATTCATAGTAGAAGGAATGCCATCAAGAACAGATTTATCGAACAATTCCGAATCCACAGCAAAATTAGATTTAAAAAAATCGGCAAAGATATCGACAGTGTCTTTAATGCAATTAGAATTTCTGTCGCCCCAAAAAACTGATGTGGGAAAGTCAGAAACATTTTTTTTTGCTTTAATAAACTGCCAAAACGATTTCGGATTTACGAAAATATTTTGCTCCATTTGAAGAATATATTGCTTATATAGGAATTTGTCCAGGAAATTAAATTCCCTCGCATAGTATTCATATTTAGTTTTATATACAAAGATATTGGTGGCATCAAAGAGCTTATAGAATTTATTTCTTAAATTTTTCAGTTTTTTTAAACCTCTAGTATACCAAGGTAACTTATGAATTTTTCTGGGCAAAATGGGAATAATGCTTTTACAAATAGCGTGAAATTTATCAATAAACACATCAAAACAAGTTGATAAGTCTTTGTTGTCAAATAGCGCAATCCAATCCGTAGAACCAAAAGCATTGTTTAGAGCTTCAAAGTTACATAACTTAAGGTTATATCTAAAATCAGCATTGCGTACATCAGAGCTAACCATGAACTCAAAAAATTCAAGTTCCAAAATTAAAGGTAAATGGTGCATGCTCGAGGGAGATATTGGAAACATGGCTTCATACAACTTAAATTTTATATTTTCTGAAATAAAAATTAAATCAAGCAGCCTGCCTAATTTATTATGCAAGCAATTGACTTGTGAAAGGTCAACTTCAAAAAAAGAATCGATTAAATGTATTTCATTCGAATGATTAACGTTTGAAGAAATGAGGGAAACACTATTTGACAACGAACACCAATCAACTTTACTAAGATTAAAATCACCAAAAATACACACATGTTTTTCATTGTTAGCCGTAACTAAATTCACAATGTTATCTACGTGAGCAGCATAGAGTTGATCAGAACTACTTGGTGGGATATACGATACACATAAGAATAGCAAACCCGCTGAGTCACCAATAGATACGCAAAGTTGGTATAAAAGCGAGTCGACAATATGGAGCTCATAACAAGCAGAGCGTAAACGGCAATTCACTGCAATCAAAACACCGCCACCCCTAGAACACCCAGTCTTCACAGCATCTCTGTCTTTTCGATACACATGAAAGAACCTTGGATCAAAAAATTCATTGTCATAAAAATCAGAATTCAACCAAGTCTCAACCAGCACAAACACATCATAGTCTGACTGAGATGAAGCACGACGAATATCATTTAGCTTAGTTCTCATACCAGAAACATTTTGATAGTAAATTTTTAAAGACTTCCGATTATTGACATTCACTAATTTCTGGGAGGATTCTGCTCCACTTTCTGAAAAAAACGAAAGGGACGAATTCTGACGTCAGATGGCCATACAGACAGAACCAGCAGTTTCTCGTACAAAGAAGACAGAATTGCCTTGCAAAATGACTTAAATAATTTGATTGTCTGGTGCACACGTAATGTGCTATTTTTAAATATTACGAAGTGCTATCATGTAACTTTTTGCAAAGGGATTATATCTTTTACTTCGTCTTATTATTTAGGTACGGCTATAATTAGGTCTGTTAGCGAAATTTTGGACCTTGGTGTGATTTTTGATTCTAAATTCACTTTTATTAGTCATATTAATTATATCATTCCTAAATGTTACTCAATGTTGGCTTTCGTTAAAAGGAACAGCAGTGATTTTCAAGATCCATACACCCGTAAAATTTTGTACACTTCCTATGTTAGATCGAAACTAGAATATGCGGCAATAATTTGGTATCCTAATTATTCAGTACATTCTAATAGGCTAGAGAGAGTTCAGAAGAAATTTCTTAAATTTGCATTATGTCAAATTAACTTTACGGAGCCTATTCCATCTTATAATGCTCGTTGCCTATTAATTAATCTACAATCGTTACAATCAAGAAGAATTATAATGCTTATGTTTGATGTTTTAGTGGGTAACATTGATTGCCCCTATATCTTAGGGCGTATAAACTTTAAAGTTCCTTCCAGATTTTTGCGTCATTGTAATTTATTTACTCTTCCTCTTTGTAGAACAAACTATGCATTAAATGGTCCAATCATCAGAGCCTTAAATGAACTAAATGTTCTCAATTCTAGTCATTTAATTGATTTTTCTGTGCCAAAATCAGAATTTAAAAACTTGTTGAAAACTGTTTACACTTAAATTAATTACATTTTTCTACATGCATACATTGATATATCGCGACCTTAGAACAACAGGGTTCTATCTACACTCACATCACTTTCGAGAAATCTATGTTTGAATATTTCGTGTCGTATAACTTTTATGAATTGATTTTAATCACAATGCTATTTATTAGAGTGGTCCAAAATCCGAAAATGTTAAAAAGTCAAGGTGCGCGCGACTTTTCTGAATCCCTGGATCCTGCTGATTACAAAATGTGCTTTGGAACCAAAAAAAAATTGCGTTTAGATATTCCGCAACGAGCTTGAAGGTACTTTTTTAGGAATTTTTGAGTTTTTGAGTACTTTTTTTAATTTAAACGCTATATCTTTTTAACCAGATAAGGTATTTGCAAAAATTAAACTGCATTTTGGTAAAAATATTTTGAGTCAAATTCTGCATTAATAATAATAAATCTAGTCTTTCCCAATTTTTTTTAGCAGCACTTTAAAGTTCAAAATTTGTTAATTTTTTGAGATGTTTGCACACTCAAGAACCGATTTTTTTCTTATTTTGCTCTAGCAAATTTTTTTTTAAATTTTTATATTTTTAGGCATTATTTTATCTTTAAAATAATTTCAACAACTAAGCTTTTAATAATACTTTTACTCACTAAAAACAATTAAGTATAATTAAATTGGGCTTAAAAAAAAAATTAATTTTCATGTTTTTAAGACATTGAAATAAGATATCTTAATGGGATGACGTAAGGTACCGCTTTTTTCTAATAAATTCATTAGTTCCTAATCTTCTGAGTAAAACAACATTCTTCGCAATATCGAAATCTTGGCACTTCGTGTTATTTTTGCGAAAATAGGTTAACAGATAGTTTTCATAGATTTTCTAACTAAAAAAAAAACTAAAAAAATAATTAAATCAAAAAGAAACTAAAATAGCCGTTTTGGATGTATTTGTTGATGCTGATTCCGAATTCGGTCTCAAAATTGCTGTATCTTGTACGGTTAATGAGATATTTTTACATAAAAGTATAAGAAACACCGTTTTTGCTCTTTTTAAAGTGATATTACAAGTGAAGGTTACTTTCAACCACAAAAAATGGTATAGTGGTTAAAAGTGCCAGTCTGGTTCTTTAAAAATCAATTTAAATTATGCCAATATCTCTTTTATCTTCTGAGTTATCTTAACCTAAAAAGTTGAAAAGGTGCAAAAAACACGTTTTTTTGTTATTTCTGCTTACGATATTTCGGAGGAACAAAGAAATATCGATATAATTTAAATTGGGTTTTGAAGAAAAAGGCTGTCACTTTTAACTTCCATACCAGGCTGAAAATTACCATGTTGTGATATAACAGCTCCAAAAATAGCAAAAACGGTGTTTTTTGCATTTTTAGGTTAGAATATCTCTAAGACCGTGTAAGATAGAGCAATTCTGAGACCGGATTTAGAATTTTCATGAATATATACATCGCAAATGACTATTGTTGTTTCTGTTTCACCACGAAAATTTTAAGCTCAAAGTTTTTTTTTTGGCCAAATTTGATTATGTTTTACGGTTTTTAGTAAGTAAAGTTAAGCTTATAGCTTAGTTGTTCAAGTCATTTGATAGATAAATTAATGCATTAGAAAATAATAATATAAAAAAAAATTTGCTAGAGCAAAATAAGAAAAAAATCGGTTCTTGAATGTGCAAACACCTCAAAAAATTAACAAATTTTGAAGTTTAAAGTGCCGATAAAAAAAATTGGGAAAGACTAGATTTATTATTATTGATGCAGAATTTGGCTCAAAATATTTTTACAAAAATGCAATTTGATTTTTGCAAATACCTTATCTGGTAAAAAAGATATAGCGTTTAAATTAAAAAAAGTACTCAAAAACTCAAAAATTCCTAAAAAAGTACCTTCAAGCTCATTGCGGAATATCTAAACGCAATTTTTTTTTGGTCCCAAAGCACTTTTTGTAATCAGCAGGATCCAAGTATTCAGAAAAGTCGCGCGCACCTTGACTTTTTAACACTCTTGGTTTTTCCATACAAAATTTGGACCACTCTACTATTTATATTACAAGCATTTGATTGTCGCGAGGATTTCATTGATACTAAAATATTTAAAATACGTTGCCTAGTTAATAAGGAATTTAAGTTTAAAAAAATCGATAGAACTTTGTTGCTAAACGATAAGATACTTGAAATTGGAAAACAAAGTTCTAACTGCCAGATAGAACTTTGTGTTTCTGTAAGAGAGCAGGCAAATTAGATAAAATCATGTAATTTTGTTAAACAAGCCCCGATTTTGAGCCGACATGGCTCACTTTGTTAGTAATTGGACTTAGAAAAAACCAACACTTAAGATTTATGCAGTTTTTGAAAAATGGTCGAAAAACGGTTTTCGAAAAATTTACATACTTTCATGTATCATTTAAATCGAGTATAACTTTTTAAATAAAAATCACACGAGGCCAGTTTGTATCTCATTTTGAAAAAAAAAGAACAGTACTTAATATTTCATTGAATGGAAAAGGGAAAAACAATTTTGTGCGTCTTCTAAACAACCTCATAAATCGTGTTTTTGATCATATTTTTAACATTTATGATAGGATATCTCCGAAACCATATAAGATATAGCAACTCTGATGCCAGATTCGGATTCAACGTTAGCAACTATATCGAAAATGACTATCTTCGATTCGATTTCTTCAATTTTCCAAAACCGTTTTTCGACCTTTTTTCAAAAACTGCATAAATCTTAAGTGTTGGTTTTTTCTGAGTCCAATTACTAACAAAATGAGCCATGTCGGCTCAAAATCGGGTCTTGTTTAACAAATTTACATGATTTTATCTAATTTGCCTGCTCTCTTACAGAAACACAAAGTTCTATCTGGCAGTTAGAACTTTGTGAAATTAATTATACCCTACACCCAGGGTATATTCACTTTGTCCTTCCGTTTGTAACGCAGAGAAGGAGGCGTGGCAGGTATAGAAAAGTATATATATTCTTGATCAGCGTCACCTCCTGAGTCGATATAGTCATGTCCGTCTGTCTGGCTGGCTGGCTGGCTGGCTGGGTGGCTGGCTGTATGTTGAAATACACTTTTTGGGAAAACTGAGCAAGATAATTCAATGAAATTTGGTACACTGCCTCCGTCGTCAAAGTTAGCTCGGGGGATTGAAAATGAGCAAAATCGGTCAACGGACACGCCTACCGCCCATACAAAAATTATATTCAAAATGCAATTTTAGGAGTATTTTTCACGACAATGCAACCACAATACATATAAGTACTACGAATTGTAAGCGCAAGTTCTGATAAAAATTTGAGCGAATTCGGGCAAGAGGGTGTGGCACCTCCCATATAAGCAAAAGCTTCAAAACGCTATACTGAAAGCGTTTTTTGAGATATTCGAACCAAATTTGACTCAGACACTAAGAATTATAAATGAAAGCTCTCAGCAAAAATTGGGTGAAATCAGACAAGGGGGCGTGGCACCTCCCATATAAGCAAAAGATTCAAAATGCTATACTGAAAGAGTTTTTTGAGATAATCCAACTAAATTTCACTCTGACACTAAAAACTATAAATGCAAGCTCTGAACAAAAACTGGGTTACTCGGACAAGAGGGCGTGGCACCTCCCATATAAGCAAACTTTTCAAAATACTGCATTGTAGGGTATTTATTTTTTGGCCAGGCCAAAATTTACACCCTTACTTGTTTTAATTTGAATATGCGTAGATAGAACCTTGTGCATCTCAATTTTATTAATTATCTCAGAAACCATTCGAGATAGAAATATTTGAGTAGCGGTAATCGAAAGAGCGTGGTCTATTTAGTATGAAGCAATATATAACTCAATTTCACAAAAAATGTCAGTTAGAACCCTGTTGTTCTAAGGTCGCGATATATTAATTTTTTTAAATATTTATTCTTAAGATTTATTCATATTGTTTTTTGTTAGTTTTCTAATAAATATTGTTTACTTAGTCTGTAAGTTTAATTTCATAGACTGAATTAATTGAAATAAACAAGAAAGATAGACCAAACAAAGGCTCAGAAGGATCTTCAGAATAGCCTGATTATGTGCCACAGTAGCATAAATAACGCTCATGAGGTTCCTTCTCTTCACCTTATGGTTAAGCAAGTAGCAACCTGTGCGGCTCTCAGTCTAACTTATTTAGGCGTTAAGAAATAACGCTCAATGAAGTAAAGCTAAAAAAAAATATCGTCCAAAAATAAAAAAACGAAATAACGCCCAAAATAAAAATGAAATAACGCCCATATTATCTGATATATAAAAATGAGATTTTGTTTGTTTGTATGTTTGTTATTTATTGACTCGGAAATTAACAGACCGATTTGAATGAAATTTTCACTATACCTTAGTATTATAAAAAGCCAGGTCATAAGCTCAAAAAGTGGGCGGTGCCACACCCCTCTAAAAATTAGTTCTTAATAGCTCTGAAACTATTTAACGCAGATAATTGAAATTTGGCATATCTGTAAAGTGCATTAGGATAAATAATTTTCAGTGAAAAATTGGGTGGTGCCACGCCTCCAAAGAATATAATTCATCATATCTCTAAAAATATTTAACAGAAATGGATGAGATTTGGTATATGTGTTAAGAGTACCGTTAAAAATAATAGCTTTGTTCGCGTTCAAAAAATTGTCAACTATTATTAACAATTTTTGCCTTAAAAGCGTTTTTGTACACAAAAAATTTTGAAATGAGAGCGAAAAAAATATGGCTTCCCATTTCCCCTCCAAACAATTTTTAACAAATTTTAACAACAAAATTTCATGAGGCAAAAATTGTTCCAAGTGTCAAATAAATTAAATTAAAATAATTTGAATTTCAAAAATATTTCAAAAATCTGCCGAAAAATTGGAAGACTTGAAATATTTTAAATTCTAATGAATGGTTTTGGAACTTTAGTACAGCAGTATTTAGCCAATCAATTTATCTTCCAAATGATATGCATTTTGCTCGAATTGACCTATAGGTTCGCTGAAAAAAAAGGTTTTAATAAAACAAGAATTCTGGGCCGGCAGCAATTCTGTGTCTTAAGGGGAATAGTATAGGAAATTATAAAATAAATGCTATTTTTACAATACGGATTTATTTGTTATATCATATATTTTTTTTATTTTAATATAAAACCAATGGGAAAAATAACGAAATTAACAAACTGGTGGTGTTTAGAAATAATTTAGACCCAACTTGAAAGCTTAAATTCTTTAATTATGCACTAGTTTCAGTAATAAACTATTTCGGAAGGATTTACCACGGTTTCCTAGTAATATTTTGTTAAAGACTTTGATTAAGAGTTTGTGCTTTTTGCTTTGCATTTATATTTGGCGATGAGGTTGAACGGATTTAGTAATCGGTATTATTGTATCAGATCTAAATTTACTGGTCCTTTTACCAATTCAGTATTATTTTATAGAGATTATCTTGCTTGGCCAGCTTCCATATTTTAATTAAGCGCACATTTTTTCGAAACTGCTTTGAAATTTGCACAAACTTATATCAGAGGCATAAATTTTGGAGGTGCATGATCATATAATTAAATGAGAGGCACTTAAAAAACTAATCTGGGTTTGTTTGATATTATGTTTTTTTTTTAGATAAATGGCTTCTGTGCAAAATTTAACTGACGATTCACTTTTATTCCAGTTTATAGCCCTCTCGTTCAAAGGATTCTTAAGATACAGACCTGTTCCAGAATCCCTGCGATTTCAATTACTATTCGCTTTGAAACTTTTTTGATGAAAACGGATAGTCACACGATAAAAAGTACCAAGATCACTTTTGTGTATAGTTACATTCGTGATGAGCAAACCAAGACCAAGACCATAGCAGTCTTGGTTTTGGTCTTGGACATTGAGGTCTTGGTTTTGATATTGAGTCTTGGTTTTCGTCTCGATCTTGGTCTTGAACAAATTTCTCAAGATTGTTGAGTAATGAAAATTTCCGAACCTTATTTTTACAAAACAGTTGATTTTTTAAGATGACAAATTTCGACACTCCTATTAACTATATATTACCAAGACTGAAAAGCAGTCTTGATCTTGGTCTTAAAATCGTATCAGCGTCTTGGTCTCGAAAAATTATCAATACCAAGACAAAGACTCAAGATAAATTTTGATCATCACTAAATTACATGCTCTATGAAGAATATGGATTTGTGTGTACGGAAAAATTAACGTACTTATATCATTAAAAATCTTCATAACTGCAAAAAATTCTCTTGGTTGGTTACTTTTTTTTTAACAAGTATAGTTGTTATTTATAAGATTTCGAACCAAACGGATCTAAATACTATTTCATCGTTTTCATCAAAAAACTTTCGAAATGAAATGTAATTGAAATCGATCGGATTCCGCAACGGGCCTAATAATTAACCTTTGAACATTTCGTTCGATTATATCAGTGGCAATAAGGAAAAAGAGCTAAGTCGATATTCGATAAAAAAGCAACATGAATTCTATACATACAAAACAAATTTTAAACTGCTTTGTTTTCCAATTAAAAATCGGGTTAAGCAGTTTTTCCATCCAGCCACAGATATGGCTCTGTTGTTATCATAGTCCAGGAAAATAAGACGAAAAAAGAGCTTCTCTGCGAAAAAATTCCCAGTGGAAATTTTTCACCGGAATTGTCTTTATTTAAACATGATACACAAACTGTGAAAAGTCCATTGCAAAGTCGTTTGCGCATAAAAAGTTATTAAGGCTCAAAAGTCGCTAAAATCAGTTTTTTGCAAATATCTCACTAATGCTAACTTTTACAGAAAAATGTTGGTCTCCAATTTTGTAGCACAGGAAATTTCCTACAAAAGTCAGTTAAAAGTATTTGCGTACAACTTCTAGTTTAGGAGATCACCCAATTTAAAAAGTTGTTAACAGTTATGATATGAAATACTACCTATGAGTTCATATTAAAATATCTTACGTTTTAAATTGCAATAACTCTTCAATGAGAAGTTGTACAAACAAAATTAAAATGCCGTTTGAAAGATAATTTAATTTTCTATATACCGTACAAAATTTTTTTTTCGAACGGCTCATGACCTTAAAAATATTCTTGAATAAACGTTTAGGCTTCGAAATTACTGGTTTTTTAAGGATATCTGCGAATTGGTAAGTACTACGATAAAAAATAATGTGACCAAATTTGTAGAGAATTACAAGATCTACAAAAAATAAGCGATATGTGTACACATAGAAGTAACCGTTTAGAAGATATTCCAAAAAGCCCTTAAAATGTCAAAAAACCGGTTTCTATTGAATATCTTCTATACGGTTACTTCTATGTGTACACATATCGCTTATTTTTTGTAGATCTTGTAATTCATTACATCCATTAAAAAAATTGTTGATACCTCGCCCCCAGTACAAGACAGGGTGTAGCAACGCACACCGGGAAATCCTAGTTTTCATATAAATTTGGCTGATCATCATTTTGGAAATAACGTCCAATATTGATATGAAAATCATATGGGCGTTATTTCTTTTTGATTTTTGGGCTTTATTTTATTGGACGATATTTCCTAATACCACTTAGGGTATACAGGACATGTTAACATTCTGAATGGGTTCTGGGATTAAGAGTTTATATTCTCTAGAAAATGATATAAACATGACATAAACATAAAACAGGGCTCACAGTTATGGTTTACTGATGGGTTTAAAATGGAAGATGGCAGCGCAGGAGCTGGAGTCGTAAGACCAAGTTTCAAAAAAGCAGTGACAATGTGAAAAACCGCTTCTATTTTTCAGGTAGGCGTCGGACATTCAAGCGACTTTAAAATATTGCTTGGCTTTTTCAATACACTCAAAACGAATCTTGGAGTGTTTTGAACTTCTTCAAGACTTGTCCAGGAGTAATGATGTGGCTCTGAATATCGGAACAAGAGGGATATGAAGGCAATGAAAGGGCAAATTGCTTAGCAAAGAGAGTTGGACTCAATACTTTCCGAGTGAACGATAGCTTAAAAACTATTTAATTTGGGAATGTGAGATAAATAGCCTTATCAACTACTGTAAATTTAGAAAAAAGAAAAAAATCGGTAGTAGTCACATAATATGTTATTATGTTTTGAAGTCGAAGGAGGCTGTACAAAAAATTTTTCAGGTCGAAGTGCAATCACACCCTTTAAATAAGAATATTAATAACATAATAGTCTTCTACACTACATTTCTATATAGTTTCTGATTATAGTACTTAAATTCTGTATTTGGGTCCATTTATTCAAAGACTATTCTTGCAAGTAATGCCTTTATTTTTCTTTATCTACAGACAGAGATAATTTAAATCCCAATATTTTATATGCCAACACTTTCAACCTTTGGAGAGAAGATTCGAAAACAGCTGCTCGAATTATCCAGAACTACTTAGAAGGGTAGTTGAATTAAATCTACTTCTTATCTCCAACGCCACTACTGAATATAACTCGTTATAGATAAGCATTCTGAAGGCTAAATTTTCAGAGGAACTAGTTCTTATTCTAACGATTTCGCTCTGTTCGCAAACAAAACATATAAAGCCACGACTCTTCTGTAGTCCACGACAAACTTGACTCAGATTCTGTCTGGTCATACCCGGGAAAAGTCTAGTCAGCCACAAAAACACACGGATTCACTAGGATTTTAGCGGATTACACCTTTATAAGATAAAAGCTACGCAGCCGAATATTGGTGGAGCTTGTCACATCATCTCATTCTTAACGTAAAACTAGGAAGCGAAACTACTGAACACCACGAGAAGGTTCGTGTCAAGAACAAATCATATTCTACACAGCTGTTGCTAGAACCATCGAGAAGTTTCGTGTACAGCAGAAACTGAGAATGAAAGTAAGTTATATTGTAAGGTTCCAATTACACCGTGCAAAACGAAGTTTTGAATAGGGTCTTGATAAATTTTTTGCGCCTCTTTGCGGCAGCTGTACCCAAATCTGGCAAACGGTTTTTTCACCAAATCTGAGATCCGGCATATCTTAGCTGAAAACGCATTTCTCAGGCATATGCTGAACATCCAGAAAGTAGTTTAGTTAATTTTTGCCAATGGAATAGTATTGTCATTATTTATTATATTTAACTTACCTTTTAACTTTTCCAACTGGATCAACACTTTCCGAGATATTATACATTGAAGGTTTTATGTGATAGAGAAGATTATGGCAATATGATGTCAATATGTCTAAATATAGCGTTTTCTGAACTTTAAGGCAAGGATAATTGGGATCACAGACCTGATAGAGAAAATTGATTTTCAAATTGTCATTCGAAATTATTTTCTTTCAATTTGTTGACTGTGTTATTGGTGGCATATGATCTGTAAGTCCATTACAGTCCATAAATAACCACCAGTGAAGAGATCGAACATACATAACTCCTACAGGGCGTGAAACCATATGACTGAAAATAAGTATAAAGGAAGCGTTCGGAAAATACCTTCCTGTGATTGTGAGATTTTTTGAAACTAATTTGATCTTGAACTTCATTTAATATGCATGACATATTGTTTACAATTCTAATATTTTCGGAAATAAATAAATTTTATACAAAAATCAAACAATTGAATTTTTCTTATAATTTCCGCAATACCTTCAAGATCATTATGAACTAGTTGCAGGCAAAAACAATACTGAATCAATATACATCATCCACCAAATTTCATAGGCTTTATCAATAAATTCAATTAATTTAGATCAATTCAGAACATTCATAATGATACGTACAACTTCAAATCATATTCGTGGCGAAGGAAAACAAAGGATCGAAATCAGTGATGTGCCCATAGAACGGACACAAACCGTTAGAACGGATATACCTTTGGAAATAAAGCGTAGAGAAAGAAAAGGTAGCGAATTTCAATTTGGCAACACTCGAACTGTACGTAGTGTCATGTTACAAATACCACCATTGCCGGTAAAGAAAGCCTACGTTTGTATAGATACCGATGATTCGACCAAAACGACGGTACGTCAGGATTTTATAAAAAAGAAAGAAACCGTATTGGACAGAATTGTAAGAAGATTGCAAAGGCGATATCAATGGATGCATCCTGTGATTATCTTAATAACGCCATCTAAGACGCACAGAAAGCAGCATAAGGTACATATAATCGATCGTGTGACCAGAGTCCATCTGGGTATGACCACCATTAAGAGAAAAGAATTATTGGAGCTACAGAGGAGTAAGACATCCGAAAGATATAGCATTGTGATAAGCAATAAATATATAAATCTTAGAAGAATGGCCGTTGAAACAGCCATCATACCGAATGTAGTAAATGCAGTTAATCTTGATTGTTGCCGTGGTAAAAAATGTGTGCATGATAAATGTATGAAACCAGCTGCCCCTGCCGTATTATGTAAGGATAAACTGAGAAAAATATATAAAAACACTTTGTCATTTGTCGCCGATTCAGGCAGCCAAATCCCGTCGACCTCACCAGCAGCAGCGCAAAATCCGCAACGTCAGTGTAAGCATAAATCTACGGCACCACCACGACCACCAGCTCCACCATCAAGTAAAATGTCTCCTATACCTCTTACAGCATCGATTTCATCACAAACAGCACCGCAACAACCGCCACAACGTCATTATATACATGTATCTAAGGCACCATGTCCATATCCACCTTCAGCTCCAGCGCCAGCACCAGCACCACCTGCTCCAGCACCACCTGCTCCAGCACCAGCTGATCCAGCATATGTACCTTCACCGCCAGCACCGATACCAACGTGTAGTTCAATGCCTCATACACCTACTACAGATCCAGATCCCACTCAAAAGATGTCTTTTCATCAGACCCCTTCATCGCACCCGTCCGTAGAAAGATTAGAAAGATGCATTGCTGACTCATGGAGCTCCTATAGAATTATGGAGCCGAGGCAGAAAATTTCTTTCATGGAGTTAGTAAGACGCGTTAACATCTCCCCACCCTGTTCATATTATTCAAATGATCTTAGATTGCTATTTGATATGATAAAGCATTATAATGTAAAAGTCTATATACGTCCAGAGTTATGTCCAAAACCTGAAATGGATGAAGATGAATACTTACGCTACCGCTTACCACGTTTTCATCTGGAGTGTTTTATATTGGGGTTAAATTATCTTGGTAGCATTACGCTTGATTCACAGCAGCTGGAGCTGCAATTGATACAGCATGCTGATATCGTACCACAAGTTGAAGTTATCACCGATGTATGCGAGATCACACCGTTACCAAGGCCAATTTATGTTTTATTGCGTATGTTGTGTAATTTACTGTGCCTGGAGTTGCTTTATGATGCATTCGGTGAATTTATTTTTAGTTTATACAACAAGATTGATTAATGTCTGGGAACAAATTAAAATGCACTTTATATGTATGGTCCTTTTATTTCTTAATTGAACTTACTAAACACCTAACCTAACCATACCGAGCACTTAGATATGTCTGAATACTTTCAACATTCTGAACAGCTTTAACTTTCTGAACACTTCCATCTTTCTGAACACGTTCAACTTTCTGAACCCTTTCATCTTTCTGAATTAGAGCTGTCAAATCACGTGAATTCATACTACACGTGAGTACGTGAATTCACGAACAGGGGTTCAAAATCACATACCTCCAAATCACGTGAATTTTTGGTTGGCGGAGGTACGTGAATTTGGTAAAGTTCGTACCTTTGATACAAACTTCGTACTATTTGTACCAAGTACTTTTCGTACCTCGTACTTAGTACTTTTGTATCTCGTACTTCGTATTTTTCGTACCCTGTATGAGTTAGTACGAAAGTTGAGAAGCGGCTAAAGCGGCCACTATTTAACGATTAATCGATAAAAACTTAACACGTTATTTATCGGAACTATGGACGCTATAAAATTCGACAGGTAGGTGCCCCACATAAATAGCATACGCTGACCTAAAAATGGGATTGTACGATGCTATTTATGTAGAGCACCTACCTGCCGAATTTCATGGAAAGAGCGTCCATAGTTTCCAAGGTATAAAGTGTTAAGTTTTTTTTTTTCAATTAATCGTTAAATAGTGGCCGTGGCATTCGTTAGATACTTTGGCCACTTCTGAACTTTTGTACTAACTTATACGGGGCACGAAAAGTATGAAGTACGAAAAGTACTAAGTAAGACGAACGAAAAGTTCGAAGTACCAGGTACGAAAAGTACTTCTGAACACTTCCAATTTTCTAAAAATTTTCAACTTTCTGTACACTTCCAGCTTTTTGAACACTTCAAACTTTCTGAACATTTCCAACTTTCTGAGCACTTCCAACTTTTTGAGCACTTCAAACTTTCTGATTACTTCCAACTTTCTGAGCACTTCCCACTTTCTAAACGCTCCTTTAGCTTGTACGCCAAAATAACTACCCATATTTTTGCTGGTTGTCTGACATTTGACCTTGAATACATGGAAATATTGATCATAAATTGTCTTTCTTTTTTCAGCAAACCAAATCTTTCAGATGTTTTGAAAGGATAAAGTTATATCATATTCTTAAAGTTAATGAGAAAACATTTTGATGATTTGGTCCTCATTAAGGAAAAAATATATTCTCCATTTATAACATCTACATCAATATGGTTCCCATTTTCTGAAGCTTACTTTGTTTTTGAAACATATTTTTTCTTTGGAAACAAAGAAAAATGCTTTTCAATTTAATTTTTGTAAATGTATGCACAGTTTTTTGTTTTTGTTGCAATTTTCCACATTGTTGCAACTTCAAATATGCAACTCTCCACCACCACAATGACTTTTAATCGAACTAATATTCAGCTTCATTGAACTTTTCGAAAACGTAAAAGTTTTTGTTGCAACCTCGAGTATCTACTTTTGGAGGATAATTAAAAGTACATACTTCAACAGAGCATTCGCTTTTCAACATTTCAGGTTAAGGATTTTTTGGAGAAAAAAAAAAAAAAAAAAAAATTAAAAGCTGTGTTAAAAGCAAAGGATAAAGTTTACGCGTGAATGGTTTTCAATTTCCCGTGAATGTTCACTCATAGTTTTAAAAGTTGTTTTGTGGTGAATTTTAAGCATTTTACTGCATTACTTCTCTTGTCTTTACAGTAAAATATTAACAATTATTAAAAGTATTTCCATTATGAACATGCAGTTTTTTTGTAATGATGTTGCATGCAACAAAATAGGAATTTCTAAGGATGTTGGTAAATGTGGGGTATTTAACTTTTGGTTGAACTTTGAAATTCTGACCTCTGCCGATTTTTATATGTGAGCATTATTAGTGGCGGGTATAAGAGTGACGAGTTATAAAAGAAACCTTTAATCATTTTCGGCTTTTTCAAATTTGTCCCTTTTAAAATTTTTCAACATTATCAACATTTTGAATATTTATCGATCGTTATGCCCTATCCACAATCAATGTAGGAACAGGTGCAAGTGAAACAGTTAGTTGAAATTTCCTTAAATTTTAAGAATTTTTCGTTTTTTGGTAACTCCCAGTGAAATTTTTTGTAGAACATTTTTGCAGAATTTTTTAACCCATTTTAGCCCAGTTTTTAGGAAAAGGGGTCAAAAAGACCCTTAAAACAGGATATATTGGGTTAATATGTTCTAGAAAAATGATCCTTTTGTGATTTCGTTATGATCTTGTGACAACGAGATTTATCCAATATGTAATTTTAGAGTTTTACAGTGGGGTGAAATTTGGAAAATATTGATTGTAAGAAGCCCAAATTGATTTTAACGATTTTTTGGGTTTCGGGATGGAATTTCGACTTTTTAGTGTTCAGCAACAAGTAGTGAAATTTTATAACAAATATTTCTGTGGTACATACTGACTCAATATTCCCCTGTTTTGGGTGTCATTTTTGTACCTTTTTAAGAAAAGGGTAAAAATTACCCGCATGTGGGGGTTGTAGAAGGTTAAAATTTTCTACAAAAATATTCCTTGCAATATTCTGCATAGTTTACTGAACACATGATACACTTCAGATGTAACGATCCTATAGTTAAATTAATCGATTAAAAAAACGACGAGACACGGGTATTTTTTTTAATGTCTACTTTAAGAATTTCTTGGATTTTTTTGTGTCGAACCGTGTAATCATTGATATCATTTGAATTATGTTCTTTGTTATGTCCATATGTGCAAAAAGTGAGTGCTTATTTAATATACTTACATAATTAAAAATCGATTTTTTTCGAATAATGCTCTCAATAAAAAGTTTTGAGGGTGTTGCTATTTTCTGTATGTAGGGTAAACTGGGGTACATTTGACACCGGGGCACATTTGACTTTGCCATTTTCGGTGTGAACACGCCTTACGAACCAAAAACCTGAAATGCAGAAACAGAACTAATTAGAGTGAAAGCAACGTAATGAACTTTGGCAGTTCTTTTTCAACTCCTCCCACGCTAATACGCTTTTTTAACTTTTTGTGTTTTTTCTTGTAATTTTCGGCATCTTGTCGTAAGGGTTTTGCAAATAAAGTTGTATTGTTTTTCAAAAGTAAGTATGAAAATTTTGTAGCACTTATCTTTATAATCAATAGAATAAAAGTGGTTTTTATCAAGGTAAAATAATTTAAATTTTAAAATTTTTTTAATTCTTCAAGTGATTTTGGGGCACATTTGACTTTTGCCGAGGGGGCAGATTTGACGTTCGTCCATACATATGTGTTTGTGTATTTTATAAAATTTTCTAGTTTTATCTTTTTAAAGATATGGTATGCCACTACAAAATGGTGACAAACAGACATTGTAGAAGTAATGAGCTATACGTGTACTTCATGCAAGATCAGTTATTTGAGAAGAGTTTCACCATTAAATTGGGTTTTTATAAAACCGGAAGTGGAAGATGTTTGCTTCGTTAATACATACATACATACTTATTATTTGTATTTATATGAAAAAATATATGTATTAATGTTTTGTTTAATGTTTTTATGCTATTTTTGCGAGTCTCAAATGACTATTTTTTGGAAAAATTTAAAAAAGGTCTCTTAATGCAGTCTTTCTAAATTTTACTGTTTCAGAAACAGTAAAAAGTATTCAGATCGTGCAATAATTTTCAAAGATACAGGTCTATGAAAATTTTGTGTCAAATGTACTCCAGTCTCCCCTATTCAGTGTTGTGAAGTTTTTGCTTGTATTGCAGATACCACGCTTTCATCCTAATTTGCATGGGTTTTTCTAGAGTGAAACGTAGAAATATAATCTAAAACAAGCAATTCTTTTAGCGGAGAATTTTACTTGTTTTAATTATGTGAGCATTCGTTTTCTATAGATGGCTAAGGACTACTATAGTCTGTATACGAAATTCTGCCGGATTATTTTGCATTATTTTTCCCGTTAGGGCTAGTTTACATAGACATTCATAATCAAAATAATCATGAATTTTCTTGCCTAATGATTAAAACTATATTTTGTTCACATTCATGTGATTTTAGAATACTAGTACTATTTTACTACTTTTTTAATGCTATTTATTTTAATACTTTTTTTCATGCGACAAATTTGTGCCAAACTGTCAGTTAATTTTGTATGGTCCCTAAATTTTTTTTGGTACTGATTCAAAGATTGCTATTAACCACTTATTTCATCCATCTCGTAGATTTTTTCACGAAAACTGTATTATTTTACTCCGAAAAGGAACAAACTGTGAAACATTTTACAACACAACTCTGTTTGATTTCATGAAGTGGCATCGTTTGCTCATTCATTTCATGATTAAAATAATCACCAAATTTATGATTATTTTGATTATGAATGTCTATGTAAACTAGCCCTTATTGTGATTATCACAGACGGACTGAGAAAATCACAATCAAGATATTAAAAAATGAGAGTAAGAGAGCAAAATGTGACTTTGAGAGGTTCAATATGGCCTTAAATCACACGAATTAAAAGAGTAGAAAAGAATTAGAGAAAAAACGACTTAAAAGTTGCACGACTTGCTTGATTTTAACTCTTTGTGGTATATTATGAAACCACTTGCATTGGTAAGAGCCTCTAAATGTATTTTGTGGGCTAATTTTTGATGGTCAAACTTAACTACATGTTTTAAGTCGATGGCGATATGGGCACTGTATGGCGCTAACAGAACACGAAGAATTATTTCATTAGATAGGCAAAGTCTCAGAACTTTGGTGTCATTACAGGGCACTATTTTATAGGCAGACACACTTCTAGATTGGGCCTTACTGACGTAGGAGATCTTTGTAGAAGTTTTAAAGATCCTGACGTTGAAGAGTCCTTTTTTCATTTCCTTTGTGAATGCCCAGCGTTGGCTAACCGACGTTACAATGTGTTCGAAAGTCACCTCTTCGACTCTCTTGAAGATAAAGCTCAAAAGAGTCCCAAATCCATTTTGGAGTTTATAAAAATTTCTAAAGGGTTTACATAGGTAAACAACGAAGTTATATATCGGGTATACAAAGGGCCTAATCGCGGCCTAAGTTATGATGGCAACTGCCATCTCTCGCGCTAACCTAACCTAACTCTCTGTGAAATCTTAGAGACTCATAGACGGACAGGCTAAGGTTAGGTCGGATCAACTCATGAGATGACGCTGTTCAAGAAAATACAAACTTTTTCATACGTTCATACGTTACAAACCAAACAAAAAAGTTAATATACCCTGAGTGTAGGGTGTAATGATGAATTGCATAATAAATAAAGATGATCAACAAAGTTGTGACCAAAAATCCACTCATAATTTCAGACACAATCATTGAAATTATCTATTAAACGAATTATTTAAGAATGACGCTATCATCACTCAATTGTTTGTGATAAAATTGATGAGCTTAAAATCAAAAAAAATAAAAAAAAAAAAATACAATCAACAAAACCAAATTAAACGGCTTGACGCACATATGCATTCGGAATATTCAATTGAGAATTAGAAAAAAAAAAAATCAAAATACCGGCATTTTCTATATATTATTCTACGAGATACTTATATGAAGTTATTCATATTTGGACAGTAGCTTAACGTCTGCTTAAACTTAAAGATTCCTAATGAATGTCGCAAATTGTTTTTTCGCCTTTCTTTCGGTAGAACTCTGATGACAAAACGTTAACTGCACCCAAATGGTTATAAATACCATCATAAAGACCAAACTCTACGTCAGTCTAACAAAAGTTGTTGCCGTTCGTATCTATCTATTGAAGTTTGAAACAGAATGTGGAAACTTGTGAGATTAAAAGTTTAATTTTAAACGTTTTTTAATTTAACGTTACTAACGTATTTGCTTCTTGTTCTTCCTGTCTTCCTTCCGTCGGTCACAGATTATGCTCGTTATTGCTGCTGTTGTCTTGCTAGCCGTAGCTATGGCTGCACCATCGCCTGTAGCTGGACCAAATCCAAATCCGCATCCTCAGTTTTTCTACACTTCGTATCCAGTTGGTTATGCTACACCATATGTCTACTATGGTTGATTGAAATTGACAGGGAGCGTTGGGAGGCTTGGGGGAGGTTGAATAACATTTGGCCAATAACGTGCTTTGATTGACAAACTGCAAAATTTGCTGTCATGTGTGTTGTCTACTGGTTAAATTGAATTATCATTTAAGATTTGCTTAAGTTTTTTAGCTTTAATTTTAGTTTTTCGTTTATTTGATTTTTGTTTTTTTTCGTTTATTTTTTCAAAAATGTTGGCAAAATATAATACATTACACAGTTCTGCATGGGTTTTCCTCTTTGGATTTTAAAAAGTGATTTAAGTGTGCTGATTACGAGAAAAATAGTGAAAAAATTCCAGCACGTCACAATTCTCAGTAATTTAAGTTTTTACTTAAGTGCCTTTCAGTGGAGTCAATGAATTCAAAAAACAGGCAAAATGTTTTTCTCAAGAACATCTATAGCGATTTTAATGAAACTTTGGTATTTTGACTTTAATATTACTCGAATACAGATTTTGATGAAAATCAAAATTTTCAATGTTTAAAAAGTGGGCGTGGTACTTTTCCGATTTCGCCTAATTTTTGCTAATTATAAGGCATTGATAGCTGTGTACTAATGTTCATCAAAAAATTTTATACGGTTCAAAAGATATGACCAAATCAAATTTAAAGTTTGGGGCGATGCCACGCCTCTTCATAAGTATATACAGAGACAAATTCTATTTCGTTCTTTAGCATATGTAAGCGCGTATTATTTTCCAAAGTTTCATTAAAATCGCTATAGATGTTCTTGAGAAAAACATAGCAATAGTTTTTATATACACAAATTTAGATCCTATAAGAAAAGAAGATATCTCAGAAACTGAACAAGATACAGGAATTTTAATGCCAGATTCGGATTTAGAATCGCCAAATACATATAATATGACTACTTTGATTTTTGTTTGTTGCATTTCTTTAAACAATTTTTTTTTTCAACTTGCAATTTTTTAATTATAATTAATTTACTAAAATAAATATAATTATAATTACAACAAAAATAGTCCGATGAGCCGTGTTTTTAATCTGTTTCTTGATTTGTCATAATTATGTGTTGATAGATTTATATGTAAATCGATCTTTGCAATGACTAAAAGTTCAATTAAAAGTGAATTTTGTTTGAAAAATTATATAATTCCGACCGCGCTCCAAAATGTTTCTGATTTTAAATAAAAAAAAAAACAAAATTAAAAAAAAAATCATCAAAATCGGAGCTGTTCTTGAGGACTTCCATCTAAAATGCTTCATTGACTCCACTATTTTTTTGTGTATACAATACTACCACCCCTATAATACTGAACGTATCAAAACCATATTCGCACCACATGTTTTTTAGGTGATGCAACACATTTATAAGAAATATGGGATCGATTGGATAAGGGGGTGTTGTACCCCTCATACAAAAAAAAAACTCTAAATAATTGAACATTTTATTTGAGTCGCTTCTACGCCTATACCGGTAGGTATATTGAAACCATACTAACACCATATATCCGCCTGATATTCCGACAGATTTGCCTTGATAATGGGGGTAATTGAATGAAAGTACGGTGCGCTCGGCATACAAAGAAAACATACCAAAAACAATAACAAAAAAAAAAAAAAAAACATAAAACGCATTTTTACTTACTTTACCTGCGTTATGAAACTTGATATCTGGTTGAATATTATGCATTGCAACCATCTAGATTGTACGGAAACACCAAAAAAATATATGGTGAAAGAATAGTTTAAGTATGTTGAATATTTTAGGCGTGATATTGAAGAGTACATAAGCGCAAAGGAATTAATTCAAGTTTTTAAATGCTGCACAGACGAACAAGGGTACCCCTCTTAAAATTACGAGAGTGATTTCCAATGTATTTTTTGATACTGAGCCCAAATCCGTTTGCAGAATTTCTCTATCGCGTCAGAATTTTGAGAAATTTTAAAATAAAAGTGAAAAACACACGATTTTTCATTATTTTTGAGGTTATGAAAATTAGAATGTCTCAAAATCCGGACGTGATGGAAATAAACCAAGTTCAGATTCGTGATGCGGAGGTCCCAAACCACCATAATTGGCTTCAAAAATCAAGAGAGGAAAAAAAAGTGCCGAATTTGCAGGCCTGTGTTATTTTTTCTAACATGATGTGTTTTAGTAAACTACTGATTAGTCTTAAATATCTTGGATAGGGTAAAGTTCAGTGATATAACCATTGGTTTTGACCATACATATAAGTACTTGACACCAGTTCTGGAGATACGATTTTAGTAGTGCAGAAATATTGTAAGGCAAATGCTTTAAGTTTCCGGCCAAAATTTGTCAAAAGCCTGAGCAATAAATAGAGCCGGTTCTGAAGAGTTCTCTCTGTTCCTCTAAAAATCTGGTATACTTGATTAATTTGCACGACAGTGGACAAACGACTTCAAAATGTTGAAACGGAATAAAGTTTCGATTTTCAATTATTTGTACTTAGGTACTTCAAGAAAACCCTTTTGATGGCTTTTCATCAGATTATTAGAAGGCTGTTTAGTCTATAGGACTTTACTTGTTCATCAGGCTATCCATGTTTTTAGATTAGAGTAATAAAATTCCTTTTCACTGGCTGGGGCAATACTCAACTCTAATGATTGCCTTAAACAGCTGTATGACAAATTAGTTCGTTTAGTTAGCTTAGTTAGTTTAGTTAGTTTAGTTAGTTTAGTTAGTTTAGTTAGTTTAGTTAGTTTAGTTAGTTTAGTTAGTTTAGTTAGTTTAGTTAGTTTAGTTAGTTTAGTTAGTTTAGTTAGTTTAGTTAGTTTAGTTAGTTTAGTTAGTTTAGTTAGTTTAGTTAGTTTAGTTAGTTTAGTTAGTTTAGTTAGTTTAGTTAGTTTAGTTAGTTTAGTTAGTTTAGTTAGTTTAGTTAGTTTAGTTAGTTTAGTTAGTTTAGTTAGTTTAGTTAGTTTAGTTAGTTTAGTTAGTTTAGTTAGTTTAGTTAGTTTAGTTAGTTTAGTTAGTTTAGTTAGTTTAGTTAGTTTAGTTAGTTTAGTTAGTTTAGTTAGTTTAGTTAGTTTAGTTAGTTTAGTTAGTTTAGTTAGTTTAGTTAGTTTAGTTAGTTTAGTTAGTTTAGTTAGTTTAGTTAGTTTAGTTAGTTTAGTTAGTTTAGTTAGTTTAGTTAGTTTAGTTAGTTTAGTTAGTTTAGTTAGTTTAGAGTTAGTTTAGTTAGTTTAGTTAGTTTAGTTAGTTTAGTTAGTTTAGTTAGTTTAGTTAGTTTAGTTAGTTTAGTTAGTTTAGTTAGTTTAGTTAGTTTAGTTAGTTTAGTTAGTTTAGTTAGTTTAGTTAGTTTAGTTAGTTTAGTTAGTTTAGTTAGTTTAGTTAGTTTAGTTAGTTTAGTTAGTTTAGTTAGTTTAGTTAGTTTAGTTAGTTTAGTTAGTTTAGTTAGTTTAGTTAGTTTAGTTAGTTTAGTTAGTTTAGTTAGTTTAGTTAGTTTAGTTAGTTTAGTTAGTTTAGTTAGTTTAGTTAGTTTAGTTAGTTTAGTTAGTTTAGTTAGTTTAGTTAGTTTAGTTAGTTTAGTTAGTTTAGTTAGTTTAGTTAGTTTAGTTAGTTTAGTTAGTTTAGTTAGTTTAGTTAGTTTAGTTAGTTTAGTTAGTTTAGTTAGTTTAGTTAGTTTAGTTAGTTTAGTTAGTTTAGTTAGTTTAGTTAGTTTAGTTAGTTTAGTTAGTTTAGTTAGTTTAGTTAGTTTAGTTAGTTTAGTTAGTTTAGTTAGTTTAGTTAGTTTAGTTAGTTTAGTTAGTTTAGTTAGTTTAGTTAGTTTAGTTAGTTTAGTTAGTTTAGTTAGTTTAGTTAGTTTAGTTAGTTTAGTTAGTTTAGTTAGTTTAGTTAGTTTAGTTAGTTTAGTTAGTTTAGTTAGTTTAGTTAGTTTAGTTAGTTTAGTTAGTTTAGTTAGTTTAGTTAGTTTAGTTAGTTTAGTTAGTTTAGTTAGTTTAGTTAGTTTAGTTAGTTTAGTTAGTTTAGTTAGTTTAGTTAGTTTAGTTAGTTTAGTTAGTTTAGTTAGTTTAGTTAGTTTAGTTAGTTTAGTTAGTTTAGTTAGTTTAGTTAGTTTAGTTAGTTTAGTTAGTTTAGTTAGTTTAGTTAGTTTAGTTAGTTTAGTTAGTTTAGTTAGTTTAGTTAGTTTAGTTAGTTTAGTTAGTTTAGTTAGTTTAGTTAGTTTAGTTAGTTTAGTTAGTTTAGTTAGTTTAGTTAGTTTAGTTAGTTTAGTTAGTTTAGTTAGTTTAGTTAGTTTAGTTAGTTTAGTTAGTTTAGTTAGTTTAGTTAGTTTAGTTAGTTTAGTTAGTTTAGTTAGTTTAGTTAGTTTAGTTAGTTTAGTTAGTTTTAGTTAGTTTAGTTAGTTTAGTTAGTTTAGTTAGTTTAGTTAGTTTAGTTAGTTTAGTTAGTTTAGTTAGTTTAGTTAGTTTAGTTAGTTTAGTTAGTTTAGTTAGTTTAGTTAGTTTAGTTAGTTTAGTTAGTTTAGTTAGTTTAGTTAGTTTAGTTAGTTTAGTTAGTTTAGTTAGTTTAGTTAGTTTAGTTAGTTTAGTTAGTTTAGTTAGTTTAGTTAGTTTAGTTAGTTTAGTTAGTTTAGTTAGTTTAGTTAGTTTAGTTAGTTTAGTTAGTTTAGTTAGTTTAGTTAGTTTAGTTAGTTTAGTTAGTTTAGTTAGTTTAGTTAGTTTAGTTAGTTTAGTTAGTTTAGTTAGTTTAGTTAGTTTAGTTAGTTTAGTTAGTTTAGTTAGTTTAGTTAGTTTAGTTAGTTTAGTTAGTTTAGTTAGTTTAGTTAGTTTAGTTAGTTTAGTTAGTTTAGTTAGTTTAGTTAGTTTAGTTAGTTTAGTTAGTTTAGTTAGTTTAGTTAGTTTAGTTAGTTTAGTTAGTTTAGTTAGTTTAGTTAGTTTAGTTAGTTTAGTTAGTTTAGTTAGTTTAGTTAGTTTAGTTAGTTTAGTTAGTTTAGTTAGTTTAGTTAGTTTAGTTAGTTTAGTTAGTTTAGTTAGTTTAGTTAGTTTAGTTAGTTTAGTTAGTTTAGTTAGTTTAGTTAGTTTAGTTAGTTTAGTTAGTTTAGTTAGTTTAGTTAGTTTAGTTAGTTTAGTTAGTTTAGTTAGTTTAGTTAGTTTAGTTAGTTTAGTTAGTTTAGTTAGTTTAGTTAGTTTAGTTAGTTTAGTTAGTTTAGTTAGTTTAGTTAGTTTAGTTAGTTTAGTTAGTTTAGTTAGTTTAGTTAGTTTAGTTAGTTTAGTTAGTTTAGTTAGTTTAGTTAGTTTAGTTAGTTTAGTTAGTTTAGTTAGTTTAGTTAGTTTAGTTAGTTTAGTTAGTTTAGTTAGTTTAGTTAGTTTAGTTAGTTTAGTTAGTTTAGTTAGTTTAGTTAGTTTAGTTAGTTTAGTTAGTTTAGTTAGTTTAGTTAGTTTAGTTAGTTTAGTTAGTTTAGTTAGTTTAGTTAGTTTAGTTAGTTTAGTTAGTTTAGTTAGTTTAGTTAGTTTAGTTAGTTTAGTTAGTTTAGTTAGTTTAGTTAGTTTAGTTAGTTTAGTTAGTTTAGTTAGTTTAGTTAGTTTAGTTAGTTTAGTTAGTTTAGTTAGTTTAGTTAGTTTAGTTAGTTTAGTTAGTTTAGTTAGTTTAGTTAGTTTAGTTAGTTTAGTTAGTTTAGTTAGTTTAGTTAGTTTAGTTAGTTTAGTTAGTTTAGTTAGTTTAGTTAGTTTAGTTAGTTTAGTTAGTTTAGTTAGTTTAGTTAGTTTAGTTAGTTTAGTTAGTTTAGTTAGTTAGTTAGTTTAGTTAGTTTAGTTAGTTTAGTTAGTTTAGTTAGTTTAGTTAGTTTAGTTAGTTTAGTTAGTTTAGTTAGTTTAGTTAGTTTAGTTAGTTAGTTAGTTTAGTTAGTTTAGTTTGTTTAGTTAGTTTAGTTAGTTTAGTTAGTTTAGTTAGTTTAGTTAGTTTAGTTAGTTTGATAGATTGCCAAATTTGAAACATGGAGATGCTGTTTCAGGGAAATTATGGAAAAGTTTGTTTTAATCATGGATGCCGTACGTACGTCAAAATCAAAATAAAACAAGCAAATTAATGATAAAACAAAAGTTAAAATTATTCAAAGGTACAAGTGAAAAAGTGCAAAAAGTTTAGTAATTTCCATATAATTTCATAGAAATTTTTAGAGTTTTATACAAAAAGACGTATTTCGAATAGTCGCCGAAGAAACATTTAATATTTTGTATATGCCCCAGTCTATATAGGCGCTTACATATAGGCCTGACGAGAGGGGGGGGGGGGGTAAAGGGGGTATTCCTCCCAGAAGCGGAGTTTTTACAAGGGCCCGGTTTTCGGCATAAATTATTTTTTCAGTAATAAAATTTGAAGAAGGTTTTTGAAAGCTTCCGAAATGATATTTACTTTCAATTTAAGATGGGAAAGGGCCAAAATTTTTAGTTCCAGCCTAGCCAAACATAAAACAAGCACTTGGTATTGTGTGCATTTGAGTTTTTTGTTCAAATCTGCTAAGTCTTTTTGTTTGACTTGACTTGAACTGCACAGAATTTTTGCTTCTCAAGCTTCGTGTGATTTACGGGCCTCTTATTTTCGGCCTTTTGTGGTTAGACCCAGGCCTGCATATACACCCACGAAATTCTATTTTAAGGCCCGAGCCTTCGCCCATCGTTGTTCTCAACTATTTATAAAAAAATTGAAACTCATAAAATGAAAACCTTTTTACACACTTCATTTAGTTTTTTATATCAGAAGCCCATTTTGAGTCCATTTTGACTGGATTATGAATAGCATATTTTGAAGTGGGGAGAGTCGATACGATATTTCAAAATTCAACCTTTTTTTTCTGCAAAATCCTAACTAAAAAATGCTAAGAGTTGTCCAAAGTGTATTTTATAATTCTTCAAAAATTGGTTAAAAAATAAAAGAATTTCTAAAAATTCTAAAAAAAAACTCACACGTATTCCTTTGACAATGTTTCCTTATTTTTTGTAAGATGCCTTGCTTTTGAGTAAAAAGGCGTTTTTCCGACCGTGAAGTTGAAAAACGTAAAAAATATTTTGGAACCGTATATTATATATACTACAAAAAGAAATATATAAATTTTTAGCGCCAAAATTTTTCAAGAACATAATCTTAATCCATCAATCAAATTTGGGTGCTTATACTGTAAGGAAAGTTGTTTTTTTTGCCAAAATGAACCTTCAGGAGAGTCAAAAGATTTCCATCCCTAACTTAAAAAGTCGATTTCCCACAAATGTTAAGTTGGCGTATATGGGAAAACAATATTCGACGATGTGCCAGTGTCAAATAAAAAAAATCTAGTTGTGAAGGGGGCCCGGCATATAATCACCCTGGGGCCCGGATTTTCTCTTCACGCCCCTGCTTACGTACCATGCCTATAGACAGCAGTTTGAATTTTCAAATGTTGAAATAAGAGTGATTTGAAACAAAAGGGCTTATTTCCAAATGTTTCAGAACAAAACGGCTTATTTCCAAATCTTTTTAGATTATGCAATTACTACAAATATGTTAGAATAAAAATATTAAGGGAATTAGAATCTTTGGTCAACTCACACTGGAGACATTAAAAAAAAAAAATAAGTTACTGTAAACAGTCCCTAAAAGTTTTTTCTCATTACTGAAAATTTGTTTAACATGGTTTTACGCCCTTTTGAAAAATCAGTCCTCATTGTGCCAATGCGATCGCTGAACTTTTAGCGGTTTGTTTTTTCTTATGTTTGTTTGGTTAACCAGAGTACTGCACAGTGCTTCCGTTTGCATGGGAGCTAGGGTCTTGGAGTTTAGTAGAAATGTTTTCGGGGTTAAAACAATAAAAATGGGTGATTTTGAACAAAATCCATCAGATTTTTTATTTTTGGCCTATGTATATAACCAGTATAAAGTAGGAGAAGAAGGATTAAAATAAACGTTACTGAGTTTCAATTAAATAAATGCAGCAGCCAATCAATTTAAACCACTGAAAATGATGAATTTTATGGTTTTTTGAAGTAAATTGCAAATTAAAACCATTCATTTATGTACAAGTTAATAGCAATTAGTTAAGTTTGTTTTTTTTTACACATTGACCAAACAATTTACGTTAAATCCCTATTAACAATTTAATTTTCATCATTTAATTGCTGCTACAATGAGCATATATTATATGATATCAAAATATCGCACTGAATTAATAAGCCCATTAAGAATTAACCACATAATAATGTGCTGCAATGATTTTTTATTTTTATTTTTTATTTAAACTATTTGTAAAAAAACAACTGAAGCTTAAAATAATAACGAATAAAATTAAAATTGCCAGTACGCATATTCAATATCCATTAGCCAGGGTCCACACAATTAATAGCGACGACATTAAGGAGTCCTTTTGTATATGCGCCGCCACTAATCCTACATTCGCTTGCTTTCAGCGGCACTGCTTAGCCATAATATGAGTATGGAGATCCATAGTAACCACCAGAGTAGCCATAGGGTGTGCCATAGTAGAATTGTGGTGCTGGATTAGGATTTGGTGCTGGGTATGGTGATGGCCTCGCAACTGGTGCTGGTACAGCTGTGGCAACAGCGAATAAAACGGCGAAAAGTAATGCGAACTGGAATGAATATATGTAAATGAGAAAGTATTATCACATGTAATACATAATATATTTGAATCCTTTTTTCGGATTACTCGGACAACTCACCAGCTTGAACATATTGCTTGTTATATGTTTGTTGATTGTTTTTTGAATGCTTTTGAAATGGTCAAACTGTACTATTTATATCAAAAAAAAAAAAACATTCAAGAATTGTCAAAATATAATTTACAAGAATTAATTCTATCAACATACCCAATGATCGCTTATCGATTGATAAATTATGTTTCTGAAATGAAGCTTAAAATTTCTAATTAGATTTTTAATATGGAAAAAACAAATATGTGTCCATTGATTTTGGGGCGTGCAAATGAAAACAAAAGTAACCTTGACAAACATTCTCCACACGTTAGACCATCCATGCAAATAATTTGGATTGGTTACACTGCATACATATTAATTATTTAATGTTTGTGTCCAATGAATTGATACTCTGGATAATTTCACTGTTTATTGTTTTACTTTTATTTTTATTTTAAATTTTATTCTTATTGCTTAAATTTACAATTTGAGAATATAAATGATATAGTTTTGGGTATTTTTGTTTACCTAATTTTCGTTAAGAATTTGAATTTTGCTTTCTATAATATTGTCATCTAGGAAATCTATTGGTTTGATGTAGTTTATATTCAAACAACGACGTGTACCTATAAATAATAAATGTTTGTTTAGAATCTGAAAAAATAAAACAACTTTTTTAAAGTAATGTTTGCCAAAAAAAAAATGGACACAAGACAGAAACTATTAATTAACATCTCTTAAAAATTGTCAAAAAGGCGATTAGTTACTTTAGGGTCTGTTCATAAACTTCATAACGATAATATTCGCTAAAAAGTTGACCCTCTCCCTCCCCATGAGACTGTAAAGTAAACCAAAATCTACAAATCGTTACATCTACTTAGAACCACCACTACCTTTTTGGAGCTTCAAGAGTTTTATGGATAGCCCCTTATTATATCAAAGAAAGAACATTGTGAATGAAATGCGGATGCATAATCAAAAGAGCCAAATATAATTCGTTAATAAGAATTCTTATGCGCGATGAACAAAAGCTTACAAAAAAAACATTATTTGGGAGTATGAGAATAAAAGTTTGGTAAGATGGCAGTCGAAAAAGGTTAATCAGCCCAAAATGCGTTAAGGGGGGCTTCTCATGTAACACGTCAAAAAGTAGTTGTTTTTCGGGATTTTTTTTCACTCGGAAAATAAAAACACACACAAATAATTTTTTGCATATATTTAAGAACATGTTTGAACTATAAAAAAAGCATTTTTTCAAAAACTAAAATGACAAAATGGCGGACTTATTAAATGTCGCGTGTGGCGTGACGCGGCTGACGGATTTATCGCGGTACATTGTGGAGCCCAAAGTTTTTATCTGAAACATAAAACAAAATTTTTTTATTATTCAGCAGGGTTCCCCTGAGTGCATGAATGTCTGCAACTCCAAAAAATTCGATTCTACAATATTGAAATCACGTCTTGAAAAAAAAAATGCTATTTTTTCGTCATTTTTTTGTCGCTAAATGGGGCTAAAAGGTGTATATGTAAAATAACTTTCAGACATTCATGCACTCGTTAAATTTATAATCTGCAAAACACTTTTTAGAAATCAAAAATCGGTTAAGTAGTTTTTTCGCAATCGTGTACCGCGATTTTAAAACCATAGTTTTGAGAAAAAACGATTTAAAGTTTGAGTTTGCGCCAAATCGCACACAAAGCGCGCCCGAGCGCGCTGGTTCAATCAATCATATTTTCCATAATATTTAGAGTTGAGTCGTGAAACTTTGGAAATATACTCCCAAGACGTTGTTCTATCAACCTATGAAAAAAAAATTGATTTTTTGAAAATTTTACATGAGAAGCCCCCCTTAATGTGAAGGAATCTTTAGATAAATATATTTCAGAATTCTGGACCCCACTGAATAGGACAATATGATAAAACCCTTAAGTTCAATGGAAAATCAACGAAAAAGTATGAAGCAGTCGAAAAATATTTTAAATTGATTAATCAAGTCGAAAAATATCAAAAACCATACAAAAATAAAATTGTTCCGCAAAAACGTCGAAAATATTTTTAAAAAAGTTGGACAGTATCTAAATATGTAGTCGATACAAGAAGTCTAACAGTACCTTAGCAGTCGATTAAAGCCGGAAAATGTTGAAAATCCACGTAAAAGCCTTTTTAAGTGTAAAACCTATAAACAATAAGAATATCGAAAATTGTATGCCAAAATTGAAAATACCAATTCGGAAAATATCGAAAAACAGAAAATATATGTCAAAGTATTGTATATTAGTACCAAAAAATAATGCTGAATAGTACTGAGAAAAAATTTAAATAAAAAAAACTAAGTTTAATCTAATGTCTTAAAAGCCAAAAAGTATCGAATTATATCCAAAACTATTAAAGTATCGTGAAACATTTAAAATCGAAAAAAATACGATTGTTTTCTAAAATATTTCTTGTAACAGTTTTTCTACAAGACAATATTTTGCATTTAATTTTTCCTGAAATGAGTTGTTGAGAAGTCAATGAGGTTAGGTAAAAAAAATATAAACTGAGAAAATTTGTGTTTTTAATTTTACTTAATTAAGCAAGGAAACTATTAAAGCTTGATATGGGTGATTCTCAGATAACTGTACTTTTTGTGTCCTCTGGAGATTTCACCTATACAGTAGGCTTTTTTTTCACAAAAAATTACGCTATAAGTTAGAAACAATGTTTTTCTAATAGAGCGGATCAATTTTACCACCAAATAATTATTGGTCTATTGTGAAAGTTTGCAAATATTCCCCAAATGTCACAAACGTGGCATGTCCTACCCCTACTTTTTATACACAAAACGATGAAAAACGACCAAAAAACGGAAATAAAACAGAAAACAAGTTACTACATATATTAAGTAAATACTTAAGACCACAATATTCTGAGCTCATCTGCAGTTTTAAACAATTTTTAGAGGGCACAATTTCGAATTGAAAACTGTCCCCTAGTTTTGGAAAAAAACATTTCTTAAAAGCATTATGCTACTACTGCATGGTACTACTGTTTCAGTCAATAGATTGCAATACACATGCATTAATTCTGATCACTATCCATCACCCAAACGTCATCATGTTCGAACGCGTCCAAAAAGAAATCTGTTTGCGTTTTATAGGGCATTTTATAAACAAAAACCGTTTTTTCTAAAAATTATGGTCACAAACGTGGCACTCGGCACTCCCAGGTAGTACATTTTATTTTATGCATGAAACAATTTTTTTGTAGGATTTGCATACATGACCCCAAATTCTTTCGGAAAAATCTTGAACTCAAACGCGTGCTTTACAATGTGCGATAAACTACGGAAATGTCACAAACGTGGCACTTTTTATCAGTTTGCAAAAAAACATATTTTCATATAAAATTGAGTATACAGATGTTTAATTGAAGGCTATTAATTATGTTTTTAATACAAAAATTTTTCTACACCATCAGAATCCTGAGTTATCCTTGCTCAAAAGTGAAAAAATCACTGTTTTGACATCTACTTAAAGCTATAGAACAAAAACAACAACAAGGACATCTTTCGATAACATACAAAGGATTTTTCGAGACCCAAAAGTTACAAAAAATCAAGTTTTATTATTTTTATCAATAACATATTTAATTACAAAAATTTCGTGACCTTGAAGACCATAATCGCATGAAAAATGACAGCTCTATGCTAGATTTAGTGAATGACCCTACTAAACTATTGCTTTGCAAATTAACAGAATCAAAATTTCATCTGTTCATTCACTAAATCTACAATAGAGCCTTATTTTTTCATCCGATTTTAGTCTGCAAGGGCTTAAAATTTTCGTGATAAAATATATTTTTAATAAAAATAATAAAACTTACCATTTTTGTTAATTTTTCGGTCCAGAAAATCCTTTGTGTGTTATTGAGAGGTATCCTTTTTTAAAGGCTTATAACTCGGAAACTAGGAATCCAATTGAAAAACGGTAAATTATATCTTGTTGATAATAAATTCGGCTGTCTGAATCCATTGACAAAAACTAATTTTACTTGTTGCTGTTTTAGTTAAGTAGATGTCAAAAGTGTGATTTTTTCACTATTGAGCAAGGATAACTAAGGATACTGATGTAATAGAAAAAAATTAAGATCAGATTCGTAATAAGGAGATCCTAATCCATCATTAACGGCTATTAAAACAGAGGACAGGGAACCATAGTTGATCTTTAGGGCCGTAGGGTATAAAAAAAATGGACCACCGGAGACATGACACTGTTGCAAAATTAGTCTTGAAGTGTAAATTTGTCATTATATGCAATATATCTCTCATCAAAACGCTTCAAAACCATACTTTTTCCATACTGTGGCTAAAATGTCACAAACGTGGCAATTTGGTCACAAACGTGGCAACAAAATTTCTTAATTTCGACCTCAAAGCCGTAAATTCACACTTGTTGTTGATCTACTTAAAAGGTGAGTTTTAAGAGTGTGTTTACACAAGATAGCATGAAGAAACTTGCAAAAATCCAAAAAAATTATCTGCCAATTTTACAACTCGAAAAAGCACAGTTATCTAAGAATCACCCATATACATATCTTCTCTTCTTACCCGGTGGCGTTTTTGAGCGACATCATCCATTATGATATTGTCATCGATGAATCATCAAGAAAATAACACAAACATTGGGCTCTCCAAATTAAATTTTCCGAAATAATTTTTTCATCGTTTACTTATAATGGGGATGTCATGAAGTTAGTATTCTCTGTCGGACAATGTCATTTAAATGAACTTCTGAAATGTTCCGAATTGGTGAAACTGTCTGTTAAAAGTCGATAACAAGTGTATGGCTGCATGACATTGTCTGCTACATGTCACCATCAACGAGTAAAAGTCATGGATACAGCTGATTGTTATTTTTGTTGTGAGCTTGTCAAGCGAATTGAAATATATGAATAAAAACTTTCGTGTCCTAAAAAATGTGATTAATTTTAACTTAAATGATATATTTTATAACAGTTGATTTAATAATAAATACGATCCAGGCTAACCATTTTGAGGTGAGTTAATATGTCCTTAAGAAAAGGCTTTAAATATAGTTATTATAATTTCTGAATTTTATCTTTTCAATAGATTTCTGTCGTTGACCTACTCATAAAGAATATCACCGAGAATTTTGCTATTGGATGGATAAGTGCATTTTAAAGATTGAAAACATAAGAAATGCATTATCTACAGTCTGTTAAATAAGAGCGTGGTCACGATTACTCGCGATCGGTAAAGTATAATGCTGTAATTTTTTTTTCTCACACAGAGGGCAGTATTGTCCTTCATGCTTCGTGAAAGTGAATCAGCTGACCACTCTTTTCAATGCGTTCTCAGCATTTTTCCAAAATGAGTACCGCGTACGCGTCGCGCTTTGAAGCCGTTTTTTTGTGTTTGCACCCCAAAGGTCCCAAAATGACCCAAGCGGCGGCTGCGAAGTATATGCAAAAGTCGAAACAGTTTGTGAGTAAGTGGGTGAATCGCTTCAAAGAAGTAAAAAATGTCGATGACTTTCCAAATCGCGGGTCTGTCGGTGTAGTGACGGAAAAACAGGAAAAACTGATCTGTGCTCTATTTTCGAAAAATCCAACATTAACTTTGCGTGAAGGTGCTTCGAAATTGTCCCAAAAAGGTTTGAATATCTCCCACGGAACTATTCGTAATCATTTGATTGCAAATAGTGTGAAATACCGAAGTACTTTGCAAAAACCGATGCTCAGTGAAAAACATGTCCAAAAACGTCTTGAATGGGCCAAAGACAAAATGGTGTCGTGACTTTGGATTGGCCGTCTCAGTCGCCCGATGCCAATCCAATTGAAAACGTTTGGGCGCAAATGAAGATGAAGCTTCAGAAAAACCGACCCTGCAACTTGAAACAGCTGGTTCGACGCATTCACAAAATTTGGAGGTCGTTTTCAGAAGAGTATGCGCAAAATCTTGTTCAAAGTATGTTTTGGAAAAATGCTGAGAACGCATTGAAAAGAGTGGTCAGCTGATTCACTTTCACGAAGCATGAAGGACAATACTGCCCTCTGTGTGAGAAAAAAAAATTACAGCATTATACTTTACCGATCGCGAGTAATCGTGACCACGCTCTTATTTAACAGACTGTAATAGATTAATTGCCAGCGGCTGGCTGACCTACGCCATAGTATCAAATCTGAATTTTTTTAAGTGAGATATGAACTTTTGTTTAAGTCAAATCTTGAGAGGTGGTGCTTTTGTTAGATATCGGGTGGTAAAAGTCGAGAAAATTAGTTTTACAAGTATCTTGCAAAGGGTTACTTCTAAAAAAAAAAATTCGGTCCACAATTTTGAAGCTCGGATAATTTCCTACAAAAAACAAGATTTAATGCTATGGCATATTTAATAGTAATTAGTTATTTTCATTTGCTTCAAAGTATTTTTATTTAGGGCCAAAGGCCTGAGTTGTTAGTGTCATCAGTGATTTTTTGGACATTTGTTCTAAAAGTTCATGCACGAAGTCAACCAAATGTCTCCGTTTGTCACCTATGATCTAATTTTGTCTCCATTTGTCATCGATGAATCGTCGTGCCGTTCGCCACCGGGTATATTTACGAGCTAAAATTGTGTGTATGTATATTAGTTTGTATGTTTATATATTTATTTGATGCCAAATTTTTTCTCGAAACGGCTATAGCGATTTTAATAAAATTTAAGATAATGTTAGATATTAGCATAGAATGAAGAAGAAGGAGATAGGTTTTGACTCTGAAGATATTCATGAAGAGGCGTGACACCGCCCTAAATTTTAAAATCAATTTGGCCATATCTCGCAAGCTATAAAAGTTATTTTCATAAAATTTGGTAGGTATCAACATCTTATGATAAACGAAAAGCAGGTGTGATTGAAGAAGAGCCACGCCCACTTTTGAGCCATTGAAAATTTTGGAAACAAGAAAATAATATATTATATACGCTATAAAAAGAAAAGTCGCAAAGCAATCTTACTGAATTTAACTATAGGGAGCTTACTTGCTATTAGGCACCTACGAACTGAAAGTATGCAAAGTATTGCCGGTGCGCGTGGAACCTCCCATATAAGTTAAACACATTAGATGTTATTTCTCGCAAATGCTGCAAAGTATTTTGATAAAATTCGGTAAGCGGGTCTGAGTAATGAGTGTCTAAAGCTTAAAGAAAGTGGTCGTTGTTCCAGTGGCGGATTTACCTTATAGGCAACATAGGCAGCTGCCTAGGGCGGCAAATTTTTAGGGGCGGCAAATTTCGACCGTTTACACTAGACAAAATGCCACTTTTGAGTGCGAGACTATAAAACTTTTTACCCAAAAGTTTTCAAGTCCAACATATTGTTGAATTTTCTTTTTTTCTTTCCGTATGATAAAATATAGCGTATTTATAAGTATTTTTACGAAAATAAATACTGTGAAGTTTAATTTACCGGAACCATATCTTTGACATTTTGCGCAAACAACCAATCTGAACGCTGATTTTTTCCAATTTCGTAGACATTTTGCACAAAAAAAAACATGTAGCAACGCTTTTTTCCATAAATCGTTGACATTTTTTTCCATTTTCCACTGGATATCGACAGCTGACTTATAAAAAAAAGATAAACAAGAAACAGCAATTGCAAAAGAAGAAAAAGAAGCAATTGCAGCAGTGAAATTTAAATTAATGCTTTGCTTTTTAAAGTAAAAAATGTCTTTTTAATCATTTTTGTGGATTTCACGTAAGAACAATTAACGCGAGCTACAAAAACATATATAAGCAACTGTAAGTAAACATTGAAAACATTTGAATTAATTTCTTCTAATTAATCACTTTCACCTTTTTGAATTGTACATATTTTCCAAATGTACAAGTTCATGCATTTTCAAGGTCAATTCATTAATCAATAACAGAAATAAGGCTGCTGTCTGAGGCGGCAAAATCGCAACTGCCTAGGGCGGCAGATGATCTTAATCCGCCCCTGCGTTGTTCAGTAATTGCCCCGCCTTCTTTTAACCACAATAAAAATGTTGGTGAATAACTCAGGCACAAAAAAAAAAAAAAAAATGGAATGAACTTTTTATTTCTTATATGCAGTCTTATGTACTTTTCTACGCTAAATCCGTCTTCATCAGGAGAATTGTCATTATATCTGCAGGATTTTGAAATATTCTTGCTCAAAGTTGAAGAAAGCGCTGCACAATGGTTCAGCCGCGGAAATAAATCCACTTTTTCATTTTATCCGATTTGGACCATTACTTGATATTTTGTTAAAAGGTCCCTATGTACTATGATTCCAAAATATTAGGCCGATATATTAATTATTTTTCATTTCACAGCCACTCAAAGTCAACCTATGTCGATAATATGAAAGTCGTATGAAAATTTACTGCAATTTCAAAATGTTGATACAAAAAAAATAATTAAAATATATAACTCCTAGGTACATTTTATTTAAGCATGACTACCAAATAAAAGATTCGTCACAAAAAATTTTATGAAAAAAGCCATTTGCACCAAAATGGTGTACAAGACATATTTGGTCTAAAAAATTAGATTTTCATCAACTTCAATGGACTGCACCTTTTGATCGCAGGCGATCGCAACCTGGTGATTAGTATCAAATTAAAGCTTGAAGTCTCAGCTAAACTTTTAAAGAAAATTCAGGTGCCTTTTTTTGCCCTTTTTTGAGTAATCAATGAAAAGCTAAGATAACACAGTCAAAAATTTCACTCACGCATGTAAAAGTATGCTAGCATTAACAACCGCGCATTATCTCTTTCTTTGTTCGCTCTTGTCGCTGGTTGCTCTGCAGGCAGATTTTTTTTCGTTTTGCTTTGTTTTAGGTCGCATGTGCGTTGGTTTTTTTTTTTTCCTTTTTTTGTTTGCGTAGGTAGCCATTCTCTTTTTTTTTCGCTCGTGCTAGTACACTTATTTTTATAATCGTTAATATTTTTGGAATTGCAATTGAGATTAAGCTTTAACGGGATTTTAGTCTAATCTCTGTTTATTGTTTATGCTATAGTTTTTGTCATTGCAAATGATCTCTTTAGCAAAAAGCACTTTGTTTTTATTGCAAATTAGAGGTAAATATTCGCCTCTGATTAATTTCTACCAACAAAGTTTGTATATTTCTAACAGAATTAATGAGTAAATTTGCATTATATCGGCAAGTGCAGAAGTAATTAAAGGTGTTTTTACAAGTGATCATATTATTTTTTTAAATATGGAAATTTTTAATTTATCCTATGCCAGTATTTGTGAAATTTTGTTCGACTGTAATAGAGATGTTGACATTGTTATTGCTGTAATTTCCACAAACCACAGCAATATGAACGGGGAAAATTTGGAAAAATTCGAGCTATTTTTAAAAAAAACCTTCATGCCCAGATTCAATGCAAAGTGGATCAATTGTCGCCGCACAAGAGCCAAATTTTTAAATGAAAATGAAGAATGGCTTCAAAATAATTATTCTGTGCGTTTAGGAGTCGCGGAAGATGAGGAAACCTCAGCTAAACGTGGTCGCCCTGCAAAGAGGTTCGAAGAACTTGGTGCTAGAGCAAAAAGAAGTAAAGTGCAAGAATTGTGTGCGAATACTTCGGCGGAGTTGATATCGTCTGCAGCCAAAAAAAATGATAGCACGGATAAATTAACTAAAGCCTTCAGCCCAGAGAAAGCTCTTAGCCTTATACTTGATGCTTCACTATCTAAGCACCAATACGAAATCTTATCTTTATCTCTTTATCTCTTTCTTTTATTTCAATTGGATGGGAATTGAGGTGGGACGATTTCATTCATTCATGTTCACTAAAAATCATGCTTTTCAAGTCCATTTGTATGAAAGGTGGGCGAAAAAGTGGGCGGTTTTTTCAAATTTTCAGGAATGCATTCTTATGCTATGGAATACATTTGTACAATTGCATTTTTAACATAAAAACATAGAAAATACAAGGCTTTTTTAGATCATGTTGCATGGGAAGTGGGAGTGGCTGTGGGCGGATTTTTTTTAAATCTTTATCAATACTTGGTTTTAGTATCACATTAATGTGTACCAAAAATTGATTCTCTACTGTGACCCCTTCTGTCATTTTTCCCCCTTTGTAAAAATCACTTATATCGGGGGTGGGCGTAAAAGTTGGCGGATTTCTTTGATATTTTAAATTTTTCTTAATGAGAACTTAAGATGGTTCTGTACCAAATTTGGTAGCTCTACAACTATTCCTTCTAATTTTTGCCGCAGTTTGTACTAGAGTGAACCACTGTGCGCTGTGTTCAGTCTTACAGCGTAGCTACAGACAAAAGAATGTGAAATTCTTTTTATTAGCGTCTTTGAATAGTCATACTCTTTTGGGACTTATCTAATAGGACTCTTACTTTTCGAGTTATGATTCTTAGAAAATAAGATATTTCGGAAAGTAAGAGTCCGAAGATAAAGTCCGAAGGTAAATTTTAGTGCCATTTAAAAAAAAAATTTAATGATGCCGGTTAATTAATAGACTAAGAGCCAGCGCTTGGCTGACCTTCCTCATCGTATCAAAGCTGAATTTTTTTGTGAGTGTTCTTCCAATAGTAGGTATGAACTTTTGTTCTAGCGAAATCCTGAGAGGTGGTGCCTGAGTGAGATATCGGGTGCAAAAGTTTTTTGCAAATATCTCGCTAACGGTTATATCTACAAAAAAATTACGAGGCACAATTTTGTAGCTCATCAAATTTCTTATCGAGAAATGGTGCAGTTGTTTTCGTTCGACCTATAGTTTAGGAGATTTGGTCCAATCCAACATGTAAAATCCATAATTTTTTTCATTTAGTCGATCAATTTTTTAGATTCAAATTATGCACCAAAATTCAAGACCAATTTCACTGTCTTACAAAAAGTTATTCAGGCACAAAGGTCGAGAAAATTAGTATCTCACTAACGCTTATTTCTGGTGCTCTACAATTTTGTAGCTCAGAAAATTTCATATCAAAAAGTGGTGCAAATTGTTTTCGTAGGGCGCGCAGCTTAGGAGATATCCTATTTTAAGGTATTTTCCGCATACAAGTGTTCAATTTATTTATATTACTATGAACACTGTTCATAGTAATATGACTGTTGATTTTCAAAGTACTCTAACTACGCCTACCTCATAGTATCATGGCTGAATTTTTTTGTGAATATTCTTCTAATAGTGAGTTTTAACTTTTGTTTTAGTCAAACCGTGAGAGGTGGTGCCTTCGCGCGATATCGAGCATAGTTATAATAACTTGAAAATCAACTTTCAAAAAAGTGATTTTCTCTACCTTCGCACCCGATATCTCATGAAGGCACCACATTTCACGGTTTGACTAAAACAAAAGTTAGTACCCACTATTGGAAGAATATTCACAAAAAACGCAGCCATGATACCATGGCGTAAGCATAGCTACTTATAGTAATTTCAAAATCAATTTTCAAAAAACTGATTTTCTCGACTTTTGCACCCGATATATTACGAAGGCATCACCTCTCACGGTTTGACTGAAACAAAAGTCAGTACCTACTATTGGAAGAATACCCACAAAAAAATGCAGCCATGATACCATGACGTAGGCACAGTTATAGTAATTTCAAAATCAACTTTCAAAAAACTGATTTTCTTTACCTTTTGCACCCGATATCTCACGAAGGCACCGCGTCTCACGATTTAACTAAAACAAAAGTTAAAATTCCCTATTAGAAGAATACCCACAAAAAAAATCATGATTCTATGACGTAGGCGTAGTTAGAGTACTTTGATCAACATATGTATTACTATGTATTACTATGAACACTTATATGCGGAAAATACCTTAAAATAGAATATCTCCTAAACTGTGGGTCATACGAAAACAATTTGCATCACTTTTTGACATGAAATTTTCTGAGCTACAAAATTGTAGAGCACCATTTTTTTGTAGAAATAAGCGTTAGTGAGATGCTAATTTTCTCGACCTTTGTGCCTGAATAACTTTTTGTACGACAGTGAAATTGGTCTCGAATTTTGGTGCAAAATTTGAAATTAAAAAATAGACCGACTAAATGAAAAAAATTATGGATTTTATATGTTGGATTGGAAAGTCTAATTCCACTGGACCATATCTCCAAAACTATAGGTCGTACGAAAATAATTTGCACCATTTTTCGATATGAAATTTGTTCAGCTACAAAATTGTGGCACTTAATTTTTTTGTAAATATAACCGTTAGCGAGATATTTGCAAAAAACTGCTTTTCTCGACCTTTTGCACCCGATATCTCACGTAAGCACCACCTCTCAGGATTTCACTAGAACAAAAGTTCATACCTACTATTGGAAGAACACTCACAAAAAAATTCAGCTTTGATACTATGAAAAGGGTCAGCCAAGAGCTGGCTCTCCATCTATAATCTTTTACTTATTTATCTAGAACCAACTATTAATTTTTTTTTTGAAATTTCGTATTAGAAGTGCTGATTCGTTAGGTTTCCTTATTTTGGTTATTGTTACGTTTTTCTATTTCACCAAAAATCCATCAATATTGAACTTTTAATTTGATATTTTTCTATTGTTACCGATACCATTCGATACTTTCCGAATTTTTTCTCACTATTGTTCTCATCGGTGAATTTATCATTTTAAAAGTATAAAATAAGAGGCAAAAAGATAATAATTTCATTTCAAAAAATTTCAATGAATAAAAAACATCGACTAAAATCAACCCAGCAGGGATCGGTCTCCAGGTACTGTAAGTATTAAACAGCAAAATTGGGTATTCGCTTGCAATTGTTAGCGGCTGGCTGACCTACGTCATAGTATCAGGGCTAAATTTAATTCCGGGTGTTCTTTGAACAGTAAGTATGAACTTTTGTTCTAGTTAAATCTTGAGAAGTGGAGCCTTTGTGATACACTGGGTGCTAAAGGACAAGAAAATTAGTTTTTTTTTTACAAATATTCTTGCTAAAGGTAATTTTTCCAAAAAATAATTTGTTCCACAATTTTACAGCTCAGAATATTTTCTGTAGAATTGTCGTGAAATTGTTTGCTATTAACTGTAAGGATATTTGATATATTTACATGATGGAAAATTATGTGGGATTTTCTGCAGATTATATGCACATTTAATTTCTGCAAATTATATGCAAATGCTGTGGTTCTTTGCAGTTAATTGAAGAATTTAATGCGTTCATTTCTTTATACTTATAGCAATAAGTGTTTTTTGTTATAATATTGGTTACACAATTTATATTAAAACAATATTTCAAAAATTTAATTTTCACTGTTAAATATTAAATAAAAAGTTCACACTGAATTATTAAGCCCATTAAAAGTCAACCACATAGTAATTTGCTGCAATGATTTTTTATGTCTTTTTTCCAATGATAGGGTTTCAACTACTTGTAAAATAGAAAAACACAACCATTGAAGCTTAAATTAGTACCAAAAATAATTAAATGTGCCAATAAACAAACTCAATATCCATTAACTTAAAATTAAAATTATCGAAAATCCTTGAAAAATTCTGAATAAGTCTCATGGTATCAAAAACTATAGAAAAAGTCTCAAAGAAATTTATAATAAATAGAAATATTAAAGGCTTACAAAAGTCGAAAATATCGAACAAAATACTTTATCACGAGAAGTATGGTAAAATACGATTATCAGAAAAGCCTTTGAAGGTCATTAAAATCCGATAGAAAACCAAATTTTATCAAATTGTATTGAAAAATACCTTGAGCATTAAAAGTCAAAAAATATCAAAAAGTATCGGAAAAGTCAGTAAAAAAATTTAGAAAAACATCAAAAAAGTCTTATGCTAAGGCAAATGGCAGGCTAATTTGATTTTTATTTATTTTTCTCAAAGATTCGAATAAAATATTTGTTTTGATAAAATCAATAAAGCAATCTGGGAAAGGTGAGGATCATATCATGACATTTTGACGAAGAGATATGGTGACTTATGGTTGTCGAATGACAATGTTTGGAGTTTAAGGTTCAAAGGTCACAGAAAATTTTTTTTTAAAGAAAAATATGTATGAAAAAGACACATCTTTATAACTCGTTTTATTTAGAATTTCAAGATATCAAAAATCAAAAGTCGTGAGAAACAATTTTCATTGATGTTTCAGCATTTTTTTTTTTTAAATAAATTTTTAATTTGCTATTGTTTGAACAGAAATTTTACAAGTTCCGCATGGTTATCGTGATTTTTTCCTAGTCTGCACTGGAGAATATTTATTTGCGATAAAATATTTTTTTCTGACCTCAATCAAAAAAATTGGTATGACAAATGTACCATCAAATTAAAAGAAATTTAACGAAAATTTAAAAAAAAATTATAAAAGGATATGTTAATATGACTTTTTTCATGCTAAAATGGCCGGCAAAGTCAAAAAATGGGGAAAAAAATTAAAATATCCAAATTTTTCCGAAACCCTTTTAAACCCTATAAACCATATACATTATCTGAAAGCTCTTACAGTTAACTAAAACTTCGCCATAGAAATGTTTTCTCCAAAACTTTAGGGTGATCCAAGAAAACTTTTCTGAAACAAGTCATTTTTAACCCTATAACTCCTCAGGGGTACATTTTAGATCCCCCTTCAGGTGCAATTTTTTGTTAGTCCAGGCCTCCTCTATTACTTTCCAGAAGCTTTGTAACCTTATGCAATACACCCTGTGTAAATCGTTGTACGAGTATTAGCAAAAGCTGAAGGTTATACGATTTTCTACAGAGTGTGATTTAAAAAAAAAAAAATGGATGAAAAATCCTTTATAACCGTGAAAGTTGCATTATGTATATTAACTGCAAAAGTCTTTACGGATATAATTGAGCATTAATTAACTGCAAATTCCGGTTCAATGGATTATTTGGCGTGAGTACAAAAATCAAACGCAGTTTTTGCAAAGCATAAAAAAGTAAAAATTTAAAAATTTAAATTACTCATCGATTGAAATTTGTATGCAGAACACAAATTTCAAACAATTGAAATAAGAATCTTTTATTGGATAATTGAAAAAACTATGCAAACATTTATTGTCTTAACAACATGTACGTTTCTGATTATGGTATATAAATAGAGTAGTCCAGCAAATCTAACAACATTCACAAAATACTTAGCAACAGTTCAAGAAATATTCTAAAGAAAAAAAGACAACAAAATGTTCAAACTCGTAAGATATCAGAACAGTGCAATTTAATAATAAAAACATTAGAAAATTCTTCCTTAATTTCATTTTGCAGTTCGTACTACTTTTCGCTGCTTTGTTTGCCATTACTATGGCGGTACCAGCACCAGTTGCGGGGCCATCACCATACCCAGCGCCAAATCCTAATCCTGCACCACAATTCTACTATGGCACACCCTATGCCTACTCCGGTGGTTACTATGGATCACCATATTCATATTATGGCTAAGCATATTGGATTGGGGTGAAGGAAGGAAATTAAAGACCAAGATTTGTGCACAGTAATGTTAATGGACCGTGGCTATGCAAACAGTCGATTTTAATTTTTAGTTTTTTTTTTTTAATTTTATTCTAAAATAAAATTTATTTATTTTGTAAAGAATAACTGAAGCATTTGCATTAAATGAATTTTAATAACGAACTATTGATGTTTTTCCTTTAGAGCGTTTTTTTTGTTTCTCTTGCTGGAAACTCAATTGGTGCAACATTTGATGAAATTATTGCATGAGTACCAAATTTGCACTAAATGATTTACTAAAGTTAAGTAGGACATTTCAAGTGATGATGCGGGCTTTGGGTAACGATGAAGAACACTCTGCTTACTAAGAATAAACAAGTTGTTTTAAATGAAATGTCGTTAGCCTTCTGATAATTTTCTGCTAAGAAAACGTTAATCGTGATGCATTTATCATTTTCAAATCATTTCTGCTCATAATTGATTCTGCACAACGTGACGTATGAGTAACATCTTACTAGCATACTATTTTGGTGAAACAAAAGTAATGTCATAATGTGATTTGGCTACCACTTTATTAGATTTGAAAAAATTGCGGTTTATTTTCACAAAAAGTTTACCAGAAAATGCAGATTTTATATAATTAAGTTGAAAAAAATATTTCTGTCATAAAAATTGTGAATCCTTTAATTTGAATTAAAGTTATGTAGGACGAGTGATGTGAGAAAAGTGCAACCCCCAAAATTTATCGATACGTAGCAGACAATGCAATTCGCTTGTTTGTTAAAACACTGTCATAACTAAAAAAAAAAAAAAAACTGGTAAGAGTGTTTTGGCCTGGCCACACATTAAATACCCTACACTGTAGTATCTTGAAAATTTTGCTTATATTTGAGTGAAATTTAGTTGGATTATCTCAAAAAACTCTTTCAGTATAGCATTTTGAAACTTTTGCTTATATGGGAGGTGCCACGCCCCCTTGTCCGATTTCACCCAATTTTTGTTGAAAGCTTTCAATTATAATTCTTGATGTCTGAGTCAAATTTAGCTCGAATATCTCAAAAAACGCCTTCAGTATAGCGTTTTGAAACTTTTGCTCATATGGGAGGTGCCACGCCCTCTTGTTCGAATTTGCTCAGTTTTTTTTTAAAGCTTGCGCTTAAAATTTGTATTATTTATGTATATTTTAGTTGCATTGCCGTGAAAAATACTAATAAAGTTGCATTTTGAATATATTTTTTGTATGGGCGGTAAGCGTGTCCGTTGACCGATTTTGCTCATTTTCAATCCCCCGAGCTAACTTTTACTTTTAAGGCAGTGTACCAAATTTCATTGAGTTATCTTGCTCAGTTTTCCCAGCCAGCCAGACAGACGGACATGGCTATATCGACTCAGGAGGTGACGCTGATCAAGAATATATTTATTAACTTTTCTATATCAGCCACGCCTCCTTCTCTGCATTACAACGGAAGGACAAAGTGAATATACCCTGGGTTTAGGATATAAAAATAATGTGATTTTCGGAATCAGCAGCATATAAAATGAGTAAAGGCATTCAATGGGAAAACATTTTTTTAATCATTTGTAAACTAGTGTAATTAAACATTAGAATCAATATAAAACAAATCCTTATTATAAAGTTGATTTCAAGAAAGTATAACTTGATTTCTCAACACTTGTCATACTACTTAAAAATAAAAAAAAAATAAAAAGCGCCACCAAAAATATGCAGTATAATTATTTCTACCCTTTCAACTAAGTATAAACCTGTTCGAAAGAAAAAAGGAAAATAAAACACAAATTTGAAGCAGTCTAACCTACATGTATATTAAATATTAAATAGAACAAACAAATTTTATTTCTGATCAAAACTGTAACGGCCAAACATGACTTGACACGAAAAAGTTATGCGGTTCCATGGTGTAATGGTTAGCACTCAGGACTCTGAATCCTGCGATCCGAGTTCAAATCTCGGTGGAACCTTGACAATTTAATTTTTTCGTTTTATTTAAATATTTAGTTTATTATTTTATTTGTTTATTTGTTTATTTATTCCTAGTTTAAATTTTGTAAATAAAAATTCTGATAATTCATTAGTTAGCCTACGCTCACTCTGCTTAAACATGTGTGAAAGCTTCACACAAATAATAAGTGTAAGCTTACTGATATGATTAATTAAAATAAAGAGAAAAGCTTTTTAAAGCTTAACACTTTTAGTGTGAACAAAACACACTGAACACACACTATGTCTGAGCTGCCAGCTTTTTATAAAAAAGCCCAACTTTAGGTATTTTGAAAATATCTATATGTTACATGGAACATTTATTTAGCTATTGTTTCTAGAACAGATTGCTTGTTTGCTGCAACACTGTCATAACTCAAAAAAATTCGTTCGAGTAAAATACGCAAAAATAATCGCTGTGTAAAAATACAATCACGTTAGGTGTGGTTTAGATGACAGTTTATCTGTGTTTGTACAAACGATAGGGAAGTCAAGAAAATGACGAGGTACAACCTCAGAATTGCTATAGGCTGACAAAATTATAGGTAGACATATGCATTGGCAAGGGGACTAACGCGCTGTATATGAAGCAAAACACGCCAAGTGTACCAGGTGAAAATTTTTTTGTCTTCGATTTTGCTGAAATTTGGCAATATGGTAGATCCAGTGCACGGTGCTTGTGGAAGAATTTAAATGAAATTTTGATGTGCCTCGGGTTTTTTGTAAATGTCAAATGAAGTTATTCTATGCAAAAAATAAAATTATAGAGGTGGCGCTTTTTTAAAAAAACCATAAAAAGCCATGTGATAGGAAAAACGCTTTTTTACTCAAGAGGAAGGCATCTTACGAAAAAAGTGTACATGGCATAAAATGCTTAGAATTGTTCAAGGAATACGTGTACATTTTTTTGGAATTTTTTTTTTTTAGAAAACATTTTTGACTTCATTTTTAATAAATTTTTCAAAACAAATTCCAAAAAATTCCAAAAAAATTCAGATGTATTCCTTGAACAATTTTAAGCATTTTATGCCATGTACACTTTTTTCGTAAGATGCCTTCCTCTTGAGTAAAAAAGCGTTTTTCCTTTCACAGGGCTTCATCACTACGTTTCAAACGCTATATCATCGAGCCTGCTAGCTCAAAAAAGAGTTAACATATCTTGTCTTAAAGGTTTTTAAGAGTTCTTTCGAATGAAATCTTGTAAATTAAAAAATGTTCATTTCGTTTAAAGCACGATGACTTTTTTCTCTGAAAAACCCTTAAATTTCGCCTTTTTAAAGCAGTTTTTCGTTTTTTAAGATGGGTAAAATTTTTTTTTTTGGCAATATTAGACCAAAGGTTTTAAAGTTCATTAAAAAGCAAACAAAATGAATGCTTTTAAGCTACTCTAAAACAAATTTTTCAAACTGTTTGACAACATTTTATAATTAATGCTAAAAAAAAAAAAATAATAAAGATATATTTGCTTTGAGCCACCTTTAAAAATACATTTAATAATCTGAAAAAATGCATGGGATATTCTGTCATGATGTAGAATTTTTTTTGAAAAATTTATTAAAAATGAAGTCAAAAATTTTTTCTAAAAAAAAAAAAAATTCCAAAAAAATCCAAAAAAATTTTCACGTATTCCTTGAACAATTCTAAGCATTTTATGCCATGTACACTTTTTTCGTAAGATGCCTTCCTCTTGAGTAAAAATGCGTTTTTCCTATCACAGGGCTTTTTATGGTTTTTTAAAAAAGCGCCACCTCTATAATTTTATTTTTTGCATAGAATAACTTCTTTTGACATCTATAATAAGAATTTACAAAAAAATCCGAGGTACATCAAAATTTGATTTCAATTCTCCCACAAGCACCGTGAGTGCGCAAGAACAATCCGAGAGGATTTGGTTATAGTAACATTTATTGTTAAAATACAGGGTGTTGGAGTTGGCGTTTTTAGTCATTTTCATGAAAAGGGTGCTTTTTCAAAAATTCATAGCGTACACCAAAATTCGTAAATTGATATATCTAAGTAACTGGTCTAATTCATTTTAAGCGTTCTTTTTATAAAAAAAATATTACTTGGTGAAAAATTTTTCTGTACCAAAATTTTTAAATTTAAAACTACTTTTGTTTTTTTTATAAAAAAAAAACCCTCCTTAAATTTTTTTTAAAAGTACTTCAAATTAAAGCATAATTTGTAAGCTTTAAAATAATGTATTTTAGAAATGTTATTACCATTTAGTCCCGTTATACAATATATTGTACATCCTACGAATTGCAGAGGGGGGGGGGGGGGGGCAGGTCAGGTAAAGATTTCAAAAATTGTTTTCTCAAATGTAGGGGAAGAGAGCCACCTGCGGGCACCGTTACTTTTGACAGAAAACAAATGCGGCTGTTCTGACAAATGTTATGACAGCACCAAGTTTTTGTACATATACCGGAGCAAACAGACGCATTTATTTTGTGCTGAGAAGAAAAAGATTTTTGAGTAGGGGAAAGTCAACACAATCATAACAAAGCCCGATAAATTAAAGTGAATCAATCGAAAATTTATTATATTTTGTGATTTAAAACCGAATGCAACCAAAACGTTCGCACAACACAATTTGCTCATTGCTTTTTTATGTGGCTGTCAAAGACGAGTGTGGGCCCCGAATCGGTTTGGGTGTGGGCACCCCTCTTTTTTTATATAAACCGTGTGTTTTACTAAAATACCTTCATGGATGCTAACATTACTAATTTAAATTACAAAAAATGCAAACTTGGCAAAAGAGCAGTGTCAACGAAGGCTAGAAATAACGTCACCTAGTCGATTTAGTTTGGCCCTATGCTCCTCCTAGGAGTTAAAGGAGAATACATACATACAGTCGATTTAGTCTGCAAAACAATTGTTCTGGCATTGAAGCCGATAACAATCAAGTCTGGTTTTAGGGCAACAGGCATGGTACCATTCATTCCAGACGTGACGCTGATCTTGTTGAAGCCGTTGAGCAGAATTTGTGTGAGTCAATGTTTCCAAAATAAATTAATTTTGATTTCTTTTCCATTTGATAGCGTATATTCATATTTTCCATTTTTAACCGATTTTCTAAGGGTGCCCACAACCGGACAAAAAATTTGTTTTATCAAACATGGTCATTTCATTTTTTTTTATACATAATTTTTCCAACTAACGAAATCAATTTACTTTCTTCACCAGTAGTTAGCTAAGTTCTCTAGATTTCCATTGATACTTATATGTCTGTATAGTATTCATTTGGTCAAAAGTTATGAGTCGAAACCTAACACGTGCTCACATGCGGTACTCTTCCCCTGCATATTTGGTTTTTATTTACAAATTTATTTAAAAATCATTGCTTAAACAAATTGCTTTACCACTAGATCTGTATTGGGACCGAAAGGGTTAATAAATTCCGGGATATATCGCGACCAATCCTTGGCGGGGATCCCGAAACGACATCTCTAGTACTGAACATAAATAAAGCGCACTCGTTGAAAAGTGAGCGCAGTGAGACTTTTCAAATAAAAATTTTACTTCTTTCCCGTGAACTAAAATGTGCAATAAGTGCTACATAAAAATATTTCGTGTTGGCACCTCTGTCAACTTGCGAAGATACCAAACTCAATGAGCACGTTCAACCTAAAAGGAAACACAGCACGTCCAGTCCATTCAACCCACAGCTCCAATCTGAGCTCCATCGTGATTGTTACCTCATCAACTAAACACCCACTACAATGAGAGCAAAGACAGAGTGAGAGAACGAGTGCGGGCGATGTTTTCATTTGTTATTTGTTTTTCTTTGGTGTCAAGTTGTTATTGTTTTGTTGTTGTTGTTGTTGTTGCTGCTGTTTCAACGTGGAAGAGAAGAAATTAAAACGTGACGAATAAAATGGCAAAAAGCTAAATGTAAAAATTCACACAAAATCAGTTGCATTTGTGAGTTGAAGGTGGTTTACATACATGGGCCGTATATTGAACATGTGGCCCGGTTTACTGTAAAAAAAAAACAAAAAAATAATTAAAAAAGTAATTTTCTCAAAAGTGCACTAAAAAACTACTAAATAAGTGTTAAAAAAGTAAAAAAAAAGAAAATAAAAAGTTTTAAAAGAGCAATAATGTTTTTCCTTAATTGCCACTGGGACTTGAAGTCCACACGACATTAATTATTCAAATTATCTGCTGCGCTTGGGGGCTAAAGTGGCTGCTGCTGTTTGCAACGTATAGTGCGCGGTGCGGTGCGTTAGCTAATAACCGTTATTGAAATATTAATTTGTGCTCGGTTTCGTCTTGGACACACTCCCCACCGACTGTTCAACGCCACTGCATTTCGATTATGATTTTGCGTTTGATGAAGGTTCTCGTTGCATTGGTTTTAAGTTTAATGTTCACAGTGTCGCTGGTCAAGTTGGTTTTATTGATCTGGAGTGAATATCCATCGCTGTTGCTACTCAATGACTTTGATGACGATAACCAATTACCCAGCGTGGAGCAGTGGTTGGAGCAACAGAATCTGACTGAATATAAACAACTTTTTCAAGAAAAGGGTAAGTGTCTCGATGTCGTGCATCTGTTGCGATTCTAACGTGGAAGTATTCTCGTAATGGAGACATTAAATATTTAATGTTGACATGGAATTTGCATTTGGTTGTTTGTGTTGTTGTTCTTTTGTTTTCTTTTTATTGCGTTTGACATTGACAACGCAGCTTTGTTGTGTTTGTATATAAAGTTGCAGCATTCGGTGGTTCTATTCTCCCCCGGACTAGTTGCCTCTCTCACCCGTGGGTATGTTTATTTATTCTCTTTTGCTACCTGGTGCTTTCACAAGTAAGTGTGTTTGTTTGGATGTGCGCGAATGGAGCTTTCGCTTCATGTGGTGCGTTTAGTGTTGGCATATGTTGTTTAGGGTAAAGTGATATAATATGGTGAATCTTAAGTGGAAATTAATCGAGAGAAATGCTATACATCCAACAAATAAGTTGGTAACTCAAGTTATCAATGTTTTTTGAAGTTTTTGCATAAGACTTTATTTTTTGTCAAATTGTGGTACCTCTAGCTTGAAATTTTTAAAGGCTAAGAGCTATATTTGAAGTTACAACCTAACTATATTTTAGCAAAAAACACCAGTGGCGGTGACAGACCAAATGAAGATGTCAGCGGCATTAGCTTTGCGAGGCCTCTCTGTAAACGATGAATAAACAGAAAAAACTTGACGCGGTTTCGCCTGGCTTTCATAGACTATCCGACTCAGGATAAATACTAGGGTGGTTCAAAATTTGAAAAATTTTTGGAATTGCGCTCCCACAGCACCAAAATGTTCTCTTTGATGTAAATAAGCACCATGTAAAATTTGGTCCAATTCTAAGAACAATTGAAGCATCCCAAACAATTTTAAAAACCGAAGAGTTATCTAGAATATGGAAAAATTTTTTGTTTTAAAATTTAAACTGTCAAACTTTTTATAAGGATTTCAAGCCACTTAATTCGAAACTGTTATTTATTTCCCTGTAAGTTCTGTAGTGTTGAATATATTGTCCATTCAAGGTGGAAAATTAAGATGCGAAATAAAATGGCCAATATCTCCAAAATTACAGAACTTACGGAGAAATAAATTGCAGATTCGAATTAAGCGGCTCAAAATCCATATAAAAGGTTAAACAACTTAAATTTTAAAACACAATTTTTTTTTGAATTTAGGATCACTTTTCGGTTTTTGGAATGGTTTGGGATTCATCAAATATTCTCTGAAATGAACCAAGCTTTACGTAGTGCTTATTTGCATCGAAGATAACATTTTAGTGCTGTGGGAGCGCAATTCCAAGAAAATTTTTGTTTTTCGTACAAATTTCAACCAGTCTAATAAATACATACCAATAATTAATTAAGGAAAACATCTCAAGTGTACCAGTTCAAAATGTTTAATGTTACCGATTTTGCTCAAGTTCCAATGCCCGCTATAAATGTTTTGCCCAAGAATTATTTGTTGTTAAGATACGGGGTCTTGAAATAGACGATTTTTGTAATTTTCTTAGATAGGCTGGTTTTTAAAAATTCATAGCTTACATAAAACTTTGTAAATCGATAAAAGAAGCTAACTTATTCAATTGATGTTGAAATGATATTTTTATAAAAACTAGCTGGCCTGGTTGAGACTTCGTTCGCCCGTTCCCGATGCACTTTACGTATGAAGTCCCATCCATCTCTACCGTCTCTCGCTTCCAATCACCAAGGATTTTAAGATCCATGTATCAACTTTTATTATCATAGCTCCCATATGTACAGAGATATATCATTTTATATATTTTTTGTATGAAAGGTGCAACTCTCCCTTCTCAGCCCCCCTCCCCCCAAATTTTTCAAGGTCAATGGTAGATAGAATATACAATCATGTATGTACCAAGTTTTATAACGATATCTGACATATGTGAAGAAATATAGCATTTTGTATATTTTTTGTAAAAAGGATGCACACCTAATATCCGCCAAGTTTTGCATTCTGAATGGTAGATAAATTATGCATAAGTTCACTAACTTTCATAATCATAGCTTGTATAAGTGCAGAGATATAGCATTTTTTGTATTTTTTTTTGTATGGGGAGTGCAACCCCCGTCCCCTTCTAGAGACCATAAGAAACAATTAAAAAAAAAATAGTGGAAATCGACCGTGTAGTTTCTGCATCCATAAGCTACATACGGACACCATTTAATTTTTATATATATAGAATAATACCTACTTATAAATAAAAATTAAAATACCTAAATATAAAAAATGTTGAAATAATTCGAAGAAAATGGTAAAACTCCAAGTGTATCGAAAACTATCCAAATTGTCGGTAAAGGTTCAAAAGTATCGAAATACATCGAAGAAATTGGTTAAAGTCCAAAAATATCGAAAAACATCTAAAATATCGGCAAAAGCCCAAAAGTATCGACAAGCATCTAAAATATAAGTTAAATTCAAAAACTATCCAAAAACATCCAAAATATTGATAAAAGTCCAAAAAGCCTTTAGAAATTGCAAAAAAAACTCATTTTTTTTTCTCTGTCAAATATATATCAATCCCTGCAAAAAACGAGTACCGGTTGTATTTGAATTTTTTACATTTCTTTAGTTTTTTATTTCCATTTTTGTTTCACGTACGAGTATCTGGAACATTTCCGGTATTTTCTAGGTATTCGTACAGCTATTTTTTTCTACATGTAGTTTTCTGTCAGTTTTTAAGTATTCAAATTTTAAAAAATTAAAATTGTTTTAAAAACCAAAACTGCTTCTAAACGCCAATATGAGACCACAATATAATGTACCGTCGAGAGATAATCTCAATGCAGGGTAAGTAGTACTGGGTGATGCAAGTCTTTGAATTAAAAAAAAAAATATAATCACCCTACATTTGTATTCTTTCAGAGTTGCTTGCAATTCTTTTGCACATTCAAGTGTCTGCTCTGCAAAGATGATGTTGCCTCAGAATTGACCTAACTCAAGACGTTTCCTTAAAAAGTTAGCTTATGGTGAGTGTTTCTTACAAAAAGTGGCCTTCTGGCTCATTACCCATATGTGCAAAGTTTTACTTTTTTTTCGGATTATTCTTTACAAAAGGTGCCTTAAGCTCATTGCGGAATAAAGTAATCGTTTAGACGTTACGGACAGTAACAGCGATTTTCCCTTTTAAAAGCTAATTTTTGAAACTACAACTTTGCACATTTCATATGTTTATCTCGTGGGCAGTCTAATGGACATAGTCGTGGACCTAAAAATTAAATTTATTTCAAATTCAAAATTATGGCCCTTTTTGCGGTTATTTATTTGCTATAAAATCTATTGGCCCTATCTTCGAAGCTTAGAAACTGATTTAAATAAAAATTTCACCATTTGATTGCAAATGACTGAAAATTGATAACACACAATTTGATAGTAGTTTTGATGAAAGGGCCAATAGAAATAAGGTTATAGGTTATGGTGTAGGCTAAATTGTAAATTAATTACTTCCTAATACAATTTACAGGTACAATGGCAGCCACAGAAGCCATATATGAATAATAGCTATTTGGAAGTGAGTATTTTAATACAAGTGCAGATCATTGGTCCTCTAAGGCCTTAACAACTATTGGAAAGCACTCATATCTTTGTTGGTTCTATTTTGACTAGTTTTTATATAATGTAATTTTAATTTCATATATTCAAATTTGTAATTATTAAGCCTTCAAGGCCGATAAAATATGATCACTTTTATTGTGAAATAAAAATTTCGCATGGAATTATTGACGTTTTTGGTTTTTCTGGGATTTTAAACTTGATTTTTATTAGCATACCTACAAGATACAGTACCAGTACGCGTGCTTAGAAACGTACCCGGATTATTGTAGATACGTATAACGAGTATAGTACCTGTATGCGTATCTAAGTATTTATGCAGGGACGAGAAACCGATAAAATACAAGTATTGGTACGGCAAAACCAATACCTGTATTTTTCCCGACAGCAATGTAAACGTTATTGAAAGAGTATGGCAATTTCTATGTGATTTTCAAAAACAAACAAAAAAAAAATACGTGTTTGTGTCCCCGATACATACGCCGTTTGTACCTAGTACACTGTTTGCAGGGATGTTATCACCGAAAAAATCATTAGTTTTGAAGTTACGGAGGGTTAAAGTGATTTGCCCTTTTAAAGTTTATTTTGAAATAGCAATCGAAAGCCACTACATATTCCTATTAAGTTTTTAAATCGTATTTTTTTGACTTGTGTTTTACGAAAATGATCGGGGAGCAAAACAAAATTACAACTTTGTGCATTTTATATGTGTGTGAAAAAATAAAACTTTCCTATTAGATCGATTCAGTCCAAAAAGATCAGCAGCCCGTTTCTGTAACTTTTGTCGATCTCAATTCCCGATTGATTTTGTCGATTTGAAGTCATCTTGATGTCATATTCAAAATAAAAAATAAATTTTTCGACGTATTTCTATTAAAAATTAAAAATAAAAAACAGCACAACGTCACAACAATCGAATTTTTCCCGATTAAAGTTACTACTGGAGTCGAGAATTTGTCAATCATGCTTCAAAAGTAATACTCCTAAAACACAAAGTTTGGTACAAAACGAACAAGAAGTCGAGTAATGCATTGCCGAAAATTCTGATATGTTTTGAAAATCCGTTTCAAGAGAGTTGAAAGAAAGTTGTTCAGACTTGTATTTTATTATTATTTTTAAAATGTTTATAAATGTTTCTATACATGGTCATAAACTCTATTTGTTTTTATTGCTATTTGTTTACCACATGCTATTGACGTCATTAACCGCAACAATGTGTAATTTTCTATTTTAATTTTGTGACATGACATAGGGGGGATGGGGAGGGGTTCTGGTAAAATGTGACCAAAGATCTCTGAAAAACGTCCCCATACAGAAAAACTTTTAGATAATTTTATTACCGCTCATTTAAAGGTAACTTCAATAAAATCACATAGTCTAAACTGGATTTATTGTGAATAATATTAGTTCATTTTTTTCGAAAAAAGACCATAAAAATCATAGGTCGATATAACGCGCTTTATAAAAACACAAAGTGTTCACATGGGATCAAACCTACGACTTGCATGTTATTAGGCAACGTTCTATCTAGCCAACCGAGCTAATCGAACATTTTTCTGTTCGCATTGTGGTTTAATTTGCAAAAGCTCTATGCAACTTTTCTTTTAAATTCTTGGTTCTTTTTTTTTGTGATTTAGGTTTCCTTGAGTTATTGGTTCTTCTGTAACTTGTTTACTGTTGACATTTTCGTCACTTTCCGAATAAGACTCTTGCTCTTATAACTTGAAAAAAAATTTGCAGTCCATTCAAAATAATATTACCGTGCCTTAGGTGCTTGACAAAATGAATAAAATGTTTTGTAGATATTATTTGAGTCTTCTAAAAAAGCAATTAATTGGCAAAATTTGTTCTTTTAAAAAATCCTGAAAATCCCGGGATCTCGAAAAACCCAGGATTGAAAAAAGGCCGGGATCCCGAAATCACATCCATAGTGTGAATGCATAAAAAATGATTTTTGTGACCTTTGACCTTGAATAACTTACGACACAGACACGAGATTTAATGAGACTTTTGAGACAACTTTTAGAAAATTACAATGAAGGTGTATATGAGTTTTCAGCTTATTATCTTTCATTCCGAGGTAAAACCCTAATTTGACGGCCTAATCGTTTTGTGAAATACCAAACAAAAATTTGTTTCGTCTTTCTTTTGGCCGACGAAAATAGAACGTTTATTCCTTAAATAAATGGGTTGAAAGTTTTAACGAACGATTCCATACGTATATTTTGGATTAAACTAAATTTTAAAATTTTAATTTCGTCATTTAAATTCACATTTTTCAAACAATTTATGTACAAATTTTTTTTTTTTTGTCAAAATTTTTTAAATTTTAATAGTTGCTGAGAACAGCAACACTATTGTAGCTTTTAACGCTACGTGAACATATCCAACAGCTTTTTTTTAGCTTAAGCATATGATTAAATGAGCTTTTGTTGCTTGAAAGTTTAGTTGAATGCCTAGCGCTTACGTGCATACTACCAGCTCTGATAAGTGAAATGAATGAAGATTGAACAATTTAGAAAATTGATAATAATTTTATGTAAGAAAATAAATATGTACTATATAAATATACTTAAATGTTAATTAAAAAAAAAAAAAATAAAAAAATAAAAAAATTTGTTTGACTAGGTTCCACCGAGATTTGAACTCGGATCGCAGGATTCAGAGTCCTGAGTGCTAACCATTACACCATGGAACCAGTTGGTGAAAGCTTGTTTAAGCCTCAATAAGAAGTCGGGTCAATTTGGGAATAAATTCAGTTTTGTTTGGTGTCAATTGTTCAAAATTTTGCATAGGTATGCACTTATTTAGAAAAATTAGCCACATAAAAATTAAAAATTCACTTAAAGTTGATTTACACTAGTTTACATTCTATTTAGTCATGGAAGATTTTGTAAATTTTTTCTATGGGGAATGTGCTTGGTAAAAGCTAAGTTTGTTTTATGGTATACCTATGAATTCAAACTGATTACATAATGGGAATGCAAAAATATTTGTTCCCCACATTTTAAAAATGAAATATACACTGGTCAACAAAATTAACGCACAACAACAAAAAAAAAAAAAATTTCTTAATTTTTTATAAAAATGCAGAAATGTTTTATGTATACCCAAGTAAAAATAATGCTTAAAAAGGTATTTTTTCGATTTATTTTTAGTTCGGTATCCAAGAGGTTACTGCTAAATCAGTCGTCTGGCAGGGCTGCTTAACCTCATCAAATCTTTTCGTTATACTTGATTTCTTAAATAAAATCCTAGATTAGATGGAAGGAAAAATTCGGCGGAACCTTAAAGAACACTAAAGGTATTACGAATTTGCTGAAAATATTTGCTAACTATTGGTCAAACACTTAAATATCCAAAATAAGCAACTAAACCTATTTTTTAAGCCAAATAAAGAAAACATTTTTTTCTCCTTTTAACCACTTAGTAAAGTCATAATGAAAAAGGAAAACTTCTTAGTTTCTTTCGTTTAAAAGATGCAAAATGAAAATATAAATTAAATATTAGCACCATTAAAAGCAGACTTACCCCTTAACCCTTATTCGGCTAAAGATTCAACTATTTGAACTTTTTCACTAAAAAAAAAATATGTTTTCAGTACCACAGAAAATTTCGATGCGCATCCCCAAGATGCAATAGCGATGCGCATCCCCAAGATGCAATAGCGATGCGCGTCTTTCTCGCATCTAAAGAACTGATTTGTATGCGCATATTTTCTGCGCTATAGGTAGCGAGAGCGAAGCGTATCCAAAGAGCATTTCTGAATGCGAGAGCGATGCGCATCCAAAGAGCATTTCTGGTAGCGAGAACGAAGCACTTTCGGTCACGTATTTACGCACAAAACAAAATAAGCCAATAAGTCAGCTTCGTAAGAGCGCGAGGATGAAGCAGTGGTCTAGCGACTGGCACTGCGATTGAGAGTCGTAGCAACCGTGAGGTGCGAGAGCGATGCGCATCCAAACAGCATTTCTGGATGCGAGAACGAAGCACTTCCTTCCAATGACATGTTGATTTCAGCGCTTTTGGAAACGAGAGAGATGCGTTTCACTGCTGCTTTAGAGCGCCTTAGAAGCGCTATTGGTGCGCTCCATTCCCCATTGGGTACTTTTGAGTTATGCATGTATGTGTAAGGCTAAAGCCAACATACACTACGATGCAGAAATTCACCATTCTACAAATATGCCTGAAATAATTACTTACTATAACCGGTACAGGATACGATGTATGTATTACAACTTATACGTGACATGGAGATGCAGGGTTGGCTTCTAGTCATGGAAATTAATATGTCGGATGTAATGGCCTAGGCCATTAGATCAATCAACAGATCCGAGCCATTTTAAGCCGCTTCAACAGTCTTTTAGGAAGTTAAAGTGGAAATGAAAGCAGAGCCCACAAATCGTAGATAATAATAATTATAATGAGAAAAAACCAAAGAAATTTTAAAGTACCCATTAAAAAAAGAATACCCGTGTCTCGTCGTTTTTCTCCAGCACGTCATACCTTTTTTTAATCGATTTTTTAAGTTTTTTAATCCACTGTACATGAAAAAAAAAAAACAGAAATAACGCGTTCTTATGCTAAATTGATGAACTCAACTATATGCAGCCATTCCATGTCTAGCGTAACAAGATCTGCCACACCCCTTCCGATTTCGCTAAAATTTGGTACATGGTTTTGTTTCATGCCTAATCTTTTAGAAATGGCAAAAAAAAATTTTGCGATTTGCTCAGACCACTTTTGGAAAGGTATTGAATAAGGCTATAAGCTCAAAATAAAATTTTTCGTATATCATGAAAAGTACTAAAGTTACTAGGTACTATTTTAGTAGTAAACTACAAAAAAGTGCTAAACGACAGAAAACGCTATAGTATCTATTTTCAATCTTCCAAAATATTTTTCTAGAAAAGAAGACAAAATTATCTTTCACATAACACTAAAATTAAGAGAGTATTTTTAATGGTATACTAGTATTGATTTTCTGAACATTTCAGTACATGCAGTAATTCGAATTATGTAAGTTTTTTTGTAATTTACATCATTTTAAATTCCTTCAAGGATTTTGAAAATAAAATACGCCATGCTGCAATACGTCCTAAGGGTACAAAAATATGAAATTTCTGGGTCCCTGGTATGGCTTTTACACTTGAAAAGCGTTTCATATTCATCAATCGTACAACAATGATAAACTATATCGGACTCTTTACTATTTGTTCATTCAAAAAGTGCCTTAGCATCTGTTATTTGGCCTTGGTCAGGTCTCTGCAAACTTGCTCTTGAAGCATTTCGCTTAAAGAAACCATCAATACCATCGCATAATATTTTTCCGAGGAATTTAAAACCATGTAAAATACAAAAAAAAAAAAAAAATACATAATTCGAACTATTGCATGTACTGAAATGTTCAAAAAATCATTATTCGTATACCATTAAAGATACCATCTTAATTTTAAATTCATGTGAAAGGTGGTTTTGTCTTCTTTTCTAGAAAAATATTTTGGAAGATCGAAAATAGGTACTATAGCATTTTTTGGCGTTTAGTACAAAAATAGTAGTAGATTTAGTACTTTTTATCAAACATAAAAAAATTTACTTTGTGCGCATAATAGCTTAAACACAATTGGAGCGTACGACGAATTTCGCCCGACGAATATTCGTTGCAATAGAACTAGTTTTAATTTTGCCGCCACACAGTGCGAAATTTTCAGAGTCTAGCGGAACTTAATTCATATCTCAGCACATATAGCAGTTATAGTTATGAAACTTAATACTTGGATATATATTTAATTGGCAAAACACTATGCAAAAATTAAGGGGGATCAGACAAGGGGTTATTATACCCCCCATATATGAAAATGCTTAAAACGTTGTATTTCTGCTCCCATACCAGATATCGCTATGAAACTTGATAGATATAACCATTTTCTTATCAAAACACCATAAAAAATGAAGGGGGTAAGACAAGGGGTATTTGCTGTTTCTTGAATTTTTATTCAGAAATACTTCTGAATTTCGAGAGGATCCCCCTACCTTTTTAGTATATTATAAGCTAGCGTACAAAAAGTTACCTTTAAACTATGGAGAGTGTCAGATATTAGTTTTGGTAAGCCTATTTTTTCCAAAACAAAACCAACGATGGCGTCCGATGTCGGTTTTTCATGAAATTTCGGTGTTATATGAAATTTCCAAAGACATTCTGGAAAAGGTTTAGTTAAAAAGAAGATCGCAAAATATCGCAAAAGATGTTTTATGTTTCTAGTAGAGGATAAACCTACCTTTCAAATTTTGTACGTTTTAAAATGGCAATTTGTGGTAACACCTTTTAAAGTATCCAATGAAGTTGAAAATGTAAATCTTATCCACTCCTTAAAAAGCACAATTTTCACAAACAAATCACATACGAGTAAGAAAAGATTTTGCAATTATTTGAATGCCAACAAGTGGCAATTTTATCAAGAAATTAATGATAAAAATTTCGCGGCCTACTGACTTACCGTTTGTATGTACCACTGTATTAACTTCAACATATCGAAAAGCTTTTAATAGGCAAAAAGTATGACTGAATAAGTAATGCAAGTTTCTGGTGCATTTTGCAGTTGTTTGGCAGGGCTTTTCACCAAACTGAGTATGAGGTTTTTGAGGTGGGATATTAAGCTACTCAAAAAATGAATAATCTGACGCATTTTATGTATTTCAAAAATTGAATAAAGTTCCGCTAAACTTCCCAAATTTCGCACTGTGCGCCAGCGGCAACGATTTTTGGAAATGTCAAACTGAAAAAATACGTTTTAAATCAAAAAATTTCAGATTTCTTAGTAGAAATTCAAAGAATATGAGATATTATTTAATTTTTATTTATTAAAATTGCCGCCCGAAAACATAAACAACAATTTAAAATAAAAACAACTATTGCCGTCGTCACTCTGATTGTGTTTTACAGAGCGAAAACTTGGTTGACGAATTTTTATTGACAGCGAATATTTGTCGGGCGAAATTCGTCGTACGCTCCAATTGTGTTAAAGCTATAACGTGTTTCAATACTTTTCTGAAAATGATCCAAACATGAAAATGTGTAATAATGGTTTCAATACTTTTGGAGAACCTTAGGCCCTGCCTGTACTAAACAGTTGTGCAATAGTAAAGCCCAAACTCCAATAGCGCGTCGGCAGTAGCAGTGGCAGTGTTCGAAAACAGTTGTCATTTTAGAACGCACTACTTTATATGAAAGTAACTACAATGCAGCAGCGGCAGTACACAGCGCTGTGCAATTTTTCTCTATTTCTAAATTCACTGCCACTGCCTCTCATTTGAATATTTTCGAATTTTTCGAACTTCAAAATTTTGAGAAAAAAACATGTCATTTGTTAAAATTTTTAAGTTTGTGACATTTTAAAATTTATATTGTGAGTTGTGCGTTAAAATTAAAAGATAAAATAATGAGTTCGTTCGCGAAAATTGTTTTTATTCAAACACTGCCAGTGCCACTGCTGACGCGCTATTGTGGATACATCGGCAGTGAGAGCAAATACTGGCAGTAAAATACTGCTTCGAAAACAGCCACTGCCACTGCCGACGCGCTATTGGAGTTTGGGCTTAAAAGCTACAAACTGGCTTAACTACCTGCTATAAGATACAGCTAAGTAGCTAAGACTTTCAAAATGTTTTAGAAATAAAAATCCACATCAAATTTTTTTCCAGATTCTGTTTACTTCCTCCACTAAATTTTGAGATAATCGCTTTACCAAAAGAAAAAAAAATTTTTTTTAACTACATTAAACAAAAATTAAAATAATCACAATCAATGTGTTTTGCGATGCTAAACGCGAATCCAACCTCAGAGTTGCTCTATCGTGTATAGTTTGTGAGATATTGTAACCTAAAGACCAAAAAAAGTCATTTTTTGCCATTTTTTGAAGCTATATTACTGTGTAATATATCATTTATTCGTCAAATGCGGCTTAAATACTTGAAAGCTACAATCTTTTCCTTTGAAACCTAATTTAAATTATACTTATATCTTCATGCTTCTATGAGATATCGTAGACCGAAATATTGTCAAAACGGGTTTTTTGCACTTTTCTGTCTTTTTAGGTTAGAATATCTTTGAGGAAAAAAAAGATATCAACATAATTTAAATTAGGTTTTAAAGGCAAAGATTAGGACTTTAAAGTTGTTTACCAGATTTAACGAAACTAAAATTTCTTTCACATTTTAAACATATTCAACGAACCGACTACTTCTAAAGTCAGCCGTTTGACACCCCGAGTGTTGTTGCGTATATGGCATACAGCTGAATTTTGAAATGGTCGGTTCGTTGATCATATTTAAATTGTGAAAGAAATTTTAATTCCGTTAAATCTGGTAAGCAACTTTAAAGTCCTAATCTTTGCCTTTAAAACCTAATTTAAATTATGTTGATATCTTTTCTTTCCTCAAAGATATTCTAACCTAAAAAGACACAAAAGTGCAAAAAACCCGTTTTGACAATATTTCGGTCTACGATATCTCTTAGAAGCATGAAGATATAAATATAATTAAAATTAGGTTTTAAAAGAAAAGATTGGGGCTTTCAAGTATTTAAGCCACATTTGACGAATAAATGATATTTTACATAGTTATATAGCTTCAAAAAATGGCAAAAAAAGACGTTTTTTGGTTTTTAGGTTACAATATCTCATAAACTATACACGATAGAGCAATTCTGAAGTTGGATTTGCGTTTAGCATCGCAAAACACATCGATTGTGATTTATTTAATTTTTGTTTAATGTAGTTAAAAAAGTTTTTTTTTTTCTTTTTGTATGGGAAAATGCCCCAATTGGAAAAGCGATTATCTCAAAATTTAGTCGAGGAGTCACGAGTGAAAATTTTTTTATACATCATTTGAACGATAAGTAAACAGAATCTGGAAAAAAATTTGATGTGCTACAACGTCCGATTTAGAACGGGTTAAGGCACACCGTGACATACAAGCGTACACCCACTGCACAAAGCAGCGTACGCATGTACATAACATTCAACATACAAACGTACGAATAAAACAACGTTAACTTTTAGTACGTGATATAAAATAATTATACACGCACAACAAATGGGTTAAAACATGTTGCAGCTATGGGCCATTTTGTGGTAGGGCCTTTTTTTTAATTTTCAAAAAATCATAAGCAAAACCATTTTTAATGTATTTTTTTTTTTCATATGTTTCGTAAAATAAAAATATGAAAAAAATCACAGTCTTTTTATTTTGAAATAGCAAAATTTGTACAGTTTTGCTTATAAAAGAAAAACTGCCATGCGGATTCTCAAGTGCTATAGCCTAAATTAAATGTAAGAACATAAACAACATTTCATAATAAGATGGTTTTTTCACAAAATCTCAAAATTTCATATTAAACGCAAACTTTAAACACTGAGGTGCCATAAAATGAAATTTTGTAAATTGTGCAAGCCGCTTATGAATAGGCACAGTTGATCTTAAAATTACGATAAATCATGAACGTTGATTTACAAGTTTACACTAAAAATATCTGTTTATAGGGATTTACTTGCATTATAAGCTACATATTGTTGTTTTTCTTATGACCTATAGTTTCAGATATATTTTTTCAATAAGCCTAAAATTTTGAAAAAACCGTGTTTTCAATATAACTCCAAAATGGTTCGTCGTAGAAAAAAAAATTGTTCATGCATTTTGTAGAACGTTCAATTCCCTATAAGGGTCTCTTCGAACTGTTTCTTCGTCAGAATTACCCTTCACGAGATATCGATTAAAAATCATTAAAAATTAAACAAAGTAATGCTCATGGTACAATGCTCAATTTTGAATGATTTTCAACACGCGATATCTTATGAACGGTAAGTCGGACAAAAAAACAGTTCGAAGAGATCTTTATAGGAAATTAAACGTTCTACAAAATGCGGGAAATTTTTTTTTTTCTAGAACGACCCGTTTTTGCGATATTTTGAAAAAAAACGGTCATACAAAAAAAAAAAAAATCAATATGAAGCTTGTAGTGCAAGTAATTTCCTATAAATACTTAGATATTATTATTTTTAATTTTATGTATTGGGTATACAACTTAAAAACCGGAATTTTTTAGCGAAATTTGATGCTTTATTGTGGAAAAATGTTACAATATATTTTATTCAAAGTATTGTCCATTGGAAGCTACAACATTTCCCCATCTTTCAGGCAATTTATGAATTCCATCCCAAAAAAATTGCGCCGGCTTGGCGGCCAAAAATGAATCTATCCAATTTTCGATATCTTGAACTTAAGTGAAGCGTATTCCTGATAGGGCATTCTGCATCGATCGGAACAAATGGTAGTCTGATGGTGCAAGGTCTGGGCTATAAAGCGGGTGAGGCAAAATTTCCCGTCCGTTGTTTTCCGTTGTTTTCCAGGTAATTTTTGACTGGGGCAGCAATATGTGGCCGAGCGTTGTCATGATGAAAAATTATTGCTTCGTGTCTGGTCGCATTTTCCGGGCGTTTTTCGATGATGGTACGCTTCAAACGTATTAATTGTGTTCGATAGAGGTCACCTGTGAGCATTACAGAGCATTACCTTGGCACCATGGATATTTGCCTTTGGCTGGGAAGGTCCTGCTTGTCCTGGCTTCATATATGAATGTTTGCGTTTCGGGTTGTCGTAATGGATCCCCAGTCACGATCCGATGCAAAAATGACTTTTGGCAGCAGTTTTCTTTGCAAAAAAATTACCCAACAGAACCTCCCGCAAATGCTGTCTTTTTCTCCAATTTTCGAAGTTATTCATCGTGAAAAATAATAATGATGCACACAAGATAAAATTGTTTTGTTGACTGATTTTGACAGCTGTCAAATGTACCTTCAAAATGACATATATATAAAGTTCGAGCTTTCACGATATTTGTTAGTACGGACATCCACCGTCAAATTCCGGTTTTTAAGTTGTACACCCAATATTTGATTTTTTTTTTTTTAATTTTGAATTAGGATATCTCCTGAGTTATAATGTTGCACCACAATATTTTACTCTTAATGTAAGCGTTAAAGAGATATTTGTAAAAAACTGATTTTTGACTCCATTTTCCCAATATGGCGAAACGAGCGAACACGATTCGAGGTAGCAAAGTTGGAATTCTTTTGTAATTTAGAGTTCTCGAAGGAGTTTCGTCTTTTTTTTTTGTAATATACAACGAATATACGTAATCCTTTCCAAATTTGAATAAGTAATAGGTACATAAGCTAACTTCATATAAGTTAACAGTAAATTGGTCCTGTAGCACACTAGTTCAATATCCTTAAAAGCTGGCCAAAAGTCAAAAAAAAAGTTTTTTTGAATTCATTTTTTATGAACCGTATTGTCTAACAGATATTCATAGACCTTGAAAAATTTGTAAGAAAGATCCAGGTATTCCTATAATGCTCTTGGGATCTCTCCAAAAGTACGCTTCTCAGACACAAAATTGTGTGAGCTAAAAGTAAAAATTAAGTGTTCACTGTAAAAATCATCTGGTTACTGCAAAACTGAACCGAATTCAATGTTTGAATATGGAATCTCTTTGTAAAAGGAAATACTATCGAACCTCTATATTCAAAACTTGCAATAATTTATACTTTTACAATAATTATAATTAACTTAAAATCAAATTATTTCATAGAATCAGTATGCAATGGTTATGAAAAAAGCCCAGAACTAATTTATACCACGTCATACCACCAGGATTTTTCGGATTTAAGAAGATTGAAACGTTTTCTAATACATATAACAATATTGAGCTGCCTTTTTTTGCCCTTTTTCTTTGACGCGATTTTTTCTGAAGCACCCATAGGAAAATTTAACTCATATTGCTTACCAAGTGTCAATATGTGTTGCTCGCCTGAAATGGAAAAATTTTTATGTTATTATACAGTTTATACTCCGTGATAACGGAATCTAAAACCCATTTTTATTTAGATTAATTTACCATTGGACACAACTCTAACAAAGTTAAAGTTTTGAAATAAATTTTTAAATTAGATATACAAATTGTGCAAGTGTTATTTTCTGCCTTTTCGAATCCGCCATTTTGTTTTTTAAAAATCTAACATCAGATTCGTCATCAGTGACCCCAAAACCCCCGAGTAAATTGTTCTGTTGGATTTGGTTGAATATTTATGCAATTCGTCCACCATTTCTTTTTTAAAAATCTAACATCAAATTCGTAATCAGCGACCTCAAAAACCCGCAGGTAAAAAATTTCGTCTCGAAACTTTAATGATTTCGGCTTTTGGCCAGTTTTTTTTGATTTTGATCCAGTGTGTGTAGCAATCAAATTACCAAGTAGACCATTCACGTTTTAGGTCAAGTTTTCCTTGAATAACGCCAGTATGATAAAAGCGCGGGAATTCAAAGAAAAGTTGAATGAATCGCACACACCAGCAACCTGCAGGATTTGGTCAAAGCACAATTGAAAGCTGCTGCTGCTTCTCCAATAAAAACGAACAAAAGCTTGTAGTCACCAAAAAAGAAAAAGCCAATTGCTCACGCTCTTTTGTTCCCTTCGTCGTCGTCGCGTCGTTGCCTACTTTTGGGAGAGAACACAAAAGTTTTCGCTTTCTTTTGTTGTCTTTGTTGTACGGAACTTGAACTTTTTGCACTTTGCTGTTGGCAACGAAAAAACGAGCAAGCAAAATTACGAAAAACGAATACTAAAAACGAGCAACATATCCGCCATATAAAATCAATGCCGAGTGTCCTTTAATGCTCAGTTTTAGTTGAGCTGCGAAACGGTTTGGATTCTTTTTGACGTAGCAAAAATATTTCGCTGCCTTCTCGTCGTGTGGTCGGAGGAAGATTCCCAAGAGGAAAAATTTCTAGCGCTTCTGATCCAAGCACTTCAAAAGTGCTTGTCCCCATAGAAATTTAGAAGCACTATCACAATGATTTTTTATAAGGTTGCAGTAAGAACAACGTGTGTTCGAACCCAGCCCGGGAGATTTTTTTTTTTTACTTTTTTTTACTTTTTTTGCTTTATTTTTTTTTTTTAATTAAATATTTTTTATTCAACATCTTTTATTTCACTTTTCTATTTTCCTTTCTCTTATTAATTTACTTTTGTTAAACCGAATTGAAAGTGATTACACAATGATTTTTTATAAGGTTGCAGTAAGAACAACGTGAGTTCGAACCCAGCCCGGGTGATTTTTTTTTTCCGTTTTTTTATTTGTTTTTGCTTTATTTTTTTTTTTATTAAAATATTTTTTATTCAACCTTTTTTATTTCACTTTTCTATTTTAATTTCTCATTTTTATTTACTTTTGCTTACTTGAATTGAAACTGATTGCACAATGATTCTATGTAATGCTGCAGGACAGCATTTGCTTAATATACAAATTTAATACCTTTTCATATCATCGGGCGTTGGTGGAGCGGTCTAAATGGTTGGTAAATGTAAGAAAAAAATATCTAGCACGCGGAGGGTCGTGGATTCAAATCCTGGCGCGGCCAGTTTTTTTTTTTTTTTTCTTTTTTTTTCTTTTTTTAAATTTTATTGAAAAAACGCTTACCGCAGCATTACAAATAAGCGCTTTAAAAACTCTTTTTTGGTAAGGCTGCGGTAAGCTTTTGCTCGCTTACATCCTATGACATGCAATGTTAAAAAGAAAGTATTGTTCTTACGGAGCGGAAGCGCTTATTGGTGAAAAGGATGCACTTCAGAAGGGTTTTTGAAGCACTACTTTTCCCCTTGGGTTGCTGCTGATTTTGAGTTTGTGTGTGTGAGAGTTTTCGCGTCGCGTTGTATGTGTTAACCCATATAAATTTTTGGTGTGTTGTTTTTGTAATTTGTTTGGCAGTTTGTTGGTGCCTCCTCAAATGCACAGACACAGCACACATAAAGACAAACACTAACGTACAGATAGTACGATGAACATATAAATATGTATGTGTAAACATGTATAACCATAACCTATATTTTTCTGTGTTTTTTCGTGTTGTGGTTGTCGATTTGGTTTTGGTTTTTGGTTCAGTTTTCGTGCAATATCATCGCAAGGATCTGCTGCTTGCTCGCTAAACGGACGATGGCGAATCCTTTGAGTGAAATCCTATATTTTGTTGTTTTGCTGTTCGCTAACGTGACACCAAATGATTTCAATAAAATAACGCGTGTGTATTAAAAGTGATAATTCGTATAAAAGAAAAATAATTTTTCAATCCATTCCATACTTTTTTAGCTGTGTAGCATCATCACATTTATATTATCCTTTTACTTATATATCTACATTATACTATACATACGTACGCTTTTTATATTATGTATGTATGTATCTATTGTTCAAAAAGGAAAACTTTTTTATTAATATTTTTGACTTATGAAACTTAAAGTTTCCTTTTGACTGCGTCGCGTCGCGTGTATTTAACCTATCGTGCGTGAAATTTTTATATACCCATAGATATGAATATACACTTACATACATACTAGTTACTACTGTGTATGTATATGTGCTAATAGGAGCTAATAAATTAAATTTTGCGTGCTTCATTAAACGTTGATTAATATTTAATTCGCTGAATTTGCTTTAGTTCCACTCCTTTGAGCTTTGGGCGCAGCCTTTATGTCCTCGAAAAGACCTCAAAAGTGTCATTTCGCATTGCGTTGTAGTGTTTTCCTAAAAAATATTTTCATTAAGTTACCACTTTACCACAATGTGTTGATTTTCATTTACATTTAATAATATTTGAATTTATCAAGAAAAACCTCTGTGAACTTACTTAACTTTATAATCATTTTCAACCCCAAGCCCAACCAAAAAAAAAAAATCATTTTTATGATTTGGCTCCGTGTTTCGAGGTAAAAAGTTAATAACATGAAAATCTTTCCCATTCCCTAAAGAACCCATGATGTATGAAATTCGTCGCTTTTTCTAAAATTATATAATTTGATCTCTAAAATGGTGAAAAGATTGACAATTTTTCGTAATATTTCCAAAAGTTATGGCCATTTCAAAATACTTTCCTGTTTGATCATAGGCAATATGTCGTATGCGTAATATGCAGTTTACATAGAAATATGAATATTTTTCCGCACTTTCTGCGGTCTCACTAACTAAGAAAAAGTGAAAAATATTTCATAAAACGAAGAAAGTGGACAGAATTGAATTGAACAACGAACTCCAAATCTGAATCAACCCCATCCAGAAGTGCTGACAAAAATCCTCATCACAAGAATCAGTGAGAATTTGGAGCGTTGAGATATACTGCGTGTGTAAAGATAATTAAGGGCTGAACATGGGCTGAACGAGGGTTTTTTTTTTAAAGACGTATACACGTCGCACAGTGTCCCGTTTTAGTGTGCTAGACGTGAAAAATTCAAAATCTACATAGTTTTTAAATTTTTGTATGTAGAAGTGTTTAAATATGTCCACTTACCTCCAAAAATAGATTTTTATGTTCTTTGGTACATACAAGAGGAACTCCACAGGGTGGAGTTATCTCACCACTACTCTGGAATCTGGTTGTTGACGACTTGATAAAAAGTTTAATCAAACAGGGTGTACGGGTAATGGCATACGCTGATGATATTTGTATAATGGTAGTGGGTAAGGACTTGAATATCTTAAGTGATATCATGTCTTTGTCACTTAAATCCATTAATCTTTGGACAAGCTCAAAAGGCTTAAGTATTAATGCCGAAAAAACTGAGGTTGTTGTTTTTTCAAATAAACATCAAATACCTCAATTTAGGCATCCAATTTTGGATGGCATTAGTCTTCCTATAAAGGAAAGCGTGACTATGCTGGGTATTGTTCTTGACCGTAAAGCATACGTTGCTTTCTATTCTTGTAAACGCTTGTTTGGTAAGGGATGAGGCCTTAAACCGAAAATAGTTTTTTGGATGTATAAGGCAATCATCAGGCCGATTCTCATGTACGGAATTTTGCTGTGGTGGAACTCTTTACATAAACAAAGTTATTTGGATATTCTGTCCAGGGTCCAAAGAGTTGCGTGTCTCAGTGTTACTGGGGCTTTTAAAACTACTGCCACTGCTGCACTGGAAACTCTTCTTCACCTAGAACCACTTGATATTTTTGCCAGAAGCATGGCCGCGAAAACTGCTATTAGACTTAAATAATTGGGTTTCTGGAAATCGAAATCTTTTGGTCACAATAGTATTTTACTCCAATTTATGGATTGTGATGTAATAGGTGGTACTGACTACCTCTTACCACACCTCCTCTTCCCAACGAACTTCAAGGTGGTAATACCTAAAGAGAAAACTGGGCTCCTTTAAACGCATCTTTTGAAATATACACGGATGGGTCAAATTTGGATACAGGCACTGGATCAGACATTTATTCTTAGCCTTTAGACTTAGCAAAGTCTTACAGACTGCCGAACGACTGTAGTGTCTTTCAGGCAGAAGTTTTTGCTGTTCTTAAAGCTTGTGAAATCCTCAATGCCCATAGGTCCCAATTTCTTGGAAGCGTTGTTATTTACATTGATGGTCAGGTGGCTATCAAAGCAATCTCATCAAATTATATCACTTCAAAACTTGTGTTAAGCTGTAGAAACATCCTTTGCGATATTAGCGAGGACTATAATTTAACACTTTGCTGGGTTCCAGGTCATAGTAATTTCGAGGGCAACGAAATTGCAGAAGAACTGGCTAAAATAGGGTCAAACCAAAATGCTCTTTTGGCTGACCTTTCAATAAAAAACCCATTAGCGTAATCAAGGGAAAAATTGAAAATAAATGTACTCAGCTTGCTAATTCTAGATGGTCAAATCTTCAAACTTGCAATCATATTAGATCTATTTGGCCATCATGTAGTATAAATCGTACTAAGTTTTTAATAGTAATGGATCTTAATCGGTGCTATTACTGGACATTGTGCCATGGGAATCCATGCATCTCGTTTAGGTTTCTCAAACATTGGCGACCTTTGTAGAAGTTGTAAAGACCCTGATATGGAAGAAACAGTCTTTCATTTCTTTTGTGAATGTCCAGCGCTTGCGCTTAGACGTAGAAAGAATTTTGGTCATTTCAATTTGGAATCGCTTGACTCACTGAGGTTTGTCTTAAATCCATGTGGAAGTATATATGTACATCCAAGTGGTTCTCTTAGACTTTCTCTGCTAAAGCTCTTAGTATCGGGTATACAATGGGCCCTTTCTCGAGGCCTAAGGGTAGAGATCGACATTTTAAGAAAACATGTAGTTTTTTGTTGATGACAAGTGAGGTTTAAATTCTCGCACTTTATTGCAAAAAATTTTCGCTTTACTATGAAAATTGTACCAGATTTTATAATAATACCTACACTAGGTGCAAGGATAACATATTGCAAATGTTTTTTGTGTGGGAGGGTGTAGCGTCCCTTCTTTTAATTTTTCCATGTACCAAATTTTATAATGATAAAAGTACATACATAGAGTATTTTAAGTATTTTTGTGTAGGTGTTCAAAGCCCCCATATTTTAACCCCCTCTTTATTCGTATAGTATTTTGTAAATAAAAAACACGTTCTCAATATAAAGTTTTGTAGTAATAACTAATAAAGGTGCAAAGATTTAGCAATTGATATGTTTGTTTTTTGTGTAACGCCCCCTTTGATAAGCGCAGTTTAGTCCTGTATACAAAGTTTTGCAATGGTAACTCCCACAAGTGCTGAAATATAGCTATTGAAGTGTTTTTTGTATGGGGGTGCAGCGCCCATTTGTTCAATTTCCTCCAGTTTTTGCTGGGTGTTTGGTGAGCGCACTGTACTCCTTTTTACAGAGTTTTGTTATAATAGCTACTGCATGTACAGAGACATAGGGTTTTGTTAATTTTTTTTTGGATGGAGGCTTCCCCCCACACCCCCGCTAAAATCACTTCACTCTATTTCGTGAGGTCAATGGACATATTTTAACAGTTTTGCATACTAAAAATACAATTTAAATTTTTCACGTCTAGATTCTATGAAACAGTGCACTGTGCGTCTTCAGTACAACTTTAAAAAAAGATCAAAGACTTTACGCAAAAGATTTGGCTTACGCTAAATGCTTGTGAGAGCCACGTGAACATTTTTTGAACTTTATTTTGTGCTTTGATTTGCGCCCACTAAGTGGCCAAAAAAAAAAATTTTCTAAGTACAAGAATATAACTTCCATTGCTTAAAAAATACAAAGTATACGAAAAACCAAAATTTCCCTTATAAATCATGAGAACATTGACGAAATGCAGTCATGTTTTGAAAAATCTTAAATATTGATTTTCCCAAAAAAAAAAAAAAAATTTTTTTTTATTTTTAATATTTTTTTACACGGAAATCTTTTCAAATGTGGATAAAAAGCATTCGTTTTTCGGAAGATTTCCGTAAAAAAAAAATTTAAAAAATTTTTCTTTTGGTAAAATTAATTTTTAAGATTAAGATGGCCGTCATTTCGTCAATGTTCTTATGGTTTTGTATGGGAAATATTGGGTTTTTTGTATACCTTGTATTTTCTAAGCAATGAAAGTTATATTTTTCTACTTAACATTTTTTTTTTATCGCCTAGTGGTTGGCACAAAATAAAGTTAAAAAATTCCCGTGGCTCTCATAAGCTTTTAGCATTAAATAAATCATATGGAAAACGTTTGTTTTTCATCCACTTTTCTATAAAAAAAAAATATTATTTTGAGAAAATCAACTTTTAAGGTTTTTGAAAAAATGGCCGCCATTTTGTAAATTTCCAAAATCTAAAAATGGAAATCAAAATAACATTTCAAACGCTACAAAATTCTAAAACAAAAATTTTAAAAATTTATTTTTAACAAAATGGGGGAATTTAGAAAAAAGAATTGCATCGATTTTTCACAAAAAAGCAGTATTTTGACCCTCTGAAGTTCCATGCCCATAACAAGCAAAAAAAAAAAATTTTCCGCAAAACTAATAATGAGAGGTTTCTATACTGACCACTTAGAAAAATTTGAGATGGAAAGGGTACTAAATTTCATTGAATTATCTTGCTCAGTTTTCCCAGAAAATGCATATCCACGCACAGGCAGCCAGCCAGACAGTGGGACATAGCTATATCTACTCAGGAGGTGACGCTGATCAATAATATATATATTTTTCTATATCTGCCACGCCTCCTTCTCTGCATTACAAACGGAAGGACAAATTGAATATACCCTGGGTGTAGGGTATAAAAATATATATCTTCAAAGTATAAATATTTTGGTCAAGTCTTTGTAAAATTTATGCTACAAATTATTTAGTCAATTTCCAGACGGTAGATATAACAGTTCGATAATTTGGTAACTTAATATTTTTGCAGTCCCTCTTCGAAACCTAAGTTTGTATATTATTTGATAAAACTCTACCGCCATAGTGTTCACATTGGTGGTTCCTGCAATAATTGAAAGGCAGAAAGAACATTTAAGGAAATTGTTGTAATTTGAGTAAATTCACTTGCAGTATTTACATGTTGTCCTTCCGCTTTGTTTGGTGAATAGACGTACAACAACGTGAATTACAATCGACGGGAAATTGCCAATTCCTGTTATTGTTCGTTAGAATTAAATTGCATTCTCTGACATGAAAGAAATTGAATCGATAAATGTCAATTTAAATAAAAAAAACCGTAATTATGAAATAAACTGACCCATTATGTATTTGGATTAGAAGAATTATTAAGCTTAAGTTTCTAGACAAAGGCTCTGTTAACATTTCTTGAGTTTTTTAATTACATCGTAAGCTTTGTTTTTGAGAAATATACATAATTTCTATTTGAAAGAATTAATTTATTATGCTCTACAATGGCCTGATTTAAGAGAAATTGGGAATAGAAACTCCCCCACAATCTTAATAAGTAGGTGTAGAAATTGCTTTCTCGTGAAATAATATATAAGCTAAGCCTAAACTGTTATTCCTCGCTCTGTAATATTTCACTTCAGTTTCGGGTGGGTTGGAAATAAAGGCGTCAAAAGGTGTTACATGTTTCAGTATTAACACACTATAGTAGCATCAACGAAGCCTTTTTTTCGAAAGTCCCCCGATTTTGATGTTTTTTTTTTAATTTTTTTTTTTTTTGTATTATTTACAATCAGAAACCTGAGACGGAATTGTTTATATTGTTTAAACGGTAGCTATGGCACTTATGAAGAGAAAAAAAAAAAAAAATAAATACTACAAACAATAATAATAATAGGTATTTATCAGAATCGATACATGTATCTCTCATAGTTTTTGGAATACCTTCTCTTCTTATATGACATAAAAATTTAAAAAAATAAAAATACAAATTTTGGCCATATTTTTCTCAAAAACGGCTGTACCGATTTTAATCAAGCTTTGGAAAACTATGCACTTTAGAATAGAATGAAGAATGAGGTAGACCTTGACTTTTTAGATACTCATAAGGAGGCGTGATATCGCCCTAAATTTAAAATTTAATTTTGTTATATCTCGCAAATCATAAAAGATATTTTGATGTAATTTTGTATACAGCTACTAACTTTCAATGCTTTAGTGGGCGGGATGGAAAAAGTGTAACGCCCACTTCTTAGCAATTGAGAAATTTTGATTCAATAGTACTCGAAAGCGGCTCTTCATGAAAATTTAGGAGATTTTACTACTGGAAGCAAAAAACATGAAACGTATATGATAGTTGAAAGCACTAGTCTTTTCTTTAAAACCTTATCTGAACTACTTGAGGTGATTTTTTCGACATTTTGCCACCTAAGGGGTGGTGATAGAGGGTAAAAACGTCCGGAGAAAATGCTGAGAGTGAAAAAATAATTTAGGTTGTTCCTACATTCTACCCCACCGGGGGCACTCTGAAAGTTATGGGCATCAATTTCATAATATGGGAAATTTTTGCAAGGGAGTCTTCCTAAGATATAGGAAGTAAGTACGAAAAATGTTGATAGTGAAAAATAATGGAGATTGGTCTGACTTTTAACCCCACCAGCGGCAGGAGCCAATTTCATAAAAAAAGTATTTTTACAAGGCAAATTCATAAAAAAATGTGATTTTTCCAGCGGAGCTCTCCTAAGGGGTGGAGGTAGAAAAGTTGGGGGGAATGGAGGATGTTCTCATATTCTCCCTAGAAGTGGAAAGTAAATTTCGTAAAAATTTATTTTTTTCAGGAGAGCCTCCTAAGGGTTATAGTTAGATAAAATGTAGAAAAAATGTTGAGAAAAAAAAAAAAATAATTAGTGTTGATCTGACATTTTACTTCTCTAAGGGCAACTCCTGGAAAGCTATGGAGCTTGTCGTCGATTTCACTGAAATTTTTTTAAACTATGATCTCGATATGCGGCATTTTCAGCGTATCCAAATCCCAATTTTAAGAATCTTTATAAATCACCAAATCATGTCTAATATGAGTGTTGAAAATTATAAATATACATGGAATAAAATTGTTTAGCATATTTATTATAAATTCCTGTGTAAAATTTTCACACTGAAATTAAGTAAAATTTTTTCATATATTAATATACGTATACTAAGGGAGTTTTACAAATTGCTGACAGATTTTTATACAAATTCCTGAGTAAAACTTCAACACAGTTTTGAGTAAAGAATTTAAGAATATTCGTTGCTATCGTATCAAGGACAAAATTTTTTGTCTTGGATAGCAAACACAATTAAAATACGCTGAGTTCAATGATCACAGTACTTTTTACGGTGTAGCTCTGGTTTTCGAGATACTCAAGCTTATGTCAAATTAGTTTTTATCTTAAAATTTTTTAGAAAACACACAATTTTCTTAATATTTGCAAAAGTTATAACCGTTTTAAAATTATTTCTTATAAAATCACGTACTACATGTCGTATGAGTAACTTTGAGTAACTATGGCCGAACAGTAAGTCCCCTATACTGCAGTATTTTGAAAATTTTGCTTATATGGATAGTGCCACGCCCTCTTGTCCGAATTCACCCAGTTTTTGCTCAGAGCTTGCATTTATAATTCTGAGTGTCTGAGTGGAATTTGGTTGGACTATCTCAAAAAACGTTTTCAGTATAGCGTTTTGAAGCTTTTGCTTTTATCGGAGGTGCCACGCCCTCTTGTCCGATTTCACCCAGTTTTTGCTCAGAGCTTGCATTTACAATTCGTAGTATTTATGTGTATTTTGGTTGCACTTTCGGGAAAAATACTCCTAAAGTTGCATTTTGATTATATTTTTTGTATGGGCGGTAGGCGTGTTCGTTGACCGATTATGTTCATTTGTTCATTTTCACTCCCACGAGCTAACTTTGATGATGGAGGCAGATTACCAAATTTCATTGAATTATCTTGCTCATTTTTCCCAAAAAATGTATTTCCACGCACACCCAGCCACCCAGTCAGACAGACGGACATGGCTATATCGACTCAGGAGATGACGCTGATCAAGAATATTTATAGTTTTCTATATCTGCCACGCCTTCTTCTCCGCGTTACAAACGGAAGGACAAAGTGAATATACTCTGGGTGTAGAGTATAAAAAAAAATTGTGTGAATCGAATGTTATGTTTTTCAAGGTATTTTTTCGTAAAATTTTCAAAACAGAATATCTCAAAAACCAAAGTTGAACTGTAAAAATAACTGATATCACCAAACTCCGCATACTCAAATTGAGTTTACTACTACTGCTAGAAGAATAATGGTCTCAATTTTTGAAAAGTGTTAGAATTTTCATCTGCATGGAAATCTCATTAATAATGAGAAATAAGTGACAGAAAAATATGCAAACACACATCAGCGAAGGTGTTAAAACAATCAAAGTAAAACAACAATTTAAGAAAGCAGTGTCCTTATTTAATGATTTCCTTCTTTGCAATAACAGCAGCAGCAACAAGAATAGAAACAACATTAATATCAAATGCAACAATATATTGTACGGGTGTTACCTTTGTCTATGCCAAATATTAAAAACCCTACACTGTATACATTTGAAGTTTTGAACATTTGAAAGAAGTAATAGAATGTTAGAGAGACTCTTAAAAATGATATCTGCATCATTATTTTTTCGTTGCGAGAAAAACCAATAGATCGTTTTTCTACTGAAGGCATATTTTGACTTAAAAAACATGTTTTTTGCTCATACATTTTTTTTTATAATAAATTAATACCCAAATTTGCTTAAAAAAGAAATTTGTTCTTGCAAAAATGATGACGTTAAAAAATGATACATATTTTTTTTTGTTTAAATAATATTTAGATAAAAAAATCGATTTTTTTAAGGTTTTTCAAGTACTTCGTCGTAAAAACGATGTTTACGTCAAAAGCAAGGCATCTTACGAATAAAGTGTATAAGGTAAAAAATGTTTAGAAAACATGTCTTTTTTAGCCAAAATGGGCCTTCAATAGAATCAAAAGCAGCAGCAGTTCTTCTAACTTTTGAGTCGGTGTCAGGATGAATTTTTTTCTAGCTAACTTTTACAATACAGACAGCCAGACGGACATGGCTAGATTGACTCAATCTCTGATGCTTATCAAAAATATAAATACTTTTCCAAATCTTCCATACCTCCTTCTTAGAGTTACAAATGGAAGCTAAAAATTAATATACCCTCGTTGTAGGGTATTACAAGTGCAACAACATCACTAACAACAATGGAACATGTAGCAGTTGCTCCTTCTGCTGCTGCTGTTTCTCATGTTTACAAAACATGAGAGTGAGCAAAAACAAATAAGAGAAAACAACACTAACAACAACAACAACAAAAAATTAGCACGGATGTGCGCACATTGCTGAGCGAACAGGATGTTGTGCTGTGGAATGCTTGTCAACACACATACATACGTACACACACACATTCTCACACACAAGCATAAGCAACAACACATGCTTAGACCGGATGGCGCGCCATTCAGGTCGTCATTTGTTGGTTTTAGTTTTAGTGTTGTTATCCTTATGTTTGTTGCTATTGTTATTGTTGTTGTTGCTTTTCTTTTTGCTTATGTTGCGAAATTTCTTTATTCTCTTTGTTTTCATAATTTTAACTGCTTTAAATTCATTATTTCGAAAACAAAGCAAAACTAAAGTACAAAAACAATGTACTCGTACCTAAATGATAATAAAGTTTTTATGGCGCTTTACTTTTAGATGGCATTTTTGTTGCTGCTTTTGTTGCCTTTTTGATTGTTGCACTGACATAAATTGTAATATCTTTGCTGTTGTAGTAGCTAAAATAATTAACAATTTTGTAGGGTAAGCGATGACATTTTCATATCTTGATTTATTCTACATTCGACTAAATTTTTCGATTTTTATTTTTTCAACATAGAACATATATGTTTTAGACCGGGTCGAAATTAAGATTCATCCCGAAACCAACTCAAAAGTTAGAGGGACTCTTAAAAACGATATCTGCATTCTTCATTCTGAGAAAAACCATTGGAGCACTTTTGATTTTACTGAAGGCCTATTTTATCTGAAAAAACATGTTTTTTGGTCATAACTTTTTTTTTTCATGGATACCAAAGGATGCTTTAGAAGTTAAGCTTATGTTCTTACAAAAATGTTGGTGCTTAAAACTTTTTTTTTTTGTTTGATATAGATAATATTCGGTTTTAAAACTCGATTTTTTTACGTTTTTCAATAACGAAGTCGGAAAACCGATTTTTTACTCAGAAGCAAGACATCTTAGGAAAAAAGTGTATGAAACAAAAAATGCTTAGAATTGTCCAAAAAATACGTGTGAATTTTTTCAGAATTTTTGGAATTTTTTTTTTATTTTTTCAAAAAATTTATCAAATATGACCTGGTCTATGAAAAAGGGGCTTACGTGCGAAAACAAGTTTTCGAGAAAACAGGTGGAAAACAACTATAAAAGGTCAATTCTATGCAAATCAGCAAAAAAGTGGAAAATAAAATTTTTGACACCTAAGCCCCCTTTTCGTAGACCAGTTCACAAATTGAGTTTTCAGCTGTTAAGCTCACGTACAAAATTTTTGAAACTGAATATTATCTATATCAAACAAAAAAGAAAAATTTTAAACGCCAACAATTTTGTCAGAACATAAGCTTTATTTCTGAAGCACTCTTGTGTATCCATTTTCTAATGAAAAAAAAAAAAAAGTTGTGACCAATAAACCTGTTTTTTTTAGCAAAAATGAGCCTTCAGTGGAATCAAAAATGCTCCATTGGTTTTTCTCGGAATGAAAAAAAAAAAAAAAAAAAAATGATGCAGATATAGTTTTTCAAAGTCCCTCTTGTGTCGGTTTGAGATGATTTTATTTTGCTTCATACAAAATCGACCTAGTCTAATATATGTTTCTACTTTTTCAATTTGGTACTGCTCGCACCTTGGCTGAATTTCGATCCTTACATGTTTAGGATTGAACCCAAGACTCTAGCGTTATTAGGCGACGCACTAACCATCTGGAATAATGGCTCTGTTGGTCGTCGAATGCTTATTTTGCATAGCTTAAGCCTTCCTTGCCTGTCTTGTAGATCAGAATAAATGCATTCTTTTCTGCCTCTTTTTTAAACCTTACCAACAAAAAAGAAGCAAATATGTTGTGTTAAAGCCAGTTACTGAACTGTTATACTCTGAAATTTCGGCGTCTATGTATATAAAGGTTTAAACATTTCCAGTTTCGATTTTTGAATATTTTTCGACTTTATCTGAATAAGTTCAGGCTTATTTGATCTCAACTTTTCTGACTTTTAAAATATTTCAACCGTTTGATAACACAGTCCTGCATGGGTTTTCCTCTCTAAGTTTTAAAAAGCGATTTCTATAGATTTAAGTGTGCTGATTACGAGAAAAATAGTGAAAAAATTCCAGCACGCCACAATTTTCAGTGATTTAAGTTTTACTTAAGTGCCTTTTTTGTATATAAAAGACTACCACGCCTATACTACTGGACGTATCAAAGCCATATTTGCACCAGATGGTTTTTTGGTGGTCCAACACATTTATAAGAAATATGGGATCGATTGGACAAGGGGGTGTTGTACCCCTCATACAAAAAAAATCTCTATATAATTGAAAATTTTATTTGAGTCGCTCCTACGCCCGCACCAGTTGGTATATTGAAACCATATTAACACCATATATCCGTCTGATATTCCGACAGATTTTCCTTGATAATAGGGGTAATTGAATGAAAGTACGGTGCGCTCGGTACATAAAGAAAACATACCAAAACCAAAAAAAAAAAAAAAATAAAACTCATTTCTACTCACTTTACCTGCATTATGAAACTTGATATCTGGATGAATATTATGGATAGCAACTATCAAGATCGTACGGGAAGTATTTTAGGCGTGATATTGAAGAGTACGTAAGCACAAACGATTGAATTAATAAGTTTTCAAATGCTGCACAGACGAACAAGGGTACCCCTCTTAAATTTACGAGAGTGCTTTTTAATGTATTTTTTGGTGCTGAGCCCAAATCCGTTTACAGAATTGCTCTATAACGTCCAAATTTTGAGAAAATTTAAAAAAACAGTGTAAAACACACGATTTTCCATTATTTTTGAGGTTATGAAAACTTAAATATCTCAAAATTCTGACGTGATGGAAAGAAAACAAGTTCAGGAGGTCCCAAACCACCATAATTGGCTTTAAAATTTAAGAGAGAAAAAAAAGTGTCGAATTTGCAGGCCTGTGTAATTATAATTATAATTTTCGACTTCGTTATTATAATTTTTATTTTACACTTTTCAGTCATGTGCAAAGATCGATATTTATTTAAACTCATGTTCATAATCTGTTATTTCTTACCACACAGAAATCATCAATACAATTTGTATTTTGCAATAAATATTCTACTCTTGACGCTATTTGAAGAAGTTCTACGAATTCGATTTTTTTCCAAATCAATTAATTTCTATAGTCATTTATTTAATGTTCATCGTTTTTTTATACTGCTTATTAGAATTTGGTTACTATTTAATACATTTTTAATACTATTTAGAACTTTTTCTCTTCTAGTTAATACTTATTCGATTCTTAGTCTGTTTTTCAATACTATTCTATACCTTCGACTTTTAATTAATGCAACGAAAATGCATATTAGTACTAGACGCATTTAAATCAAGTTCTGAATGAAAACTGAGTAAACTTGGACAAGGGGGAGTGGTACCGCCCATACAAGTAAAATCTTCAAAATGATATAGTGCAAGTGTTTTTTGAGATAATGGTATCAACTTTCGCGCAGACACTATAGTCAAATGATAAGGTCATTTTAAACGGAAGTAGAATGTTTACGGGTCGGTCGATTGGCCATTGACTATGAAAAAACCGCGGAGTACTATTAAGTCAGAGGGTGGAAATCGGGATAGAGAGAGGAATGCACCTTTTACAGTTTTTTCAAAATATGTATCTAGCGAACGAAGCAAAACTTATATTTTTTTTATAGAAAACTTTTTGTAGAGAATTAAATTTGCCACCGAAATAGCTTATTTTACAAATTCCTTAAACCAAAAATTTTGAACAAAAAAAAAAAAATAATAATTCTTGTGTTTTTTACTCTTTTGCCTATTACATTTTTAGGGTCAGAGATAGGTAAAAATATTGTGCATTATAAAAAAGAAGATACAATTTTCTTAAAAGTGGTTTATTCAAAAATTTCTTATGCCAAAAATTTACAGAAATATGGCCACTCAAACATAGAAATTTTGTTTGTGCGGTCGGTAAAATAGTTTTTATTCGAAACCAATGTGTCTAACGAGTGTGGGAGGCAAAAAAGCTTAAAATCGTTTAAGGAATACATATTTATAATTTTTAGGGACATTTTATCATTTTTCAAAACTTGGTCAAAAAAAAAAGTTATAAAAGTTCCAAAAAATTCTGAAAAAAATTCTCAAGTATTTCTTGGATGATTTTAAACATTTTTCCCTGTATACACTTTTTTCGTAAAATGCCTTGGTTTTGCGTAAAACCGTTTTTAACGTAAGAAATTTTGTAATAAGTCATTTTAAACGAAATTTTGTTTTTTATTTTTATAGAATTCGTTTTTTTTTGCTATTTTTTTCTTTTTTGTTTCAAAATTTATGGTATAAGAAATTTTGTTAAAATTTTTTGAATAAGCTATTTTGATGGTAAATTTTATTCTCCACAAAAAGTTTTCTAAAAAAAAAAAATCGAAGTTTTGCTTCGTTCGCTAGATATTTTGATTTTCAACCTCTAATATAATAGCACTCCGCGGTTTTTCATCTTTAATGACCAATTGACCGATTTCTGTAATAAAAAGCCGTGAACGTCTTACTTCCTTTTTGGCATGTTTTTTACGACCTAATCAATAGACTAGGAAGGAAATATTAAAAACACGGTAGTGCTAGAGTTTTTTTTTTCTATATAATCAACCACATTTTTTACAAATCTACCGATAGTCAGTGTAAGCTGTAAGCAAAACTAGGTGAATTCGAAAAAAAGTGTGTGTTAGCTGCAATACATCTTTTGAAGCATTAACCTGTGCCAATTATCCTTAATTTGACCAGTGTTTTCATAATGCTATCATTCATAGCAACACGTTCGGCACGTGCTAGCATTCTTATTCGAATCGCTCACATGATTTCTTCTACATAAGCTGTGTGAAGATGTTCTCTATACCAAGACAAATCTCCCAGGGTGATGTAAACATAAAGGAGATTAGCATGATCTCGAATTAAAATTTTAAAATTTTAAAATTTTTATATCATCCTCATATTTATTTTTTCATTACATTAAAGAAAACTTCCTCAAATTCCCACACACGAAAAATGCTAAAATGTTTTAGAAAATAGTTGTATTCATGAATGGAAATGATTTTCGCAAAAACTTTGCTGTCTCTGCACATACTCTCGTACGTGCAAGAATAATGAATAATTAAAAAGTTTAAAAATTTATACGATCATAATAACAAATTGTTCTGCTGTAAAATGTTTTACACAAAAAAATACAATTTTTCCATTATGACCAAGTGTTTGACTGTATAGGTAGGTATGTTCGTGTGACTCACACAAACACAGGAATGGTCATAAAATCAAAATTTCACTGCAGCCAACTTTGGGGCACATTAACACGTACAGGCAGCAAGTGAATAGCGAGCACACGATTGCTTCATGAATAAGCGACATAAAGCCAAACACCAAGTAGCAGCGGACGGACGGATAGACAGATAGACAGATGGCCAGTTGGCCAGAACAAAAAGGCGAACGGATATGTGAACGAGCTGGTAGTAGTAGGCAAGGATACAAGAGAGGATACAAAAAAGTAGTAAACGACACGACACGACATGAAACAAGAAATAAGCGAGCGAACATTGGTGGCAGCACCTAACGTATATGGCTAACTGCGTGACCCTGTGGGAAAACTAGAAAAATTGCCTCTTTCTTAAGTGCTCTAGAGCTGTGCGAAAGCTTTGAAACCTTGTTATTAGTAAATTTGTTAAATTTGAGTTCCCTGTTTATATTAACTTGGTTACCTTAACCGAAATGTAAAAAACAAAAGGTCAAGAGTCTTTGACAGTTGGTTTGTTGTTATCCAATTCTGGTTAATTTCTCATAAAAGTCGAAAACATAACTCGGTTTGTTATTTACTAAACATGAACTAACTAACCTTTGCCGAACAAGTGATAATGGGCTAGTAATTTGATTCTAAGGTCAAAATATATAACATTATTTGTAAGTGTCAGTCGAATTTAGCTGACATAATTGAACCAAAACCACCTACACCATTAATAAAGAAAGAGTTGATATATCCAACATTTTTAGTTAAAAGAGCTTCAGAGAATGATCTTCATAGATAAACGAGCTTGGTTCACTTCATTTGCCCTTGGATTTTGTCCGAAACGAGCGAGGTTTTAGTCTAGGAAATTGCAAAGGCTAAACAAGACTGCTGCGGTCTTGGGTTTTGACACAAAGTTTTGGTCTTGATCTCAAAATCATAATAGAGTTTTGTTTTGAATCTCAAAAAATTACGTAGAACATTACTCAAGACCAATACGGGTTCCGCTAAACTTATTCTTCATCGAATACAGTATCACTTTTGATAGCATCGACGCAGTTTGCGACTGAGGTTCATTGAATAGGCAAAGTAGATTCTATAAAGATTAATGCTTAATAAGAGGGCTTCAGAGGCTTTCAGTTCCGCCGGATGTACGCCAAGATTATTTGCTTATGCCATTTGTGCAAGTAGACAATATTTTTGTTTCTACTAAACGTGGCATTTAATAGGCCTTAACCTTAGTTCAAAGTAACTCATAGATATCTTAAATTCCAGCTGGGGTGTCCCAAGGCTTACTAACAGACACAATGACAGAGACAAAAACTCGAGCATTAATAAATAAATAATTTCCTGATTACCACTCTTTGTCGTTTTTATTTTGTTTTCGGGTAATAATCCGAGTACTAAGATGAACGCCGAATGGCACCAAGTGTCGAGGATGATTCTGTTAGTAACGTTATTATGGCAGTTGTTTGTGCTACTGCTGTGCTGTTGACAACTTAGCTGTAAATTTTATATTTATCGGTTTATCCGTTGGCCATTCAGTATTTCCGCCAGTTGGTCCGTTTATCCATTCGTTCGTTCGTACGTCCGTTCGTTCGTTAGGTTGCTCAGTCATTGAAGTGTCGTCGGACAGTGTGTTCAAATGTTTGAAAATTTAATTAACTTAACTGTTTTTCAAGCGATTTAACCGATTTTCATAAGTGCACAGTGAAACAGATCCAAGGTACATACATTAAGTGAAAAAGTTGAACTAAAGATTGATGAATGTAACCCTAATAGAAGTACTCGTGAAGAGATAGAAAATCAATTAATTTCACTGTGAAACAGCCAAAACACCCTAAGAGATTTGAAAAGTGTTTTGATGTATTTGGATTATGCGTCAGGTAAGGTTTTCTGTAAAGTCGGCTTGGAAGTTATTAGAACGCGGTGCTAATAAAAATAAACAGCAAAAGTGCTCTGATTTTATGATCGTGAGCTCGTTTGAAAGATATTACAGAGTAGATTTTGCTTCAGTACTAAAAAAAATAGTACTTCACTAGATGGCGCTTTAAAAATCATTTAATGCCTAAAATTGGATTTTAAACGCATTTTCTTAAGTTTTAAGCATCTCTCGTCTTAAATAAATGGCTCCAGTTGAAGTTTTTCGTAGAATATTTTTTCAGAACACTTTAACTCAATATAGCCCAATTTTAGAAAAAAAGAATCAAAAAGATCCATAAAGACATGATATAATGGTTGCTAAAAATGTGCTAAAAAACTTCCTTATGTAATTTCATTATGCCCTACGATCTGAAAAATGGTCGGTGAAATCTCAAATTTTTCGTCTTATTAATTTTTTATTATTTTATTTCTCGGCTATGTTGGACACATATTTCATTTTCCGCTCCCATGGCTCTTGAGACAAATTGTGTTCAAATAAATAGAAATTTCAAAATTAGAATTGAAAATCACCGAGTGGAGGATTTGAACTTGGGCCTGTCCACGCAGCGCAAGTCATTAGACCGATACACTATCGTTTCATCCTCTTCACAGTTCACGTACTGCTAAACAGAACGTAGTCAATAACCTTATAATTTCACTAACATCATTGATACACAATTGGACCACTTTTAGTATTAATGACGGATTTTGCACCTTTTTTGATACAAATGACCGACCTTACATTACATTCGGACCATTTCTGGTACAATTGATAATTTAAGTAAATTTATTATAGTTAAAGGTGATGAGCAAAACTAGTCTTGGTCTTGAGTCTTGTTCTTGGTCTTGGTAATTTGTCGAGACCAAGACCAAGACGTTTATATTTTTGCTCACGAGAATCACCAAGACCAGGACTGCTTTTCAGTCTTGGCAATTTATAGTTCAAAGGTTTTTCAAGCCCGTTTTGAAGATAAAATCATCTCTCAATTTGAATTTTGGCATCTTAAAAACCCAATCACTTTGGAAAAATATGGTTTTGAAATTTTGAATACTCAATATCTCTAGAGATTTTTTCAAGACCAAGATCAAGACCGAGACCAAGACCAAATGAGCAAGATCAAGACCAAGTCTCAATATCAAAACCAAGACCAAGACTAAGACTCAATGTGCAAGAACAAGACCAAGACAACTATGGTCTTTGAACTTTGCATATAATGGGACCAGAATTTGGGCTAGTTGGTCGCCTCCATGGAGTAGTTTTCAAACTAGTCTTGGAATAGTCCGTGGTCCTGTAAGAGCATTCAATAAAAAAGATTCTACAAAACATTTCATTAGGGGTCACCAAAGACGAGAACTGCTTAAAACTTAAGAAAATGAGTTAAAAATCCAATTTCAGGTATAAAATTATTTTAAAAGCACCGTTTGGTGAAATATTATTTTTTTAACACTTATTATACCAAACCTCTTCTGATTTTTAAAAACTTACGTTTTGTTGTACCGTTTTTTTTTTTATCAGAACTTCTTTTTTTATTCAACTACCTTTTACCATTTTTCTGTTTTTATAACTTTATTTAAATTTAACTCCTTGAGACCGATGTGGTCATATAGGACCCCAAGCATTTTTTGATACATCAATGTTTTAATTAAAATTAGTATCAAGGAGAACTCGTATGCTATTGACATGCTCAAGAAAATTGTTCAGTTATGTCTTGGCTAAAATTTTGTTTTAAATGTTTGGCAAAATACGGAACGGATTTATAGCTATGACCAAAAATTGTAAAGTTTTTTGTCATTTTTGTGAAACCTAATTTTTTCGGGTAATTTTTTTGAACACTTTCTTTCTTTTAGTCTATATCTATTACTTCCTTGAAGATAGGAAAGCAAAATCTCAAATGGTTTACGAATTATAGCAGTGGCAACTTTGAAAAATCAGTTTTGAAGCAATTTTGATAGTACTAGTATAAAATTCGACCTGGAGCCAAACAAGAAAAACACAGATAGAGTTTTACAAGTAACATCATGTGCTTTCAGGAATAGTATTCAAAAAGTTGTTCGGATTTTTTTTTGCTACACTGTGTCATATGACTGCACCATTTCGGGCCATAAGGAGCTTTTCCGGACCTCCTTTTTTTCTTAATTTAAACACTAGAAAACTTAACCCGAAGTTAATTTTTCGATATCTACAATGGTCTGGGCTTTGGTATCAAGGGGTTAAATACATTTTACGACTTTTGCATATTTCCTAAAAAATTAGTTTAACTACAGGTTCATAGAGCTAAAGCAAAATTATGGGTTGAAGGGTTCAACTTAAACATTCTAGAAGGAATAAAGGACTACTAATGACATTCTTGATTTTCCGTTGATGTATAAGTTCCTGTCAAGAACAATATCTTGGTATTAAATGATATTCCTACGAAAACTGATGTAACCTCCAATTAGAGAAAGCCAGATTAAACGCATTCCATGAGAATATTTCTTAGCAAATAAGAAGATGGGTATGTTATCTTTATCATTATGATCAGTAAGCTATTTACTACCAGAAGTCAGAGAAAGGTGAGCGAAGGTGTTTAGTTACGTACGAGTCCCGTTAGTCTTTAATTATAGAATCTGTTTCTACGTTGTTAAAGGTGCCCTCTGCGTCTAGAAAAGCAGCGATAGTAAACTTTTCCAAACTAAGAGACTAGAAATTAACGTAGTTAATCCTCTGTTAAGCGGTTACCAATAAGGCTGTAAGTCATACTTTGTAGTCTGATAGACCACATATCTCTTTTACAGGTGTATTTATCGTTTTCAATGTTCAAAAATTATATCGCTGTCCACTTGTCGCATCCAGTTGGAAAAAGTCATTGCACCATTTGCTGAAATATTCAAAGAAAATAAAATTTCAACAAAAAGGTTTCAAAATGGTCTAACGTACCACAACATTTCTCATATTTTTTATCAATTGCAAATATTTCGTCAAACGGCACTACTTTGGAAATATTTAGAAAACCCCACTTTTTTAACTATTTTGGCACACTGTCGTACAAAAGTAGTTTTGTTAAAAAGTCGAGTTAAAACTCGCTCTCTCCCTCTTTCTCTAGGGCACGCTAAAGTGCCACTCGTTGTTATAATGTAATCTATATTGTTTTTGTTGCGGCTGTTCCCAGTAGCAATGGGTAATAGCTAGCATAAGAGTTGGTAATAGCAAAAGTGAGGGTCTAACCTATTACCGCATCGCTGAATTTTCACACAGCGATGTCATTGAAAACTCAGATGTGAACAACTCGCATACAAGGGTGTAGGAGTGTATCAGCTCTTACCTATTCATATGCCAACTCCTATGACCTATTCACCTCTTACCTATTCATATGCCAACTCCTATGACCTATTCACCTCTTACCTATTCATATTACTTTGAAGAACCAAAATAACATAACTAATTGAATATTTTTAAAAATTAATTTTTGATTGCAATTTTACGTCTTTCGTCACAAAGATTCATCATATTGATGTAACTATAATTATTTTTATTTTACTAAATTAATTATAATTGAAAAATTGCAAGTTGAAAAACTTTTGTGTTTGGTCTGGGCCGGAGTTGAACCGAGGACCTCACGGTTGCTACAACTTTCAATCGCAGTGCCAGTCGCTAGACCCCTGCTCCATCCTCGCGCTCTTGCGAAGCTGACTTATTGACTTATTTTGTTTTTGCTAGTGGGCTATTACCAACTCGCTTACGTTTTTCATAACTAGAGCAAAAGTAAACAAAAAAAAATCGCAGCAATAATTGTCTTATTACCAACTCGCTGAAATATTCAGAACTTAAACAATCATCCTCGTCTCTTGCCCCGCAAGTTATTACCAACTCAATTGCCATTTTCAGTATTGAATTCAATTGCTAGTGGGTTATTACCACTAGAGTGTTGTTGTTGTTATCGTTTGTGGTGTTTTTGTTGTTGCTGGTTAATGTAATTGCGTTTTTCTGTGTGACACTGACACCAACATGAAGGCGACAGCTATATGACATTTATGTATAATGCCGATACATGCTTATATGTATTGTTATTGCTGCCAGTAGCGGCGGAAGGGGAGCAATTGTTGCCTGATAGGCGCTCAAGCTAAAGTATTTAATTAAGGTCCTAGGATTTCTGCTAAACATAAGAACTTGAAAGGAATAAATAAGAAAGTTAGAGAACCAAAATGCATGGGCCCCTTGGAATCTTTGTCGCCTGCTCATTTTCTCTTTAATCCACTACTGGTTGCTACCTACAGTAGTTTTTCGTGTAGGCAGGATATTGCTTCTGCCTCTGTATTGTTTTTGTTTTCACTGCACCTTTTAGGCAGCTGTACTTCCTACTAAATAAGTTAACAACCAACTTATTTGATTAAACTTTTGTTTATGATACATAAAGCAAGCGAAATGATATTACATAATACGCTTTTATTTTGAAAATTTATTGAATTTTAAATTTTACGTCTTTTGGTTTTTACATGGGGCATTTTAAGTAATTGGATAAGTACATTAAGGTGTTAACGATATTGTGCATAAGTTTTGTTGATTTTGGGATGTAGGAAATATTAATCAATCAACATTAGGTCAATTTTATAGAGTTGCCAGCTAACTAACTTTAACGTACTCAATGAACGAATGTAGGCACCAAACAATTTACAAAAATTTTTAATCAAATAAACATTGACAAATAACAAAATAGTGTTTATAATATGTAAGATCTTACTAAGCAAAATATCTTAAAAATCACGCCAATCGTATTAAGGGTTCCCGAGTTATAAAGATTTTTTTAATATTTTGAAAAAACAAATATGTATCAAAAAATTTCTACGGGCAACATATCTACCCACAAAAACTTATATCGAGGGACTGGAGTTGTTCGCAATTTTAGATGTTTATTTGATATCCCCCTAATGATTTAATGATTTTAAACGGTCGATTCGAAGATAAAAATAAATTTATTTAAAAAGCTGTGACTTTTTGGAGTCTTAAGTATTAATTCTTCTTAATAGTAGGAGATCCGCTGAAGAAATTACTACCCTCATCGGCTTTCCTGATGAAATTTTTTTTTTTTTGCAATAAAATATAGAGATAAAACTTAACTTGATTAGCAGTCCATATCCTGGCAAGGATATTTTTAATTAAATATTATTTAACTACATTTTTGACCCCAATAACCCTCATTCTCTTTCTCAATAAATTTGGTGGCAATCAAAAGCAAAAATCATATAGAAAATGCCAACTGTTTGATTGACATCCTTTATCCTGGCTAGGATACAAGCCAATAAGGTCTAAACATTACTGTGTGCGTGTGTCTGAAGCATTAAAACTTGGAAACTGTTCAGCCAATGGAGCTGAAAATTCGGCAGTGAGTGTATTTTAGGTACGGAAACGTTTTTGTGCTATACATGAAGGTTAACGAAGGTCACCCGAAGGCTTCACAGTCAAAACGATGGATGTATATGTGAACTAAAATATAAACATTTATTGTGCACTATCAACTAACCTAAATGGATAGTTTTATGGGACACCCGAAGATTTCCGAAGGTCACCCGAAGGCTTCACAGTTAAAACGAAGGATTTATATGTATACTAGAGTATATACATCTATGGCGCACTATCTACAAGCTTTAATGGATAGTTTTCTGGAACATCCAAAGATTCCCTTCGGGTGACCTTCGGTAATCTTCGGGTGTCCAAGAAATCTATCCATTAAAGTCTGTTAAGAGTTCTCTGCTAATGTTTTCACTCTAGTATACATATATACTCTTCGTTTTGACTGTAAAGCCTTCGGGTGACCTTCGGCAACCTTCGTGCATAGCACAAAAACCTTCCCGTACCTGAAATACACTCACTGCCGAATTTTCAGCTCCATTAGCTGAACAGTTTCCAAGTTATAATGCTTCAGACACGTACACATAGTAATGTTTAGACCTGATTGGCAGGTATCCTTGCCATGATAAAGGATGCCAACCAACAGCGGCATTTTCTATATGATTTTTGCTTTCGATTACAACCAAATTTATTGAGAAAGAGAAAGAGGGTAGTTTGGGTCAAAAATGTAATTAAATAATATATAATTAAAAATATCCTGCCAGGATATGGAGTGCCAATCAAGTCAAGGTCTGTTTATCTCTATATTTTATTGCATAAAAAAAATATTTCATCAGGAAAGCCGATGAGGGTACTAATTTCTTCAGCGGATCTTAGACTATAAGTGTTATTTTTCGAATACTTACTTTGAGTGCTCCAAAAAACTTAAAAACAAGGAGCTCAAGTTACAAAGTGATCATTATTGTTATTTTTCGAGTTTCTTTTTTATGAATTATTGATGTTGCACACCAAAAACTGAAATGGAATGTATCTTGTTAAAGTTTTTTTGAAAAACTAAGTTCGCCAAAAATATAAATCTTTTGAAAATAAGGTTAAACTGTGTCAATGATTTGATTTTCCCATATACTCGTTAACCCCTTGAGACCGATGGGGTCACATAGGACCCCAAGTATTTTTTGATACATCACTGTTTTAATTAAAATTAGTATCAAGAAGTGCTCGAATGCTATTGACATGCTCCAGAGAGTTGTTCAGTATAGTCTAGACTTAAATTTTGTGTTAATTTTTTGGCAAAATACGAAACGGTTTTATAGCTTTGACCAAAAATGGTACAATTTTTGCAATTTTTGTGATTTTGTGGCCCAAAACCCAATTTTTTCGGGTTAGTTTCTTGAACGCTTCCCTTCCTTTAGTCTACATCTACAACTTCGTTAAAGATCGGAAAACAAAATCTCAAATGGTTTACGACTTATAGCCATGGCAACTTTGAAAAAGCAGTTTTGAAGCAATTTTTATAGTACTATAAAATTCGACCTAGAGCCAAACAAGCGAAACACATTTAGGGTTTTACTAGTAACATCATGGGCTTTCAGGAACAGCATTCAAAAAATTTTTTGGATTTTTTTTGTTGCACTGTGTAATATGACTCCACCTTTTCTGGCTACAAGGGACTTTTCCGGACCTACTTTTTTTTCTTAATTTAAACACGAGAAAACTGAATCCGAAGTTAATTTTTCGATATCTACAAGGGTCTAGGCTTCGGTCTCAAGGGGTTAATGTGAATTTAATTTTATTTTTAGTTTTTTTTTTAAATATTTCGCGTCCGTATAGTTCGAATATGTTTACAATCGTAAAAAACAAAATGTAAGATAATGCACATATACCTATATAAATCGAACATAATATAAAATAATCAAAAATGACTCGTGTTATTAAGTGAAAAATAAATTCTTAGACTTAAGATGTATTTTTGAAATAAAATTTCATAAAACAACGAATTAAATAATAAAAAAAAAATTTAAAATATAAAAACACAGCCAAAATGTGGTCACCAGAATCGGAAATTAGTTCCATTGCAATGGCTACAACAATGCGCCATTCACAGTCATCATCATCAGGTTGGTATATGAAGTTTTATTAAAATTCTTCCCAGTGTGCCAGACGGTTCAATTCCTCCCGCAAACGGATCAGTAACGGATTCGTAATGGGTAAAAAAGCGAAGATATGAACCGTCTGGCACACTGGGTTATTACTTAGATTAAATTACAAAAACAATGAAAAATGCATAGAAGAAAAAACAAAAAAAATTATTGGATGGCTGATTTCCATTACTTTTCAATGCACACCACAGATCATATCATCAAACGAATTTGCCGACATCCATAAGTACTTACTTTCAAGCATACTATACTTAAGCTTTAACATAGATTTGTTGAGAATCACAGTAAAAAGAAAATAAAACACATGGAAAAGTTTTTTTTTTATTGTTTTTCCTTTGCTTTACATCTCCCTGTTACAACAACTCATTGATATTATACTTTTTTTGCATAGCGCCTCGTTTGAATGCTTATTTGGCGAGACAAAACGAAGTAGCAATTGTTACCAACAAATCTATGCTAAAGGTTAAATATATTGTAGTTATTCTGAATTTCGGTAAATACGTCTGATGATATGACCTGTGGTGGGTATAAAAACGTTATGAAACCTGGCCTTCCAATACATTTTTTTTGTTATTTCTTTTATGCATTTTGCCTTGTTTTTTGTAATTTTGTAGGTGTTTCATATAAAAACACTAAACAGTTAGCTCAAACCAACAATGTCATCTGATCCATGCTTGCTGGATTTGCAAAATTATTAAGGTACCTCTATACATTACCTACAATTATAATTGAAAAAGTGTATGTACATAATCCCTGCGTTAATGAAATGCAGCTTTCATCGGCTTGCTCCTCAAAACGGATAATAATCACATCGTCTATCTAATTGGCCAAAAGTCAAAAATGCTCAACATAGTCAACATGACATAATAAATGCAAAATGTAAAGGAAATTAATTTTTCATCTGCCAAAAACCGCAACGCCAACGCCATTGAAGTTGATTGCGTCTGCTCGACTGCCTGCCTGTCTGCTTGCTGTGCATTTTGAAGCCAATTCATCCATTGTGGGCGTTTTTGGTTGACTTTCACTGCTGCTGCTGCTGTGTGGAAAGTGCATTTTTTATTTTAAGTAAATTCCTTGAACTTTGGATTTGCCAGATTATCATCATCTGCATGATGCAGCATGCATTTTTCTTTCATCCTTCCGTTTTTTTGTCATTCAATCTAAATTGAAACGTCATCATTTGTTCATTTGCAGTTTTTGGCAAGTGTTGAATGGACTAGTTTTTTTTTTGTTTAATCCATCTATTGTTAACTGTATTCTATTGTTTATTTTCCATCTAAAAAATGGTTTTTTTTTCACAAAATAAACCTTCAAATGGTTTTTAATCATTAAGGCAATGTAATCCTCGGTATCCACTAAACTGCATACAGAGTGTTTCCAAAAATATGGATGGTATTATTGTAGATATAGCCTTCGCTGATTCAAAAAAACTTTTTTTTTAATTTCCACGATTAAGCCCAAAAATCGGACCATCGATAGTGGACGATAGTGGACGATAGTTTGGTCGCTAACTACCGATTGTTATCGATAGCATGCATTTCAGTGCAAAATTTACATATTTCGGCACAACAAGAAAATTATAAAACGAAAACATATGAGGAGTGATTTTTCAAAAGGGTTTATAACCAAAACGAGACAAAAGTAATATCATAATATTAATTGCCTGTTACTTTGTTACAAAACAATAAAATTGGGTTCTATTTATACCTGATGTTGTTGAATTAATAACATTTAGTTAAAAAAATCATATTCATCCAATAACCGATTATTATGCAAATAATGTGTAAGACATTACTTTTGTTTCGTTTTGGTCATAAGCCCTTTTGAAAAATCACTCCTCATAGGTTATGGGAGGTAGCTAAAATACCTTTTGTAACTTAAGTTCAAAATATGTCCATATTTTAAACTTCACCTGCAGGATAAAGACTTAGCGATCTTTAGCTTCACTTTGACATAAGTAAACAATATTGCTAAGTTGTCAAAATCAAACGCATTTGAAGAAATGAAATTAATACTGAAACAGTTGTGTTTTTCTACATTATCAAAAGTACGAAAACAATTCTAGGATAAAAAATTAGTATAAATAATTACTATTGATAGTCTGTTATAATCCATCGGTAGTCGCGATGGTGCTATTGATAGCTTGCGAGCTCTTGTGTCGAAAAAGTGAGCTGAGATTTTTGAGATGATCCAACAAAATTTCACTCAGACACTAAGAATTATAAATGCAAGCTCTGAGCACAAGGTGCACTCGGACAAGAGCACGTGACACCTCCTATATAAGCAAAAGCTTCAAAGTTTTATTCTGAAAACATTTTTTTAAGAAAATCCAACCTAAAGAAATTTTTTTATAAATTTTTAAATAAGCTACTATTTCGGTGGAAAATTTAATTCCCTACAAAAAAATATTTGAAAATAAATCGAAATTTTGCTTCGATCGCCAGATATGTATATATTAATACGCAAGACAAAAATTTGTCGATCTTTTTTTACTATGTTAGAAATGGAGTACGACCCCTGCAGTTAATCGGACTAGTGCATGACTAGTCTTTGACTACTTCCAAACAGGACTAGTACTAGTTCCACAACTAACGAATTTTCATATAATGGACTGACGATTTTTCAATGTTGATGTCCTACGAATCGTCAATTGTCTCCCTCTGCATTACCTATTCACCAGTCGAGGGACAGTTGAAAATTTTGAGAGTTTCGAGACTCGATTTCGAGTACCTAAAAATTGAGCAAACGAGTATCTTAAAATTGAGAGATGTAATTAGAAGGAGATTGAGCGAACAATTTAAATGGCGAATGAAAAATTTACAATTTTTTCAAATAATCAATAAATTAACACAATTTCAGATAATCCAATATATGTAGATGTGAAACAGTGCGTCGGTTCTGATGTCAAAACAATTTTTTTACTTTAAAGTAACTTATTTCCATGAAAATTTATTAAAAAAACGGAACGCCAAAAAACGTGACTGTTTGTACATATTACTTACTCACTATACTACATTTTCTCAATCAGCGGCATTTCTCAGTAGTAGAGTTCCCAGGGAGTTAAAAACACTGTATACGTAGGACTTCTACAAGACCGCATAAAATTTAATTATTAAAAGTGGAATGCTTAGCTTACAATATAAATAAAAAAGTTTACCTATTAAAAAGTTTTGATCTTTTTTGGAGTGCGGTCATTTGGTAGATTTACCTGGAAAGTTTTTCGAAGTTTTTTAAACTGATTTTTTCTTTTAAATTGTGATAATACATGAGCGGAGCGTCGCAGCAATAAAACAAAAATATCAGCTTATAGGGAATTGTTTGTTCTGCAAACAACATTTTGTTTTTTATTTTTGTACGACTTAAAGTTTAGGAGATATCTTTTGACAAACTTAAAATTTAGAAAAAAACTGTTTTTGCAAAATATTCCGAAACGATATGCCGCAGAAAAAATTTTTTTCTTGGATTTTGCAGAACATATTAATCTCTATGAATGTCTTTACCAACACTTTTTCCGTCCGACTTACCGTTCATGAGATATCGCGATTTGAAAATGAACATAGGTTTATGAAAAGTTAAACGCAGTAGGCCTCTTCGTTTTGCCTTTTTGGACAAAACACCGTAGTCGGTGTTGGAAACAACTTCAATTGCGAAGAAGTTTACTAGAATTTTTCTCTAAAAGTACCCGTTACAGAGATAAAAATAGTAATTTTAAATGTGTTTTACGATTAGTGGAGTACCTGAGACTTTTAACCTAGGATATTTATTAGAGTGAATGAATTTATATAGTTGAGGTGGGATTTTGTTTTTTATACCATAAACAGAAAAGTTTACCAAACATTTTTTTGTGCAATTGATTTTTTCTTTATTTAAGCAATAACTATAAAAAGTTTATACAACACTAAATCCAAAATAGATTTAACATTTTGCAAACTATTTTTTCTAAGCTAATTTGGAGTCGCTGAACTCGAAAAACCCACTTATTTTTTATTTCTTTGGACCATTCCCGAGTTATTCGGACAATTATATTTTCGAGGTTATAGCTTCATATACATCAATATATTTGTAGAACGCCAAGTTCGATCGATTTTATTTTACAACGCTTACAAAGAGTGAGTAATGGCTCTTTTATACCGATGATTATGCTCCGAACAAAATTAACTGAGTTATAGCTGGAAAAACTCAGATTTTTTAAAAATTTTAAAAAATTTTTCATATCAATATCAAATGAAAAACTTAGTTTTTCGCCTTTATTTATTTGAAAAAAAATTTTTTTTAAATTTTATTCAATGGCAAATTTAATTCCAAACATTTTAAGCCTAGTTTGAGCCAAATCGAATTCGATTTCTTGAAGATATTAAGGATTTGGTGCAATAAGAATGATGAGAAGTTGTCCAGAGCATTTTCAAAATGTTCAGCCTAAGTCAACAGATCCAATTTTTCAGCTTCCACATCGGCCATTCTACACTCATTGAACATTTTAAAGAAGCTCTCATCATTTTTTGTAGAAGAACATTTCGGACCGGGTTGCAATTGCATCAAAAATATAAATTTTTGAAAGAAAACGATATGCCTTCATTCCACTAAAACCTTAATATCTTGACGAGGTTTCATTCGATTTTGCTCAAAGTTAGCTTAAAATGTTTGGAATTAAATGTGCCATTGAATAAAATTATTAAAAAAATTTTTTTTAAATAAATATATGCGAAAAACTAAGTTTTTCATTTGACGTTGGTATGAAAAATTTAAAATTTTTTTAAAAAATCTAAGTTTTTCGTGCTATAACTCAGTTAATTTTATTCGGAGCATAATCATTGGTATACCTGTTAGAAACGCCATTAGTCATTCTTTGTAATCGTGGTAAAATCAAATCGATCGGATTTGGCGTTATACAAATATATTGATGTATATGATGGTATAATCTCGAAAATAAAAATGGCCGAATAACTCGGGAACGGTTGGAAGGAAAAAAAAAAAAAATTGCGTTTTTCGCGTTCAGCGACCTCAAATTAGTTTAGAAAAAATGGTTTGCAAATTGTTACAATTATTTTTAATGTAGTGTTGTACTAACTTTTTATAGTTAATACACAAATCAAAAGCACAAAAAAATTTTGGGTAAACTTTTTTTTTTATGGCATTTAAAACAAAATCCCATCCCAACCATATAAATTCATTCGGTCTTGTAGAAATCCTAGGTTAAAAGCCCCAGGCACTCCACTACAGTTAATAAAAGAGCAAACAAAGACAAAGAAAAACATAAAAACTTTGTATTTTTTCTGTCAACTGACGATCTGTGCACTACGTGGGAACTAGAATAACGCTAGTACCTTATTGAACAGTTGCCGAACTAGTCACCCTTTGGGACTAGATCCAAATTTAACTGCAGGGACTTTAAATTATACACCATTAGAAATGTATTTGTGTGTAGATGTGCACAAAAAGAAAGACAAAATGCAAAGCACTGACTTCAAATTTTTTGTTTTGTTTATATTGCAGTTGAATTATACTTAGGATGATAAATAAGCTTTTCTATTTCGTACTAAATAGCAAAAAAAAAAGAAAAAAGTTCTAAAAGTGTCCAAAAAGTACCAAAACTATTTAATACAGTTGTGGTCGAATTTTGACCACTGGGCGATTCTAGTATTGAAAAAACTGTAAAAGTTGCATTTTCCGATTTCAGATTTGTCAAAATTCAAATTTTTCTATATGTTATGTACAGTAGAACTTTCGAAAATTATTTGTGTCCAATTGCTGTGGCTCCGTTAATGACAAGCGCACACAGCACACAATTTGCGGCATCAAAATTTTTTGTAATTTTTTTAATAAATAATAAAGTCCATTTTGAAATAAATAATTGAAAACTAACAGAATCTCTCGCTATACCTAATATCAAGCACAAACGAAAATATTTGTATTTTTGATAAACAAGTACAAAGTGGTGAGCACAATTGGCCTTAATTATCAAAATTTCAATTATGCCCGAATTTGAGCTCGAACATAGTTTGGCATATCTTAGGTTTATTTTGTGCTATATTGAGCTTAATTCTGAATATTTCATTTAAGAACGATTTAAGCTAGATTTTAGAACATTTATCCCTCTCCATGTATACAGTCAAGGTATCTTTACTTTAGTGAATGATGTCTCGGAAAGTAATGATTCGATTAAACAAATTAAAAGGTAAGATATAATGAGGAAGATTATGTTTGTTAAATGGGCTTACATTGTCTAAGTATTTTTAAACATAGAAAATTTTGACAATTTAGGAAACAAAAAAAAAAACTACCTAAAACGGCTATGTTTCTGTTAACGCCACGTAACCATCTTCGGACCAATTTATGTTTTAATTTAATTTATATTAAATTAAACGAAATAGTAATTGAAAAATTTAACTTTTAATCTGAGGTCGGGCTTGAACGTAACTTATAGAAAAATTTAATTTTGAAAAAAATTAAACGCCAAAAAATTAGAGATCCATCAACACACACGAAAAAGAAAAAACAATTTTAATTTCGAAAAATTCGTTTTATGTGGCTCAGTTGAACAAATTTTATTTTATTATAAATGTTAAATAAAACTCTATAGCAAGAAACGCATGATACTCTGCAATATTTAAATGCATTGTGCTTAAGCGTTTTTCCACTTACTCTTAGGTACACTTACTGTACTCAAATTTGAATTTCATGATGTTAAAAATTTTATGCAAAAGTTTTCTGCACTTTAGCATATCTCTACACACATTTTTTGTTCGGTCGGTCACATCCCTTTGTCATTCATGTTTGTCTTCTGACTGAGAAATAAGCAAAGTTATCCAAAAAATGTCAACAAAGTCAAGGTGTCATGTTGGGAAATTTACCACATGGTTAACATATTTCTGCATTCAATTTTTTTTTTGTACAACCGTAGTTCCTGTCCCCCTTTACTGTTTCATCATTTTTAATTTTTCTGTGGTAAAGTTACATGTACCTACATACATATGTAGCATGAAAGTAAGGGGTTTTCCTGCTATGAAATTTTACTGCATTAATTCTGTGCTGCAGACACATTCCTTCCCAACCACACATATTTCATTCTAAGTGGGAGCACACTTGAAAAATGTTTCCGAGTAGCACTCCTTGAATTGCTGGTGCATACATAGCAACACGAATTAAAATGGCTGGGGGATGTGGTCGGCCGCCTCAAAATTTACATGGGCAAGGATTTTGATGAAGGTGTGCTATTCATATATGACACACGTTTTTTTTTAATTGTTGCAAAAATGGAAAAAATACAACTAAGTACTTCATTTATGCATTAGTGGTAAATGTGGTAAAGTGAATGGGACTAAATTAATGTCTATGTTTTTAGTTTTAAATTTGGCTGTATTGCAAAAAAGTAAAGGAAATACCTAATTAGTTTAATGATACTTGATACGTTTAAAGCTCAATAGGTACTCTTGGTACACTTCGTCGAACTGGGTTAATTTGTCCTGATACCGTAAATCATAATTACTCTGTTCATTAGTGTTCGTCCCTCGTTTTAATTGCTCCATACCTATGCAAAGTTTACTTTGAGGTGGTTTTGCGGCATTTTTCCAAATCGTTAGATACGACGAGTACTAGTATGGTTTGCCAGATGTACGTATTCCTCCACGTATGTATGTGTGTGCGCTGTTTCTTCTCTGCTTCTATTTCCGTTTCCGTTCTTTGGAAATTATACGTAACGTAGCGTTGCTTGCATGTTGATCTGTTATTTATTTTTCACATTTGCATTTGAAATTTCTATTGCATACATATAAGGGCATATGTATGTAGGTGTAACACAGTACGTGTTTATATTGTGCGAATGTAAACGTACACGTTTGTTGTACCATGTTGCATGAAAGTCCTTGAGAAATGCAAAGGTTCACTACCTTAAAGTTGTATGCATACATACAAATGTACTGTATTGGCATTAGAAAATATGATTTTAATTTGCATTTCTTTCATATTTCTTGAGCTCTTTTGGCTATAAAACTTTGAATGTCAATTTACAAAAGAAAAAAGCAGTAGCTTTGGTAGTTTTGTGCATTTTAAAATGCCCGATTTAAGCGGAACGATTAAATTTGATTGGTCAATTTATTAAAAAGATTAGTTTTTTCTTTTTTTTTAGTTTCAATTCAAGTTGATGTATTTTTATGTTATATGTGAAATTTGACACAGTACGCGTGATTGCAATACTTTAACTTAATTTCGGGACATAAAATGTGAAACATTTTTTATCGTTTCTTGAGGTTAAATTTTCATTAAGACCAGTTCAGCATTTTGGCAGTGACAACGAATTTGCCCCTTAGAAGCGCTGCCACGTTCACAAAAAAGAAAAAATAAAAATGCAAACAATTCGAACATACCCTATATCCATCTAAAGTAACAACTAGTAAGGGTGTATGCTTTGGCCTGGCCGAACATTAAATGCCCTACACTGCAGTATTTAAAAAATTTTGATGTATGGTGCCACGCCCTCTTGTCCGAGTTCACTCAGTTTTTGCTCTGAGCTTGCATTTATAAGTAGTTTTTAGTGTCTGGGTGAAATTTGGTTGGATTATCTCAAAAAACGCTTTCAGTACATAGCATTTCGAAGTTTTTGTTTATATGGGAGGTGCCCCGCCTTCTAGTCCGATTTCACCTAGTTTTGTTGAGAGCTTGCATTTATAGCTTTTAGTGTCTGAGTAAAATTTAGTTTGATTATCTCAAAAAACGCTTGCGCTTACGATTCGTAGTATTTATGTGTATTATGGTTGCAGTGTCGAGAAAAATACTCCTAAAGTTGTATTTTGAATATAATTTTTGTATGTTTTGGAGGGTTTTGTTGGCGTAATATCGAAACTACTTTCGAAATTTAAAAAAAAAATCATAATCGACGTAGGTGTCGGGAGATTTTAAATCAAAAAGGTATTTAGAATTAATAGGTACCTAACTTACTTCTTAAGCTCTTTTGTCTGGAAGAGGTGGAGGTGTACTGGCCGCAAAGGCGAAAGTAAGAGTTGCACATCGATCATTCTTATATTCAAAATGTTTATAGCTTGATATTTTGAACGAAGTTTTGTTTTTAAACCTTTTTTTTTTTTTTTGGAATGACCCATGCAATTTTTTGTACTTTTTTGGCCACCATGTCTAAAAATCTTTTATATTTTCAGTTTTTACTTTTTTTACGATGAACCTTCCCAATGAACCATGTATTGTTCCATCGTGTAAATTTAACCATTTTTTATAGCTAATTGATACACAAGTTTTATGTGCTTGCCTTGGTTATGAAAAAAATACAAGTTTTCAGTTTTAAAAAGCGATATGTGATTCACATATCCCCTTTTAAACCTGAACGAAAATTATTGCAAAGAAATACGCCTATAACCAAAGTAAAGATTTGCAATTTTTCAACCTCAAGAGGTGTATCTACATCAGTAATATGCAATGAAGCAAAAAAAAAATTTTCGGCCGAGCGACACATATCCCCTTTTAAAAATGACAGATTCAATTAGTTTTGGTCTTTCGTCTTCTTCTGGGTCTTGGTAATTTTTCGAGACGAAGGCGCTGATATAATTTTAAGGCCAAGATCAAGACTGCTATGAGTTTTGTCTTGGTCTGCTTTTCAGTCTTGGCTTATTTGGTGTTTTAAAAACCCAACATCTTTGGTAAAATTAAGTTGGGAAATTTTAAAAAACTTAACAATCTTTAGAAATTATGGCCACGACAAAAACCAAGACCAAGACTGCTATGGTTACCAACTAACTAGATCCAACCTGCCATAAAAAGTATACTCTGCATGAGTTTGAACACATCAGGTCATTCGAAAAACGGAGCATGAAGAAGAACTTTAATGTTGAAAGTAGGTGTCATCTTCACAGAGATACTACTTAGATGGAGTGAAAAGTAACCTAATTGGGAATGGAAAAAATGTTTTTTAAAAGTTATTTTTATTTTATTCAATGTTGTCCCCTTTAAGGATGATACACTAGAGCGCCCATATGTGCAAAATTCTGATTTTGCTTGCTCCCCGTCCATTTCCTGAAATTAGAGGTCAAAAAAATAAGATCTCAAAAAAAAATTTGGAATCGGTAGTGGAAAAAACCCAGCCGGTTTTTGATCAAAGGTCGAAAAATTGCCTAAAAAAAGGGAAGTCGCTTTGACTGCCCATTACTTCAAAACTGTTCATTTTTTCATAATATTTTCAAGACAACTTTTGTAGAGCATGACTAGGTCAACATTATCTTCTTAAACATTTTTGGTCCAAAAATTAAATTTGTTGTTGTTTCGGAACAAAAACTTCAATTTTTTACCAAAATTTTCATGACTTTTTTTCTATAAATTGTTTTTTTGTAACTTTTAAAGCGTGGAATATTTGTTCTATAATTTTTATATTGTTGGTAATTAAATGTTGATTAATTTAAAAGAAAAATTACTAAAAAATATTGGTTTTTAAGAAATGGAGTCCATTTCAAAGTTAAGAAAAAAAATTTATTTTTTATTTTTTCTTCTTAATTTTAAATTTGGTGAGAAACCATTTTAGTAGTCATATTTCCTAAACTAATTTGGGATTACTGAACACGAAAATACCATTTATTTTCGTTTAAATGCGTTTTTAGGCTGTTCCAGCAGAAATAATCGAAAATTTCGAATTTCGTGCACGCAGCTCAGGAAAAAATTTCAATCAAGTTGTCAAGAACTGAATAAAGATGTAAAATTGCACCTGAGCATTTACTGAATAAAAAAAAATAGTTTTCAAAATCGGTTCATGGCATGGTTTTTAAAATGAGGTCGAAAAACGGAATTTAATAAAAAACGGCTACAAACCAAAACCAAAATAGTCATTTTAGATGTAGTTATTAATGCTGAATTTGAAATTGGACGCGAAATTGCTGTATCACTTATGGTTTCTGAGATATCTTACCCCTAATGTTCAAAAAACACGATTTTTGGGGTTGTGTAGAACACACACAAAATCGTTTTGGTCTGTTCTATTAAATGCGTCATTCAGTACTATTTTTCTTCTTGAAAATGAGTTACAGAATGGTCTTGTACGATTTTTCTTTTAAAAGTTATGACCATTTTAAAATAACATTATAAAAGATATAGCAATATGGCAATTCCAATAGAACATCCATACGTGATTTTTAACTTTGTAAAGACCCATATCCTATGCATATAAGCCCTTTACATTTAAGTTTAAAATAAGAAATAATGAATTAAAAAAATATATATATATGAATTTATAAAATATAAAATGGAAAAAAATAACAAAATATAAAAAAAATAAGAAACTGAAGTAACAAAAAATATATATATAAAAAAATACTTAACGTGTTGTTTTTGCAAAAGAACCAAAAATATCATTTCAGGAAAACAACCAACAACAGTGCTGCAGCAGCTACCGCTAACCACGTGCGGAATTTAAGGAAAACAACAAGCAACAACAAAACAAGAGGAATGCAGAACATGCAGACAACACGTGCCAGTATTGAAATTGTTGGTGGCCGCTGTACATTTTTTGGATATAAATACCAGTTGCTGGCCATACAAAATCATTCTGGCTTGAGCAGCCACAGAAGCAAGAGCTCTGGCAGTGACATCACAGCCTACCTTGCATTTTCGTTAGTGTTCAGACATTTTCGTCGATCGACTAACCGCTCCTCATAGCTACACGCTGGACCCTCGTTCGTTGTTCAGACATTTTCGTCGATCAACTTTCGCTTGATTTCGCTTGTCCCAGATCGCCCTCGGCTTTTATTAAACCTCAGACTTTTTAGTCGACAAGTTTAATAATCTCGTGTCCAAACTCGGACGTTTTACTTCGCTTGATTTCTCTTGTCCCAGATCGCCCTCGACTTTTATTAAACCTCAGACTTTTTAGTCGACAAGTTTAATAATCTCGTGTCCAAACTCGGACGTTTTACTTCGCTTGATTTCTCTTGTCCCAGATCGCCCTCGGCTTTTATTAAACCTCAGACTTTTTAGTCGACAAGTTTAATAATCTCGTGTCCAAACTCAGACGTTTTACTTCACTTGATTTCTCTTGTCCCAGATCGCCCTCGGCTTTTATTAAACCTCAGACTTTTTAGTCGACCAGTTTAATAATCTCGTGTCCAAACTCGGACGTTTTACTTCGCTTGATTTCGCTTGTCCCAGATCGCCCTCGACTTTTATTAAACCTCAGACTTTTTAGTCGACAAGTTTAATAATCTCGTGTCCAAACTCGGACGTTTTACTTCGCTTGATTTCTCTTGTCCCAGATCGCCCTCGGCTTTTATTAAACCTCAGACTTTTTAGTCGACAAGTTTAATAATCTCGTGTCCAAACTCGGACGTTTTACTTCGCTTGATTTCTCTTGTCCCAGATCGCCCTCGACTTTTATTAAACCTCAGACTTTTTAGTCGACAAGTTTAATAATCTCGTGTCCAAACTCGGACGTTTTACTTCGCTTGATTTCTCTTGTCCCAGATCGCCCTCGGCTTTTATTAAACCTCAGACTTTTTAGTCGACAAGTTTAATAATCTCGTGTCCAAACTCGGACGTTTTACTTCGCTTGATTTCTCTTGTCCCAGATCGCCCTCGGCTTTTATTAAACCTCAGACTTTTTAGTCGACAAGTTTAATAATCTCGTGTCCAAACTCGGACGTTTTACTTCGCTTGATTTCTCTTGTCCCAGATCGCCCTCGACTTTTATTAAACCTCAGACTTTTTAGTCGACAAGTTTAATAATCTCATGTCCAAACTCGGACGGTTTACTTCGCTTGATTTCTCTTGTCCCAGATCGCCCTCAGCTTTTATTAAACCTCAGACTTTTTAGTCGACCAGTTTAATAATCTCGTGTCCAAACTCGGACGTTTTACTTCGCTTGATTTCTCTTGTCCCAGATCGCCCTCAGCTTTTATTAAACCTCAGACTTTTTAGTCGACAAGTTTAATAATCTCGTGTTTAAACTCGGACGTTTTACTTCGCTTGATTTCTCTTGTCCCAGATCGCCCTCGGCTTTTATTAAACCTCAGACTTTTTAGTCGACAAGTTTAATAATCTCGTGTCCAAACTCGGACGTTTTACTTCGCTTGATTTCTCTTGTCCCAGATCGCCCTCGACTTTTATTAAACCTCAGACTTTTTAGTCGACAAGTTTAATAATCTCGTGTCCAAACTCGGACGTTTTACTTCGCTTGATTTCTCTTGTCCCAGATCGCCCTCAGCTTTTATTAAACCTCAGACTTTTTAGTCGACCAGTTTAATAATCTCGTGTCCAAACTCGAACGTTTTACTTCGCTTGATTTCTCTTGTCCCAGATCGCCCTCAGCTTTTATTAAACCTCAGACTTTTTAGTCGACAAGTTTAATAATCTCGTGTCCAAACTCGAACGTTATACTTCGCTTGATTTCTCTTGTCCCAGATCGCCCTCGGCTTTTATTAAACCTCAGACTTTTTAGTCGACAAGTTTAATAATCTCGTGTCCAAACTCGGACGTTTTACTTCGCTTGATTTCTCTTGTCCCAGATCGCCCTCGGCTTTTATTAAACCTCAGACTTTTTAGTCGACCAGTTTAATAATCTCGTGTCCAAACTCGGACGTTTTACTTCGCTTGATTTCTCTTGTCCCAGATCGCCCTCGGCTTTTATTAAACCTCAGACTTTTTAGTCGACAAGTTTAATAATCTCGTGTCCAAACTCGGACGTTTTACTTCGCTTGATTTCTCTTGTCCCAGATCGCCCTCGACTTTTATTAAACCTCAGACTTTTTAGTCGACCAGTTTAATAATCTCGTGTCCAACCTCGGACGTTTTACTTCACTTGATTTCTTCCGTCCCAAATCGCCCTAGCCTTCGTATTAGACCTCAGACTTGTTGGTCGACAGTTTAATACTCCGTGTCCCAACTCGGACATTCTATAATATAAGGTCTCTTTAACGAAACTATTCAACAAGCTTGTCTATGTTCTCAGCACACCTTAACGGCTGACACTAAAACCAAATTCTACCTCTCGCTCTCCTGTCCCGGATCGCCCCTGGGAATCAGACAACTCGTAAATCATCCCGCCAGAAGAACCTAAGCCTGGATTATCACATTTTTAAGATTGAATTGAATTATTAAGAGAATAAATTGCAAATTATAAACGAAATTTATAATTTTTAAAATAAAAATTGAATAATTAAATAATTAAGTTATTTTATACATTGTTAAGAACAAAATTGAACTGTATAAAACGTAAAGTAAGAAGACTAAGATTGTAACCAAAACTTGAATTGTAAACCTAATCAAAACCAACCAATAAAAAATATAATAATTAAAACTCGAAACTCACTCTCTTCTATCTTGAAACGAACCTTGAATCTTGGAAAGGCTGAGGATATCCCAGCTATAAAACCGGGGAAAACCGGAGTTCGTTACAACTTTCATGATGTCATTTTAAAATGATCATAACTTTTTGAAAAAAAGTCTCACAAACCCATTTCATAGCTCTTTTTGAAGGCAAAAAGCAGTTCTAAATAATGCATTTAATAACAACTAACAATGCATTTTGTTGCATCCAATAAAGTAGCGATTAAAAGAAAAAAATTAGAATACTCATTTTTTTCCAACATTGAAACCGGCTCCATACCTTAAAACTTAATATTTTTGAATAATTTTTTTCTGTTGAATTAATCATTATTTAATCCCATGCAATATAAGAATTCCAGAACAAATATTCCGCCCTTTGAAAATTACAATAAACCAATTTATAGAAAAAAAGTCATGAAAATTTTCTTAAAAAATTTAAGTTTTTGTACCGAAACAACAACAAATTTAATTTTTGGACCAAAAATGTTTAAGAAGATAATGTTGACCTAGTCATGCTCTACAAAAGTTGTCTTGAAAATATTATGAAAAAATGAACAGTGTTGAAGTAACGGGCAGTCAAAGTGACTTCCCTTTTTTTAGTCAATTTTTCGACCTTTGATCGAAAACCGGCTGGGTTTTTTCCACTACCGATTCCAAATTTTTTTTTGAGATCTCATTTTTTTGACCTCTAATTTCAGGAAATGGACGGGGAGTAAACAAATTTACAACTTTGCACATTTCATATATCTTGTGGGCGCTCTATGATACACTTATAGTATTCCAGCGATTTTCCAATTTTTTGATCCCGTCCGAAAAGTAATTTTCCGGAAGATCCGCAAAATACTCCTGCGCGGCGTCGATGATCTTCTTGCGCGAGCTGAGTTTTTTATTGATTAGCCATAATAGTCCGAGGGAGCCAAATTGGCCGAATATGGTAGATGGGTAAAAAATTCGAACCCTAAATCGTAGATTTTAGCCATAGTTGCGATGCTCTTGTGTGCCGGCGCATTGTCTTCCAAAAATACAATTTTTTTTCGCTTTATGTGAGGCCATTTCGCAGCGATTTCGGCTTTCAATCGCTCCAATAATGCACAGAAATACTTGTTGTTGATGGTTTTTCCATTTTCGAGGTAGCCACGAAGAATATGCCATGACAATCCCAGAAAACCGACGCCATGACCTTTCTGACCCATCTCTCGGCCGCTTCGGAGCACTCGTGCTGGCTGCAGTCCATTACCGGGCATTCATTCTGTTCTCTGGCTTGTAATAGTGAATCCAAAAGTCCACCCGAATCCGCATCAACATAGTCAAACACGCTTCTGAAGTGCGCTCGCGTTCGTGTTTTTGGTCAGCAAGCGCGGCACCCACCGGCAGGATCATTTTTTCATATGCAGAATCTTGCCCAAAATATAACGTGTGCGCCCAGTACTAATCCTTATGGCATCTGCTACGGTGCAATCTGAAGGAGCACTAGCCCCATAATATTTATCCAACTTTTCTTTTGTTTCCTTCGCCGTTTTGCCTCTCAAAAAACAATGTTTTATGAGAGAATGAAAATCGTTTTTTCCATACTCAACATGATGCCAAACATTTCAGCAAAAATCGGCTGTTAAAACAAAACAAATGGCTGGATCGCGCTGAAATTTGACATGTCTGCATTCTGGTGGTCAAAGAGGTTACTTTTCAACCCACCTAGTATAAATCTAAGGGACATACATACCTCTTAAGATGTGTGCAAATGCCCGCCTTACTTTGAGTTCTTATGTTGGCCAGCCGTTTTAGCACGCCCAGTTCACCTTTACACTCTTTACACAACTTGAAGTTGAAATTTATTTTATTCGATATGTTATCCTCTTTTTGTCTCTTCGTACTAAATCTGTTTGAAAAAGTTATCTTAGTAAATTCCTTACAACCAGGGAATATTCACTTTTTCCTTCCGTTTGTAACGCAAAGAAGGAGGCGTGGCAGGTATAGAAAAGTACATATATTCTTGATAAGCGTCACCTCCTGAGCCGATATAGCCATGTCCGTCTGTCTGGCTGGAAGGCTGTCCGTCTGTGGAAATATGAAATTTGGTACAGTAGATTTGCTGTAAATGTTAGCTCGAGGATTTGAAAATGAGTGAAATCGGTCAACGGACACACCTACCGCCCATACAAAAAATTTATTCAAAATGCAACTTTAAGAGTATTTTTCTCGAAAACAAGGCGAATTCGGACAAGAAGCCGTGGCACCTTCCATATAAGCAAAAATTTCAAAATACTGCAGTCTATGGTATTTAATGTTTGGCCAGGCCAAAGATAACACCCTTACTAGTTTTCTTCTCCATTTGTATAATAAAATTAAACAAAATAATTTAGGTCAATGTATGATGACAAATTCCAAGTTACCCTGTTGGCAATCGGTCTGCTCCAGAATTATATACAAACTAATTTCAACCAAAGCAAGACTTGTTCGCTAGTAGCTCGTTTCCTTTACGATGAACAATCGATTTTTACATGGGCTTGTCATTGGAGAAAGTCTATTGCCCTGCTCTGCATTCGGTTTAACTAGTTACAAACTAATCTTTTGTGTCAACCGTCCTGCGACACATTACGTGTAACTAGTTACAAATTAACCATTGCAAATTAATTTGTGTCAAAAGTCATGTCAGACATTTGCTTCGACTAGTTTCAAACCGGGGTTCTCGAAATGTTTGAAGTTATTTCACTTCAACATAAGAGTTTCCGATTGTTGTGAGACATCTTCAAATACTTTCGTTTGAAAACACCGTTTTCGCACTTTGGCACAAAGATATTCAAAATTCTGATAAAAAGCAAATTAAAAAGATGTGTGTTCCAGTTTAAAACAGCATAACGTTCAAAGCAAATAAAGGCTTAGAATCTTTCCTTTAAAAGTTGAATGAAAGTCTCCAAGTTAATTTTTCAATCTTTCTTTCTTGTCATTATTCTTATGATGAACAAAGTATTTGGTGCAGACCGCATCCTTTCGGAGTACTTACGAGTGAATATTTCTGCATTCGCTTGGAACAGTTGCGAGCCAAATTGAAACCCCAAAGAAAATCAATTGTTCCTTCGCGCATTCGTTTGGAGTAGTTGCAAATGCCTCCCGCTGCATTCGCTTGGAGTAGTTGCGAGTCAGTCACTTGAACTAGTTTGAGATGAGTTTGGCGATTAAACATAGAAATTAGTTTCCTCAACAAATTCGCTTGGAGTGGTTGCAAATGCATCCATTGACGTTAGTTGAATACTAGGATAAGTTTGAAACTAGTTTGGAACCAGAACTTTCATATAGACTAACTCGCACTTTCCTACAGGGTATCTATCATTTGTGTACCTCTACTGTTGATTGTAAATTGTATTCATATTCTGACATGTTCGATATGTTGACATATTTTGTCATTTTGCAGTTATTAATATTAAATGTCATTGATTTTATTTTGTAGGGTAATCTACTCTTACAAAATGTTTTTGCCTTGTACCAAACAGTGTAGTAATACGATGTGATTGAAATTTATTATTCTGATTACTATTGGAACTGTTAGGAATTAATGATGGCTAACATTAGTATGTGTAACATATGTATGGATTATACTTTGGACAAAAAAGTGTCTCATGGGAAGGAGACCGTCCTTAAATTATGGTATTTATAATTGGACAACTTTTGGAAGAAATTTTGAATTATCGTGTATAGAACCGGGTCAAATGAGCATTTGTTTATAAAAAAACCAATAAAAAATTAGGTTTTTGCGGTTGCGTACCATCGGACAGCCTATAAGACCTCCAAGTATTCTTTTCATTCGATAAATAGCTGCCTTTTTAACATAAGGCTTATCACTTTATACTTAAGTGTATGAAAATAGCATCGCTTCTGAAATATCTCTACAATAAATAAAATGACTTCACAAAAGAACAAAACTTTGACTTTATTGTGCGGCTGCAAAACTTTCTTCGAACACCATAATCAAGATGATAAAGTTGCTTTAAATTTGATTGTATAATCTACACAGAAAGTCGTTTCGCTTTATTTCAATATAGTTGGCACTTAAACTTTTTGTTTAAGGTTATTTTCCCTTGACTATAAATGGCACTATGTTACACAGAGCAGTAACAGCAATAAAATAAACGGAAGTTGTTCGTTTTCGGCGTATTGAATGTCATGCACGCAAACCAACAATTTCTTCAAGTTATTTCTGAACAAAAAAACAGAAAAGAATTCAACCTTTTCTTTGCTCGGCAGGTGGTTGAAGTAACCAACTTTTTCCTGCCACCCTCTAAAGGAAAAAAACTTAACCTTGCCTTGGTACGTAATCAAACGTATGTAAGAGCCTTAACGCTTAGGGCTTATGAAATCATCGTTAACCATAAATGAAATGAAATTGAAAATGGCAACTTTTCTAGTTTTGCCACTTGCTTGAGTTAGCGAGCGAGTGACGGCCGAATGCGCCTTGCGATGATGACTTTTAGCGATAAGACCTATAAATACTCACTTACCTGAATAACTGGGAATTCATATGAAAAAAAAGCACGCAGGCTGGTCGAAGAGAAGCGCTTTGACGTACCATTTCTTTACGTTGTGCTGAATCAACATTATGAAATAATTGATTGATGTAATTGGTTGAATAAAAAAAAAAACACACAAATATTGTTACCAAATTAGTTGGCTGTAATTTGCAGCACCATTAATAACGAATTTCCTACAATTTCTTCGATTCAAGTTGTCAACAAGAAAGTCATTGGATAACGTGATGCAAGCCAATTTCGATAACTTTCATTTGTATGAATAGGCTTTTAATATGAAAAAGTGTCCATTATAACTAATAATTACATTTTATATAAAAGATATATATACGTAATACATATAAATATTTATAAAAGAGGGTTAGTCACGCAGATGAATTTTTTATTTAACTGTTCGTAGGTATTTTGTTTTCATTTGGCTTGAGCCAAAAGGCTTCAGAAACCATAGCGAGGTCTATGAGTGATATAAGATTAACTCCAAATATTAGTTATTGTTGAAAAAAATTTGTGATAGAGTTTTGAATCTTGTTCTGCCGTTGGCAAGACAGTAACAGAGTTAATGTTCCATGTTCTCTTCTTCATCGTCATCACACCAACGACATCTGTTGTGCACCAAAAGGTTTATTCTGTTAGCATGATATCCGATAAGGCAGTAACCATTGCTGGCTCTTTCAATGGTTCTACATGTTTTACGAGGTAGAGAGAGTAGAAAGTCTGTTTTTGGTGGATAAAATTTCCTTTAAAATGGTTTATTTAAAAATTTCTTATGCTAAAAATTTACCGAAATATGGCCAATGAAATATGGTTTTTACTCAAAACCACCGCATCTTTCGAAAAAAGTGTATCGGGAAAAAATGCTTAAAAAAAATACAAGGGGCACTACTTATATTTCGGGAACTGGCAACACTAATGCCAGTAGCTAAAATCTGGCAGCACCATAATAAAGTTTAACATTTTTTAGCACAAACGTACTCACAACGTTTTGATGTACAAGTGCTATTTGTTTTGTTTCCAGTGAGTTAAGAAAATCAATTTGGCCAAAAAATGGAAATTTTAAGAAAAAGGTTTTCGTTGGATTATTTTTCACAACATTCGACGTGAATTATGTCAACAAGAATGCGTCGATGAAATCAGTTCTTTGTAAGGCGATAAAGCACCATCAAAAACCACAGTATATCGTTGGTATAGTGAATTCAATCGTGGTCGGAGTTCGGTCACCGACGAAGCATCCTTCCGCATTATTTCTATTCCAATACATTCGATTTTGCATGAACACTTAGTTGTAAAAAACGTTTGTTCTCGTTGGAAACCCCATTATTTATCAATCGCTCAAAAAAAGGCTCGCATCGTTTGGTGTAAGGAAATGATCGACCGTGGTGCTTCAAAAGACGTTTATAAGACATGGATATATGCGTATAAGCCGGAAACAAAACTGCAATCGACCGTGTGGGCATTCCAAGATGAGCTAAATCCAACAAAAGATGTTCGTGGAAGAAGCACAGCGAAGCAAATGGTCGCCTGTTTCTTCGGCCGAATGGGTCATGTGGCCACTGTTCCGCTGAAGCAACGTAGGACGGTCAATTCTGAGTGGTACACGAGCCTTTGTTTGCCGGAAGTCTTCAGAGAAATTCGTAAAACCAACCCCCGAAGACGAATCATTCTCTATCATGACAATGCGATCTCTCACACATCTCGTGAAACATTTGAATTTTTGAGCAGTCAAATTTGGCACCCAATGACTTCTTCTTGTTCCCGAACATCAAAGGTAAACTGAGTGGTCAACGATTTACGAGCGCCGAAAAAGCAGTTGAAGCGTTCAAAAACCATGTTTTGGAGGTGTCTCAAGAGGAATGGGAAAACTGCTATGACAAATGGTTTGAGCGAATGCAAAAGTGTATTGATCATCAAGGGGAATATTTTGAAAAACAATAAAGCCATTTTCAATTAAAAATTTTTGTTATTATTTGCTATTCCCGAAATAAATATAAGTAGTGCCCTACATATAAAAACTTAAAAACAAAACTGAAATATTCATAGTTTTATTAATAACTCAAAACTATCAAAATGGCACTTAGGCCCTTGAGTACGGCAAAGTTTTCTAAAAAAATATCGAGTTTTGCTTTGTTCGCTAGATATTTTGAAGAAACTATTAAGGTGCATTTCTCTGCCTCCCCCCGATTTTCACCCTCCTCGGTTTTTTCATATTTAATGACCAATTGAACGATTTCTGTAATAAAAACCCGTGAACGTCTTTCTTCCATTTTAGCATGTTTTTTACGACCTAATGAAAACTGCAGCCCCTACCCCTGAATCTTGTTAAAATCCATCCGTATGTATATTTATGGAAGGTGGTGGGTCCGAAATATGGTTATCCCAGGTTTCTCTCGACTCTTTAATATCAGAAAATTCCCTATCAAAACGAGGAGTTCGTTTTCATCTTTTCCGCTACAACTGTGAACCCAGATGAGGTTTGTAACAAACTTACTGCAGAGAGGCTCAAAGCAGATTGTAGCATTGAAGTACAAGCTTAGAATCAATTGTGTAGTTCAAAAGGAACTTGAAAAAAGCTTAACTGTTCACTTGATCCACCGCTTTGCTAATCGCCTTCAACTCAGCTTTGAATATGCTACATTCAGGAGGTAGCTTATATTTTAGTTTTGAGTTATAAATAGGAATGAAAACTCCAGCCCCTACCCCTGAATCTTGTTTATATCCATCCGTATAAATATTTATGGAATGTTTGGGGTCCGAAATTCAGATATTCCAGGTTTCTCCTGACTCAATAATTACAGAAATTTTGCTATCAAGATGAAATGTTGGTTTAAATTAGTCAGTCAAGTATCAAAACTACTGAAACCAAATAATTCATCTTCCTTAAGTTGAACTGCTGTCTTAAAGACTATTCAACAGGGTAGCATGTTAAGGATAGCATTTAGTGATTCTGCAAAAAGTTTTGAATTTGTTCTGCATTACTTATTCGCGCTTGAATTCCCTGTTAAATAATTAGAGAATTAATTCTTATAACAAATGTCAAAATATTTCCTCCACAAATAATTGCCGATAACCTTCTTTTTTTAGTGAATCCCTGCGATTGCATACCAGGGAGTCTGTGAAAAAGTTCTCGAGAATGTTTAGTCATGATAAGGTCCATTATCTTCAGGTGTTGAAAATACCTTCGTACTTTTTGTGTTGTTTTCCCTAAAATACTTCACCCTCATCTGCTAATCTGCTTTTATTGCATAACTTTGAGATGGAGTCCCCTTCTTTCGTTATTGTGTTCCTGCTTTCAAGTGCTTATAACCACTTCCACTTCTGCTGTAATATCACTGTAAAATTCAGCCAGGTTTTTCTATTTTCCATTTTATGCAGAGGTTCGCTTTCCTGAAATACCTCTTCATCATCCTTCGAATAAAATGAGTTCCTACGTCACATCTATCATGCCAACCTGCAATTGAGCGCTGACTTTCCATTACTTATCAGTTATACTCGGCTTATTGAAGTAGACTTTTCTAAAATTGCACATGATTTTTTCGTCCGTTGGGGAGCAGATAAATAGAAACTATACTGTTGATAACTAGATCTATCAGCCTATAATTGGCAACCATAAAGTGGTATTGAGTTGACACAAAGTACATTTTACGTAACTGCTAGGATATCGTAGTTGTTCGGAAAAGCAGAAAGTTTATTCTACTTAGTTGTTACTAGAACCATTCAAAAAATTCCAATTACCGCTGGTAGATGCAATATAAGCGTGAGAATGTTGGTTTGCAGGGCATTTATAAAACAATTGCAGTGCAGTAGAATAAAGTAAAAAGTAAAGGTAGCTTTATATATAAAAAAGGGGCGAACTATGCTGCCACATCCAGACGCGGTAACAAAGAACGTATGGTCAATGAAATCGAAAATTGTACTATTTTCAAATAGACGAATGTCTTCCAAAAGCTGTTGATTAAAAACCTAAAGTGTGAATACCATTTTCCAAGAAATTCTAACTCTTTCTCATTTATTTACAGGCATTTCATCTCTCTCCAGTTGTGGTGATCCAGAACGCTTACCCGAACTGCCACCCGGTGACGAACAACGTCTACAACGTGCCGCTCTACATCTACAACAGAAACTCATCCTACGTGAATGGTTGCGCGATCATCGTCTACAGCATCATTACTCCCGCCTACTAGCAGTCGAAGTCGCTTCACTCGAGGACGTCTATTGGCTTGAGGATTCACGTGCTAGCAAAATACTTGGGAAAGATTGGCAAGTTTGGTCACAAGCACGTCAAAATTTGCCAACATCAAAAGCACAATTGGATCTGTTGAAAGCAACACTTTGGTCAACTGTTGTTAAATCAAGTCAACATCAAGACGCTTGGACATGGGGTGGTATGCTAGTAGTATCCGTTTCGGTTGCGGGTCTTGTTACATTGGCAGCAATGACACAACCATCATTGGCACCAGAAGCGAGACATTCACTGCTGCAATATGTAACTGGGAAATATTTGCTACCAGCCAATTGCAAAGTGCAATGGGATTGGAAAGATCCGGCTGTGGTCGGTGGCACTATGTGCTTTGTAGTGCGTTTCTTCCAGCGTAATGGACAGCCTTATCCTATCTGTGATACAGATCAGTTCTTTGTTGAAGTGACCGAAGGCACACGAAAAGTAAGTTTGAGCGGACCATATAATAGCAGATTATATTAAAAATTTCATTATTTTGCAGGTTGTTACCATTAGTGAATTGGGTTCGTCAACTGATCCCAATAATGCAAATATTGCCAAGGTCAAATTTACCGTACGCGCTGCGGGCCAATATAAAATCTCCGTTCTTATTGGATCCAGTCATATTGCTGGTTCGCCTTTTGTGAAATCGTTTATACCGGGACCTATTGATGCGCGACGTTCGCGTTTTTTACGTCCAGCCAGCACTGTTGTATGTTGTGCTGGCGCACCTACTTTGTTACACATTGAGCCAAGAGATGAATATGGGAATGCATGTATTTTCGATCAGAATGAAGATCCAGTTAAGGTGTGTAGTGTGTTCTCCCAACTAAGAATTGGACAAGTTTAACAATATTTTTGTTTATCAGGGTTATCGTGTTGAAATCTTTGATCTTAATGGCAATCCAATCGAAAAGCTACATCATGCAATATCATTTCTTTATGATAGGGTAAATTCACGTGTCTCCGTGACCGCACTTTTTCCGGAGCCAATATGTCTACGTGCTGTTATAAGCTACTTGGAACAGAAGTTACCAAATGGAGACTTCGATATTATAGTGCTGAGTAGTAAGTGTTTGACTGAATTTTTTTAAAGTTTTTTTTTTTTTTTATAAGAACTAATTTAGCATTAAAATCATCTAGGAAACATTAAACACATTTTTAAGGAAAAAATATTTTTCAGCCTAAAAATATGCCTTAAATTTTACAAAAATATAATGGCTAGGCAAACGGTTGTGTTGGGACTACCCCGACAGAAATTTATCGCATGATTTTAGGGTATAATTGAAATGGGTTTTCCACTCTAAGTTAAAGTTTTCCACACTATATTAATCTTTTACCAAATCTAATTAAACTGTTTCCAAATCAAAAAAAAAGATTTTTTCCAAATCAAAATCACATTTTTCCAAACCAATTTAACCTCTAAATCTTGCACAAGGCTATTATGGCTATTTTGATTTTGAAAGGTTTATTTTGGTTTGGAAGAAGTTTGATTCGATTTGGAAAAAAGCTCAATATAATGTGGAAAAGGCTTAACTTTGAAGGAAAACCTATATTACTTCTGAATTAACAACAATAAAACAAGCTCCTAAAACTAGTTTTTCCGAAAAGTTTATTGGAATACATTAAAACTTACGTTGGGAGTCGTCCATATCATAGGATATCGTAAAGTGTATAACCCGACACCTTAAACGTGAAATGCAATGTGTTGTGAAAGCAATTTCGTGAATAAATGAGATTGAGGTTGATCCCCCTTTGGGAGCGATATCAAGTTAACGTATTATTAACGTATAAATATTATTGATAATGAAAACTTCCCTCTTCCTTCCTCACAGGTAGCGATACAACATTGGTGCACAAAAATATCGCATCACGTAAGCACAACATTTGCTATGAAGCCAGATTGCTAAGTATATTTGGTTCCACCAAAAGTAAACCACGTAAAGTCCTCTGTTATGTGGGACCCAAACAAGTGAGTCAACAGAAATCCATTTAAAGTTCGATCAAATCGAAGACAGTTGGAATTTTCTAAAAAAAGAATTCATTAATTTTTCAGGTAACAATCAAAGAGATGATTCTCAAATTTATACCAAAACGTATTGCCACATTCCGTTTATGTCCATCGACGAAATTTCATTTTTTACCACAACTTGTAACGCACATACATGGGCCAGTTTTTGTAATCGACGATGGAGCGCAGCCAAAAATCGAATTGGCCTCAAAAGATCGCAACATTATAGCGGCAACATTTACGCACTTTTTACTTAAAAATATTGGTGGTTCGGAAACTTTTAAGGATAAACAGGATTTCTTTTATCATGAAGTACGTAAATTTCATGCGAATTATTATCATGAGAAATTATCGTTGAAAGTGCAGCGTGAGAAAATTTTGGAGTCAAGCATGAAGGCAACAAAAGGTTTTTCAGTTTCCGATTGGTGTGGTAACTTTGAGGTGACTTTTCAGGGTGAACAAGGTGAGTGGTGAACTTTAGTCAAGAGCGTTGGTTCATATGTAAACAATTTTCTCTCTTTCTCTATTTAGGTATCGATTGGGGTGGCCTGCGACGTGAATGGTTCGAATTAATATGCAGTTCATTATTTGATCCACGCGGTGGTCTTTTTTGTACATTCCATGATAAACATCAGGCGTTGGTTCATCCGAATCCACATCGTCCATCAAATTTGAAATTAAAACATTTCGAATTTGCTGGAAAAATTGTGGGGAAATGTTTGTATGAAAGTGCACTGGGTGGTTCCTATCGACAATTGGTACGCGCTCGATTTACTCGTTCATTTTTGGCACAACTTATTGGACTAAGAGTGCATTACAAGGTAAATAGTTATTTAATATGTATATCTGAAATTGTAGATTGAAAGCATTTAGGCAACTTGTTTGACTCATTGTACTTGTACTTCAACGCGAATATATTCTTGTGTACACACATAAAAGATCCAATCTCCGAAAAATGTACCAAAACATGCCTTTTTTGTCCCCACCTATTTGTATACCCTACACCCAGGGTATATTCACTTTGTCCTCCCGTTTGCAACGTAGAGAAGGAGGCGTTGCAGGTATAGAAAAGTGTATATATTCTTAATCAGCGTGATCCCCTGAGTCGATAGAGCTATGTCTGGCTGGCTGGGTGTCTGTCTGTGTGTGTGTGGAAATATTTTTTACGGGAAAACTAAGCAGGATAATTAGATAAAATTTGGTGCACTGCCTTTGTCGTAAAAATTAGCTCGTGGGATTGAAAACGAGTGAAATCGGTCAACGGACACGCCTACCACCCATACAAAAAATATATTCAAAAAGCAATTTTAAGAAAATTATTCACGATAACGCAACCAAAATAGATTTAAATACTAGGGATAGGTAACTAGAAGCTCTTGACGAAAACTAGGTGCACTCGGACTAGAGGGTATGCTACCTCCCAAATAAGTAAAAGTTTCAAAATGCTATACTGAAAGTGTTTTTTGAGATAATCCAGCAAAGTTTTACACAGGTGCTATGAATACTATTCATCGTTGGGTTAAAACTACAACTAGACATCTAAATTTTTTGATGTTTTGAGTTCAGTATACAGAAACATGAAGAAAGAATGGCTCTATGTCCCAGTCTAGTCGGTTTTTTGAAATCTAGTCCACAATGTAAAGCAAAAAACTTCAAAATCTCATACAAAAAATGAACTTAAAATGCTTTTTTTCTCAAAAAATTAAAAATGTAGATGTCTAGGTGTAGTTTCAACCCGACGAAATGCAAACTATAATCAGGAACTTGGTTGATTTGGATAAGAGGGCGTGGCACCGCCCATACACTCAAAATTTTAAAAATGCTATAATGCAAGCGTTATTTCGCTCAGATACTAGAAATAATTAGTGGAAGCTCTGGGCAAAAACTAGGCGAACTCAGACAATAAGGCGTTGCACTTATTTGTAGTAATGTAACCAAGTTTCGCATATAAACTTAGAATGTTCAACGCAAGATCTGAGCAAAAACTAAACTATTCCGAACATGAAGGCCAAACGTTACACCCTTACTAGTTTTTATTTTTTTATAACTTGAATGTATAGAATATGATGACCTGAACCTCTGGAACATTTTTAAAAAATGAACAAAAGTAAAAGTTTCGTTTAAAAAAAAATGTGTAGAGTAGAACGGGGCAATGTCGTGCACTCAACTTTGACATGCTCGTAAAGCCGTAGATCTCAAGCGAATGCGACGAGTAAGCATCCGATCGAAAGATAATATCGTTGGTTACATCCATGTGTAACAACATTTGTGTAGCGAGAAATTGTGTTTGTGTAAGTGAAGAAAAAAAAAAAAATGTCCACGACATTACCCCCCTCAAAATTTTTGGGGTAATGTCGTGCATTGTTTTCCGAGTATAGTAAAGGTACCAAAATGTGTGAGAAATGAAAGGTAGTGGTTCTATTAGAGGAGATTTAGCATTATCATGTATTTATTCATTGTTATACAAGTCTGAAGGACATAATATGTTGTGTAGAGTAGAACGGGGCAATATCGTGCACTCAACTTTGATATGCTCGTAAATCCGTACATCTCAAGCGAATGCAACGAGTAAGCATCCGATCGAAAGATAATTTCATTGGTTACATACATGTGTAACAACATTTGTGTAACGAGGAATTGTGTTTGTGTAAGTGAATGTGCACGACATTACCCCAATGGTCGTTTTAAAGGTCAACTTCGATAACTCGGTGAAGCCCAAAATTTTTTTCGAAAACCAAATTCTTATTCTCTTTCGCAGGATATTTCGTTTCAGAAAACACTTACCTGGTTCTACTCTACTTAAAAAATTAAAATAAAATTTTAGTCTCAAAACGCTTAAATAAACTTTAGAAAAATCCAACATAAATTTTTAGGGTTGGTTGCTTCCGAAAATTTATTTTAAACCATCCTTTTTTTACGTTCGCAATTATAATTACACACTAAAAAATAATAGTTTAAATCGTTAAAAATTGATCGACGCTTAAATCGTTAAAAACTCATCGAACCGAAATTTGGTTTAAACAAAACTAACAAAAAAACCGGTTGGCAATCCTGAAAATTTTTGTACAATTTCAAAAAAGTTTATCTGAGCTTCATATTTCAGTTAAGTCAAAAGAAGTAAGAATTGTGTAAGACTTTCGAAAATAACCAGGTGGCTACCCTGAAAATTTATGTTGGATTTTTGAAAAGTTTATTTAAGCGTCTTAAGACTAAATTTAAATTTTTATTTTTTCAAAAAATGGTTTAAGCAAAAGTAAGAAAAAAAACCAAATGGACAATAATGAAATGTTGCAAAAAAAAAAAAAATTACGGAGAATGATAAAACGGAGAATGACGAAATGTTGCAAAAACAGTAATATCACAATAAAACTAGCAAATTTTTTAAAAAAAAACACACGAACTCTCATTGTCAAAAAATCAAAACTGACTGAGCTGAAAGTACACCGAATCCCCTCTTTCTCTTCACTTTCAGTCCTCTTTTTACTCAATATTTAAAAAATAAGAATAATAAGAATAAGAAAAACTGAGCGGTTGCAGTCTAAAATTAGGGACCAACTTCTATGTATGTCAATTCTATATAAAAAAAATTCTCGAGAAAAACCGTAGCTGAAATCTGTGTACAAACAATGGCGTATAAGTTTTTTTTTAGGAAATAACGTAATATGCAGAACGAGCCAATTAAGTGCACTAAGAAGCGATTAGGCACAGGACGGAGAATGACTTTTTAACACTTTATGTTATAATTTCATGGTAAAATATCAAAAATTATTTTTTTTTTCAAGTAAATCGTATAGAAGCTCTGGTTAGGTAGGTGTCTGTATTAAATAATTTAAATATCAAATTTTAAATTAAAACATGGTTTTGAGCCCCGGAACATTGTATGGTACATTTTTTGGGGACTCACCCATATTTTTTGCATGAAACTTCTCATTAACAAAGAAGGCTCACATGGAACCATAAAACATGGTTAATACATGTTATTATCTTTCTTTACAGTATTTCGAACAAGATGATCCCGACCTATATTTATCAAAAATTAAATACATTCTCGATACTGATCTCGATAATTGTGAGTCGTTGGAGTTGTACTTCGTAGAGGAAATCTATGATCCTAGTGGGCAGCTTACAAAAACCATGGACCTTATACCGAATGGGTCAAAAGTGCGCGTTACAAATGCTACCAAAAATCAATATTTAGATGCGTTGGCACAACAGCGCCTTTGCAATAGTGTCAAGGATGAAGTAGATAGTTTTTTAAAAGGTCTTAACGGCATAATTCCTGATAACCTATTAAGTATATTCGATGAGAATGAATTGGAGGTTAGTTCAGTACAGTTGTTGTGTGCTTTTGCTATTTTTAAATAGCTATCTTTTTGTAAAATCTAAATGTCTTATGTCTATTTACAGTTACTTATGTGCGGAACTGGTGAATATTCTATTGCCGACTTTAAGGCGCATCACATTGCTAATGGTAATTCAGCGGAATTCCGTCGTGTTTTGGGATGGTTTTGGGCTGGTATTAGTAATTTTAGCCAAACCGAAATGGCGCGTTTATTGCAATTTACCACAGGTTGCTCGCAACTGCCACCGGGTGGCTTTCAAGAATTAAATCCACAATTTCAAATAACGGCAGCGCCAACATTTGGTAATTTGCCAACAGCACATACATGGTAAGTGATAATGAAGTTAGTTGTTGGCGCAATCAAATAAAATATATTTTTGGAATAATTAAGCATATAAGGATATGAACTACAACCTTAAGCAATGGTTGATATTATTATTAGGCCAAGAAAATATAAAGAAAATAATCACTTATATGTGAGCTCCTGATTATTGACTTGATTATTTGAATTTTATTCATGACTTAAATATTTTACTTTACACTTGGATTAACTTGACTCTTTACCAGATATCGGAACTAACTTTTGAATTGATTCAGGACTTGAGTTTTTCTTTGCCTCATGGTTTTCATTTCACTTAAATTTTGAAAGAAATCTTATCTTTACAAGTACATACGAGTATCTCGATTTGAATGACTTTCAGTTCTTGAAATGTGAACATATTTAACCCTTAGAACCAAACTGGTGGAAAAGTTGTAATTATATCCTACACCCAGGGTATATTCACTTTGTCCTTCCATTTTTAACGCAGAGAAGGAGGAGTGGCAGATATAGAAAAGCATATACGAGTATATTCTTGATCAGCGTCATCTCCTGAGTCGATATAGCCAAGTCCGTCTGTCTGGCTGGCTGGGTGTGCGTGGAAATACACTATCTAAGAAAATTGAGCAAGATAACTCAATGAAATTTAGTGCACTGCCTCTGTCGTCAAAGTTAACTCGTGGGATTGAAAATTAGTGAAATCGGTCAACGGACACGCCTACCACTTATACAAAAAATATATTCAAAATGCAACTTTAGGAGTATTTTTCAAGACAATGCAACCAAAATATACATAAAAACTATGAATTGTAAGCGAAAGCTCTGAGTAAAAACTGGATGCATTCGGACAAAAGGGAGTGGCACCTCCCATATAAGCAAAAGCTTCAAAACGCTATACCGAAAGCGTTTTTTGAGATAATCAAACTAAATTTTACTCAGACACTATCAACTATGAATGCAAGCTCTGAGCAAAACTGGGTGCAATTGTACAAAAGAGCGTGGCACCTCCCATATAAGCAAAAGTTTAAAAGTGCTACTGTGAAAGAGTTTTTTGAGATAGTCCAAGTAAATTTCACTCAGACACTAAGAACTATAAATGCGAGCTCTGAGCAAAAACTGGACGAACTCGGACAAGAGGGCGTGGCGCCTTCCATATAAGCAATAGTTTCAAAACGCTTTGCTGAAAAAGTTTTTTGAGATAATCCAACCAAATTTCACTCAGACACTAAGGACTATAAATGCAAGCTCTGAGCAAAAACTGGGTGAACTCCGACAAGAGCGCGTGGCACCTCCCATATGAGCAAAATTTTAAAAATACTTCAGTGTAGGGTATTTAATGTTTGACCAGGCCAAAGGTTGCACCCTTACTATTTTTTTTTTCATATTCGTGCTTCGCGCCACAATATTTCTAAACAAAAGAGTTTTAAAAAAATTGTGTTTTTAATTCTAAATGTGAGAAAAAGTATGGTACATATATGTCCCATTGGTCGTCAACTTTAAAGTAATTGAAGCTAAGTTGCATCTGTACGTAACCAGTAGCGGACTAAGGGGGACAAAGACAAGATTTCTTAAAGGCTCCAAAAATTTTTCTGGCGTTATTTCCGGGAGCCTTCTTAAAGGTGGCCTCGAAAACTTTGATACTGAAGCAGTTGAGGTTTGGGCTGTGATATCATTCAAAAAATCATCAACATGCAAAACAGTTGATTTTTCAAAGCCATAAACAAACAAAACAATAAATCCTCGAGCGTTGGCAAGTCAATGTGCCAATGTGCCATCAACGTATTTAGATCCATATTATAAATATGGAGGGGTCTCAGGACCTACTATCAAGTGTGCTGAAAGTGTTCTATGCTACTTTTGATCTTGATACTCTACTGAAGCTGATCATTTACCATTCGATGAATTATAGCGAGAACGAAAACGTTGGTTTTTGGATAAGAATATCTATATTGAAGAAATTTTTTTTCGAATAATAATGGCTATTTACAAACACCAAATTTGTACCTTTGAGAAAACAAACTCAAAATGACTTGATCCTTCTAAAAACACAAAAGACAGCCACAAGAAACAGAATATTGTAGAATATTTGAAAATCTATAACGGTATTCACGAAGTAGGGCAGCTAGTGTGGCAAAAGGGTAAAAGAGCAAATCTGCTCTAAACAACAACAAAATACATTTGAGAAATTTAGCTACAAGTTAGCTCTTTAGCTACACAAAACCCTTGAGGAAATTTGAACAGCTTTTCTAATACAGCAAAATGTGTCAGAATTATGTTGACATTTATGTTTTAATAAAATTAAATTTTTTCTTTGCAAATTAAAATAAAATGGACCAGCAAAAAGAAATGCATAAAGCTGCAAAGCCACTAAAAACTCTGTTGGATAACTATTGGACTATTTCATTCTTTCGTGGTAGCTATTTTCATAAATTTTGTTTCATGAATTTTGACACAAAATTTTTTTATTTTTAAAAGTAAATAAAAGACAGCTGATTTCGTAGCTCTTTAGCAATGATGCTACACAGTCGTTCACTAATTTAGCTTACACAGTGCTATTTAGCTCATCTGCCCTGCCAGCTGCCCGACTTCGTGAATACCACTTATATATAATTGAGGAGTGATTTTTCAAAAGGGCTTATAACCAAAACGAAGCAAAAGTAATGTCATACACATTATTTGCATAATAATCGCTTATTTGATAGATATGATTTTTTTAACCAAATGCTATTAATTTCACTCCATTGAGTAAACTTTTTGTTAAAACAGAATTCAATTTTATTACTTTATAGCAAAGTATCAGACAACTAATATTATGACATAACTTTTGCCTCGTTTTGGTTATAAGCCCTTTTGAAAAATAACTCCTCAATTATCTATTCAATGGTACATATGTGTGTCATTGTTCTTGAAAGGATTAAAAGCAAAGTACAAGTGAAAGAATACAATTCAAGCCAAAACAACTAAACTCGATATGGCATATTTGGTGACCTTCAAAAATTTTGAGGTTTCAACTGAGACTTAAAGACTATCCCACTGTAAATGAAGTGTATGGTATATAATATATTATAACAATGTCATCTGATACATGCTTGTTAGTAGCAAATATTATAATCAGATTTCATTTTTCATCTACAGCTTTAATCAACTTTGTTTACCGGACTATGAGACCTATGAGCAATTCGAAAAAGCACTACTCTTGGCAATAAGTGAAGGTAGCGAAGGATTTGGCATGGTTTAAATACAAAGCTTTTGTGTTCCTTTAGCAAAATATAATTAGTACATACATACATATATGAAATGTTGAAAAACTCGTTTGTTATTCATTAAAAAAAAAGCTTAAATAGTCAATAGCTGAATTTTGCAATTATGTACATTTTAATAAGTTTTTTTACTTAAGTATACATAATATTAGTTTAAATTTAAATTTTGGTACAATAGATTACTTCAGTAGCAGCCTAAAAATGTGCTTGAAGAAAGAAAAAAACTTAAACTGAACCACTAAGCCCAAACAAACTGATTAAAAGTAATAAATTATACCAAAAATGTCAAAAACTGATTGTAGTAAGTTATAATGTCAATATAAGAAGTGTGCAATAAATAGAGCCTAAAAGTAAGCAATGAAAATCTAAGCAAACTAATGTAACAAAATTGAAAATAATGTACGCTGCATACATTTAGGCGCTCTGTGCTATTTTTGCTTGTTGACTTTAAGATAAATAAAAGTTTCCTATGATTTATAAGAAAAAAATCATTTTTTTGCAACGATTTTTATTCGTTCAATTAATTAAAGTATTATTAATTATGAATGCAATACTAAATTACTTATAATTTGCTGCGCATAGAAAATATTTTAATTATAAATAATTGTTAAAAAACTAGTAATTAAAATAAAATAGTTAAAAATTTAATTATTATTTTAAAACAAGAAGAAAGGCATTTGAAAACGTAAATATGTATTGTTAAATAGTATGAATTGTTAAAAACAAAATAAAAACAAAATAAAAACATAATTATAATAAAAGTAATGGTATTAACCGTGAGCAATATTTCTCTTGAAGTAAATCCACACTCGAAAATATCATCAAAAATTGTGATATCTAAATAAAAACTCAAAGCAAACTTAAATAAAAAACAGTATTTTTGATTTTACTTTTAAAAACATTAATACTTGACAGCCCTTGGCGAATCATTTTTAAAAGCAATTGTATGCATGTGTATTGAGTCGTTGGAACGTATGTAACTCAGTTTATAAATGAGTTACAAATATACAAATAGTTGAAAATATTTTGCTGCCATAATTGCATTAAAATTCTAATAAAAATGTATACTTACATACACATAAGTATGAAAATATATAAAAGAAAAACTAATACTGTTATATATTAATTTGTAGCACTGCTAAGAAATCGTAAAAAAATTGTTGCGAACTATAAAATAAAAAAAAATAAAATATATTCAAATAGAAATCTGGTTTGACTTTCATTTTCAATTTTAAAATAAGTTACTTTAATGTGTTTGTCAGAATGTGTTTCAAAAATGGGTAACATATGGGCTTTTCCCACATGACGAAGGTGAGAGTCGCACAAATTTAAATTGAAAAAAACGTGAAGGTAAAACATATTTTTTTTTTCTTACTTTTCATTTAGCTGCCAATGTCTGCACCTAACTCTTACACCAAAAAAAATTTATTCAAAAGAGTAAGAAAACGCAAGAATTTGTTTTTTTTTTTGCTTTTTTTTTCTTTTTTGTTTTAAAATTTTTGGTATAAGAAACTGTTTTTAAGCTTAATTTGCTAGATATTTTGAAAAAACTGTAAAGGGTGCATTTTCCCCATCCCCCCATTTTCCACCCTCTAATTTATTAGCACTTTGCGATTTTTTCATCTCTAATGATCAATTTATCGATTTCTGTAATAAAAACCCGTCTTACTTCCTTTTTAGCATGTTTTTTACGACCTAATCTATAGACTACCAAGTGAATGTTGAGAATGACAAATGTTTCTTAAAAAACATTGAATTGTCGCAAAAATTAAAAAAAAAAAGCCCAAGGCCAACGCACTCAGTTGACGATATTGAAAAGGGTGTTATTGATTCTTTGTCTGCTTTTTTACTTGACTCGTCTATAAACTCCTGATAGCGCATTTAATCGTTTTTGGCATGATTTCTGTTTTTTACAGACCTGTTCCGTAATCCGTGTGTTTTCAATTACTTTTCATTGAGGAGGCTTTTTGATGAAAGTGGTGAGTCATATGATAAAAAGTATTTGAATATTTTTTGCGGAGAATTACAGGCTCTACAAATAATAAGGGGATACCTTTAATCTCGTAAACTCGTAAACCATGAAAAACTCGAAAGTTTACGAGCTTGTTTTCAGGAACACACATTTCTAAAAACGTGTAAGCAACGTATCAGCTGTCATTTAATTTGAAAAATATTCAATTCAACTTCAATTTTCAAAACAAAAAATATTTTTTCAATACATTTATTTGACAACAATCGCTCTCATACTTTTTCGAGGCTATTTACGCATCGAATTTGCCTCGTAAGTTTTCGAGGCCTGGTAAACTTTTTTTTCATACAAATTTTTAAATTTTGTTTACGAGGCTCGAAAGTTTTCGAGGTTTACGTGCTTTTCGAGGCTTTTACGAGCTTAAAGGAATCCCCTTAATATTGATTTGCTTTAAGGAAAATGTAACCGTTTAGGAAATATTCTTAAAAAATTTCAAAAAGTCGACTTTATCGAATATTTCCGAAACAGTTACTTTTTCGTAAATACTAATCAATATTATTTGTAGAACATGTTATTTTCCACAAAAAGACTCTTATACTTTTTATAGTGTGACTCCCCATTTTCATCAAAAATGCCTTCTAAATGAAAAGTAATTGAAACCATGCGGATTCCAGAACAGGTTGTTAATATTAATATTAAATATTAATCACTTGAATAAGCCTGCGAAAAAATTTTGTTAAAAAATTGGCAAAAAAAACAATTCTTTAGTAATGATTTTTTCTTATATCAACCACTACATTAAAGGGCACTATTTTTTTAGCAGGCACTCCTCAAGGTTGGGGCTTACCGGCGTAGGAGGTATTTATAGAAGCTGTAAACATCCCGATGTCAAAGAGTCTATTTTTAATTTCGTTTATGAACGCCCAGCGTTGGCTAACCGACGCACTATGGTTTTTTTTTTTTTTTTTTTTTTTGACAAAAAAGTGTACACAAAAATAATTCACTGCAAGGACACATTTTCTTTAAAAAAATTAAACGCGAAATTAAAGGTTATACATTCACCTATCTGAAAAGATGCCCCCTTTTTCCAGCATTTTTATCAGTAAACCTTAGTAAAATTTTTTATAGAATTTTTTGTGGAATATTTTAACCCATTATAACCAAGTTTTTCGATAAAGGGGCCAAAAAGACCCATAAAAACGGGATATAATGGGTTATTAGAATGCACTAGAAAATTGTTGCTTAATTTCATATAGAAAATATTAACCCATTATATCTCGTTTTTATGGGTCTTTTTGACCCCTTTATCCAAAAGCTTGGTTATAATGGGTTAAAATATTTTACAACAAATTTTATGTAAAATTTCACTAAGGTTCACTGAAAAAAATACCGTCCGGACGGTGGCAGCCATGTATGGTAGCGCACGCGCACCAACGACTCATGATAAACACAACATTATACAACTTAAAAAACATATCACAATTTTAAGGGCTGGAAAAAAATAGTAATAAAATTTACTTTTAAATAAAAACATTAAAAAAAAAAATAAATAGGGTGCTCCAAGCCCCAAAATGGCTTTGAAAAAGGAAAAAGGTTTTTTCGACCAAAAAAAAATATTTTTTTTCAGTGTAATGATTTTTTTTCAAAAGCTCATATTTTTCTACAGAAACCTTGAAAATTTGATTAAATCAGTTAAAAAGCCGAGGCACTATAAATTTTCAAATATGGGAGTATCCAAAGGTTGGATCGATCTTCCTATGGCCGCCATCTTGAAAATTTTCGGAATTTCGGAAAATCATTTTACCACAGTAATATGTGGGTCAAATACTAACTTTTCACCATTTTTCATAGAAATCGGAGATGTCAAGTCGAATCTTGGTCGATAACGCAGAGAAAGTCTCAACTGCCATCTATAGTATTTCTGTATTTTGTTTGCATTATCGTAAGTAATGCTAATTAAATTGCATTTTAAATATTTTTTTATAAGGGCGGTAGGTGTGTCCGTTGACTGATTTATTTTAAGTATTTTCAATCCCACCAGCTATAGTAACTTTAACAAAGAAGCCATAGAACTATCTTGCTTAGTTTTCTCGTGAAAAATATTTCCAAAAACGAACAGATAAGCAAACAGACAGACGGACATGGCTATATCGACGCAGGAGGTGACGCTGATCAAGTATACATAATATAAACTTTTCCATACTTCTCACGCCTCCTTCTCTGCGTTACAAACGGAAGGACAAAGTGAACATAAACTGATTGTAGGGTATCTATGACGGAACAGGTAAAACTATTTTCTTCAAAAACAGCGCTTCAAAATCTTTCAGAAAAAATGAATGGAATATGAAGAAATCTTGAAAAAAATAACAGATGCACGAATTCGAAATCAATCATAACGAATTTATGCAACCTTTTATTATTTATCGGTTTATTTTTATAAACACGAGAAGTATGTACTTATTTAAAAAATTTTAGTTTTATTACTATTTCCGCAAAACCAATTAATGGTGCGATTTTTTTCCTTATTTTTTATATTTTTTTTTTTATTTTACCATTTGTTAACGTTAAACTCTAATGACAAGGGGCGTGACAAACTACTTAACTGAAAAAGTCTCTACTGCATATTGACACACGACCGACGAGAGCCAATACCCATGCCAACAAAAAAAAAAAAACAGCAATAACATCATCGTGAGTGGAAGTGGCAATATTCAGAAAGAAGTCCTAATTTAAATTAGCCAAGTTAATGAAAATGTGAAGAGAAATTTGTTGTTTTGTTGTGTTAACTAACAACAACAACAGCAGCAGCAAAAGCAGAAATGTACACCAAGCAACAACACAGTTGTATTTAAGAAAATCTTTATTTAAAAAAAAAAAGAAAAAAACAATAAAATACCAAGTGTTGACACCTTGGTAGCCGTTTTCAAAGTTAATGGGTATGTGGAGCAATTTTAATTGTTAGCAAAAACAACCGAGTGACAAAAGTTGCTTAAGTTGTTAACAAGACTTTTCATATGATAAAATGTAAAGTTTTGTTGCTTCTTAGAACGTAGCTAACTATGTAGACATGTATGTATGTTATATCGTGAGTTTCGGTAGTCAGCTACTGCTTTTTTGGACCAACTTGAACTCTATAAAAAATTATCTAAGTACTTAGGTACTTTCGGTAGTTACAGAAAGCCAAGTTTTATTTCTGCGAAAGTTTTTCGCTGAACATTTTTTTTTTTTCTTTATTGACTTCTTGACTTTGTTTACATCTATTGACCCTTAAAACCGAAAGCGATAGTTTTATCTTTAAAACTTTAAGAATGAAGAATATTCGCGCATCTTAGCCTGAAACTGACATTTAGTCTCTGCGCCACTTTCTCTTTCGTTATGTGAGTAATTTGTTGTGTTGTTTGGGATTCTAATATTTGTATTTGTCTTTTATATTTCTGGTCTAAGTGACATCTTAATCTTCACGCATTGCGGCTCTAAAGTATATCGCACGCTGCAATGGTGTTAAATAAATTTTTTCTTTTCTGACTTTTTTTTATTGGAAACATTTGTTTGTAATTTGTTACTCACGCGTTAAACTCTCACTTGAATTGTAGCGTGAAAATTGGGAGCTGAAAATAGTTTCAATGATATTAATTGATAGTAAGCACTCTAACTTGGTCATAATTTGCATATGAATGAATATTACTTATTTCAAATAAAAATAAATAATAAAATTAAAAAGCAAATATTTTTATAAATGTTAAAAAAACAGATAATGGCAGTTGATTCGTGCTCAACGACTTTAGAACCTGTCGTGTACCAACTTTCATTTATTCTGGTGACTATTTGTCTGATCGAAAGACTTTCTGCTCACGAATATCCATTGAAAAGTAAAGGACACGCGACAAAGTCCAAAAGCGTCAAAATGTTAAGAATATCAAATTTTTAGTATCTCAAAACTTCCCGACTGTAAGTTTAATCAGATTTTCCGAATCAAATATTCCTTAAGGCGGCCATTTGTTCACACCTGATTTTAGTACAGTATCGTCCTTCTTGGTAACCCCATCTGATCAATTTCTTATCACAGAACAATACTGTATCCGTCAGATATATTAAAAATGTTCGATATTCTTGAGTACTTAATGTTTAAGTAAGGCTGCAATAAGCTATTAATATTTATTTAACTATTTTATAATGTCTTATGTCTAAAAATGAAATTATTCTTAATAGTTTTGCAAATGCTGATGAGAATCTGTTAATAAAAACTATCCGATTCTTATCCCTACGTCTTATACTTTTCCGATCAGAAAAACTTATCCGCGGTATTTTCGGTACGCTTATGGTCAGATCCGCATAAGGAAGCCTGACCCATCCATTATCATACTTCAGCCAAATGCAATCTGGAACAAATCCAAATTGGAACTATTTTCTTTACATCGCATACTTTTGATAAAGTATTAATTAGTATCGAAATATTTTTTGAAAAATTGTTAACATGCACCCAAAAAACAAAAAAAAAGGAATGAACTTTTTATTTTTATATGCATATATGCAGTCTTATGTACTTTTTAAAACTGAATCCGACCGCATCCTTAGAATTTTTAATATACCTACCTGCACGATTTCGAGATATCCTTGCTTAAAGTTGGAGAAAACGGTGTTAACAAGCTGATGGGCTAGCTACACAAAAAAGTGAAATTCTTTTTTTTAACAGCATCGAATAGCCACATATCCTTATCAAATACACCTTAAATTTTTTTTCAATAAAAACCCAACATTTGAGTTATGATCCTTTGAAGAGTAGGTATTTCAGCCCGCATATAAAGGATGAAATTAAATTAGTATCGAAAAACCGATTCATGGCCAAAAACACTTAAAATTTGTTAAATTCTGCTGCAGGTTCTTTAATGTGACAGTGCCAATTAGGCAAAGGCCCTGAGATCAAAATATTTGGTCTTTTGTATGAAAAAGTTCGAAAGTATATTTGGATAAGAGAGAGGGCGTTAGGAAATAACGCCCAAGGAAATAACGCCCAAAAATAAAAACGAAATAACGCCCAAATTATTTTCATATAAATTTAGGCGATAATCATTTTGAAAATAACGCCCAAAAATTTGGGCTTTATTTCGTTTTTTTGGGCGTTATTTCCTTTTTTTTTTAAAAAAACGAAATAACACCCAAAAAAAAAAAAACAAAATAACGCCCAAAAAATAAAATGACGCAATAACGCCTAAAATAAAAACGAAATAACGCCCAAAAATATGAAATAACGCCCAAAATCAAAAACGAAATGACGCCCAAACTATTTTCATATAAATTTGGGCGATAATCATTTCGGAAATATCGCCCAAAATTTATTTGTATGAAAATAATTTGGGCGTTATTTCGTTTTTTGTATTTGGGCGTTATTTCATTTTTTAAAAACAAAACGAAATAATGCCCAAAAAAACGAAATAAAGCCCAAATTTTTGGGAGTTATTTCCAAAATGATTATCGCCCAAATTTATATGAAAATAATTTGGGCGTTATTTCGTTTTTGTTTTCGGGCGTTATTTCATATTTTTTGGGCGTTATTTCCTAACGCCTAAGGAAGAGTATGGATATTTGATGTCCTAAAGAAAAGAATTTCACGTTTGAATCTAAGATTTTTAAATTAAATTTTAATAGTGTCAAAAAGTAAAGAAAATTGTCGAATACTATCGAATAGTCGAACAAAAGGATTTTAATCGATGTATGTAGTTTTGATTGTTTTATTTTTTTTATGGAAGTTGAGTGGTGCCTCAAATATTTATCTTAACTTCAGAAAGCCTACTTCAGATTCCATAGTATAGGGCGTTGTTCCTTATCCAATTGTAATTTATTAGGATAATCTTAGAACTTTGAGAATATTTTAGAAGGCCTTGTATTGCCCACAAAAGAATTGCTACTTTATAATAAAGAAAATAGAATTTTTATAAAATATATTTCTTGATATACGTACTCACTCACTCATTTCTTTACTGATAAGTACCTTGCAGTAGAAATATGAGACAGCCTACAAAAAATACTAGTTCACGGTTAGTACTAGCCCGAAACTAATGAAAAAAGGGTGCAGTGGGGGCCAGTTGGATATCAGCTTGTAGTTTGCAGAGGCAAATAAATTAAAGTCGTAACGAAAACAAAATACAATTTTCGTTTTGCTTTTGAAATGATTTGTTTTTTGTGTCACTTAAATTGTGTGCGAAGATAAATTATGGGAGAAAATGAAATTAATGAATTCATTTTTGTTAATGTTGATGAATGTAACTTAACTTTATTTGACTTATTTTAAGACAATATAAATTAAAAAAAAAAAAAATAGATATATTAGGGGAACTGATGCTATTGTGGTATAGTTTTTCAATGTGGTATAGTCGCATATCTCCGATATGGATATGAGCCTGTGGACGTCACATGTTTTATCCTGTCATAAAACATGAAAAACTAGGAATGTGTAGCTGTCATGCACCATACATAACTTTTCCGCTGTCAGTTGAACGAAACATAAATCGCGTGTGGTCGATATTTTTTCCGCGTTTTTCGCAAAAAAATTTTGTTAAGAAAAGGTTGTTTTCTGTGGAAGTTTTATTTTTATTCAATTAAAGTAAGTGCTAAATATTGCGAAATAAGTGTTTGACAGTGTAAATTCACAAAGTTTCCCATTTTATTTTTACAATTTTGTAATTTTTAAAAATTGGCCAATGTGGTATAGTCTGAGTTCGCTAATGTGGTATATGAATATTTCTTGTTATTCTTAACACTATTTGATTGCTGTTTATTTTTTAATAAAAACTATGAGTTTGAGAACCAATGTAAATATTATTATGAACTTATTTCATGCCTTTCAAACTTTATATTTGGTTGTATGGTTAAGTATACCACATTACCCGACTTATATGTACCACATTACCAACCCACTTTACAAGTACGGATAAGTATATGTACCACATTTGTAAGGATAGTCGAGTCGGTAATTTAGGGTTATAGTAAAATAGTTAAATTTATTAATAAAAAGAAATTAAAACAGTAATTCAGACAATTAAATATAAAATTAACAAAAGAAAGATTATTAATATGACACGCTTGCAACGGACGACTGCTTTGTTTGATGTTCGCGACAAAACTAAAAACTGATTCTCTTCGTGTGCTGGGCTTCTGCATAAATGGCTTTGCCACAGCTGTCGCATGCTACATCTGCTTGCTATTTACGGATGGTGCCTTACAGTCGGCCTTTCCTGATAATTCAGAGGCGTCCTCGTCTCCTGGATCAAACTCGTAGTCTTCGGCTGGTGGTAATCGGCACCACGGTTTCATACGATCGGATGAGAATACTGATGTATAACTTCGTTGTTGTTTCGCTCCTGGTATATTCGAAATAATGTACCGGTCCTTATCAAGAATTGCGGTGATAAGAAATGGACCTTTGTACTTCGGTTCTAATTTACGTGAAGTACCGGTGCTTTGAAGCTCGTTTTCGACCAAAACCAAATCATTTATGTCGTATTTCATTGGCTGTCGATGATGTTTATCGAATAGTTGTTTTGCTTTGATTCGCGTTTGGTGTATATTTACAGCCGCTTGCTGACGTATTTCGTTGAGCTTTTCTTCTTCGATTATCTCAGTACGTTGTGACGCTAGTACCAATTTGTTCTGCAAAATATCTCGCGGTTGAAAACTGAAAAGTAGTTGTTGAGGCGTTTTTCCTGTTGATTTATTCGTCGTTGAATTGATAACCCATTGGATTCGCCGCAGTTGCATATCCCAATGCTTATCGTTGCTCGTTGATGGTAATAACATGCTCAAAATGGTTTTATTCATGCGCTCTACTTGGCCGTTAGCGCGCGGTGTACGTACAGCTGTCAACGTGTGTTTGATGTCGTTGTTGTCGCAATATTTCTTGAAATCCTTCGAGGTAAACGCACTTCCTCTGTCGGATATGAGTCGCTCGGGAACACCTACATAACTGGTAGTCTCGTTCAGAACATCGATGACGTGACGTGTTGCTGTACTCTTCACAGGTCGTATAATTGTAAACTTTGTAAATGCATCGGCAATCACCAACACATGCTCATTTCCTTTCGAGCTTCGGGGAAAAGGACCCAAATGATCGATATGTATCACTCGGAATGGCACTGGATCGATGTCGTCAAAGTGATATTCGCCTTCTCGCATTCCTCCTTTTTGTTTGTTGTATGCACATTCAATGCATAAATTGACGCAGGACTTCACTAGATTTCGCATTCTTGGAAACCAAAAGTTTTTCGTAAGAATTTCGATGGTTTTGTTGACGCTAGCGTGCGCTGCTCTCTCGTGATTATCTCGTACTAGCTGAGTTCTAATTGATGCTGGAACTACCCACAAATATTTGTCTCCAACTTTTCGGAATAAACGATGATTTATAATTTCGTATTCGTTGCATAAAGGCTTTTCCTTCGATTTAACTTTTTCAATGATTAGTCTTGTTTTTTCGTCCTGAAGTTGCATAGTATACAACCAATCATCGGTTTCTATATTCGTTTTGGAAATTTTTAATGACGCTGTATCTTTTTCGGATGCTTCTTCATATGGTTGTCGGCTTAAGGCATCGACATGCTCCATTTTTCGACCCGCACGGTGTTTCATGTCGACATCAAAATCTTGGACTCGTAGCCACCATCTCGCAATTCTAGGAACTAATTCACGTTTCTGCATCGCTGTTGTAACTGCACTGCAATCTGTTAAAACCGTAACCTTTTTTCCATAAATGTAATATCGAAAACGCTCTAACGCTTCTACTACAGCTAAAGTCTCCATTTCAAAACTGTGAAACTTGCTCTCCGTATAGCTGCTCGCACGACTAAAATATGCTAGAGGTTTCCATTCGTCGTCATATTTCTGCAATAAAATTGCTGCTATGCCAACTGAACTGGCATCCGTATGAATTTGATGTTCGGCATTAACATCATATGCTGCTAAAACTGGTTCGGAAACTAACGAAGTTTTTAATTTTTCAAACGCTTTCGTCTGGTCGTCGCCCCACGTAAATGGTTCACCCTTTCGTAGTAACTTTCTCATTGGTTCGCTGATTATCGAATATACTGGAACAAAACGTCGAAAATAACCGCTTAGACCAAGAAATCTGCGAACTTCAGTAACGGTGGTCGGGGTGGGGAAATTCTGGACAGCAGCAACCTTTACTGATCCTGGACTAATTCCATTCGGTGTCAATTTGTGACCTAAAAATTCGATAGTGCTGGATAAAAATATGCATTTCTTTAAATTGAGAGTGAGTTTCAATTGTCGTAAAACTTCAAATAAAATATCGACGCATAAACGCTCGGTACCATTCTTCTTTTTCACCAACAGCATCGGGCTGGCATACTCGGAGACAGATTTTGAAATGATATTATTTTCGAGAAGTTCACTTACCATTTCTCGTACTAACTGTTTTTTTGGTTCGGGCACACGGTATGGCTTTTGTGCAATCGGTTCTGTCGTTGTCAACTCAATTTTCATTTCAATCGCATCAGTTAATCCGACTTTACTGATATCGACAGAAAATACATCACGATTTTTGTTAACAATATCGACAATAACGTTTTTATATTTTGATTCGTTTATTTCACAGTTAATATCGTCGATATTTATCAGTTTTCGAACATTTGAAATTTCTTCACTTGATTCATTTTCGCGCACGTTTTTGTCTTTAAATATTTTCTTAGCGAACGTAAACTGTTTTTCACAAATCGTAACGATTGTATTGGGGTTACAAAAAATATCTTGTCCGAATAAAATATCGGTACCCACAATTTCATCATCCGCAACGTAAAACTCTATATCGATTTCAACGTTATCGACAATAGCTTTAGCAGTTATTTTTTTTGTTAACATTTTCTCGCCGCCACAAATTCCTTTAATTTTTAAACGACACTCTTTTAATTGTGACGTAATGTTTTTCACAGCTGATCGCGATATCAGGCTACACTCACTACCCGTGTCTAAAAATGCTTTAAATTTCACATTGTTTATAAAAACGTCTTTTTCACCGAATTTGTATATGTCTTTTACACAGTTATTTTTCATGTTTATTTTCTTTCCACAATTCACAGGTTCATCTTTTTTATGAACTTTATGACAATCTAAACATCGTGGTCGCATTTGTGGTTTCGGACATTTACTAGAAATGTGTCCACTTTCGTTACAATTGTAACAACGAATTTGATTTTTAAATTTATTATCGGACACGTTATCGTTTACATTATTTTGCTTATAAGCGTTATTGTTTTGTTTATCACTTTTATGTACATTATATTTCGATGCATTCGACTGGAGTACATTTCGCGTATACTCACTCAAAGTTTCACGTAATTCTTTCATAGAGTTAAAACGCGTAGCTGCGATAGCATTTTGCATTTCCCGGTTTTTTAATCCGTCACGCGCGTATTTAATTATAGCGGATTCACTTAATCCTAAACCTTGCCCAGTTGCATTTATGCGAAAACAAAAATCTGTTACACTTTCACCGATTTTACGCGTAGTTGCTTTCATTTTAAAATGTACATCTGCCTCGTCAAAATTTTGTCCGAATTCGAGTTTCAAGGCATTTGACAGTTCGCTCCACGTACGAAATATTTCAGGGCGTCCGTCAAGCCACATTTTTGTAACACCTTTCATTTTGCTGTATACCGCAAGCAAAAGACATTTTTCTTCCCACATATACGCACATTTTGCACTATTTACGCGATTTATAAACTGACCAACAGGCAACGCATTTTCACCTGTAGGATCGAAGTCTGGCAACGTTTCTGCTATTTCACGCACAGAATATGAACGATTCAGCCCCATTGCTAAACCCGACGGTGGAGTAGTATCTGAAAGTCTATCTTCTTCATTATTTTCATTTGAGTTATTTACGTTTGCATTATTCAAGTTTGCATTTTGTTGCACAACTGTCATAACACTTGCGAGCATTGAACGCAGCTCTTCGATTTGATTTTGAATGTTTCCTTGTTCACACATGACGTCTTGTTTTTGACCATCCGGCGAAAGGTTATTTCCACGTAGCAATTCTTTTAATTTTTCAACTCTTAAATCACTTAATTGCATTTTAATCATTTTAATATTTTAAAGTAAATACAAAATTATTACTTCGTATTGAAAATTTAACGCACTTCAGAATTTTACTTCGTTTTGAGTTGCACTCACTGTTTTCAGAACTGACAGTTCTTCTTTCGTATTTTGTTTTTATTTTGCTATTCGTTTCAATTCGCATCCGTCCCGTTTTCAAATTTTTCGTTTTAAACCGTTTTTCTTATTTCGTTTGTTCGTTTATTTTCTCTGCGCTTGCGTATGTCGCCATGCAGACGGTGATCTTTTTTATGCACGTTTGCACTCGTTCGTTGTGATCGTATACGTATGTTTGTACTTATAAACCGTCTGTATGTAAGCACTTCGTTAAATTCTACGTATGTCCGTTTGTATTTACAAATTCGTATGTATGTAAATAACCCGTAAAATTTTATGCGTTTGCAATATTTTTGTACGGAAAAATATATACGCACTTCGTTGTTTGAGCTTTGTCGCACTCACGTTAATAAATTGTTGTTATTCGAAACAACAATTTCGATCGTTTTTTACAAAAACTTTTTACGCGATCGTAGCAGCCGTTGCTTTTTTTGCGCTGTATGCATGCACCACTATGTGTTCGTAACGATAATTTGTACATACACACGCATCGTACGTTTGTCGCCGTTTCTTTCACTACACGATTTGCATTTATTTAACTATTTACGCACAAATCTCACTTCTGAACTGTAAGGATAGTCGAGTCGGTAATTTAGGGTTATAGTAAAATAGTTAAATTTATTAATAAAAAGAAATTAAAACAGTAATTCAGACAATTAAATATAAAATTAACAAAAGAAAGATTATTAATATGACACGCTTGCAACGGACGACTGCTTTGTTTGATGTTCGCGACAAAACTAAAAACTGATTCTCTTCGTGTGCTGGGCTTCTGCATAAATGGCTTTGCCACAGCTGTCGCATGCTACATCTGCTTGCTATTTACGGATGGTGCCTTACACATTGCGCCACCATATATACCACATTACCTGCCAACTTTTTGAAAACAGCTTTTTGATTTTTTTCAGATTTTGCTCAAAAACTTTTTTTAATGAATTTGCACACATTTTATTTAAAAATATTCTGTAGCCAATACTTCAATGATCAGAATAAAAAAATTTGGCTGAAATTGATTTAAGGGTTGTCTTTCAAATTCCATCTAAACATTAGCTATACCACAATAGCATCAGTTCCCCTACTATACGTTGACTATACACGAAACCACTGGTTGTCGACTAGCTACTTCACACCACAACTAGCCCGAACTGGGGAAAACGTAATGCAGAAGGGGACGATTGAAATTTTGTAGGACATCAACACACAAAAAAGATCAGTTGTTTGTATGCAAAAGGGATTGAAATCAGACTAGTACTGGTTGGTAGAGGACTACTTAATGAACTATACTTGAAAGAATCAAAAGCTTATAGATCCCAAAATGTCAGTCATATTTCTAGGGCAGAAGATTCGAGAACTATAAAGGACATAATGAAATCAACTTACACAGGAACTCAAAACAAATAAAAAGTCACGAGACAGAAAGGAGACACCGCCGCCCGCATGTATTTTGGGCCGCTGAAACCGAATATGATGATACAAAATCATTCTGATAGCACATTTTATCGCTAGCACCCCCTAGCGAGCCTCTTAAAGGTGAAAATCCACTTGGTATAAATATTCGAAAATGTATGCATATGTTTGAATCTTTTGGTGCGCTACAATCAAATAAGACCATAAAAACTTTTTTAGCCACTCAGTCACCCCCTAGTAGCCCCTTATAACCGCCCTAAGAGGGTTGAAAGTTAATTTTTAATTAAAATTTAAAATGTGAGTGCATTTTAAGGTTTTCCAGTGTTTTCATAAAACTTGTTGTTTCAAGGTCATCATGAAATCACGCAGCAAAGCTGAAACAAATTTAGGAGATGGATATTGCATAGTTAAAATTTTCGAGAATTTCGAAGTGCGTAAATTCACGTAGAAAGGGTTCATGCGATCCGATTGCAAGTGAGTTTTTCATGTGAGTACTCAAGAGCGATACAAATGAATTACTCAGTTTTTTCGTAATTTCAGACTGAGTTTATTATTTTATCAACTCTTAATGGATGAAAATAAAACGAGTCAACTCTTTTGATTTTTTCCCATTTATTATACTACTACTATTATGTATTATTATAGTATCCCTAGAAATATGACTGACATTTTGGGATCTATAAGCTTTTGATTCTTTAGAATATGTAATTTAAATAAAAAAAACTAGGGAAGTCTAACGACCACTTCCTTAAAAATTAGTACATATGTCTAGAGCTTTTGGAAACTACTCCTAGCATTCAAGTTAATTTGGATTGCATTTGGCGCCAATAACGCTTAGAACAATACTTACTTTCTCTAAGTCGAAACAACAAGTTTCGTTATTACAATATGAAGCTTTTTAATACTTATATATTTACTATAAAATATAAACAGGTGTCTTAAATTCTGTATATTACTAAGATCATACTTAGAACAAAAAAGGGCCTACTTTTAATGTTTTTTTCAGGCCTAATAACAAGTGCGTGCTTTTAGTACATCGTAAAAACGAAAACTATTAAAAGAATGACCAGAAAAATATGTAAAAAGTGAAATTTATTTTGAGAAATTCTAGTAATTAAAAATAATTATAATTAAGTTTGTTGGTCATCAAAAACATGTTCAACATGTAATAATTTTCTTTTCTTAATTAAATCAAATGAATTTGATATTTAAGCACCACACTTGTTGTTAGATATTAGTTGACATGAAAACTTTAACGATAGCCCAATTAAAGAGCCAATGGGATCACTAACAAGATATCCAAAAAAATGAAAGAAAAAAGTCAGCACTTTATTCTTGCATAAAAGATATATTTTCATTTCTCATTTTATTTTTTGTATAATAAATACATTGACTATAATTTTATAAATATTTCTAAATCAAAAAATATAACTATAAATATTTTATTTATTAAGCTAACAAATAAATAAATAAATATAAAATAAATAAATAAATAAAATAATAAAATTTAAATTAAACAAATAAGACAAATTGGCAATAAATTCAGCTTGAAAGTGTTTCCTTTTTGTTAAACTTTAAGCTTAATTCGTTCGGAATAAATACTTAAACATAAATACAAGTCGTTTTCAAAAAAATTACTACAGAATTTTATCGCTGTTTATTGTGTGTAGTATATTTTGCTTTAAAGTTTTTATTGAATGATTTATGAAGTTACTTGTGTTAGAAGTTGTAAATTATATCTCAATGGTAATGTTTGCCTTTAATAATAAAAAGTTGTTTTTATACAAAAAATAGGTTACTTTTTTATTAAAAAAGAAAAATGTTTTCAAAACTTTTGGGTCAAAGCATTTTTGTCAAAATCAGAAAATGTTGATAGACTCAAAAAATGTTGACAAAATCTAAAAAAGGTTGATTACTTTGAGAGAATCAAAAACACCTTGACTAAAACCAAATATGTAATAATATCAGAAAAATGTTGAAAATTTAAAAAAAAAAATATCGATAAAATCGGAAAATGTTGTCAATTTCGGAAAATGTTGATAACAACACAAATGTTGGTAGACTCAAGAAATGTAGACAATACCGAAAAATATTGATAACGTTGAAAAGTGTTGATGGACTCAAGAAATGTTGACAAAATCGAAAAAAGGTTGATTACTTACTTATAATTTTTTTTTGCATTTTAAAAACCAAATAAAATTTAATTAAATATATCAAAAACATTAAAAAAATGTTCAAGGGATCAAAAAATATTTGTAAAATCAAAAAATGTTGTACAATCAAAAATTGTTGATAGAAACAAGAAATCTTGACAAAAACCGAAAATGTCGATAAAATCGAAAAATGTTGATAAAATCAAAATATGTCAACCAAACGAAAAATGTTGAGGGAGTCAAAAAATTTAGAAGAAATCACAAGTAATTTGTCAGCAAAATCAATGGCAAATTGCAAAATAATTGAATTAAAAATTCATTCCAAATGTAGACGAGCAAATTAAATTGTATATGGTCATATTATATAGATTCATTTCCGAGGAATTTATAACTCAACCTTGAGACTAAATTTTGTCGTAATATTCCAGACATAAGTATGTAGAAATGAGAGAACGAATAATTTTATTTATGCATATGTGAATACGAGTTCTTGTTATTGAATCTTGTTTAAATAAGCTCATATTTCAGTATTTTGCATACTGTCAAAATACGGACCTACTTAGCCAACCATTTTTGGAGCGCTCATAATTTTGGGGCAAAAATTTCTCAAGTGCGCTACCTCAGAAATTAATGGTAAAAAAGGATTTCAAAAAAATTATGTTATGTAGCAACTACTTAAGTAGTACAGATTTCGTATGTATGTAAAATGGTTTTTCCTTTTTTTTTGGACCAAAATTTTTCATTTATTATTGAAAATACCTATTTCAGATATGTATATAAAAATTAAACAACTTCTTCACCTCTGAGAAAACTATAAAAAATAAGTGGTCACTCAACACATGTGTAGGAACTATATCCCAGAAAAAAATTGGAGTAATCGATATTGGTTCAAAAGTTATAAACAATAAAGTAATGCCATGCAAGTCTTTTTTTAGTAGAAAAACAAAGCATCTTACGAAAAAAGTACATATGGCATAAAATGCTTAAAATTGTGATTTTTTTCAGAATTTTTTAAGACATTTTATAATTTTTCAGAAATTGGTCCAAAAAAAAATGTGGAGAGTGCCCACATATTTTTTATAATTTTCTCAGAGGCGGAGAAGTTGCTTGATTTTTATGAACATTTTTGAATTAGGGACTTTCAATATTAAATGTAACAAAAAATTTGTATTGGTGCAAAAAAAAAACCATTTTATTCCCTAGAATATACATACTAAATATCTTCTTTTTTACGTTCAATTTTTTAAATGGCGCACTTGAGAAATTTTTGCCCTGTAAGCTTATTTATGAGCTTTTCTAAGTAAAATAACAGAATAGTTGGTTTTATGAGTAAAAACGACTATGTTTTTGATGGTCTTCAGAGTGCTCATGATCCTTTGTTCAAAATGACTCTTATTTGGGATAATTTAAGTCAGAAAATACTCTTTTATGAACTTTATTAAAAGCTCTTATAGATGGTATAATTTAGAAGCAAAAGTCGCCTTTTTCAGAGCATTAAAGGATAATTTATAACCTTTTCTATGAAATCTTTAGTAAAGTAAGAGCTCCAAAAAAAGAATCAGAAAGAGTCTTTTATGACTTATACGGTTAGCTGGGTATTAAACTTTGTGCTAATATACATAAATATAAAAGCTTTAACAAATGTAACTACATACATCATTCAACAACAACTTTATCGCTTAGAAGGATAAGGTTTTTGAGAAATCTTAAAAGAAAAACAGTCGCTTTTATGAACAATGACTACTACGTATAAGTATGGTTAGACAAACCTTAGACGCTCAGTGTCAACATGATACTGAACGAAAACATGCGACTATAATGTGTCATTGCTTATAAATACGATAGAAAATGTTTAAAATTCGATAGATTCCAAAAAATACTACAAACATAAGTACTGAAAACCTTTCCTCGCCACATACACTAAGAACACTTCGCTGGCAATGTGCACATCGTCGTTTTGGGACAGAACAGCAGGCCCTTCGTACATGTCATTTTGTGGCCTTTCATCATACCTTGGGCATTTTTATAGCAAACAAAATAGCTATTTATTGAAGTTTGATCAGGAATCTTGTCACCCTCTTTACAATAGTATTTTCGTTTCTTTGCTGGTTTCGATACATTACTTGTCGCAGACATTGTATTCGCCGCCAATGCCGCAGCCTGTTGCATATATGAATTCAGCATGTCCTTCTCCTGACTATTACCCGACTCAACGGAGGATGTCTGCGATTGTGCTGCGGCGCTATTCCCATATTGCTGTAGAAGATTTGCAATATTTTGTGTTTTCATAGCTTGTTCGCGACGTCGTTTTGTATCCTGCATAGCCTGAAAAGCTTCCAATTGTATGCGTTTATTTTCATTAACGGTATAGCTATTAACGAGAGCACTGGGCGTGCAAATAGAGTAGGTGTGTGCATCACAAATGCGGGTCTGTCCATTGAATGCGGTATAAGGTGGGCAAGAGTATGAGAGCACCTTGCCATCTTTTTTACTGCAGACATAATAACGCGTACAGTCGGTGTTGTTCGGTTGTCGCACACCCGTTGCACATGTGATGACCTCAATGTTGGCATTCAAATTATCACTGGCCGTCTGTGAATGACCCAATAGTGGTAGCACGGAATTCTGAAAAACATCATAGCGTATAAAGTTGCCACCAAAGTTGACAAGTTGTGTACCTTCAGGTGATGCGGAAAATGCAGAAGATGAACTGCCATAGTGGGGTGGTGGAAATTTCGGTGTATTGCTGTTGCTGAAGGTAATGCTTGAACTGAGGGACTGTGAAGGTCTGGGCATATATGGATGTTTTTGTTGCGTATTGCCAATGGTCAAGACGGCCGTAGGGTCCACATACTGTGTGGGATTCATGTACTCATCATCATTGTTATTGTTGTTGTTGCTGTTGTAGAGTCCAGACGATGAATCATCATAGTTTGATTCTTCAGAGCCAACCTCCATGCTTTCAATCTTTTGCGAGTTGGGACGTATTTTCACTTTGGTTGGATCGATGCGGCTGGGAAACAGCGAATTTATGTTGGTTGGCGCATAGTATTGTTGCTGTTGTTGTTGTGACTGTTGACTTGGCCGCTCAACTTGCTGATATTGTGGTCGATTCGTATCGATCGGTCGTGGTAGATTATTATATTGTATGGTGGGATAACGATCCGATGGTTGATATAGACTATTTACATTATTCTCACTTAGATGTGGACTCGGTGTATAATATTCCGCCACCGTAGAAGGTGCTGGTCGATAATCGTATGATGGTCGTACTGTGGTTACGCTGATTTCAGTTGAATATGGCGATGGATATTGTCCAGAATACTGACTTGCTGGTGTTGTACTCGAGATAGAAGGACGCACGGTTGTAACACTGGCCATGAAATTGTTGTTGTTCTGATAACGTTCGTTAAGTGGTGGATACAACCCTAAACTTTGACCATAACTGTCGACGACTTCTTTCTCTCCTGAGTTCGTGGAGGTGACATGCACAGGTATAACGTTGTTATGTATGATTGTGGTACCAGGCTTGGTATAGCTGCTACCCCCACCGCTGCTGGGACGTTGCTTCTTATGTTCATGTCTGTGAACATTCGGTCGATAGTTTGAATATCGATTGTCTCTATCATCATAATCGGGATTGTTATTTTGATTGTTCTGGTGGTAGTAATTTGAAAAAGGACCACCGCCATGTGCACTAGAATAAGAAGGAGCTGGTAAATACAGTGGCTGCAGTATAGTCGGCTGCTGATAGTAAGCAGGATTTTGTATAACTTTGGGTACATTTTGATTAGCAATCATTTGCTTTGATAGTTCCAATACGGTTTTCAAAGTTTCTTCTGAAATTTTTGGTGAATTTTGCGCATAATATTCATTGGGACGTTCCATCATATGCTGTTCTTGGCCGCCATAAGGTGGTGGCAAACTGAAGAGCACCGAACCTTCCGGATGATTAACAACGATTTGCGAGTTACTATATCCATTATTACCATAACGCTTGGAATAACCACTCGTAAGCATAAGTTTTGTTTCGGGCTTTATGTTTGTATCGCTTCGATTAACCTTTGGTGCGCCAGTTATTGTCACAACTTTTGGTGGCACTGGCGTTGTGGATGATATGTGTGTTTGTTTATAGCTGTCCCCACCACCACCATCATCTTTTGTTATAAGCGTATTGAATTTATTTTTAATATCAAAGTGTGCCAAAAATGCATTTAATTGATCTGGTCTCATTTCAGTCTCTTTGACATCCTGACTTTGATATGTCTGCTTAAGACCATCGATTAGCTGGGATAACCTTTGCAAGTGTGCCGTTAGCTTGGGATCAATATTTGATGTTCTTGTTGGCATACGCATTATATCTTCAGCCTCCTTCTCCAATTTATCTTTTTTCATCTGTGTATCTTTTTGCTTATCACCAACTTCGTTTATATGGTGTCCATGTGTTTCCTTGTTTTCTGCCTGCAGAAAACCATCAAGTTCCATAATTTCTCCGCCATCTCCACTTGATTCATAATTATGTTCGCCTTCGTCCTCCTCGCTACTTAGATTTGCATCCATAACAAGTTGTATGCTATCGGCATTATCTGTGAAATGCACGCCATCTTGTTTCTCACTGCTCACTATTTCAATTTCCGCATCTTTGGGTTCGATATCATCGGCTGCATTTTCTGTTGCTACAATTCGCATATTGGCATTGTGTGCTTCTTTTTGGTATTCTATGTCTCCTAAATTACATTCCCAATCATCTTCAGGCAGCACACAAAGCTGTAGATTGCTCTCGTATATTAGACCTTCTTCGCATTTTATTGGTATCCAGACATGTGCTTTCGGTGGCAGATCCTGACATTTGTAATAAGTGTCGCAACGAGATTTGTGTGGTCGTGCTTTTTCTGGACATGATTTACCTGTAATGAAAATTTAAAGAGAAATAAATGAAATTTGTTTTAACTCTATAAAAATGTTAATTCAAAATATTAAAAAAAGGAATTAAAAACATTGGCAGTAATTAAATGAAGCTAAACACTGACCATGTATTTATTGAAAACTAAAAGTTAATGGTACTCGTATAAAAGAAAGAGTTATTAATGAGCAAACGCTAACATATTATTTAAATAAAACATTTAATTTTCATAAAATAACTTCAAGGCATGTATATTGTCAGTTTTCAAGTAACAATCAGTAGAAAAAAATTATTCACAGTCTTGCTAGAGAAGTTGAGATAATGGTCACTTATGCTCTTACATCATATTATGTTATCATGCCTTAAATCGGAGTCAAATTCCTGGATATGATCCAGGTAACATTAGTATTTCACAAAATATATGTAGTCCGAGAACCGTTTAAGCAAAGGGTATTTTTAGAAAGATATCTTGGTGTTAATTGTAAACTATCCAATCTTCTTTTTTTTTAATTCTCAGGACACACAAAACAAGCTCGGAACTAATTTACAATTGAAGTTTTAGGAAATATTTTTCTCCTATTAAATAGACAGAATTCAAATTTATGAGGTAGGAGAAAAACATTGTTCTAAACTATAATGGAAAGTGAGTTCTGAGCTGTTTTTTAGTTGTTCTAAAAATTATGAAAAAAAGATTAGATAGTTTATAATTCATGAAACAATACACTAAGGGTAATGTTCTCTAACTTTTGGAGATTCTCAAATTATTTCTTACTTAAACGGAATATATTTTTCGAAAGCTCCCATATTTCCTGGAATTTCGGAAACTATTTGGTAGTTTCGACGCAATCGATGCTTCTCAATTCTAAACAAACTATACAATCTTTGTCGTACTATCGACAAGTCTTGAAGTTAATTAATGTTTTACGATGTTCAGGATCTGTACTCCAATTTATGATACTTTTCGATACTATTGGCCAGTTCTATACTTTTCCGATAATATTTGATCCATTTCAACTTTTTCTATTCGCTCTTGTCGACTTTTCTATGTCTTTGAAAAATATTCAATAGAACATAAATTCAAAACTAGTCACCTTTGGCCTGGCCAAACATTAAATACCCTACACTGCAGTATTTTCAAAATTTGGCTTCTATGGAAGGTGCCACGTCCTCTTGTCCGAGTTCACCCAGTTTTTGCTCAGAGCTTGAATTTATAGTTCTTAGTGTCTGAGTTAAATTTGGTTCGATTAACACAAAAAACGTTGTCAGTATAGCGTTTTGAAGCTTTTGCTTATATGGGAGGTGCCACGCCATCTTGTCCGATTTCAATCAGTTTTTGCTCAGAGCTAGAATTTATAGTCCTTAGTGTATGAGTAAAATTTAGTTTGATTACCTCAAAAAACACTTTCAGTATAATGTCTTGAAGCAGTAACTTATATGGGAGGTGCCACGCCCTCTTGTCTGATTTCACCCAGTCTTAGTTCAAATCTTGAATTTATAGTTTTTAGTGTCTGAGTAAAATTTAGTTCGATTATCTCAGAAAACGCTTTCAGTATTTTTTCAGCATTTTGAAACTTTTGCTTATATGGAAGGTGCCACGCCTTCTTGTCCGAATTCGCCCAGTTTTTGCTCAGTGATTGCGCTTACAATACGTAGTGCAATATGTGTATTTTGGTTGTCTGAAAAATGCTCTTGAAAGTGCATTTTGAATATATTTTTTGTATGGGCTGTAGGCGTGTCCGTTGACAGATTTCGCTCATTTTCAAACCCGCGAGCTAACTTTAGTGATGAGCAAAATTAGTCTTGGTCTTGATTCTTGTTCTTGGTCTTGATAATTTTGCGAGACCAAGACCAAGACGCTGATATTTCTGGAAGACCAAGATTGCTATGGTCTTGGTCATGGTCTTGCTGACGATAATCGTCAAGACCAAGACTGCTTTTCAGTCTTGGTAATTTATAGTTAAAAGGTGTTTCACGCCCGTTTCGAAGATAAAATCATCTCTCAATTTGAATTTTGGCATCTTAAAAACCCAACTGCTTTGGAAAAATATGGTTTTAAAACTTTGAATACTCAATATCTCTAGAAATTTTTTCAAGACCAAGACCAAGACCGAGACCAAGACTCAATGAAAAATTTATTATACTTTTATATATGACTTATTCTATTTTCAGTAACAAAATATTCTGTAATTAAGGCAAAGAAAAATTAAAACTTTTGTATGTGGCTAATTTTTTTCGATTTCTGGAAACTTTTTCGATGTTTTTCGATAATATAAGGCCTTTGCCGATTTTTTTAGCGCTTTTGGATACTGTTCAATAATTTACGTTATGTGCCAAGTTTTCTACATTTTTCGATTAGCCGATTTTTTCAGAGTCAGAAATCATCGAAAAACACTGCAATAATCGGTAAGATCCTGAAATTATCGAAAAACATTGAAAAAAATTGCGGAGATCAGAATTAATCGAGAAATATTGAAAAATTCGGTAGGAATCATAAATTGTCGAATAGTATCCGAAAACTCTGAAAACAACAACAACAACTACAAAAGTTTTAATTTCCCTTTGCCATTATACATATATAGAATATTCTGTTACTGAAAATAGAGGTGCCGTGACATAGTCCCCACGGACATAATCCCCATTCACAAAATGACGGACATAATCCCCATAACGATATTTCCTAACGCCTTATTTTGTTATTGACAACAGCCGCAGCTCAGGATTTACAACTCCCAAAAATTCCAATACCGTTTCCGCGGCGGCCTTCAGCCGCGGATCAGTCTATAATATCCAACAATAATTATATAAATTTTTGCAACATTTTTGTTCAATCTTAATCGAAAATTTGCGGACATAACCCCAATGCCAAAATGGGGATTATGACCGAACAATTTTCCGACATAATCCCCATTTACGAAGTGAAAGTGGAATAACTCCATTCAGAGCAAAAAAACTCGAAAAAAATTTTTATTGTTTATTTTATTTTAGAATAAAGAGTTGCCCTGAGGATGTCAACATAAAATTGACGAAACGAAATAATTTAAATTTTAATGTTTTTATTTAAAATTTGAAATTGAACAGCACTGGTTAGAAAAACCTTCATACAACAAAAATATTATTTTCTATCACACTTGTAAAAATTTGTACTGCATAAAAAAATTTCATAAAGTTACAGAGGTAAATATTTTTAAATTGAGTACGCAAAACCTTAAATATCTTAGTTTATGAAAAAATTTACTTCTTCCACTTTCAAAAAAACCTATTCATATATAAAAACTACTTCAGTCACTAATTTAAGTTGTTTATGCAATGAACGATATCATTTGGAGAGGAACGAATGTGTTGACTTGCGTGGTACAATTTCCTCAGAACATGCATCTATCTTTCATAAAGCATTTGAAGCAAAGAACATATGTTTGAAAAAAATGCGACTATGCAGTTTTTGAAATGACCGACTCAATTAATGAGTCGATTGTAGAAAGTTAGCATATTCCTAAGCATGTTGAAAACTATTCAAATGTACACCATATATCATATTTTTAGCTCTCCTTTAAAATTTTGCCAAAGAAGATAAGGCCCCTTTTCCTGTGGACATCATTTATTTAAAATTTTACCACTTTACACTTAGGATTCATTTGAGCTTTAAATAAAACTAGTCAATATTCAATATAACTAGTTTACTTTACTCTAAATAAAATTATATAAAAAACACCGCCACCGTTATTATATTTTCATTGAAAGCTCTAAAAAACTGCATTAAACTCGAAACAAATTGAAATCGTTAACTTTAATTGCGATGCACTGATCAGGGCTAAGTTTCTAAAAGCCCATTTTTAAGATTTTAAGAGATTTTTCTTTCGAATAGAGGACAAGATTTTTTAGTTTTTATTTTTTTCGTTTTGCTACACACTAATAAATATCTTAAATGAAAACGAAGCCAGAAATACTTAAGTATCACGTTTGGCCTAATAAACGAAACTCCAACTTCTTATTAGTTTATTAATTGCTAATAAATATTTAAGCAAATTTTTAATCAAAAACATTTTTGTGACGGGAACATACTCTTCTCACAGAGAAGACTACCTTTCAAAACCGGCGAAAGAATTAAAAGCACAATTTGTAATTGGAATCCTGTATAATCAAGCGTTCTCACAACTTAACAATAGGAATATCACATTGTTCGAAAATTTAATTTAGATTAAAGATTTTACGCATAAGTATCAGATCATATTTTTGTTTTCTTTTCTTTATATTCAAGATTTTTTTTAACAGCATTTAATTTTAAAATAGATAATCCTTTTCATAGATATAGCAGAAGTTCACCATGAATTTCACAATATTCTTAATTAAGTATTTTGTTATAAATCTTCACTGAATATGTGTTTCTTTAAATCATTTTCACACTCGTACCTTCCGAAAAGTAAAACAATCCAAAAAATAATAAAATGCATATCCTTATTTTATTCATTTTTTAAATTTTACACGTAAAAGTCATGTAAAACTTGAGCCGAATTTTGCCGAGAAAAAACACAATTTCCGTATTCCAAGCCGCGTATATCCGTCGCTATCCGTCAAATGCAAATTTAATCGTTAAAATCGTACAATTCGCACAAAGAAGTTCCGCTCCGCTCGATGTTCAGAATATAAATGGTTGCATCTATTGCAGACTAAAAGGTAAAAATTGTTATGATGGTCATTTAACAAAAATGTTACCACTTCTTTTCGTAGATACAATGTGACACATATATGTGTATGCATTTGCCATCTCCATACATACACAAGTAATTAATTTGTGTTAGTAGATGATATTTAAAGTCGAGCAAAGTGCTAAAAATTTTATTACACTTAGATATGTCGGTAGTTCTTATAATTTGTTTTGCTCTCTCTTTTTCTTGCGTTTCTGACGTAGTGGCAGAGTACCATGGTTAAGCTTTTGCTGCGTAACATAACCGAACAAAGGTACTACTTACTTACGAAGCTGTTATGATATTGTTTTTTCGTATGTTTTTCTAATTTAATCCTTTAATTTCATTTACACATTTTTATAGCCCACTTCCACTTCCACTTGGTTAAGTTGATTTTGTTGGTTTATGCTTGGTTTCGAACAAACCGAATTGGTTTGTCATATAAACGGCTTTAAGATTTGTATGCATGTTTCGAACAGTCAAGATTGAAAAACAAATACATTAGTTATGCAGAAACCGAGTTATTGTTCATTTTCACTTGTCAGTTAAGTGCGGTTTAGTTAGTTTATGTCTAGTTAAATACAATTTAGATTAGTTTGGCATATAAACAGCTTTTCGATTTATCTCATATTTTAGTTGGTTTCAAATTTACTTGATAAATAGCCAAAAATTATTAAATTTAATTTAATTGACACAAATATGATAAAAGTAGGTACGCCAAAATAAAATTAATACAAAACAAATAAATTAAAGCAAAAATAAAAAAAATTTAGCAATTTTAAGTACTTTAAAAAATATTAGAATAATAAATTACACTGTACAACAGAAAAGCAAAAAAAAAAAAAAAAACCGTGGAGTTTGACGACTGTTTATAATTGGGAGGCGGCTACAGGACCCCTTATTATCAGTTAAATCCATATTTCCCGTTTTATGGAGGACCGCAAAGGTTTCATTTTTATGAACGACCCATATTACTTTTTCAAGAGGAAAATTTTTTTCTTTGGGTCTATCCCCTTTGATCCCTCCTTCGGTGGGATCCCATACAAATTTTATGATTTTTTATCTTACTAAATAAAATCGTTGGTGCATATGTTTGTCATCGCAACTCGACAAAGGCGCTAGATGAACTAAATCCATTTACATCGTAAGTTATTTTGGTGCTCCTATAGGTTTTTTAGGATAATGGGGTATCCGTCAAGGGGGTGTTCTTTCTTCCCATAAAAAACGCCACAAATTAGAGTTTTCGTGTGTTCGTTTGCCTTCGCATTATGCCTTAACCATTATGGACACTTGGAAGCTATATTGCCACCATCTTCCGCCAGATTAATATCGTAAAAATGGGGAATTGAATAATCAGGGCGTTGCGTAAATATCTATCAAAAACTCAAAAAAAAAAGAAAGGAAAGTGGACCAGGGGGTATTACACCACCTTCACAAAGCATGTTTCGGATATAATCAAGTTTATTTCAGCCTTAATTAAGTACATTTTGGATTTAATATAGGATGAGTTCTACTTGTTCTAGCCAAACTTTTGCCATGAGAAAACTAGATTACTTAGATTTCATTTTACTATGAATGGAAGCCCCCCTAAGGAGTGGTCAGAGGGGATAGGACCCCAAGAGAAATGTTTCTCTTGAAAAAGCAATGGGAGTCGGTCATACATATTAACCATTTTCAGTGCTCCCTTCAAGAGGAAGTATTGATTTAACTAAAGAAAAGGTGCCCTGGTGCCGCCTCCCCACGTAGTACGTAGTACCTAGGGTGAACAGAAAAAACTGACTTCATATTTGGTTTCAGCGACCTCTTAACAATGTTAAAACAAATACAAAAAAACCATAAGCCACTCGTTAGGGGACAAATTTTATGATTTCTCTGTATGGGAGTGCAACGTCCGCTGGTCTAATCTACCCATATTTTGCATGGTCTTTAATGGATACAATGTACATTTATGCTTAAAATTTCATAGCTGCTCAGAATTTTTTTGTATGGTGGGTGCAATGCCCCTCCTATCAATCTCTTCTATTTTTTGTGTGGTTTTTGGTATATACCATATACATCCATGCATCAAGTTTCGAATTGATACCTGTCAAAAGTGCGTATAGTGTTCTAAGTGTTGTATGTAGTTTTTGTATGCGTGGTACTACGCCCCATCATTAGATCACCAATTTTTTACAATATAAGCCTGGCGGAAAATTATCCTTAGATGTCGTTAAACATGGCTTCGATGTAGTTAGTGTATTAGGCGTGATGACTATTTTATGGTTTTTTGTAAGGGGGGAGGCACCAAATTTTACTTAGAAACCTATAGGAGCACTAAAAGGTTTCAATACGTATGGAAGCCCCCCTAAGGAGAGGTCAGAGGGGTTAGGTCCAAGGGAAAAAAATGTTTTCTTTGAAAAGTTAGGAGGTTGGTCATACATACCCTCTCCAGTCTTTCCTTTCCTGAGGAAATATTTATTTAATTAACAATGTGGGTAGGGTTTGACATGGACCCTGTGGTGCGAAAACCTGGGGTGACTCGAAAAAACTTACTTCATATTCGGTTTCAGTGACCCTAAATTTAGTTAAAACCGTCGTCAAACCCCACGAGTTTTTTTGCTGTTGTACAGTGTTATTCAAAAATATAAATGAAAAAAGTTGAAATAGTTTTGCGATAAGGTTAGCTGTAACTGTCAGAAAAAAAAAATTTACCTAAATGGTGTGAACGTTCATCTTTGCGCTTTGGTTTTTTCCTATTTCGGTTTTGTTAACCAATATAGTGGGAACAAGACAGTAGTCAGAAAAGTCCGAACAGTGCTCTGATTTGTTTGTTAACCAAACCAACGCGTTGCAACTGTCAGAAAATAAACTGAGCGAGTCAGTGTTAACTTAATGCTTTGGTTTATTCTATTTCGGTTTGTTTAACCCTTTCGACCCGGAAAAAAACCGTGGGGTACACAATATTTGTGATAGGTTAATCTTAGAAACTAAATTTAAGTAAAATGTTTGACCGTCTCTAAATTCAAATTTTCACCGCCAGAGGCGCTTCCGGTCTATATTCCCAACAGATGTTTTTGATTTGAATTTTCGGGATACAATGTCCTTTGGAGTGGTTATAAGAAAAAACAGTGCTTACTAAAAATTGCATTAATTTTATTAATTCATTCAATTAAAGTGACGTTAATAACCGAGTTATATTATTCAAAAGTAATTATTCAAAAATTTTTGGGATATATTGTCCCAACCGGTTCGAAAGTGTTAATTAAAGCAGTAGAAAAACCACATGAAATATTTTTAAACGAACATTAAAAAGAAGAGAAAACGAAAACAAAATTCAACCATCATGTCAGCTTTAAACAAGTAGAACAGGCAAAACTGAAAGCCTGGTCAATTTGTATGGCGAGGCAGGCAGCTCGTGTCGTTTTCATTTTAATTCAAAATAAAGAAATTAATGAATTAGTTAAACATGTTAACCAAAATATTAAATTGTTTAAACAAATAGAGTGGCGCAGTAGCAACAACATTTATTGTCATTGTTGTTATTGTTGTATGTGGTGGTAGTAAAGTTGAGCTTAATGTTGTTTTTGTTGTTGTTAATGCCATTGCACATTTTTTGTTTGTTGTTGTTTCTGTTGACTTTGTCTGTGCGCGTTTTAACCGAAAAAAGGAGTTTCACTTTTTTGGTTATAAAAAAATTTAAACGGTAGCATGTGTAAAAATAAAAAAAAAATGGAATATTTGATTCAGAAATTTGAGAATTTTTTATTTTAAGATGATGACGAATGACAGACTTTTTTTCAATGTTGTGATCACATTTTTAAAAACCCCCTTTCCCCTCGTGGTCTCTTTTCAAACGGCCTGTATTTACTGAGAGTATCTTTTAATTTAACGTTTACGCAGAGAGCATCTTTTATTTCGTAAGTTTACATAAATTTGGTTAATTTGAAAAGATTTCCAATCGGGCGTTTAATATTAGCAAATGATCGAGTATTTATGTAATAATATGATGCTGTTGTATTTTTTATTATTTTCTTTTTTAATTTTTATTATTATTACTTATTTTTTTTTATAAAATATTCAGGGGTATAAAACGATGCTTCTTACGATTAGTATGATCATTCAATTGTCTTACGGAAACTAAGTTGTCTTCGATTCTACTTAGCTGCAAAAAGTAGAACATTTCACCCAGTTTTTGATGAAATCATTATACAGTGTGTAAACTATAAGGTTTCTAAGAGTTAGACTAACAAAAAATTGCACCTGTTGGGGATCTAAAATATACCCCTTAGGAGTTATAGGTAAAAAACTGATTAACGTTTTAGAGAAAACTTTTTTTATGGGATTTGGATTAGCTAATTGTAGGAGCTTTCTAAGAATGGATTTGTTTTATAGGGTTTAAAGAATTTTGCAAAGTTCTAGACCTTTTAAATTGATATTTTAAAATTTTTTCCTACTTTTTGAATTTGGCGGCCATCTTAGTATGAAAAAGGTCCTTTTAACACTTTATATTTATTTTTTAAAATCTTCGTTAAATTTCCTTTAATTCAGTCGTGCGTTTGCCATACCAATTTTTTGACTTGAGATCAGAAAAAAATACTTTTATGTAACAAGACACTCGCGCGCTGCACTCACTGGCCTTTATCTATAGGAGCCTTCAAATGGATTGTTCTTGATAAGTATTTCTTTCTGAACAAACATTAGTAAACTGGTATAACAAATGAACTAACAATTCAAAGGAAATTTAACGACAGTTCCAATAAAAACATAAAATACACAGAGCGAAGAAAAAACCACGTTCGTGAGTGTTTTAACTACGTTTCGTTGCTGATTTGGTTTTAACAACGCTCCAAGCTCATATTTGTATGGTGCGTTGCAAAATCACTCACAAACGTGGTTGAAACTTATTCAACAACACTGGTTGCCAAGCGTTGCTAAATATGAATCAGCAACGAAACGTAGTCAAAACACTCCGAAACGTTGTTAAACTCAAATCAGCAACGAAACGTTGCTAAAACACTCACGAAACGTTGCTAAATCCAAATCAGCTCATTTCAAAACAAATAGACTTTCAGTCAACTTCACAATAATGATGCCCGTAGTTGAGTTGCTAACGTCCGCATCTATCACACCACAGGTTCCAGGTTCAAATCTCCTCAAAATCAAAACAAAAAAATTTTATTTAAAGCATAAAATTGAAAATAAAAAAAGAAAATAATGTCAGATTTCATTGCCGTTTACAGAAAAAAATTAATTCAAATTTTTTTTCTTTTGTGTTTCATATAGCACCGCGCGTTGTTAAATAACTCACAAACGTAGTTGAAACCCATTTAGCAACGCGCGTAGTTAAAACTGCCACAAACGAGCCATGCTCAAAACTTGGGTCGCCAAGTGGTTGAAATAACTACGTTTCTGCCACTTTTGACAATTTAGTTTTCTCTGTGTAGGATCTTTTTCATACTATAATGGCCGCCGAAGTCAAAAAGTGGGGAACAAAATTTAAAATATCAATATCAAAGGTCCAGAACTTGACGAAATCATTTTAAACCCTATCAAATAATTACACTTTTAGAAAGCTCATACAAATAGCTAAGTTTTCATATAAAAATGTTTTCTATAAAACGTTAGGGTGACATAATAAAATTTTTTTTGTAAAACAAGTCAAAAAAATCAGTTTTTTTTCTTTAACTCCTCAGGGGTACATTGTAAATCCCCCACAGGAAGAATTTTTTGTTGGTCTAGGGCTAATCTATTACCTCCCAGAATCTTTGGTACCTTATCGTTTACACCCTATATCAGTGATTCGCAACCTTTTTTTCGTCACGGCACATTTTTAATCATATCAAAATTTAGCGGCACATTAAGATCAACACAAATTTGAAGAGAATTTTAATTGGTTTATAGACTTATGTAGGCTTATTTAGGTAAAATCCATGGAATAACCATATTGTAATCATTAACTTAGACCTCGGAATTGGCCCCATTGTGTACCCGACACAGAGAGCCATAACAAAGAAATCCTAGGAAAACCATATGCATGTTCATCTACATACGAGTATACTACCATATAGATTTAAGACAATTCAGATAGTGAGCCAAGCGGTTCAAAATTGAAATGACCAAAGAAATGAAGAACTGTATCTTACATATTAGTTTCTTTACAACTTCTACAAATTCATACTTAAGGAGGGCAAAATAAATTGATTTAAAAGTCTAAAGTTTGTAGACTTGACCATCTGGAATTAGCAAGCTGAATACATTTACTTTCGTAGATCCCTTGATAACGCTTATGTGATTTCTTTTTCAAAGGTCAGCCAAAAGGATATTCTGGTTTGATCCTTTCCTAGCAGTACATAAGCAATTACTATGACCGGCAACCCAGCAAAGTGTCATGATGTAGTCGTTACTAATATCGCAAAAAATCCTTCTTAACAGCTTAATACAAGTTTTGAAGTAATGTGATTTGATGAAATTGCTTTGACGGCCACTTGGCTATCAAGGTTAATAAATAGCAAGGCTTCCAAGAAATTACAACTTTGAGAACAGCATAAACCTCTGCCTGAAAAACACTACAGTCATTTGGCTGGCTGTAAGATTTTGCTGGTTCTATATACTCGGAAATATTTCCTGATCCAGTACCTGTATCCAATTTTGACCCATACGTGTATATTTTAAAGAACGTTTTCAAAATAGCCTAACTCTCTCTTTTAAGTACTACCTACTACCATCTAGAAGTTGAGGTAGGAGATAGTCTGTAGGTTTTAGTTTCCAGAAATCTTAAAAAATCATGTCGGTAAATTTGCTTTCTTGAAGTGGCGGCACACTTTAAAAACCTCACGGCACACAAAAGTGCCGCGGCACATAGGTTGAGAATAACAAAAAAAAAGTTAGGCTCGATAGAGCCAAGGAGTTGTTGCGCTTGCACGCCGCCGGAAATCTGTCACAAATTGTCTTCTCTGATGAGAAAAATTACTGTATCCAGCAATATGTAAACAAACAAAATGATCGGGTTTACTTGACAGAGAGGTCCTACGAAAATTTGAATGTTCGTTTGGCCACCAGGACGCAGGCACCACCGCATGTGATGGTTTGGGCTGCAGTGACTGCTGATGGGCGCTCACCACTCGTTTTTTTGGCCGCTGGCGTCAAAGCATACGCCCAGGTGTATCGTGAATCAGTGTTGGAGGGTGCTTTACTACCGTGGGCACGCAAACATTTCGGTCGCAAGCCATGGACATTCCAACAAGACTCGGCACCGTCACACAAAGCTCGTGTGAATCAAGAATGGTTAGAAAAAAACGTTCCTAGCTTCATTTCTGCTCAACAATGGCTCTCAAATTCACCTGATGCGAATTCGCTGGATTTCTCAATCTGGGGTATGTTGGACAGGAAGGTCTTGACTAAAAAATACCAGAGCGTTGATGCGCTAAAAGTGGCACTTCAACGAGAATGGCGCAAACTTCCACAAAATCAAATTCGTGCAGCATGCGACTCGTTCTTCGACCGTCTACGGGCCATAGTTAAGGCCAAAGGTGGCCATATCGAAAATCTCAAGTAGATTCTTAAAATTTGAACATTTCCCAACAATTATAGCGTTTGATCAATAAAATCTGTGCATGGAAACTAAAAATATAGCCTTTTGAATTGGTAATACTTCGAATCAGCCACCCTGTATAACGAAAAGTAGGATTTTTTGAGGTTGTATGTCGAAAAGTAAGACATTCCAGATTTTGAATCAAAATGTAGGATATATTACCATTTTTTGACAAAAACTGGACATTTTGATGCCTCCTACGAAAAATAGGATGAGAAGTGATTTTTCAAATGGGCTAGTTTCCAAAACGAGTCAAAATTAATGTCAAAAGAAATTGCCTGATATTTTGTTAGAAATTGATAAAATTGGTCTTTATTTTCACGAAAAGTTTACTTTATGGTTCACAATTTATAACATTAAGATAACAAAATGATAACGTTCAAATAACCTATTATTATGCCACGTAATGTTTACGACATTACTTTTTTCTCGTTTTAGAAATATGCCCTTTTGAGAAATCACTCCTGAAATAATGAATCATCCTACTTTTCGTACAAGGCATCGAAAAACTCCTCATTTATTCATTCAGTATGAATAGTGTGACCATCTGTCCCATTCACTCGGGACATTTCACTTAATTTCGAGCAATGTCCCGACGTCCTTGAATCAAACCAAAATGTCCCCGAACTCTGCAAGAAATTTTTCATTCATAATTATAAAATTAATCGGAAAAATTAAGTTTTTAAACATTTAGGTCAGAGGCTTGATAGTACCTTTGGATTCAACATTACAAATTACGTAAGAAATGACTTCTTTTGTTTTCGTAAGATGTTGTAAATTTTTTTAATTATGAGAAAACCCACTTTTTTAATAAAATTGATAAAAAATTCAATATCTGGTAAACGAAATCAGGTAAGATTTTCACGCCTGCATTTTTTTAAATCCACAAACATGCAGAGAACTTTCTGCACACTCAGTATTGATCCATATTTTTTAAACTTAGAACCATTTGACAAGGATGCACTCAAGTAATCAATTTTTTCTCCAAAATTTTGATGAAATTGGAAATCAGTAGACCTAAAAACTTAAAAATCAGCTTTCTTTACTTGAGTGTTGGAGTTTCCGATATTTTGCCGATTTCTAAAAATTCCAGCCCACTGTGCGTTGATATTTGTGGTCAGTTTCATTGTTTCACGAAATTTATAACTACTGAAAAATTCGAGAATGGAAACGATACAAAGCACCATTTGATATGCTTTGGGTAGAATGCTTTAAACATTCGGTGACAAATAACGCACCGCACACTACGTTGGCCAATGGACAAAAATCAAAATTTTTTGTGACTCGAAACCCAGCAACATTGGCATCAATCGACAGATAACACAGGTTTACAAAAAAAAAAAATGTCATGGCGTTTTGACCAGATTATGTGTTTCCTAGGGAGTTTGACGTCCTGAATCCGAATCCCGGGTCCGTTTTTTTTCCAGAACGTCTGAGAAAAAAGATTTCAAGGTCATATGGAGGTCAAAATGGGGTTCATGTGTCGTTTAGTGATAAATTCGCTAAAATTCTGAAACTAATTTTTAATCATTGAGCTCTTAGGCTTTAAAACTAATATGTGATCAAAAAGGGCATCTCGGACCTAGTTTCGGAGATATAGCCATCGGAAGATCAGAATATATATCTTCTATGAAAACCGCTATAAGTTGGGAACCCCTGGTGTCATATGAAAGGTATTTGGTTGTTGTTGGTATTGCTGTTGTTACTTTTGATGTTGTTGCTGTTAGTGTTGTTGATTTATTTGTTGTTGTAATTGAAAAATTTCACAAAATTTCAAAAAGCTCATATCTCGAAAACTATGAATCCAATTGAAAATATGTTCACATCATTTTTATAGGCTGTCAAAATACTTTTCATATGACATCAATATTTTACAAATCCATCCAGGGGTTCCCAACTTATAGGTGTTTTCATAAAAGATATATCCGAATCTTCCGATGGTTATATCTCCGAAACTAAGTCCGTGATACCCTTTTTGATCACATATTCTTTTTAAGGACTAAGAACTTAATGATAACTAGTAAGGGTGTAAATTTTGGCCTGGCCAAAAAATAAATACCCTACACTGCAGTATTTTGAAAATTTTGCTTATATGGGAGGTGCCACGCCCTCTTGTCCGAGTACACCCAGTTTTTGTTCAGAGCTTGCATTTATAGTTTTTAGTGTCAGAGTGAAATTTAGTTGGATTATCTCAAAAAACTCTTTCAGTATAGCATTTTGAATCTTTTGCTTATATGGGAGGTGCCACGCCCCCTTGTCTGATTTCACCCAGTTTTTGCTGAGAGCTTTCATTTATAATTCTTAGTGTCTGAGTCAAATTTGGTTCGAATATCTCAAAAAACGCTTTCAGTAAAGCGTTTTGAAGCTTTTGCTTATATGGGAGGTGCCACGCCCTCTTGCGCGAATTCGCTCAAATTTTTATCAGAGCTTGCGCTTACAATTCGTAGTACTTATATGTATTGTGGTTGCATTGTCGTGAAAAATACTCCTAAAATTGCATTTTGAATATAATTTTTGTATGGGCGGTAGGCGTGTCCATTGACCGATTTTGCTCATTTTCAATCCCCCGAGCTAACTTTGACGACGGAGGCAGTGTACCAAATTTCATTGAATTATCTTGCTCAGTTTTCCCAAAAAGTGTATTTCAACACACAGCCAGCCAGCCAGCCACCCAGCCAGCCAGCCACCCAGCCAGCCAGCCAGCCAGCCAGACAGACGGACATGGCTATATCGACTCAGGAGGTGACGCTGATCAAGAATATATATACTTTTCTATACCTGCCACGCCTCCTTCTCTGCGTTACAAACGGAAGGACAAAGTGAATATACCCTGGGTGTAGGGTATAAAAATTAGTTTCAGAATTTTTGCGAATTTATCACTAAACGATACATGACCTCCATATGACATTGAAATATTTTTTCTCAGACGTTCTGGAAAAAAACGGACTCGGAATTCGGATTCAGGACGTCAAAGTCCCTAGGAAACACATAGTCTGGTCAAAACGCCATGACATTTTTTTTTTTTTTTTTTGTAAACCTGTGTAATTGTATCAATAAAATAAAAACAAAATATTTAGGGAAAAGACTCAGTTTTGGCCACGCTGTGACATTTCAAAGTTGAGATATTTTTAAAAAAAAAATCATGTTTTGTTCAATTCGTTTTGGGTTCTCTTAAACAAATAATTATGAAAAATTTGTGTTTTGATTAAACTAAGCAAAGTAAAAATTTTTATTATGAATAATATTTAAGTAAATAAATGAAATAAAAAAATTTTAGAACATATATAATTTAATACATATTGTAGTGATTTTAATATATGAGCCGTTCAAAATGACAACGGTGCAACTCCAAAACGAGGCAAAAGTAATGTCCTATAAGTTATGTTCCATAATGATCGGTTATTTGGTCGATATCATTTTATCAACTTGATCTCAACAATTCCATATCATCAAGTAAATTTTTCGTGAGAACAGAAATCAATTTTATTTATCCCTAACAAAATGTGAGCCAACTAATATTATGACATTACTTTTGCTTCGTTTTGGAGTTGCACCTTTGTCATTTTGAACGGCTCATATGATATTATCAAATGAAAAACTTCAGAAATTGACAAATTTCGATGAAAAAAAAAAAAAAAAATCAAATCCTATAAAAATAAGTGCCGTTTTTTTTTAATCTACAAGTACGAATTCTATATAATCAGGAACTGCAAATAACTTTTCCTACTTCGTCCAACAAATATTTTTATTTTTTAAATGCTTAAAATGAAAAATGTACATTAAATATAAAAATTTATGTTGACAAGCTTTTTTGTTTGTATTAACACAAATGGTCTCAAAAGTACAAAAAAACGGTATTTCTACTGCGTATATTTCATTTGTTATATTAAACATTACTTTTTCATCATCGTTATAGATGGGGCTTAAGAAACCGTCCTATAGTTTTTAGCAAAACTATAAAGTTTACAACAAATCTGAGGTAATTTTTGAGTTCAGCGACCCCAAATTACTTACAGTACCAAATTTCATCGATTTCCAGCAACTTCTTCTATTTTTGACCATTGCTTATATGGGCTCAATGCACTGTGCGCCGTACAAACGTTTAGGAGATACGGTCTAATATGTATATTAATTGCCAGGTGCATCTGCTTCGAACAAGTCTTTTAGAATATCATTCGAATAAGGGCGAAAAAAAAAACACGCCTTCAAATAAGTATTTACATACTGTGAAAAGCGTTATCTTCGAGAAGTTTATGGAATTTTGCTTTAATGCTCAATAAATTAATTTGATTCTTTAAAAAGGAATGAGTTTAATTTTGTCCAGCAATAAATTGGATTGCAGGTGGTTTTCGGTCAATTTATAGGAGAGCCCACCTAAGGGGTGATGATACGGAGTAAGTACGTACGCGGAAAATATTGAGGGAGAAAAAATAATGTAGGTCGGTCTTACTTTCTACCGAACCAAGGGCATCCTGAAAGTGATAGTGGTCAATTTCATAAAAATGGTAATTTTTGCAGGGGAGACCCCCTAAGGGGTAGATATGGGGAGTAGGCAGTGGCGGATCCAGCATTGTCAAGAGGGGGGCCGATTGACTACATTTCTAGATAATAACAGAATGTTTTCAAAATCTTTACATCTTTACACCCCCCCCTGGATCCGCCACTGGGAGTAGGTATGTTAGGAAGAAATGTAGAGGAGAAAAAATTAATGCAGATGTCACATTCTACTCGACCAAGAGGCTGCTTGGAAGTAGGGAAGTCATAATCATAAAAATGTAATTTTTACATGGGCACCCCCCTAACGTGTAATGATAAGTGGCAAGTTAGTTCGAAAAAAAAGTTGATGAGAAAAAAAAAGTTGGTGTTGTTGATACATTTTACTTCTCTAAGAGCAGCTATGGCGTTATTTGTCGATTTAATTCCCATTTTTCTGAACTTTGACCTCGATGCGACGCCACTTAGTATTATCTGATCCGCCCCATTTTGTGGCACTTATATTTTCTAGCCAAACCTCACAAAATTAAGGGTTACAGCTTATCCAAATGCCATTATTAAGAATCTCCATATGCCGCTAAATCATGTCTATTATACACTCAGGAAAAAATTTATTTGTAAAATCAAATATTTTAATTTTGATTCAGTATAGCAAATTTTAATCTTAAAATTTGTAAAAACAAAGATTTTGTTCGTTGAATCAAAAATCAAAAAAAAAAAAAAAAAAAACATCAACTAACAACACAAATTTCAATGCAGTTTCTTCTTTCTTTTTTTTTTTGTATTACGCAAAAGAATGTATTTGGTTTTACTTTCAGGTTTTTTGCAGCCATTTATATTTTTCGTGTGGATTAATATCAAGCTCGTCTACTGAAATTCATTTTATTGTTCTAGCAAGAGCAGTGTAACCCAAAACCATTCCATTTTTATTTTTCCTCAGTAAGTATAGTACAAAAAACACTGATATCACATTTTATCAGATACAAGCATACCTACCTTCAGCGGAATGGCAGATAACTCAGTTTTTTAAGCTTCCTGAAATTTTTGAAAATCCTACCCTGAAAGACTTTTGCAAAATTCATCTATTGCTTTTTTTTATTATTATTGATAAATTGTAAAACCTGGCGTATGATTGATTTTTTTTTTTTCATTCAGAATTTTTTAATAACGGAAGCCCTGCTTATTCTTCTTCTTTATCATGCGAATTCACCATAACAAAATCAGCTGTTCTACTGTCAACAAATTCTCTAGTAAAATTTTGCATAAAAAGTTTTTTGTTTTGTTGGCATTTAAAAATAAAAACATTTCTTAGTTAATTGCAAATAGTTTTAAATTGCAACTATGAACGAAACAGATTCTGGACTTCCAGAACAATTGGACAATGATGAAGTGCGTGAAATATTGAAAAACACCACAGATCTACGTCAGTATTCACGACAAATAGAAAAAGAATTCAAGGAAGTGGAAAATAAATCCATCGAGGATTACATTGCTGAGTCACAGAACATTGCTAATCTGCATAATCAAATAGGCGATTGCGATGGCATACTGGAACGCATGGAATCCATGCTAATGAATTTTCAAAGCGTCTTGAGCAATATCAGCACAGAGATAACAACGTTGCAGAAAAAGTCCGTCTCAATGTCAGTGCAATTAACAAATCGTCAGTCGGTAAAGGCACAGCTGTCACAGTTCATCGAAGACATGGCTGTGTCGGAAGACATGATTGCTGTTATAATGGATACACCAGTAACGGAAAAAGATTTTAGTACTCAGCTAAACGTTCTTAATCACAAATTGTCATTGGTAAAGGAGCTCAGCTTTAAAGAGTCTAAAGCAACAGGAGATGTTGCAGATGTCTTGCACAAGTTGAAGCTAAAATCAATGTCCAAAATACGTACATATTTGCTGGAGCAAATTTATAAGTTTCGGAAGCCTATGACAAATTATCAAATTCCACAGAATGCAATGCTAAAGCATAAGTTCTTTTTCGAATTCATACTTTCGAACGAGCGACAAGTGGCACAGGAAATTTGCAGTGAATACATAGATACGATAAGCAAAATCTATTACAGTTATTTTAAGGTAAAGTGAATTTGATTTGAAAAAAAAAAAAAAATCGGTTCAAATATCGCGACTGAGCTAAATGTATTGGAACTATTATGTGCTTGCATATATCATAAGTATCTTATTGCATCGTTTCACGAAATAATTGACTCTGAAAATCATTCCGGAGGTTGGAGGCCAAAGTTTCTAAATCCCTCTGTTCAAATAGAATGGGCCTTATCATGAATTTGTCTGAAAATTTCCTCTCGTGAATTTGCAATCATGAATATTTATAATTCAATAACCAGCAGCGATACTTTTATCTTTGATTTTTTTTAACAATTTTTTCCAATTTTCGCCAAAAAACTACAACACAGACCTATTAACCCAAAGAAATCACCAAACTTTCACACTCAAAAAATTTATCAGTATAGCACTTTGAAGCTTTTGATTATATGGAAGGCGTCAAGGCTTTTCGCCCGATCTAATTTTTGCTCAGAGCTTGCATTTATAGTTCATAGTGTCTGAGTGAAATTTAGTTGGATTATCCCAAAAATCGGTTTTTGAATAGCATTTTGAAACTTTTGCTTATATGCTAGTTTTTTCTCAGAGCTTGTACCTACCGTCCTTAGTATTTATGTGTATTTTGCTTGCATTGTCGTGAAAAATACTTCTAAAGTTGTATTTTGAATATATATTTTGTATGGGCGGTAGGCGTTTCCATTGACCGATTTCGTTCATTTTCAATAAGTCGAGCTAAATTTGAAGACGGAGGCAGTGTACCAAATTTCGTCAGATTATCTTGCCCCCAAAAAATATTGAAATGATTTCAACGGACGGACAGACATCCAGACAGACGGACATCGACTCAGGTGACGCTGATCAAGAATATATCTGTGGCAGAAAGGAAAAACTGCTTAAGTCGATAGGTTCTAGCTCAATTATTTAATAGTTCTGGGTAAAATCACATTTTCGTTTTTAGACACTGTTAAGATCTTAATAAGCATTAACAAAACGCTCGAAAACGAAAGTACAATTGCACCCAGATCTGATGGAAAATGGAGCTCAAACCTATTTTAAGTCGACTTAAGCAGCTTTTCCTTCCTGCCATAGATATATCACCACATCAATGCTACAACCAGGTAACTCCTAAATTATCATTCTTGGGATAAGTGACCTATGGTATTCTTAGTGGTTATGTGCACAATTCTATCCAACCAAAGTTCTCTTAAGTAACACCATTGTAAAGTTATAAGAAAAAAACCAAACAAGCAAAGTCGAAATTCAGTGTGAATTCAAATTTTTAAAAATAATAAATTCGAATTATCTCAAAACTAGAAAATTGGAGTTATCTAGTTGTAGCATTGACGTGGCGATATACTTTTCTATACGTGTCACGCTTACTTCTCTGCTTTAAAAACGAAAGTGAATATACCCTCGGTGTAGGGTACAAAAAGAGTGAAGTGAAAAGAATCAATGCAATTTGAGTCGAGGTTACTTAAGTGCCAACCATATTTCTTTTTGTAAACCTAGTTTATTTTATGAAACTTTTAATTTTAAAAAAAGAATATAACCATTGGAAGATCCGGATATAGCATTTAGAAAATACAGTATAGGTAAGCTGGAAACCCTTAGATGGATATCAAATAGATTGGAGTCTTATAAAAGATATTTTAATAAGTTATTAAATTGTCGTCCAAAAGTTTTTAATAAGCTCTTACAAGAAATCTCAAAATATTCCCTTCCCAATTTTTGCCGATAACCTTATTTTCCAGTGAACCTTGCGCTTCCAGAAAAAATTGTTTGCGATTGTATGCTAGGGAAATCGACAAAAAATTCTCGAGAATGTTTATTTGTAATAAAGCCCAATGAGTTTGTTTTTTGCTTTGCTTACATTATACAAAACTTCTCCATCATATGCTTACAGAGTTACTCCTCTCGCTTATCCAGTCTCAAATTTGAAGAAGCTTGTACTAAAGATGATTTAATGGGCATAGAGGATCATGTATCAAAGGGTCTTTTTTCGAAAACAACAAGCCTTAAGCATAAAAGCACAATATTTACTATAGGAAAACGTGGCGAAATTCTTAATCAACAGCTTGAAGCGCCTATAATTGTGCCACATGCGCAGCTTAAGAACAGGGTAACTACAAATCAATATTTAATTTTTGTGATTATTTAACATAACACATGTAACTTTTTTTTCTTATTAAAGTATAATTTTGAAGCTCTGTTCCGCTCAGAACAGTATGCACTAGTAGACAATGCATGTCGAGAATATTTATTTGTTACTGAATTCTTTATGGTACGCAGCACTCAAGCGCAGGATCTTTTCAATCAAATCATGGGCAAAACGCTTACTATAATGATTGTAAGTTTATTTCATTATAGGCATTTGCTTTAACTAATGAAAATTATTCTACAGAAAAATCTGGAAAGCAGCATACAAGACTGCTTCGATACCATAGCTATGTTTTTATGCATACAACTAATATTTCGTTATCAACTTATGTGCCATAAACGTTGTGTGCCGGCATTGGACAAGTAACTGCACTTTTTTCTATTTAAAAAAATTTTTGTGTACATTGTTTTTTCTATATTCCCACTAGATATTGGGACTCCTTACAATCCACAATATGGCCACGTTTTGAGCATGTTTTTCGCTTAAATATTCAAAGCATACATGATTGTGATCCAACAAAATTTAGCAAAGAAATGGGTCCACATTATGTAAGCTTTTCAAACATTAAAATATAAATGCTTAGTTTATTTGGAAATATTTCCTTTACATTTAAGATAACACGTCGTTATGCTGAATTTTCTGCTGCAATAGTTGGAATCTCTGAACACTTTCCAAATGAATTGGTTAGTCGTCTTTTGCTTGAATTACAAAATGAAGTTGAATGTTTTATATTACGCATGGCTGCTATATTTCCAACACGCAAGGAACAACTTATCTATCTCATTAATAATTATGATTTAGTATTAGGTGTACTAATGGAGCATACACGAGATAACTCCAAAGAAGCTGAAGCATTTCGTGAGCAATTGAATGCACGCAGTAATGAATATGTTGAAGAAATATTGGCACCACATTTCGGTGGTATTATACAATTCGTTAAAGAATGCGAACATTATTTTGAAAAAGAACAAATGGATGAATTACGCAAACAAGAACGCCGTAGTCTTGCACTGGTTGCAAGTTTTTCTGCGAATTGGAAGAAATCGCTCGAGGAGTTAAATCGTGAGGTATTGCTTTCGTTTCCATCGCTATTGACTGGTTCGCAATTACTGCAACTAGCATTGGCCAGTTTGGTGCAATACTATCATCGTTTTCATAAATTGTTAACGCCAAATGCACGTGCACAATTAACAAACATTCATGTTGTTATGGTGGAAATTAAAAAATATAAAAGTAATTACTAAGCAACGGAAGGATGTCGAATTACAAAAATTATTAATAACTAAACTTAAACATTACCAGCATACTTAAATTAAAAACAAAAAGGTATTTAAAATATGATTCTTTTATTTAGTTTTTGATAGATTGCATTGAATTTTTGTATACTTTGTTACAATATTCAGTTACTGTTTCGTTTGCAATTTAATCTTCATCATCGAATAACATTTCAACGAGGTCTTTGTTGGATACACGTTCACCATCCAATCGTTGCGGAGACTTCCACCGTAACAATGTTGGCAAAAATACTAAATGGGTATTTGGATCTTTGCGGAAGGGACAGTTTAAGTCTTTCCAGCTGAAAAGCAAATTAAAAAAATATTAAGAATAATTTATTTAATTAAAATATTTAAAATTAAAATTAAAAACAGATATAAATTTTCCAAAAGTTAAAAAAGCTGCAAAAACAACATTTAGTTGTTTATTGAAATGCTCATAACTCAGCCAATAGTCAACCAAATCATGAAATTTTTTTTTTTTAAAAAAGTTTTGTTTTTTAAGAAAATTTTTATAAAAAAACAAAAATTTTTTTTTAAATAATTTTTTTATTAAATTTTCAACTTTAAAACCTTTAACACGTTGAGTGCCACCATACAAGCAAAATGTCCTCCGTCAGGTGCCACGTGAACCGCCGGCGGTACACACTCAACTTTCACCTGTGTGCCACGTGCACCGCCGGCGGTACACACTAAAACTTCCCCAGTGTGCCGTGTGTACCGCCGGCGGTGCAGTCATATGTGAACTCAATGCAATATATATTCTGAAGCACTGCAGTAAATCAAAAAAGGTTTGTATTTTATCACAGAGGAAAATTTATTTTTGGTTAGAGTTTTGAAGTTTTTACGATATCTTTTATTTTGAAAGAATTACAAAAAATACATAAAAGAGGACCAAAAAAAATAAATTTATTGCAACAAAAACTAACAAAAGTAAAAATTACATTCAATTAAAGGTTATTAATAATAAAAACTGATAACTAATGCGTTATGTTGAAACATTCCAGACAAAAGGTGGATTATAATCCATAATAATTATAATAACTATTTATACACTTATTTCAAAATGTTGCAAACTTTTTGGTTGTTTTTATTGTTTCTTCACCTCAAGATGTATATTTTATTTGAATGATGGCACTGTGGACAAATATTTTTAACAAACCTGCGGTGAACAAGGTACTTAGATAATTTGGTTTCACTCGTGTACCGCCGGCTGTCACGCCATTTTATAGGACAAATAGCACTTATAAGCACAAATCTCTTTCCACAAACTTATTATATACCCCTATAGATCAACAGTTATTACAAGTCGACATTTTTTCATACATATTGAATTTGTGTGGTGGCACCTGGTGATAGACATTTTTTTTGTATGGTGGCACAGCGCTACAAGTAAAGTGTGTACCGCCGGCGGTACACATGGCACTCAACGTGTTAAAAATTTCCTGAATTTCTGTTAATTTGGTGGTGAAGCTCTTACTGGACAAAAATATTGAAAAAAATAATATTTATTTGTAGATTTTTCAATAAAAAATTCATCAGACGCTGAGTAAGCCTTGACTTTAAACGTGTTTTTTTCAATAACGCTAAAGCCTTGTCTTGGTGAAAATGAATTTTTGGCCACATGTGATTTTTCAGAAAATGTTTCATTTGTGTTCAAGACTGCATACAAAATTTTCATAGGAACAACACTCAGACCACCCCATATTCTATTGCTCTTTACTATAAAAAAAAAATTAAAAAGTGGTGAGTACAAATTTTATTGTGATATCAGATTGCCTCATTCACAACTCCATTGCACTTATTTCATAAACATATAATACAATTTTGGACACAAAAGTTTGGTTCTATTCCAGAAAAAATTCTTTATTTTTCTGACGGACAATTCAAAAATAAAAAAAAATTATAAACTTGTGCTACCATCAAAAAGATTTTGGCTGTCCGGCCGAGTGGTATTTCTTTGCACCATTAAAATAGAATCGCGAAGAGCAAGCATTCAACGGCCACTGGATAATCGAATAAAAACACCTCATCAGTCGTTTGTTTGGTGGAGTCAAAATCTTATTATACTGCAATTTTAAACATTTAACTGAAAAAGATTTTATTCACGAAGAAAAATTTCTAGAAAAACGCTTTTATAGCTTACTATCTATAACTGGGACTCAAAAAATTCAGAGCTTTAGATTGCTGGAAAAAACACGCTTGAATTCAAGGTTTACGCAGCGCAGCGTCTGATGAATTTTTTATTGAAAAAATAAAAATTATTTTTTTCAATATTTTTGCCTTATTTTATTTATAGCCCAGGAAAATAAGACATTTTCTGCGAAAAAATTCCCAGTGGAAATTTTTCACCGGAATAGTCTTTATTTATGCATGATACACAAACTGTGAAAAGTCCACTGCCACGGCCCGCTTGAAAAAATTTAACTGAAAGGTTCGAGGACGACGGAGTTGTTTGTTGGGTTATTTTCAGGACATCATCCGAAGTCAATCCTGACAAGAATCAAAATCGGAACATGTGCCGATTTTGAAAACGGACAGTTTTTCTATTTTTAAACGAATATTTTCAAATGTTTGAACGAAATACTGTGTATTTGTGCATATATCGACCTCGGCTACACCCCTATGTGAAAGCTCATTCAATTTTATGAATATTTGCCCAAGAAACCATATCTCTGCGTTCAACTTTAGTTCGGCGCATTTTCGATCGAAAATTTTACCTTGCATTTACTTAATATTTTTTTTATTTTCATACTAAATTTTGAAAATTCTTATAGAGACAAAAGTAATGTCATAATATGTTTTGGCTGGTATTCTGTCAGTAATTAATAAAATTGGGTTCGGTTTTTACGAAAATCCTACTTGATAGCATGGAATTGATAATATTTATTTAAAAAAATTATATCGCTTTTTTATTAATTTTACAGAACAATATACCAAAAATCCATGTAAAAATATGAATTGTTTATTATAAATTGGTTATTTGACCGATATAATTTTTTGGAATAAATATCATCAATTTAACACTATCAAGTAAACTTTCCGTAAAAACAAAACCCAATTTAACTGATTACTGACAGAAACCCAGCCAAATTATATTATGACATTACTTTTGTGTCTATAAGAATTTTCAAAATTTAGTATGAAAATAAAAAAAAAGTATTAAATGCAAGGTAAAATTTTCGATCGAAAATGCGCCGAACTAAAGTTGTACGCAGAGGTATGGTTCCTTGGGCAAATATTCATAAAATTTAATGAGCTTTCACATACGGGTGTAGCCGAGGTCGATATATGCACAAATAAACAGTATTTAGTTCAAACATTTGAAAATATTCGTTTAAAAATAGAAAAACTGTCCGTTTTCAAAATCGGCACATGTTCCGATTTTGATTCTTGTCAGGATTGACTTCGGATGATGTCTAGAAAAGAACCCAACAAAAAACTTCATCGTCCTCGAACCTTTCAGTTAAATTTTTTCAAGCGGGCCGTGCTGCAAAGTCGTGTGCGCATAAAAAGTTATTAAGGCTCAAAGGTCGCTAAAATCAGTTTTTTGCAAATATCTCGTTAATGCTAACTTTTACGGAAAAATGTTTGTGTCCAATTTTGTAGCACAGGAAATTTCCTACAAAAGTGCGTTAAAAGTATTTGCGTACGACTTCTAGTTTAGGAGATCAACCAATTTAAAAAGTTGTTAACAGTTATGATATGAAATACTACCTATAAGTTCATATTAAAATATCTAACTTTTTAAATTGCAATAACTCTTCAATGAGAAGTTGTACAAACAAAAAATGCCGTTTGAAAGGTAATTTAATTTTCTATATACCGTACAGAATTTTTTTTTCGATAATCGAATTAAATTTCACTCAGACACTGAGGATAATAAGTGCAAGCTCTGAGCATATGCTAGACGAACTTGGACAAGAGAGCCTGGTATATCCCTTACAAGCAAAATTTACGTAATACTGTATTGCGAGCGTTATTTGAGGTAATAACCAAATTTTTGCACAGATACTTAAATTCGATCAAGAGTGCGTGGCACCTCCCATATAAACAAAATTTTCAAAATACTGCAGTTTAGGGTATTTATTTTTTGGCTGGTTTAAAGGTACCACCCTTACTAGATTTTCTTTTTTATAAAATCGTAAAATGTTTAGTTCCTGAAAAATCGAATCGATTTGTAATAACTTAACGGTATCCTATTCAAAATTTTACAGAATTACTAGGATTAAAGCGTTAAATCAAATGGCAACCACAGCGAAAATCGATTTATAATTTTCTATGGAATGCGATGCTAGCCATTACAAATTACACACAAATTCCAAAATACATATGAAGGAAATGTGCAAAGCAATGTAAAAATACGTATTTTTTCACTGCAGTTAGAAGAAAGAAGAGCAAAAGATGTAATTTTCAATGTCAATTTCGATGCTGAATCCGAATCCGGACTCAGAATTTCTATATCTCTCATATGGTTTTTTGAGATTTTTAAGGCTTTATAATAAAACAAGAAAATCTTTAGCCATAAAACCTTATAGAGCATCTTGAAACCTTATTCTTTTACTTCAAAACCCAGTTTAAATTCTATCGATATCTATGTTCTTCGTATTATTCTAATCAGAAAAGGTGAAAAAAGCAAATACGCACGGTTTTTCGATATTTCAGTTAACGATATTTTCAAGTCGAAAAATATTATTAAATATTATTTAAACTGGGTTTTGAAGAAAAAGACTGGCTGCATTATCAGGTTTTATGACCAATTGCTCTGTTATATAACCTCAAAAATCTCGAAAAACTAAACTTTTAGGTCAGGATTTCTCGAAAACCGCCGGATTCGGATTCAGCATCGAAATTTACATTGTAAATGACTTCTTACTTTCATTCTAAAAAAAAAAACGCAAATATTCACTTTTTTAATAAAAAGTTCAAAAACAAAATGTTAAAAATACAATATCTCGTTAATACGATCAGCTAGAATTTTCGAAAATACGATTTTTGAATCTACAAATAAACGAAACGATTTCGACATTGAAAATCGAGTATTTGTTGTCGTTCTTTGCTTCTGTTTTGACTGCGAACAGTTCAAGGCCTCAAGCAGAGATGAAAAAAATGGAAACTTTAAGAAGTTTGTATTTTTTATAGGAAATGTCTATACGGGGCGACCCGCGTACGCGAAAACTCCTCTCTCTCTCTCAATTTACTCAATTAGCGTACGCGAAACTCAATTAGCGTACGCGAAATCCAGTGAAGTTTTTTCCCCCGGGGAACTTGATTAATTTATGTACTGATCCGCGGCCGAAGGCCGCCGCGAAGCCGGTGTTGGATGTCTGACGGGTTTAAATCCTGAGCTGCGGCCACAGGCCGCCCACTTACCCCTGCTTTTTGTGTAAAATTACTGTTGTAACGAAGATGCGTCCCGGGGGAAAAAACTTCACTGGATTTCGCGTACGCTAATTGAGTAAATTGAGAGAGAGAGAGAGGAGTTTTCGCGTACGCGGGTCGCCCCGTATAGACAGACTCTTTTTTATATTGACACATCATCATTTTTGCAAAGCAAAAAATTTATTTTTATTTTAGATATAGACATGGCAACCCTACATTGTCGCTAAATAGCGCAATTTCACAATGACTGTGATATTTAATAATATGTGTTAATCATAAATCATTTTAATTATAAACAATTAAACTTACTAGGCGCGTTCACCAACATCTACGTGAATAAAGTGCGATTTATCAGCTGCCTTCTCAAGTGCTTCATGTACGACCGGTTCAGCTGTAAAAGCAGAAGAGTATTGACATATTTAGATAGCCGCTAACTCCATAACCTATCTTTAGCACTTACCTTTTACACAATACGGACACCAGCTCTGACCGTCCTCGCCCTTACCACCACTAAATAGTACGTGAATATTTTCACCACCATTTTCAAGCTTTTCTACCAGCTGAGTAAATTCCTCATAGCCTTTGACATTGTGTTGAATGACCATTTTATCTCCAATACTGATTATTTTACTCTGTAAGTTAGGCGGTGGTATCTTTACGATACCTTGGATGAATTTGATTAAACGACTCGTTGTGACAGACTTCAATAATAAAAACCAAAAACAAATATGCGATGATTTTATACCTCAGTGTTTAATAATTTTCCGTTTAAACAAATAAAGTTGATTGTAGGCGGTTGTACAAAAATTGTCGGAGTAAAATTTTCGCTGAAATTAAATTGCGATAAGAATACTAAAGAAATGACGTTTAAAATTGCATTCCCAAGCCAGGGCTACTACATTGAAAATAAAAGTTTGCTGTCAAATCTGTCGTATGGACTAAAAGTAGAACACTACATTTATAGGACTATACACTAGCGGTCATGTTCGTCATGATCATGACTTATGACTGACGAAAAATAGCGGCCACGCACGCAACCAAGACAAAATTTGAGCAAAACTGACGAACTTGATCGATAGTTTGTTCCCCCTTTAAATTGAATCCAAATCTATCCGAGAAATCTGGTACACAATTCTAGATCAGAATATAGATTCAGATAGATAAATAGACGGCGTCTTTTTTCATCCATTTCAATCCTTCGTAACAATCCATATTCCCTGGATTTAAATGGATTAATCCGATTTTTAATCTAAATTTATCTGGCAAATCTGGTTCACAATTCTGGTTCACAATGGATTGTTAAATTTTATTCCAATTCAATCCAGACGCGGCATAAGGGTAATCCACTTTGATTCAACTGCAATTATTTAAGTTTATGTAAACCTTTTTGGTTACTGCTGTAGTGTACTCACATAGACACTTTTACTTTGATTCATAATATTTTACATACCGTCACATCAAAACCATATTTCATAAATAAAATAAACAAATAACTTTTCCCACAAAAAGTAACGTAAACAATTTAAAATAAAATCAGAACTTCTCCAATTGCATATTTCAGACGGCAAAAAGCAATAAAACCAAAATCACTAATTCACTACACAAAAGAAGCGAAACCAATTTGTCTCACCAAATTCTTGAGCAAACAATTTGGATACCGAAACACAAAAATACAAAAATTAGTAAATTTGTTTTCATCCCTTTTTGGCTTGTGCCTCTTACGTATTGCAAGTGTTAAGTTACACACATAATGCAAAGCCATGAGCACAATAACAACATGCATTGAGTTGCACTGGTACCAATGACATTTTAAGTCAAGCATTGAGTAAAATTGTTGGTATTCGTGGATTAGATTTTCATCATGGGAATCCAAAAATAAATTTAATTTGATTGGTGATCAAAAGGGAAAAGTCGGGAATGGAGGAGGAGAACAAGAAATAGTGGTAAGAAGTAGAATAAGAAAAATACTGGTAATTTAAATATATAAGCTAAAAGAATTACTTAAATAAAATCAGTTCTATTCATGAAGTCAAAACGTCAACTGTTTAATTTTGTTTGAATGAAAAATAGCCTTTGTGGCTTGAAACTTCACTAAAGCCTTGAGGCTGCTTAAAAAGGCGTGTACGCCTCCAATATACACGCCACCACCCCTACACTGCACTTTGTAAACATCAAATTTCTGATAATTCCAAGAAACATGAAACCTTTACCAATCTATCGAGAATTTCCCTCTGAACAACATATCAAAATGGGTCCCCGCAAAAATTTTGCTAATTGTGTCATTCCACGTGAAATATATTTAAAAATAAAGTCTGGCTAACGGTATGTTGTTCAGGGAAAAGTTCTCTATCGAATGGTGAAGGTTTTATCTTTCTAAGAATTATTGGAAATATCACATTTTCTATTATTTCAAAAATAACATAAAAACATTTTTTATTTTTTCATAAACGAAGCAGCAAACGTCTTAAAACTTGTTTTTCGCTTCGCTTTAAAGAAATAAATAATGGTATGTTCTTTTTGAAAAAAATTAAAAACTTTGTTACGCCTGTTCGTATTTCCTATGATGATATGACGATATATAGCCAGCCTCTACTTGGATTGTACTAATGATGGCAAAAACAGAATGAATGATATACAGCCTGTTTCCACCGGAGACTTATGAGGCGATTTAAGGCTAGTTTACATAGACATTCATAATCAAAATGATCATGAATTTTTTTGCTTCATGAATAAAACTATATTTTGTTCACATTCATGTGATTTTAGATTACTAGTACTAATTTACTACTTTTTTAATGCTATTTTGTATTATTTTTTCATGCGACAAATTTGTGTCAAACTGTGAGTTCATTTTGTTTGGTTTCCCAAATTTTGTTGGTACTGATTCAAAGATTGCTACTAATCACTTCTCGTAGATTTCTTCATGAAAACTGTATTATTTTACTCCCAAAAGGAACAAATTGTGAAACATTTTACAACACAACTCGGTTTTAGCGAAATATTTTACAGCACAACTCTGTTTGATTTCGTGAAGTGGCATCGTTTGCTCATTCATTTCATGATTAAAATAATCACCAAATATATGATAATTTTGATTATGAATGTCTATGTAAACTTGTCCTTGCGGCTATTTTCAGATTTATTTGACTTTTAATACATGAGGAATGAAGTGAACTACGGTTAAATCACAGCGTGGCGAAAATCAAGTTGCGTATAGCGATCACAGTGGGCGCTTGAACCATAGCGTGAAGCAACGCTTGGAATGTATTTTTATCTTTTGCACTCATTGCACAGAAAAATTTATTTGTTTTTGTTTCTTTTTTTTATTTTCTTTATTTTGTTTTGTACTTGGAAATAAAATGCAAAGGGAAGACGGCGACCAACTACTATTGTTGTTGCATTCATTGCTGTTTTTTTTAATCTTTTTTCTGTGTTTCCAGTCAAATTACAACAAGAAAATAAATAATAAATCAAATTGCTTGAATTCCTTGTATCTTTCTCATCGTTTTATCACACTTGCTTTTATTTCTCTTTTGCACTCATTGCAAAGGACCAAAGAATTCAATTGAAAAATGAAATTAAAAAATTTCAACATTCGATGGAAGCAATGACAACAACAATCAATAACAAAAATAGAATTCCCATTGCTTGACGATCACAACGAAAAAGACTCCAACACACCTGACTTCAAGCCGCATGAAATTGTTGTTGCAATCGCTCGAATCATATGTTTTCATTTTTCAAATGAATTCATTGGTCCTTTGCAATGAGTGCACAAGAGGAACGGAAACAAGTGAGAAAAAACGGTGAGAGATGCAAAGAATGCAAGCAATTAAATAAAAAATCAAAACACAAAGCCGCTTTACGCTTCCTTTTGAATTTTTATGTGTTTTATGCTATTGACCTCTGTTTTGTCTATTCTTACATTTTCCTTTTCTACTTCGACTGGAAATACACAAAAAAAATGCAAAACAAAACGTTTGCAGCGCAGCAAAACACTCCCAAAGCGGCTTCACGCTACAGTTGAAGCAACGCCGCGCTTTCACTATGGACGTTGCCATTCTTTCATTCAAATCGTTCTACACTGTGATTGCACCTTAATACGGAGGTTAAAAAATTGCTCAAATAAAATTTCTTCAAGATCCGGAATTCCTCACAGTTGGCAGCACTGGATAAAACTGAATTTAGTTTGTGTTCGGAAAGCAAAGTTTTTGCTAACGTTTTTTGGAATTAAACTCGGTATTTTATTCAGTGATATTTTTACAAAAATCCCAATTGCAAGAAAACAAAATGATAGAAAATGAAGTGAAGTGTAAATAGTGAAATAGAAAAACAAAAGAAAAAGAAAAATACAGTGGATTAAAGCCTGGATTAAAGTGAGTTTCAATGTCTTGTGCAAAGTGAAGAAACTTTTTAATAAAAAAAAACCACTTGGATTGTACAGGTAAGGTAGAACTTCAACATAATTATACAAAAAATCAGATTTGCGAAATAAGCAAAGAACTTATGCTGCTTTCTTTTAAAAAATTACCGCACTGTATGGAGGAGGAATGTTAAAACCCTAACACAAGAATCACATCTATGATTCAATGATAGGTATAAAAATAGAAAAACAAATATCCAAAAAAGCAGTTGCAATGTGTAAAACAGCTTCCACTTTCCAGTCGGAGGTCCACGCTTTAGAGTCTACTATGTCTACTATATGTAGGGGCACTTCCAGTCCAGTGACTCTAAAATTACCGCTATCTTGCCTTATGTGTCGCTATGGTGTGCTCGATCGCATAATCGCATATCGCCAATAATCGCATTTTTTAGCCAAAATTTTGAGTTTTTATTTTTTACCCTGTTACATATCTACTACTTTTGAAATATGTGCTCTCCCGTATATTATCGTTAATCGCGATTTTCCCAAAGTTTTTATATAAAACGACCTCCTGACACCCTCTCGGGTCGAAATTTTTTTGTGCACCTATTGGGAATTTAGTTTTATACGTCTCGGAATATATTTCATTAAACATGAAAAAAAAAAAAAAAAAAAAAATTTCTTAAAACCTGGTTCATATAAGAGATTATTTTCGTATATGCCCATATACGTTGCGGATGTTATGGAACTTCGGCTACGAAAGGTCTTAGTTTCCGATTGATTTTGACCTCCGACTTCCGTTCCGAAAGCTTTGAATCGAATGTTATAATAAAGGTTGAAATTGCAAATTCCTCGGGAAATTTATTCACGATAACCTCCATTGTGTGGCTGATATTTAATGTTAAATAAATGGGCGCTATTTTTGTGGATGCTGTTTGGTTTTTTTGTGGGCATTATTTTACTGGGTGCTATTTCCTATTGCCTAAATTCGCTATGTGCAGGAAAAATTTTGCTGTTAAAGAAAACATCTATTTTAGACTTCGTGATTCTGTTGTTTTTTTCATTATTTTTGTATCACAGTGTTATAAACAAAACTTGTCGTTATATTAAACATAAAAATAATAAATTGTTATACTTTTTTTAAACATTAAATATAGATAATTCAGCCTAATAAGTAGAAAATTACTCATTAGATATATTAAGCTTTTAGTTCTTTTTTTTCTTCTTCTCTTGCTGTCCCAAACCTTGGGATTCTTGATACTGTCTTACAACTTGCTCTTGAACATCTGGTAAACATGGAGAGTATCGTGAGTATTCCATGCTAAATTCTCCTTTACCCTGTGTACTTGATCTGTAAATAAACACAAAAGAACAATCATTTTATACAGTCAGACTTAAGGAAAACATCCACTTTACCTCAATTCGTTAACATAACCGAACATATCATTCAATGGCACTTCAGCATATACAGTAAACCAGCCTTCAGTACCATCAGTGCCCGTAATTATACCATGTCTTTTACTTAACTGACCCATTACAGCGCCCTGAAATTCCTCTGGTGCTGTCACTTCAACCATCATTACTGGCTCTAAAATCTGCCATGAGCCATTTTGGAAAACTTCCTTAATAGCGCCATGTGCGGCCAACATGAAAGCCAGCTCGCTGGAGTCAACAATGTGATGACCACCGTCTTGAAGACGGAAACGAATACCAGATAACTTATGACCAGATAACATACCACGCTCAGCCATTTCGCGGAAACCTTTTTCAACACCAGGCACAAATTGCTTTGGCACATTAGTACCCATTGTTTCATCAGAAAATTCCAATAATGTATTTTGTGTTGGTGGTAATGGTTCCATTATGCCAATAATACGAGCATATTGTCCAGAGCCACCAGATTGTTTCTTATGCAAGTAATCAAATTGACAGGGTGCTACAAGAGTTTCACGGAATGCTACTTTTGGTTTACCAAGTGTAACGGGGCAGCCATATTCACGTTCCATGCGCTGAGCGTATATTTCCAAATGCAGTTCACCTACAGGAAAGAGGATTTATTAAATTTACATATAACTTTGTCATAAACGCAAACTTACCCATGCCCGAAACTAATGTCTCCTTTACATCATTATCATAAAAGAAATGGAAGGTAGGATCTTCTTTGGTGAAACGTCCAACGGCTTTTGCAAAGTTATCCCTATCCTTGGCATTATTTGGTTTGATTGCCATTGAAACAACAGGTTCTGGTACAAAAATTGATTCCATCGATAAGTTATTCTTGGGATTGGTGGTGAATGTATCACCGGATGCGCAATCAACACCAAATAGCGCAAAAATATCACCAGCATAAACTTCATTTACATCTTCCATAATACTGGAGTGCAAACGCACAAGACGTGCAATTCGCACCTTTCTGTTGGTGCGTGCATTGTAAATGTTGTCACCTTTACGCAAGACACCTTGATAGCAGCGTAGATATGTAAGTTGACCAAAGCGTCCAGCTTCCAGCTTGAACGCCAAACCAACGAATGGGTCTTTGCCATCGCGTGCTGAATTTAATATAATTTTTTCCGGTTCGCTACCTTCCTTCTGGATGAATGCAAGATTTTCAACTTCACCGGGATTAGGTAGATAATCAATGACAGCATCGAGTAATGGTTGCACGCCTTTATTCTTTAAAGCTGTGCCAACTAAGACTGGCGTGAATGTTCGTTTGATGCAAGTGCGTCGCAAAGCAGCCTACAAAAGAATAGAATATAATACGAATCAATAGTTTAGGATTGCATCAAACATATAAATAAAAATATAAAAAACTCACCTTGATATCACTTTCCGTTAGTCCCTTCTCCTCCAGAAATAACTCCCCCAAAGTTTCATCTACATTGGACAAATGTTCAATCATTTCCTGTCGCCTCTCTGCAGCTTCAGTGCGCATATCCTGTGGTATCTCATCATAACGCAATTGCATACCATGTTCGCCCTCAAAGTAAATCGATTTTTCACCCACTAAATCTACAATTCCTTTGCATTTGCTTTCTAACCCTATGGGCAATTGTATGAATGCGGCATTATGATTCATTTTAGAGCGCATGTGAGAGAGCACACGGTATGGATTTGAGCCGGTACGATCGAGCTTATTAATGAAAGCTAAACACGGAACATTATAACGCTTCATTTGGCGATTCACTGTGAGCGTTTGACTTTGGACTCCACCAACTGCACACAGCACTAGAACTGCACCATCCAAGACACGTAGTGCGCGCTCTACTTCTACTGTGAAATCCACATGACCGGGTGTATCGATAATATTGATGTTTGTATCTTTCCACAACGTGTAAGTGGCAGCTGATTGAATGGTGATACCGCGTTGCCGTTCCAATTCCATTGAGTCCATAGTAGCGCCAACGTTATCTTTACCGCGTACCTCATGCATTTCCGTAATGCGTCCAGTGTAGAAGAGAATGCGTTCGGTCAGCGTTGTCTTGCCACTGTCAATATGTGCTGAAATACCAATGTTGCGAATTTTCTCGTTTGTTTTGAGTTCCGAGAATTTGGATTGTGTGCAGTAACCCTAAAGCAGGAATAAAATTGGATTTTCATTTATAAATTTGGAAAATTATATAACCTATAGTGATATGATGAGGAAGTGCGTCTTATTTTCCATGTACTTACATGCTTAAAGGATTTTATGGCTGATATCCGTAGTTGTATATTTCCTGCTAATATTCTTGGCAAAATTGTCATTCTGGCTTAGTTAATTTTTGTATTTTTACCGAAATTAATTAATTTTTTCGACTTTGGGGAAGGAGCACGCGAAACCGCAACAGCTGTTTTTGACGTCTAATGGGAAAAGAAAACAACACAGACAGTTGATAAGTTTTGTAATAATCAGCTTTTTCATAAGAAAGCTTCCATTAAGGTGACCCTTGAAATAAAATCTTTTCGTTTAAGTGACGCGCGATTTTTTGTAGTGAACGAGATGCAACGTTGAGAAATTCGCCTCTCCCAAAATTGACGAATTGCGTTAACTCGAAACTAAGTTCACTTAGGTCGTTTAACTTATTAAATTGTGATTTGACAGCTACATGTATACTCGCTTATTTAAGCGATTTAATTGTTGGTTGGCTACACATTTATCGCTGCTAGCTTAAATACAAAAGTAGATAGTAGAGATTTAAAAACTCTTATGACTTCTCTTTTCAAATAGATTCAAATCTAATGCCAAAATAACTGATATAAGTTTTCTTCTGAGAAATCATTTGGGTAATAAATTTACATTCATACAATCAGAGTTGTCATATTTGAAAACTCATAAGAGATTGTGTATGACTCCTCAGATGGTCTAAAACGGCTTTAACGGAAGTTTAGCGTCCAGCATTATAATGTAATAGGGCCTTTCCACTGGATATTTATGAGGCGACTTAGCCGTAACGCCCTATAACCCTCAAAGTTGCGTCAAACTGATCGCTGGAATAAATAGTACGGGAAATTGTTGGAAAGAATTTAGGACATTTACTAGTCACCATGTACGATGGGGGAGGTGCTTTCTTCAAAAGTGTTTTTTGTTGAAGTGATTTCGGTTATAATTTCGGTGAACAATTTAAGCCAATCGGTACTTAAAAAAAAAAAAAATAAAAAAATGACTATAAAGCTCTCATTCACAATTTTTTACTTTCACTAAAAACTCGCGAAAGGCCATTTTGAAAATTTAGAGACTTTATCTCAGATTATTAAATCCAAACTTGTTTTGTAAGCCCTGAACCCAAACTTTCTCTCTTGACTACCCTCAATTTAAGCCCGAAGCCAACCTTTTTTTAGGGTTTCAGGCTTAAGTACACAGTATATACTCGTATACAGCCTGCCTAGCATAATAAATACTGGCCATCACCATCTTGAATTTCGCTGAAATTTGGTACATGATTACGTTTCAGGCTAAAACCAACAACATTTTTTGTGATCTTTTCAGTGTGTGGAGGTGCGGAAAAGTGAAAAATCGGCAAATAATAGCACTTGCTCACAGAATTGTCCATGACTTGGACATTTCTTTACCGATTTTCATGTTCAGACCCATTTTGGAAAAGTTATAAGTTTTTTTTTCCTTTTTTTGGCAGAAAGTACTAAATTTAATAAATTTTAGTACTGAAATTACAAAAATGCTCCGGGACTTCTTTTTTCATCTTAAAAAATTTAGAATCTAAAATATTTTCCTTGAAAAGAAATCACAATTACTTTTCATATGAACATAGAATCAAAATGATATGCTTAACGGCTTCGGAAATATAATTGATTTAACATTTAAAAACATGAAATCGATCGATACACTCAGAAAAAAAAACTATAAAAATTATGGTGTTCGAATAAAATCAATCAGTTTTTACTTTTGAAATTAGTCAATGTGCCCCATACTATTAAAATAATTATTTCGAGACTATTATATTAATAGTATGTTTTACTATCGATTCAATGGTATCAGATGATTGATCCAATAGCATGTCTTACCCAAAGCGAAAAATTTTAAGCGCTTCTGAGCCAAGCACTGTAAAAGCGCTTGTCCGCATAGAAATTTAGAAGCACTTACACAATTATTTATTGTGAGGCAGCAGTAAGCATTCAAATATCAACATGGGTTCGAACTACAGCGCGGGTGATTTTTTTTTTATTTAACTTTTTTTTTTATTTAATTTTTTTTTTTTATTTCATTTTTTTATTTTCCTTTCTCTAATTTATTTACTTTTGTTTAATTGAATTAAAACTGATTACACATTGATTCTACGTAGGGCTGTAGGAAGCATTTGAATATCAAATTCTGTTTGAACGTTTTTAAGGAAAAATAAAAATCATGAAAAAAGCAATAAACTATTGCATGCACAAAAGTTCCACTTCTTGGAGACCGATCTGAGCATATATAATATACCTAAGCATTCTTCGAATTTTTCGCAGCTGTTTTTAGTAATATTGAACAAAAATTTTTCATTGCTAAGGAGAAAGCGTGTCATTTTTTAGATCCTGCTTAATTTTTGCATATACCACTTTTCCACAATATATGTTACACTGCTTGCACGCTACACCATTAAACGTTTTTTACTTGTCAGGGAGTTATGTTTCGCCCATTTTCAATTGAGTGGTGCCTAATAGCAAGTTTACTCCCCACAGTTAATTTCAGAAAGATTGCTTTATAATCTTGCTATTCATAGCGTTTATATTTTGGGCGGTACCACGCCTTTCTACGAGTTTTCCCAATATAACGGCATATGACATACTATTTCTTGTTTCCGGGGGTAACATCTCCTAAGTTTTCATTAAAATTGTTGAAGTTGTTCCTGAATAATATTGAACCAAATTTTTTATTTTTATTTAAAAGGCATTTGTCAGCAATACCTGTCTACCAAGTTTCAGAAGAATTTCTTGTACCATTTGCGAGACATATCGCTTTATGTGTTTTAATTGTAAGGGAGGATCCACGTATGTATTCTCCTTTAACTCCTGGGAGGAGCATAGGGTCAATATGAGACGTTTCCATTTGTTGCAATCCCTTGCGATGAATTTGATCTCTTGCCACGACTTTCCCAATTCTTGTATTTCCTTTTCCAGCGACCTTTTCAAGTTGGTTTTGGGTCTACCACGTCCTCTACTGCCTTGTGGATTCCACTCAAGAGCCTGGCGACAAACTTCGCTGTGTGGTTTCCGGAGAGTGTGACTAATCCATCTCCATTTACGCAGCTTGACCTCGTTTGCTATAGTTTTCTGATTGCATTTTTGATGTAGCTCGGTATTTGATATAGTGCGAGGCCACCAAACCTTTAGTATACGCCTTAAGCAATCGTTGTCGAATACTTGCACCTTGTTAGTTAGTTGTTCAGTAACAAGCCAGTAGGATCCACGTAGACTAGCGATATTTCGCCCACTTTCAGTTCATAGGTGCCTAATAGCAAGAAGACTCTTTAGAAGTTTTCTTTTTAAAGTTTATTATGTTTTTGTGGTAGGTGCCACGTCCTTCAACGAGTTTTCATAATATAACGACATATGACATATTATTTCTTGTTTCCGGCGGTAACATCACCTAAATTTTCATTAAAATTGTTGGAGTCGTTTCAGAGTAATATTGAATCAAAGTTTTTAATGATTAAAAAGTGGGTGTGGCACTTCTTTGATGCCACTTACTTTTCGTTTGTTACAAGGCATTGATAATCACTACCCGCCTACCAAATTTCAACAAAATATCTTGTATGGTTTGCGAGATATGATCAGATTAAATTTAAAATTTAGGGCGGTGTCACACCTCTTCATGAGTATCCACACAGTTTAGACCTAGCTCATTCTTCATTGCATGCTAATATCTAACATTATCTGAAGTTTCATAAAAATTGCTACAGCCGTTTTCGAGAAAAAACTTGCCCGTTCCAAACATATTTACATAAGTACATACATACATACACGTATACAGTTTAGCTCGTATAAAAGAGAAGATACGTATAAAAATTTTATTTTTCTCTTTAAAGTTCTCAATTTTTATCGCACCGAAAATTTGGCGCCCTAGGTAGGTGCCTACTTCTGCCTTAAGATTAATACGCCAAGGTAATTCCCGCCTCAGCATTTAAATGATTATCAGCAGCTGTACGTTTTGTCATCTCTGGCATAATATCATCGAGCATTTTCAATTCTCTTCGTGTGAATACCAAATCGAGTGCCTTGCGTATACCAATCATAACGACCAACATCAATGGAAAGAGTATTGAGGTTTGTGGGAAGGACTTGATCAACCATAAAATGATAAGGCAAGCCAGCTGTATCAAAGTGAAGAGATGTACACGTTTGATGGGAATCTGTAATGAAAGAAAGGAAAAATATTTAGTATCGAGAATCATTCCTTCTGATGAGCTTTGGACTGTATAAAACTAAAATATGGGTGAAATTTCGGGAAATTCATAGCCATATAACTAGTAGAGGACTACACACTAAATTCAGTCTACTCCAGATCATTTTCAATAAAATAATATAGAAATGAAAAGTATGTATGTATGTATTGTCCTTTAACTCCTAGGAGGAGCATAGGGCCAATATGAAATCTCTCCCTTTGTCACGATCCCTTGCGATGACTTTGATCTCTTACCACGATTTTCCCGATTCTTGGATTTCCTTTTCCAACGACCTTTTCCAGTTGGTTTTGGGTCTACCACGTCCTCTACTGCCTTGTGGATTCCACTCAAGGGCCTGGCGACAAACTTCGCTGTGTGGTTTCCGGAGAGTGTGACCAATCCATCCCCATTTGCAGCTTGATCTCGTTTGCTATAGCCTTCTGTTTGCATTTTTGATGTAGCTCGGCATTTGATATAGTGCGAGGCCACCAAACCTTTAGTATACGCCTTAAGCATTTGTTGACGAATACTTGCAGCTTGTTCGAAAGTTGTTCAGTAACAAGCTATGTTTCGCACCCATATACCAAAACCGATTTCACATTCGAATCAAAAATGCGCACTCTCGTTTTGGTGGATATAACGGATGAAGACCATATTTTGAAATGAAAAGTAATCAACAAAAAAAAAAAAAAAAAAATTACCCAAGCATCAAGAAACAAAAGAAAAAATCTAAAAAAAACTATCTCAAAATCTTGGTTTATTTTTGACATAAAATTTTCTTGGCAAAGTACCCAATGTACGTATGTATAAACAATTTTTCCCATTATTTTTAGTGTTTTTAATATATTTTACATACCTTTCGTAAGAATATATAGTCTGGTTGATATTTAGCTGGCATAAACATAATCATAATCCGATCCACGAACTGAAGACCCTTGAGTGAAGCAACACCCATATATAAGAAAACACCAAAAAGTACCGGCTTTGGTATGTGACACAAAAGTGCCGTTAACAAAACTGATAAACCAATAGTAAAGAAGATCATAATATGAGTCACACGTTGTTCACGTACACCCAGAAATTGTACTTTCTCTCCTGGAGCAGAACATTCCGATTCCTTTTTAAGCGAATTCACATGATTTATACTCAATACAGTGCTAGCAACGAACCTACAAACAATAAAAGAAATTGTGTATAATATTAGATGTGCATAAAATATACTTTTAACATGGTTTACCATGGCAAACCCATCAAACTGCAGATTTGTATTAGAATACAAAGGATAAACAAATCCAAATGATAGCCACAACCTTTTTTCAATTTATTCTCCTTACGATTAACAATAACTGCACTAGTCTGTTGATCCATAAAGATGAGAATTGTACCCAACATCGCAGGGAATACTGCAATAATTGGTGACCAAATTGGATTGTTCGCAAATGGTGGTATAATCCAACCACGTGATGGCAGCGTTGGTGTTAATCCATGTGGCACTTCCAGTTTGGGTGTTGCCACATCCATTGTGTAATCCAAAAATGACATTGCGAAAATGGCAATAATGACAGCAAAATCACTAATATATTGGCGTACTTTTGTTGGGAGGAATAAAGCATTCGTGAAAGCTTTCAATATAGCCGAAATTATAAAGGTGCCCAAGAAAAGTATGATTGACATATAATATACATTTGAGGTTTCGGGTACATCACATTCTTCACCGACAAATGTGCCGTTGCTAGACTTTTTTGAAAGAAAGATGATATTTTTAATAGTTTAATAATTTTTGCTTATTACATTATGATTTTAATCATCGCTAAGCTTGACTCTTTTATTAGCGACAATGTAAATATTATTATAATATATATAATTTTAAGACCGAATTGGATTGAACAACAACGACTTTTTTTATTTTAGGTGAAAATGAATGAATTTTTGATTAAATAAATGTACCCTTACGTACTTTTTGACGTTGATTCCGAATCCGATGCTCATATACCTGCAGGATTTTGCGATATCTTTGCTTAAAGTTGCAGAAAGCACTGTTTTACCGCTTATGGCTTGGTTCCAGAAGCATTGTTTGATAAGTAAGCTGACCGGTATCCGTTACCACTACCTGCAGGTATATGAGCAATTCTGACCTTGGATTCAGATTCAAAGTCAATAAGTATGTAAGGTTAAATTTGTCTAATCAAAAGCTTAAACCAATTTTTAGTGCCCGACCGAAGGTCACTTTTTGGCGGAAGCCGATGCCGATTAATCGGTTTTTTCGTTTATTTTATATTTTTATACCCTACTCTCAGGGTATGTTCAATTTGTAGCACTATAGACTATTTAGTTTTGTTCAGGCCAAAGATAACACACTTAGTGCCGATTTTGCATTGTTCGGATAAGCCTTAACTGGAATAGATCTTGAGAAGTGGTGCCTTTGTGAGATATTGGGTGCAAAAGGTCGATAAAATCAGTTTTTTGCAAAATTGTTTCCCTAATTTGATCCACGATTTTTTAGCCCACAAAATTTCATATAGAAAAGTTGCATAAGTTTGTTTTCGTACAATTTATATCCTATTTAGAGGTATTTTCTTAATCTTTAGCACCCGATTTCTCACAAAGGCACAACTTCTCACTGTTTGACTAGAACAAAAGTTCATACCTACTATAGGAAGACCATAAAACTTATTTTCTCGACCGATGGTATCCGATATCTCACGAAGGCACTACCTCTCTAAAATAGAGCGGCCATTTATCATCCGACTTTGTTTTGCAAGGGCTCGAAATTTTTGTAATGGAATATGTTACTGATAAAAAATAATTAATTATGAACTCTTTAATTTTTCGGTCCGGGAAAATTCTTTGTATGTTCTTGAAAGATACCCTTATTTTAATGGCTTACAACTTGGAAAGAAGGAATCGATTTGAAAAAGTAGAGCGTTGATGGTGATCTTACCTATCTGAATACATTAACAAAATTAAATTTTGCTATTTTTTGTTTTTGTTACATAGCTTTAAGTAGATCTCAAAACAATGATTTTTGCACTTTTGAGCAAGGATTACTCAGAATTCTGACATAATAGAAAAAAATAAAGTTCAGATTCGTAATAGACTACAAACGGTTATCATTTTGTTTAAATGTAATTTTTTTTAATTAACAAGTTGTTTTATGCTTGAAGTTACAAACATCGGTCGAACACTACCAATTTTCTTATTTTATGTGCTTGTGTTATTGAATATCCTTTCTTCGGGCTTTCTGTTCAGCAAATGATAGCATCAAGGTTCAAATTTCGGACTGTTTAACCTTTCTTGTCTCATTAAATTTCTCAAATAAGGTCTTATCAATTTTAATTATCATACACAGAGCAAAAAGTGACCCCTAAAAACAAGAAGATTGTCGTATTGAGCTATTTTACTATGAATTCACATTAAAAGTAGTAAACAATATGAATATTCCATAGAGAAATCCCTATGACTTTACTAAGAAAATCTTCTTAAAAATTCAAAAAGATTTTCACATTAGTTTTGTATAGAATACAACATAAAACGATGTAGGTTATGTGAGCAACTTATTGATTTCTAGTTTTAAGAAGGAAAACGTATAAATTGTTTTCTGCACAAAAAAGTTTGTCAAATTAAAAAGATAGTCTAATCAAATCTAAGAGACATTGTTTTTAAAATTATGAGGTTTCTCATAAATTGAATTTTTCAGTTTAACAATTTGTGTGAACTCCATCGATGTCCTAGAAAAAATAGAAATGGAAGATGTGGAGAAATTTTTTGCTAATATATATGGCTCTGGGTTTTTTGGTGAAGAAATAAAGTTCAAAGCCGGATTGCGGCAGTGGCGAAAGGACAGGGTAAGTAATTTTGTTATATTTAGGTGAATCGTCTTTACCGTCAATTTGTTCTTGCAGAACAAGTCTTAATATGTGACCAAGGGACAATATCGCCACAATCAACCCGTAAAGTGTTAGAAATGCTAGAAAAAATTTCAAATAATATAAGCAATGTCAATTGCTCCGGATCCTCAGTCACAGATATTTCCCGTGCCTCTACGGAGTTCTTGCTTAAGCCTTGTGGCAGCAATTTGTCGACTATGCTTAAGTTCACTGTAAAAGGACAACTAGTTTTGTAATGCTGGTTAAAAATGTGTTATTATTAACTTAATTTTATTAGATGGACCTCCTATTCATTTCTACACGTTAAACAATGGACTTGTCGAAAAAGATACTGGAATTAGGCACGGTGCGGTTTTACAAATTGTTAAAAATTATTGTTCTGCATAACATAAGTATGTTTAATGTTACTTCTTCTTTTCAATAAAATTAACTGTAAAACCATTTTTTCTTTACAATATATAAAGAGCCAAAACAACCACATAAAATAGAACAAAAATAAAAAGATATCTCTATGCTTTTCATCCAAGAAGAAAGTCACATCAAAATCATAGAGAAATCTTCTTAAAATATCTGCAAACCTTAACCTTTTTCAAAAAGATTTCTCATAAATTTTAGTTGAATTTCACATAATTTTCAATAGAATGAAAACATCGTTTCAAGAAGAAATCGTATAGAAAATGATAAGATTTCTTCTAACTATTACGAGTTTTTCATATAAATGTTAACAGAAATTTTAAAAAGATTTTCTCTATGTTTTTGATGTGACTTTCTTCTTGGATGAAAAGCATAGAGATATCTTTTTATTTTTGTTCTATTTTATGTGGTTGTTATGGCTCTGTGTAAAGAGTAAGCCACTATTATTGCAATTATTTGAGTTTTAACTTTTACACCTAACTTATCACTTATCAAGGTAATTGTCTACTTTATTACTATATTTATAACTCACAAAACAAGAGGTTTTATCATAGCTATCCCATTCCAGAATAGTCACATTGCTATCAAATGGTGGCGTACATATGCAATCATATGTCGGATTATCAACTGGATGCTTTTTGCCAATGAGAAATCCATTTCTAACAGCCTGTAAAGGAAAACAAAAAAAAAATACAATAGTTCAATAAAAAAAAACTCTCGAGCTTTAATGCTCACCTACTCTTACCTCAGAGATAAAGATGAATGCAATGAATGCAGTAAAAATTTCCTGAGTAAAGCGTGTGATATAACACAACAAAGAACTGGCATCAACTGCAACCAATATCAGCAATAAAACCGATATCCAAGTGCCAATCCAAAAACGGAATGTTAAATATTCTATGCCATTAATCGTACTAAATTCATAAACAATTGACTCAAAAACAAGTAACGGACCAGTTGCACTCAATATGGTGAGTGGTTGTCCGGAGAATAATCCATATACAATACCACAAACAAAACCTGAAACCAATGATTCCATAGCTGCCATATGTTGGCCCGTTGCCTGACTGAGTACACCAGCAAAAGTAATAATGTGCGAAAGACATGTAAAGTACAAGAAGATCCACGAAGCAATACATTGCATTGAAAGCGCATCCTTAAAATCGGACAGATACCAAGGTGCCTTTCGTTTAACATCATTTATGAGACCACCAAATACACGACCTGTACGTGAAAGTCCAGATTCTTCACGTAAACGTTGTTTTTCTTCCTCTTCATCGATTTCATCCTTTGGTAACTCGGGCGGACGTTTACGCACCTCTTGCGATGGTATAGCTGATTCAATTGGTAAGGTGGGGTACAATTCACTAGGTGGCAGCACTGTTACGGCGTCAAGAAATTCATTAATACCAGTGAGTAGACGATTAACCTAATAAAATTTAATTTGTTTTGCCTACATGTCAGAGAGGGACTTAAGCAGTTTTAGAGAAACATGTCGGTATACTAAATGGAAAACATCTGTGACGGACTACCAACAAGCCTTAACTGAGATTTTTTTGGGGCATGGCGGCCTATATACAAGCTTTAGTTTAATGTTTCCTGGGACACTCGAAAGTTTTTGAACGTTATTTGAAAGATTTATAGTCATAACAAAGAATATCTAGGTATACTTCAGGGAAGGAATCTGTGGCGGACTATCATCAAACTTAAATTGGTTCATTTTCTGGGACACCCTAAAGTTCCCGAATGTTTCCCGATGGCTTTATATTCAAAACGAAGAATATCTAGATATGCTAGAGCGAAAACACTTATGTCGAACTATCAACAAGCTTTAGTTAAATCATTTTATGGGATACCCGAAAGTTTTCGAAGGTCACCCAAAGGATTCACAGTCAAAATGAAAAATATGTAGATACGCTAGAAGGAAATCGCCTATGGCGGAGCATCAACAAGCCTTAGTTGATTAATTTCCTGGGACATCCAAAGGCTTCTTAGTCAAAACGAAGAATATCTAGGTACGCTAGAGGGAAAACATCAATGGTGGAGTCTCATCCATCATATTTTCTGAGGCACCAAAAAATATTTTGCCACTCGATATTGCAATTTTAATCACTGAGATGTTAGAGTAATATATCTTCGAAAATGTTGAAGCAAATGAAAAACCGGAAACAAACATTTTCCTAGCGAGTCAGGCAAGAAGAGCTTGAACGTTACATCTCGCAAACTATAGAAGCTATTTAAACGCTAGATTACTAACCAAGAGTCAATTCGACTCACATGATTCACATCTGTGACCGTAAGAGTCTGAATTATGCACTAACGCTATCTACCTCCGCCATAGCTATTAATGTTTAGTGATTCTTGAAATGCATTAGAGGTCGGGGCGATAACTTCCGCTGAATTCGTGTACAACAACAATTAGATGATTTTGATGAAAAGTTTGAAGAGAATATATTGTACAGTGGCTAACAAAAGTATTCGGAATTTGAATTTTTTTTAAAGAATCATAAAATTTTTTAATTACGAATTAAATTTTTTGAGTCACTCTTAGTTATTATAGCTCGGTAAATATCTAGTTTTATTTTTTTCTAGAAACTTTCCTAAAATGTAACTTAAAAACGTATCAAAAGAGCTTATAAGCAAAATTCTCCTTGAATTCAATACATAAAAGTATTCGGAATTCCAAAAAACCTGACAATATCTTAAAAACGAAATCAAAGAATAATCCAAAAGCATTGGCGACATTTTTAAAATTCAATTTTCTGTTAGTTTATAATACATAGCTCAGTTCTGTTTTGTTAGTTTTTTTTAAGCGAAAGACTTCGTTTTTTATAAAAAGCCGGTTGCAAACTCCTAAAGGGTTTTTCCGTCCTCACGCATTAAAATTGTTTTTATTCAAGAGTGGTTTCTTCTGATTTTCTTCCCATCTTACTTTTTTCTAAAAAACGAAGCCTTTCGCTTAAAAAAACTGACAAAACAGAACTGAGCTACCGTAAACTAACTGTAAACTGAATTTTAAGAGAGTAGTTTTTAAGATATTGCCATATTTTTTGGAATTCCTAGTACTTTTGTGTATTGAATTCAAGTAGAATTTTGCTTATAAGCTCTTTTTTTACATTTGTAAGTAACATTTTAGGAAAATTTCTTTTAATAAATAAAACTAGATATTTACCGAGTTATAATAATTTAGAACGATTCAAAAAAAATTAGTTCGTAATTAAAAAATTTTATGATTCTTTAAAAAAATTTCAAATTCCGAATACTTTTGTAGACCACTGTACATACATTAAGAAGTTCCCGAACTTATGCAAAAAAGTAGAAGGTGCAATAGACTGGCTCGTCCTAACATACTATTTTAGCTTGCAATATAATAGTTTTTCCAAGGAGTTCCGTAATAAAAGGAAAAACTAGTTTCCAATAAAAAACGTTCATTGCAACAGGAGGAACTAGGGTTTGTACCCTGCAAAATAATGTACATGCTGAAGCCGGAACTGTTGGAGATGCGAGAAACTCCTCTCGATTCCTTTGTGTTTTTAATAGTGCAATGCAACTGGGAAAAATAAATCCATATTATGTTATCACATTTTTTTATTTCAAGAAATTACGTTATGAAACAAAAAGTGATCCTTTGAAATCTGAAAATTGTATTTGTCAAAAAAATTAAGAGCTTGTATTTATGTATCTCGGATATTTTTTTTAATAAAATACTTTTTAAGAATTTTTAAGTGTGTTACTTAATGGCAAGGCTGGTGCATTGGTTTAACGACTCGCACTGCGAACCGTGACGTCCTCGGTTCAACTCCGCCCAGGCCAAAACACAAAAAGTTTTTCAACTTGCAATTTTTCACAACAAAAACAGTCTGATGAGTCTTTGTGTTTTTAATCCGTTCCTTAATTTGTCATAATTATGTGTTAGAAAATGCATAAACAGATTTGCAAATATATGACTAAAAGTTCAATTAAAAATTAATTTTAAAATACTTTTTGTAAAATAGATAACTATGCCTTTGAATAATTTTGTTCGTCCAGTTTTCGCCCATGTGAGTCGATTCGACTCAACGTACTTCTATTTATGGTTAGTAATCTAGGGTGGATGAAATATGGAGGGTAGGGGCTGAACAGTGGTGGATTCAGGGGATGGGCTATGGAGGCTAAAGCCCCCCCCCCATTAAGCTCTAAACTGTGACTGGATATAAAAGGAAAACGATCAATTAGATCTCAAAATCGTCCTATCATCCGAGTTTAGCCCCCCATAGTCGAATCCTGTATCCGCCACTGGGGCTGAACGTAAGTACCATACACTGGTCAAAAAGAGAGCGTGATCAAATAAATGCCGCGCCTACTTTTCAAATATAAGTTTCACTTTGACGTGAACTGAGTTGCACGCGCATGTTTTATTTTTTTTGGTTGCTAAAAAAACTGATTAATTTTGGGGAAAACCAAAGTTCAGCAGTCCGTTTCTGTAACTTTTGTCGATCGCAATTCTCGATTGATTTGACGTCATCCGTTCAAAAAGCAAAAAAAACTTTCTTAAATTTTTTTAATTAAACATCGAACGAAACAATTTTAATTTTATAAACAATTTTTTTTTGGGTAAAATTTTCATATCAGGAATTTCTCCGAATCGGTGAATTAGTCACTCGACAAAAGTTAAAAGAATCTGTATTGCTTCAGAAGCAGTGTTTTATAGTTGGTTTTTTTTGTTTTAAAAAATCTGAAGTTCTTATGTTTTATTCGAATGTTGATAGGCTACCAGACATACTTTATATAAGCCGTACTTTTTTCCTTCGGTTTTTTGTATTTTTATATTAAATAGTCAACTTCCGTTTTTTTTTTCAGTTTAAGATTTCGCTGTTGTTGCTGATAAGATTAATTAGATGAGTATTCATTATTTGCTGGTAGTTGAAATATTAAGAAAACGTTATCGATCGAAATTTTTTTAATAAAATAATTTTTTGACAATTTTGTTTTTTATTTGTAATTTTTCTTATAGGACTTCTCCATTGCATTTTTCACACACAAGCATTAAATTAAAAATATTCTTTGCGATTTTTTAAACTATTTTTTTTTTTATCTCTTGGATTTTTTTTCTCATTATACTTAGTGTTTTAACTGCCACTTACAATACAACTCAATATATACAAAAAAAAAAAATTCTTTAAAATTTTGTACAAAAAAAAAAAACCCAATCACCGAAAAAAAATCGGAAAAAAATTTTGGTCTGTACGGAAGCCCAACCGGACACACATTAAATCCATATTTTTACAGTCTATCTGAGTCTATGAAGATTTTTGTTGTTCTTTACATTTTTGCTGTTGTTGTTTTTTTTTACTCGTTATATACCAAATCAAAGATTTTTGTTATCCGTGTGATTGTAGAGCGCCTTCCCCTTTTTTTTTTTCGTTTGGTAAGTTTTACTTTTCAATTCCGCGTCTTATCAACAAAATTGACAGAATTTTAAAACATCAACGTCTATATTTAGTTGCTCTCTCGTATCAAATATCATAAAATGTTTATTTATTAATAATAGACAATTAATTAAAAATTAAGAGCTAATGATGAAAAAAGCGTTTTCTTGTGAATTTGAATTGTTTACAATCAGATAATATGAGATTTATGCAGATGTTGGGTTGTGTTTGGCACGAGCATGGTAAAATGATAGCAGTATTCATAAGAAAACTTTGGGTTAGTCTGATTTGGCCAAGCCGGAGTCGTTGAAATTTAATAACATCGATCGTTCATATTAAATTTTTTATAGTTAATATTTTGGTACCGGTTAGAGAAAGAGTCTTTACTTGACATTTGTTTTCTTAAAATAATAATTATTATCAAGGGCGTACGCAGGATTTCATCTAGGGGGGGACCAAACTCAAATTTTGCGAACCTTTTTTTTTTTTTTTTTGAGAAATTTCAATGTAAGAGTGTATATTTTTGTGCACTAAAATATTATATAAAAGTTCATAATAACTTATGAAGGTACTTAGATAACTTTCTAAATAAAAATTTGCATAGGGGTATTTCCATGTAAATGTGGACAAGGTATTGAAAAATTTCTCGTTTCTTTTCAACCTTCAACAATATCCAAACTAATGTTTAATTGAAGAAACATTACGATTTAGTGTCAAAATTAAGATTGGACATTGCAATTCGATATTATCGCGTTTTTTAGTTAATGTCTGCACATCAGAAGATGTAAAAACGGGCATAAAAATAAAACGGTACTTCTGCGAGGAAAGTTATGAATCTGGTGGTGACAGTAATAGTTGTGATGATAATATACCATCTGTATTTAAACCATAAATAATTTCAATCGCAATATAATAGACTTAGTTAAACAATTATTAAATTTTGATCTAGTTTTGGTTCCTGTGTATAAAAGCCAGAAGTAGTTCTTTATTATTCTTGCATTTTGACCCAATTTAAATGTTTATACCTATGAACTTGAAAAGGCCCTCTGTATTAGTCTAAAAATCGATAGTAACGCGAGTTACCAATTTTTTTGTAACGCGAGTTACCACATAATTTTTGCATTACTTTAAAAAATACCACTTAATATTGTTGTTTCTAATAAAGAAATACTTATTGATATCCTGCTGCCTTAATTTATGTCTAGTGTAAAGAAATTTACCCACAAATTTCACAGAAATTTGCGAAAGAAATTTAAGCTCTGAACATGTTGTCCAAAAATGGTAACGCGAGTTACCAGCACTATTCACTATTTTACTGGTTAAATATTAAGTTATCCCTGAAAATTTCAACTAATATGCAACAAGAACAAAGTATTTTGTTTATAAAGAATCCAATTTTATTAGTTAATCCAAAGGCTCAGCCTCAAAAGCTCCATTAAACTCTTAAAAAATGTTCCAATTGTAACGCGAGTTACCATGGAATTACCTATAGGTATGTTATCTTTTAAATACAATATATATCACATTTCTAAACTAATTTGAGGTCGCTGACTCCAAAAAACGCATTAATTTTTTTTTCCGAGGAGCCGCAATTTTCATCGAAATATGAAAATTCTTAAAGTGGGATATTCGTTTTGTCGTACTGGTACGAAGCTTAATTTCCTAAATATGACTCAATATGGGATTCGGACGCTAAATGTGAGTTTTTGGCTTTTGAACGCCCGCGGAAGGCAAAAATCTTTTTTGGAAGCTAATGCTTCCTTATCGGACGTTTTGAGAGGCAGAGTCTGAACAGCGAAAACATGCAACGAAAAAGTGTAACGGATGTTTGCGTCACACATATAAAAATAGAGACGTACTGTATACAAAGTACAGTATACAGTATATATGTATGTATACATATATATATGTTTATAAACATTGCGCGCACCAGCTCATGCTCTCTCTCTCTCTCCCTCTCTCTCACTTATTTTTCGAACGTAAGAGGGGCGCTCATATATATACATATATCAATTTATTATAAGTTTTAACTATAATAAGTTTTAGCTTATTATATTAGCTTATAATAAGCATTAGCTTCCAATATCATCGGCCACTCCCCGAGTGCCACCTGCCTTGTACGCTTTTTTCGTAAGATTCTTTCCTCTTGAGTAAAAAAAGATTTTTGATGGTATCTCTATTTTTTTCACATTGAATTACATTTTTCAAGGTCACTCGGCAAATTGATTAAGTCACATTTAGGAAATTAAGCTTCGTACTATTCTTCAGTATGACAAAACGAATATCTCACTTTAAGAATTTTTATATTTCGATGAAAATTGCGATGTCTGGGTGGTTTTGACTCAAATCACTTCTATAGCCCCAGTGTGAGCCGTTCTAGATATAATCGACACTTTCGATTTTTGAGGTTATAGCTCTAATTTTATAAAATAATATTTCGAGAAACCCAATTTCGATCGAATTTTTTTATACACTATTTTAAAGAAAAATTCTTACGCTTCTTTTAAATGTATCAATAACTAAAATCCTATTCAAATTGGCTGAGTTAAAGTTCAAAGTTAAAACTGAGCGAAAAGTTAATTTTCATAGTAATTTTTTACAATTTTGCAATATTTTTTATATTTTTATTTATAAGTGTATTTAATTTTAAATATTTTAAGCCCAAATTTACTAAGATCAGATCATATTTTAAAAAGTTATTAGGGTTTCACATTTTGATTTTTTATCGGAAAAATAAACAGGTACAAAAAACTTTGTCCATTTTTATGAAGCAAAAAAATTGTATAATGTTTAAAATGCTTAGAATCGTACAAAGTACACGTGTGAATTTTTTTAGAGTTTTTGGAATTTTTTTTTTCTTTTTCTTTGACCAATTTTTGAAAAGTTAAAAAAGGTCTGAAAAAATTTATAAAATACTTTGATATTTTGAACGATTTTAAGCATTTTAAGCCTTATACATTTTATTCGTAAGAACATAAAAAAATCGACTTTTGGAACCGGATATTATCTATAGGGTAAGGGAGGGAAATATGGACTACGTGGGTAATATGGACCACACGGTTATTTCCCACTGCATACATAGGATTTACCGTTATTCATGTTCAAACTTAACGCTAATACCTACAGCTTATAATAGGGCGATTTTAGCGTTCGGTGAAGTCGCATGTTTCTGTTAAGTTGATTTTTCTAAAAAAATGATCAGTGATAATTTTTTTCTAGTGAGTATATTTCATTATTTCACTTTAAAGACATCGCGTTTTTAAATAAATGGTTAATTATATGAAGTCAGTGAATACCATTTATAATTTATTAGCACAAATAAGTTCATTAACCAAAAGGGTTTTTGATAAAAAAAACCATTTATTTCACCAACACGTGCTGTGGGTAATATGGACCACCAAAGAAAAAAGCCTCAAAAACAAATGTATTTATCATCTTTTTCAGATGGGGAATCTAGTTGCAGTTTTCATGATGAGTCTGATGGTCATTATATGTAATTCGTTAACTACAAAGGAAAAAAATGATAAAAAATGCATACAATGTAATACCCTTTACTCAGAAGATCGACGTGGCGAGTTTTGGGTTGAATGTGTAATCCGACGTTCTTGGAGTCATGAAAAATGTGCCGAATGTGGAAGTGACATTTTTATGTGCAACTTCTGTACCAAATAAACATGTGGGGCAATATGGACTATATAGTCCATATAACACTACACTTTTTTTTTATCTTCATTTTGAGTATTTTCAGTTTTTTAATTTTTTTTCTTTATCCTGATGAGATATTTATCTAAAAGTGAATCAGAATAAAAGTAAATTGTTTCCTTTACTGAATGACATAAAATTAATTGTTTTGTTTCATGTATTTTGGGTTTTATTTAAAAAAGAAAGATGGGTGGTCCATATTTCCCTCCCTTACCCTACTACCTGCACAAAAAATTTAAAATTTTTTAACGCAGCATTTTTTGCAAAAACATAGTCTTTAGTTTTAAGCAGCTTTGGGTATCCCTTCTGAGAAGAAAAAAAAAGTTATGAGCAAAAAACATTTTTTTGTACCTGTTTATTTTTACGATTAAAAAACGAATAGTCCTACTTCAATAATTTTTTAAAATATTATCCGATTTTACTTTCAAATTGTTTGCAATTAAATAAATAAATAGTAAAGTAAAGATAAAAAAAGTGTATTTGTATAAACTATTGTCCAAAAAATCGTGTTTTATTTGGCTTTAATATTAAAAGTTGTAAAAACTACTGCAAAAGTGAATGAATATGATATATTTGTAACTCTAAAGCTAGAGCTAGGGGGGGGGCAGCTGCCCCCTCTGCCCCTCCTTGCGTACGCCCATGATTATTATTTAATTATGGATGATCAGTTCTGGGGCGCAAGCGAATAAATAATTTGCTCTTATTTAAACATGTTTTGTTATTAATGGGAAGTTGTTGTGTCTACAAAAGGTTTTACTTATACTTTTTGATATTCTGAGACTTTTATGATTTTTCCTCGAAAATAAAACTTTAAACAAAACATTGCTTTGGCAAAAATCAACCGATGTTGCTTTGATGAATTTTTGACAAAAAAAATCTTTTTTTTTTTTTTGGGATCAAAGTTCATTGAATCCGTTATTATCACTTGTTAAATTAAACGTTGTTAATTTCTAAAAAAAAATCGAAATGTTTAATTTAAACATTACGAGCATCTCCATTGTTATCAATCAGAAATACTCATTTTCTTCATAGTACAGTCAATCTGGCATCAAAAAGGGTCTGAATGCTCGAAGGTTGACCCCCGCTCTGATTTTTTGTCAGTAGTTAGTGGTCCATTAGAAAAGCTTAAATTCAAAATGTCGAGTCCCCCCACCCCCCCTTTTTTGAGAAACTCAAAAAAGTTTTTGATTTGATTTAGTGGCTAAACCGTAGGCCGCACAGAGAATTTTATGAACAAAAAATGAAGACAATTAAATTGTCTATAACTTTAGTCATTACTGACATAGCTCTAAAACTTGCTGTAACAAAGTTAGAGGGCGCTAAAGTCGACAAATGCATTTTTTTTGCACTTCTTTGCATTTTTGAGGGTCAAATCATTTTTTTTTACCATCGCAAATTTTTTCACTGTAAAGAGCATAAATAAACCTACAAAATTTATGCAGACTTTTTTTTCTACCATGCACCGTTTAGGAGATACATTGCATTTCAACCCCTTTGTTGGCATTGGCGCGTTTCTGTGTCTAAGTTTTTCGTGCCTAGCGCGGCATTGACGCGTTTCTACGTCAACTGCTTTTTACCTATGTAACAAGACAAGACATGTTAAGACTTCTTTGGGCCAGCAGACTCGATGATATAAAGTTTGAAACATAGTGATGCAGCCCCGTGAAAGGTAAAACGCTTTTTTACTCAAGAGGGAGGCATCTTACGAAAAAAGTGCACATGGCATAAAATGCTTAGAATTATCCAAGGAACAAGTGTGAATTGTTTTTTTTTTTTGAAAAATTTATTAAAAATAACGTTAAAAAAAATTTTTTTACTAAAAAAAATTAAAAAAAAAAAACAATTCACACTTGTTCCTTGGATGATTCTAAGCATTTTATGCCAGCATTTTTGCGATGGTAAAAAAAATTATTTGACCCTCAAAAATGCAAAAAAGTGCAAAAAAATGCATTTGTCGACTTTGGCGCCCTCTAACTTTGTTACAGCAAGTTTTAGAGCTATGTTAATAATGACTAAAGTTATAGACAATTTAATTGTCTTCATTTTTTGTTCAATAAAATTTTCTGTGCGGCCTACGGTTTAGCCACAAAATCAAATCAAAAACTTTTTTGAGTTTCTCAAAAACGGGGGGTGGGGGGACTCGACATTTTGAATTTGAGCTTTTCTAATGAACCACTAACTACTGACAAAAAATCAGAGCGGGGGTCAACCTTCGAACTTTCAAATGCCAGATTGACTGTTCTATCATGAATTGATACATTTTGAAAATTCGCAAAACAATTTTATAGCGTAGATGTCGTTAACTTACTGACATGATAACACAAAAACAATTTATATCAAACCTGAAATAAACACTTTAACAATAATAAACTAATGAAATACATAATTAATAGGTAGTTCTAATACGGGTACATTTTATTTTATTTGAGATCCGCAATTCAATATGATTTGAATAGAATTCCTTAGAGTCATGTTTATGATTAATTACTGCACAACTCTACAAAACTAAAGATTATACAAAAAAGGAGTTAAGAAACTAATAAAAAGCGAAAAGGTCAAAAACTCTCCCATTATAAGCGATATTTCATATTTAAAATCCATAAATAACAGAAATAAAATTCCATCTCTTCTTCGACTCCAAAAAAGTTGTACACTACAGGTTACATTGAATTGGACAACTTGAAAAGCGTCTAATTATCTATAGGGATTGGGTCCCACACAAAACTAAAATATTGGAAACGTGCATTTAGAAGTGCATGCGACCCAGTCCTTAATTACGCTAAGCTAGAAAAGTGAGCGTGTCATATATTGAATACCGCCCACTTTTCGTAATACTTATAATACTGATGATCAGAACCCGTCTACCAAATTTCATCAAAATATGTTTTTAGCGAATTTTTTTCCGTGATTTACTATAATTATTTATTGGATTGAAAGAAAGACCTTAAAATGTTTAAAAAAATAGATTGTTCTGTAAGACTTTTGTTTCGCTAAACTTACCTGCTGCAGCTTTTTAAAGAAATAAAAACACGAAAACCTTTTTTGATGGGAAATGCCTTTGGCATAAAAACCCATATTTGTTGATGCACTCATTTTATAAAATTTAACACAGTTTTAATAATTTAAAACACTTTTCTTTTACAAACAAAATTGCCTTATTTCAAGCATCCTAGCAATTTGTACTTCTATTCGTTTTTTTTTTTTTTTTAAATACTAAGGGGATACCTTTAATCTCGTAAACTCGTAAACCATGAAAAACTCGAAAGTTAACGAGCTTGTTTTCAGGAACACACATTTCTAAAAACGTGTAAGCAACGTATCAGCTGTCATATAATTTGAAAATTATTCAATTCAAATTCAATTTTCAAAACAAAAAATATTTTTTCAATACATTTATTTGACAACAATCGTACTTTTTCGAGGCTATTTACGCATCGAATTTGCCTCGTAAGTTTTCGAGGCCTGGTAAACTTTTTTTTCATACAAATTTTTTAATTTTGCTTACGAGGCTCGAAAGTTTTCGAGGTTTACGTGCTTTTCGAGGCTTTTACGAATACTACTTACTATAAACTTAAATTTAGTCTTCCGCATTGCAATTAATAATATTTATATTGCTCCAGAATTTTCAAACTTCAGAAGTAACATCATATGGAAACGTGCCATTTCCCTTTTTTTTTGAATAGATTTTATATGTTCTAAAAAAACCATTTCGGAGATATGGCAAATTATTTTTTGGGGGGTGCAGCACCCTAAAATATTTAAGTGGATGCTATTTATCTCAAATCCTTTTACTCTTGAACGTAAATAGTTTCTGAAATGTGTCAAATTTCGTTTTTGACGGGTAGGACACCGCCCGTTTTTCTAGCCTAAGACCCGTAATCTATATCAACATATTGTAAAATTGTAATTAAAAAAGAGGAAGAGATTTTTGAGTCTAAAGAAGACAAACACACGTTTAAATCTTAAATTTAAAAATACAGCCTTGGCAAAAAGTATAAGGTACTCCAAAAAATGTTTACTAATTTTTCTAATCATTACATAAAACAATAAGCGGCAGTTTTTTAAGGTCACAAAACAAATGGTGTCCAAAAACAGAAGGCTTGTTTTTTTCGGCTTTTTATTAGTCAATGTTCTTTAACTTTTATTCGGTACTCCAAGAAGTAAAAAAGCTTTTATTTCTGTTTGAGTCAAAAGTTAGACAACTAATCTATTTTAGATAAAAGTTTTAAAATCAGCAGTAAATTGTTGGGTGCTTTACACTTATGATCATAAAAAATGCCGCTTATTATTTTATGTAATGGTTAATGAACCCGTCATCGTATTAATGATAAGCATTTATTCATTTCTCAATTATAAAAACACGCATTATGGATTTTTTGGGGTGCCTTATACTTTTGGCCAAGGCTGTATGTATAATACAATATATAATTAAAAGGCTTCGTCGAAGTCGCGTAATTTCTATGATTATATATAAGTATGTTTGATAATTTTTGCAAAAGAAAGTCAAAAGGTGCAAGCTGCTGGCCTATATATCGTCATCTCAATGCAAGAACTAGGTAAGTCCTAAATTATCATTCTCGGGATAGGTAGCCAATGATATTCTTCATTGTCTATTGCACAATCCTATCCCGCCAGACTCCTCTTAAGTGGCACCACTGACCTCTAGGTCAAGTGACTTGTTTTTCTGCCCGAAATTAATAAAAGCGAATATTTGATATTTTTTGAACCTATAACTGTAGCAAAGGGAAAAGTAAGAACATTTCGTAAACATTAACTCTTTGGAGTACAAAAATAAAATAGAATGTAATTTTTTTTTAAGTGAATATTATTGATCCTAGTGCCCCTTATATATACATACACCAAATTTCATACATTGCGTTAAAAGTTTCGGAGATATGAGGGCGTGATTCCGCCCATTTTTTCAATGGATATTAATTTCACTAAAAAAGCTCAAACCGTTTCAGGGGTGTATCGAACTATGTAAAGGAGGGGGCGTGCCACCGCCCATTTTTCTGGCCCCTGATCTTCCTCTAAATGATTGCAGTACGTTTTGAAAATTTCATAAAAATCTGGTTAATACTTTCCGAGCCAATAAAGGCCAGACAAACAAACATTGCCTCATTTGTATATAATAAGTAATCAAGAAAAAATGGTATTACTTGCAAATCGCAAAAAATTCTGAATGGATCTAAACTGAAGCGAACTCACAAAATATTGATTTATTCATTTCTGTTTAAGTTTGGTTATCCAAACGTAGCCGATTTTTTAAAAGCTTACATAAAAATTTAAATTAAATGCAACCGTTCTATTGTGAAAAGAGTTATGAAGTCCAGGGTATTGTTCTGGGTGAGATCAGAGAGCCAAACCAGATTAGCTGTAAAATTTGTAGTTCCTTGAAAAAATAACTTGAAAAACTGGATATTTGGATTTGTTTATAAAAAACTTAAAATTTAAATTTTTTATCCTGATAGTGCGAGATCCGGCAGTAAAAAAACGTATCGATCGAGTTAAAATCTAGTTTTTACATATATTTATGAATGGGAGAAAATATTTTTGGTGGGTTGCCTATCAAAATGTGGCCGCAACTATTATTAAATTGCGATAACTTATGAACCGTGAGTCGCACGAGAAAAAGTGTCCCGATATTTTTTATGGAGAGTCATATGCTCTACAAGTTATTTTTATTACATGTAAAAAATAAATTACCGTTTAGGAGTTATTTATTAAAAACCGATTTTTTTACGCTTATTGTTTATTGCGTAAAAAAATCGGTTTTTAATAAACGCTTATTGTTTATTGCGTAAAAAAATCGGTTTTTAATAAATACATAATTCTTAAAAGGTAAATTTTTTTTAACACATGTGAGTTGGTCTATGAAAAGGGGGCTTACGTGCGAAAAAAAAAAAAAATTTCGTGAAAACAGCTGAAAAACACTTTTAAAGGTCAATTTATGCGAATCGGCAAAAAATTTTTTTTTTTTAACTAAAAACTCGATCGATACGTTTTTTTACTGCCGGATCTTGGACTATGAAAAATTATGAAATTATGCGATACCAGCTTTTGCCATCTGAGCATAGAAATATAGTGAAAACGTTGTGTTAAGGATTATAATAGGCAGGAGTTAAGTAGTATATAGAAAATGTCCTCTATGTTCTTATTTCTACCAGTTCTCATGAACGAAGTTGTTGTCATAAAGCATTTCATGTTCATTGTGGAACGCTTTTTCTGGTTATATTAAAGCCGAAACGCGAATTCAACACTTTAAATAGGCATTATTTAGGTGTATGTGCACTTAGTCTTCAATTTAATCTGTAATTATTATTATTTTTTTTTTTTTATGTTAATGTTTTTGTTGTACACCCAAAAAAATCTGTTGTAAAAGTGTAGCAAAATGCTGTATCTTTTACAGCATTTACTTTCATTTTTCATCCCATATCTTTTGCAGTTAATATTACAATTTTGTTGTACATTTGAAAAATTAGCTGTGAAAAATAAAAAAATTGCTGTAGATTTCACAACAAAAAAAAGTTTATATCGATAATTTTAACAAACTTCTGGAAGAAATTATTGCATTTGCTGTAAAATTAACAATTAATTGTAAATTCGATTATATTAACTTTTAAATTAGCAAATCCACAGAGAATTGTAAAATCCACAACAAAACGTTGTTAAAACTACCGCAGCAATTTTTTTGGGTGTATTCAATCTATTTTCCATAATATATATAATAAGTGTTTGAAGTACTTTAAGAGACTTTAGTCTTATTGTGTACAATCATATGAAGAATAAATCTGAATCTGAATCTGAATGTCTATTGAGAGAAAAAAATCCATTGTCGAATATTTTACTAAGAAGAGAAGTTAGGAATGAAATTGTGCATTGTATATTGTGTGTACATCAGATGTATTATGTTTCGAAAGAAATGTTAAAAATTAACCGGATATTATCACATTAAGAAATGCTTGTAACAAATAGCTAATACTTATCTTTATTCATCTTATTTCAATTAATATTTTAACAAATATTGGATTAACATAAAATACTGTAGATTTCAATAGTAAAAAGTTGTCATCAATATGAACATGTAGATATCAATAGTACGTACTTCAAAAGATAACTATAGTTAAAGGTACTCGTACTTATCATATGTATGTATCTATAGTAATAACATTGTATTTATATAGTTTTGTATAATTGGCTTATTGGATATGTTCACATCAATATGCATGTTTTGTAGTTTTATATTTTATTAACGACAGTAAGTACGACGAGATCAATGATATATGCATGTTTGTATGTATATTGTACGCAGTTCTCTATATGTATCATATGCTGTCTTTAGATTTTGCTGTTACAACTGGTGACCTGCAAATAATATCAGTTACAGACGTATGGAATAACATTTAAATCATTGACTCAAACAGAAGTTTCTGTTGGTGTGACATCGAAGTGTCCACTATTTGAATATCCTCGCCATATGTGCTTCGACGAATTATATGTTTTACTCTGAAATAGGTTTATATATTGAATTAAAAAAAAATATGTTATAACAATTTGTAAGGTGTAAATGATGAATATATAATGCGTTTAAAGTTTTTTCGGGTAGTCCATTTTCGGGGTATTTGCGTGAAAGTTTTCATTTACGAGTATATTTACACTGAGTTCAGAAAATGCATGATCTCATGGATGTTTGTTAAAACGTCTTGGAATAATGGCGATCGTGCAAAAAATTAATGAATGAATTTCAAGTATACACAACGAGCTAAGTATCGACAACAATTATGTAAAGAAGAAGCTATACAACGTACTTATCAGGAAATTATTCATTCAATCAATCTTTAAAACGAAAATTTTTGGATGCCAAAAAACATTGAGAGGAAAAATGAAACACAACATTTACTTTGAATTTGTATTTTTGTTAATATTCAATTTTATTTTATATATTTATTTATTTATTTTTTTTGTATGTTATTTAATCAAGTATGTATAGGAAATCGATTAACATGATAGAATAAAGCATGTCAGCAAAACAGCGATGATTTCATAGTGAGCTTAATATGTATAATATAGGGTAAATTATATAACTTGAGCTAAACATTTCAAACAATATATACATTATTATATTTTGTAAATCTTCCTTTATGTATAATACGATTAAACAACTAAATATAACTTTTGTATACTTTAAAATAATTCAAAAAATTCCTTCGTACCCAAATAGAATAAAATTTGATAAGTATTGTAATTAACCCTTCAAATGCAAATTGAAAAAAGAAACGAAAAATTCATATTTCATAAAAATATCATACCATAATATGTAAATCCTTCTATTATTCCTTAAAATATATAGCTTCCTTACCATATATAGACTATCACATAATGGGAGATTATTCATAATACTACTTCTGAAAAAATTGCATTCCTAATATTTTTAAAAATATTGAGATTCTTCAAAAACCTTCTATATCCACTGTAACGTAAATTTTAGCAAAAATTTCGGTACAGTATTATTTTTACTAATTCCAGAAGAGCACGTGAAGAGAGCAACATTCAATATTTACTGGAAAGCGTTAGAGATGGATGGGGAGCTGCTCTTCAAAAAAAAAAAAAAAAAAAATAAGGAAGTTACCATTTCTTTGCAGAATGTTCGTGAATAGCAGCATTTTATGTAGTATAATAGGGTGATCAAAATCAAAATCTTGTTATACATGTGATACAAATTTAAGGCCTTCAAATTAAGATTTAGAGGTCTCAAATTTTGTTTTTAAGGAAATATTCCGAAAACAGCGTTTCGGCCAACTGCACTCTCATATTTGGTAATGAAAGTAAAAGAAAAACAAATGTTCTAATATATGTAGGATTGGAGCACAAAGAACAAGAAAGAGTGACTCGAACTGGACGAAGATATGGAATAGACGGCAACACTAGGGTTAGAAGGGAAACATCATTGACGGACGTAGAAACAACACTGGAGACAGACGAATAAAACCTACTAATATGAAAATATTGACAACGAACCAACAATAAGCTAGGAACGATGAAGAGACGCAAAACCACAGACAGTTGAGTTTGAGTTTGGACGCTGTTAAAACAAATAATTTTTGGAAGGTACTGATTAAATAAAAGTAAAACTATGTATAAAAATGTAAATGTAATTTAAATATGAATTAAATGAAATAAAAATATGTATTAAAAAAATAATTGAACCCACATGTTTGTAACTTTTTCAAGTAATTTTAAACGGGGAATCATCAATTTCACTCTAAGCATATGTAATTTCGCGTCAAATGCCAAAACATAGTTGGGCATAAATTTCAGCTGTGACCTGATACTCATACATTGTTCATCTTAAAATTGTAATTTTTAAACTTTAAAATAGCTAGTTCGGTAAGAGTTTCTGTTAATATCAGTGAGACAAAATTTGATGGGGCTAGGATAGGGAATGCCCACCTCGCGGAGTCTAAAGTTAAAAAAAAAAAGGGGTGGAAATGTCCTTAAAGTCTCATGGTTATGCAGAACTGACAGAAGAGGAAACAAATTTTCATCTCCAAAGTGTCCTGGTAGGAAACCAATATTTATCTCCCCAAATTTCATGATTCTCCCAATTCAGTAAATTTTTATTTTATTTTATTAATAGCCCAAATGTTTCTTATTGCTAAAAATTATTGGTTCGAAGAGGTTTCAGAATGCTAATAAAAACGAATATTTTTTAAAAAATTTGATATATTTGCATTGTAAATAATATAAACTAAATACTTTTTGATATACATATATGGGCCTCAGGATTAAAAAAAAAAAACCGTAAAGTGGTCTAAGATAACACAGGCTTACAAAAAAAAAAAAAAATGTCATGGCGTTTTGACCAGACTATGTGTTTCCTAGGGACTTTGATGTCTTGAATCCGAATCTCGAGTCCGTTTTTTTCCAGAATGTCTGAGAAAAAAGATTTCAAGGTCATATGAAGGTTGAAATGGGGTTCATGTGTCGTTTAGTTATAAATTCCCTAAAATTGTGAAACTAATTTTTTATCATTGAGTTCTTAGGCCTTAAAAAGAATATGTGATCAAAAAGAGTATCTCGGACCTAGTTTCGGAGATATAGCCATAGGAAGATCCTGATATATCTTCTATGAAAACTGCTATAAGTTGGGAACGCCTGGATGGATTTGGAAAATATTGGTGCCATGTGAAAGGTATTTTATTATTGTTGTTGTTGTTGATTTATTTGTTGTTTTAATTGAAAATTTTTAAAAATTCATATCTCGAAAACTATAAATCAAATTGAAAATGTGATCAAAACATTTTTATAGGCTGTCAAAATACCTTTCATATGACACCAATATTTTACAAATCCATCCAGGGGTTCCCAATTTATAGCGGTTTTAATAGAAGATATATCCGGATCTTCCGCTGGCTATGTCTCCGAATCTAGGTCCGAGATACCCTTTTCGATCACATATTCTTTTTAAAGACTAAGAACTCAATGATAAAAAATTAGTTTCAGAATTTTAGCGAATTTATCACTAAACGATACATGACCTCCATATGGTCTTGAAATCTTTTTTCTCAGACGTTCTGAAAAAAAACGGACCCCGGATTTGGATTCAGGACGTCAAAGTCCGTAGGAAACGCATAGTCTGGTCAAAACACCATGACATTTTTTTTTGTAAACCTGTGTAATTAATCATGTAATTCGATTTCGATTCGAACTAAATCGAATCGAGATTTTGCTCTCATATATTTGGATATCCAGAATCGAAATCAAAATATATGATAGCAAAATCATATAAAGCAGCCAACTCGACTGTTTTTTTTTTTTGGGAGCAGACTCCTGATTTTTAATCTGGTCTCCCGATTGAATCAACTTCTGAATTATCACCAGATTAACGGCCGAAGACCGAGTTTCAGGAAAAAAAGACTTCAAAGTCTGCCCAAAAAAGTCCGAGAGCAATGTTGATTGAGGAGAATTAATTAAGTTATAAATTTCTTTACATCGTACATAATAAAAATGTTTTGAATGGATTAAAAATCGAACACTGGAAAGTTTGATTGTTCTTTTCTGATATTGATTTTTATATCAATAGAGTCTCCTGATTCTCACTCAAAATAAGTTGGCTACTGTATGTATTTACTTATGAACCTACATAAGACCTATTGCAAAAATTACTAGTGAAAAATCTTGCTGCCAGAGACTTAAAGTTTCCTTTTAGTGTAAATATCAAGCTAAACAATGTTGGTCCCTTCAAATTTGTCATACCTCTAAAACTATTTGACGTAGGTGAATAAGATTTATTTTAAGGTAAAGTGAAGCGAACAGTACCTTCAACGGCCTAGGAGCACGGTCAAATATTTTTCGTTTGGGACCAAAATTTGTCTGCTTGATATCTACTTCAAAATTAAAGCTCTTAACCCCTGGCATTCCACATTTTGAATTTTTGCCATATAGCATATGATAGGTCTAATATATAAAACATAGGTTATTTATGAGATAGTTATGCAACCTTAGTCCATTCTAAACGCGACCCTATTCTTTAAGTTGCCATTTTGATTTCTCTTTTTAAGTTGTGACTTTAAAACAATATACATATGGTATCTACATATGTACTAGAGTACTAGGAGAGCCCTGCTTATTCTTAATTCAAACATAATACTGACATTTCGTAATTAAAATAATATGAATAGATTTATATATGTGTGTATAAATACTTAGGCGCATACATATATATAATGATTTTATGATTCTGGTCTACAGTTACAGCTTTTAGACAATTGTGCAAGGTACTACCTGCCAAAGACCGTAGCTTACCTTAGAAACTGATCTGAAAATAATTATGAATATCATGTTTGGTATATGCTACCATAATATGTAGTTATGCTTAATATAAAACAATGTTCAGATACACGTATCTGTAGTTAAAACCTGAAGCTGATAGTTTTTTGAATTTTTAATTGATTTCGTTTCTCACTACTTATTTAATTATTTTTGTAATTAACATTGTGGCATTTATTTTTAATATTTTTTTTTTTTTATAAATGTATATTTTTTTTTTATGTTTTTATGCTCATAATTGGTGACGTTTGGAAGTTGCAGCCCAAAAATACGTGAACAATTTTTACATCTCTAAGCCTTTGCTTTTTCTGTCATAATTTTTCACACATAAGTTGAAATTATCGATCACTTGGCTTGCTGCTACAAAATTCTAGCTCAAAACTATTGCCTCACCTGTATGCAACAATGCACCTTCCGAACGCAACCATTGTTTATTACATACAGGCCTGTTCCGTGCCAGTGTGATTTCAATTACTTTTCATTTAGGAAGCTTTTTGATGAAAACGGTGAGTCGAACAACTCTCGAATCTCTTTTGTAGAGAATAATAAGTTCTACAGAAAATATTCATTTGCTTTAACGAAAAAGTAACCGTTTGGGAAATATGCTTAAAAAAACGAAATTATTCCCTAAACGGTTACATTTTCGTTATAACAAATCACTATTATTTATAGAACCTGTAATTCTCCACAAAAAAGATTCTAATACTTTTTATCGTGGGAGTCACCATTTTCATCAAAAAGTTTCCGAAATGAAAAGTCATTGAAACCACACGGAATACGAAACAGGCCTGATGCACTAATTTATTTATTTGTTTTGAAGTTAATGTTGAATTCACTGTGGCCTGTTTAAAAAATTTATTTTTACGAACACAGATATTCCAGACAAGGGGCTTTCTAATATTTTAACTTCAATTTGTGCTTTAGAGCATCATTTCATTCAATTTTTTTGCTCTCAATATAAATTTATTAAAATGTCTATTTATACTTTTTTTTTTTGTTTGGCTTAAACTGGAGTTATATCGTTACTTTGTTTATGGTTCTCTGGCTGTGATGTTGTTGCTGCTGCTGCTGCCGAAGTTGACTTTTTCATTGATTCCAAAGCATTAGTTTCCATTCTGGTTATAATTGGGCGAATAATTGCTGGTGATGCTGTATGATGTTGCTCATCTTCTTCATTCATTGTTGACAAACGACTGGCGGCAGCTGCTGTTGACGTTTGTGATGAACTTTGACTGTTTCTATTTAGTGATATTTTATCACTAGTAATTTGTACATGGGATAATATGATATAATGGTGTATTTGCAAGAGAGAAATGCGAAATTGCGAAAGAAAAAATCAACAATACAAAGGAAAAACCAAGAGAAGGAGTTTAACAGAAGTTATGGATATTTTTTTTTTTTATTAATTTATAACATTAATTAATTTAGCTTTTTAATTAAAATTGAAATGATTTTTATAGAATTCTATTTCTTTTCAAATAGCAATAATAAAATTGAAAAATCAAAACTAAAGGTAAAAATGGGTTAAATTAGAGAGAACCTAGGATTTCTGTGTAAAATGGATAAAATGAGTGAGCGATAGAAAGAGCGAGAAAAGGAGAGAGTGTCTGTTGCAGTACAGAGCGTGCCTCAACTTACTGATTATTTCCATTTATCTGACGCACTTTAACCGTTACCGGTATTATCAGTTGTTCAGAGGTGCCATCTTTATTCACTTGTTGCCATATTGTAGTACGGTTTACTTCTTGTGATATATTTAATGGACTCTGTTGCTGACTTCCGGCGGAAGTAGCACCATTAGCTAAGGGTATATGTATTGTTGTTGGACCCGGTGTGGCAGTGCTGCCAGCAACAATAGCGTTAGTATGTGAATGATGTTGATCCTTTAAATTAAAAGGAAAATTTATCTCTTCATATAAGTATCTATATAGGTTTTTAATCGGTATTTAATTCAGAGAACCAGCTGCTACTTGTATACAAGTGATATTTTTAGTTGTGTCGATTGTTGTGATAATGTTGGTGTATGCTTGAATTGCGAATTATATATACTAATTGGGTGGAAAAGAGTGAGTTTCAGTGAATTTATGTTACACAAATTTGGGAAATTTAAAGATTTGTTCAGACGATTTACTTCTCTCCAAGTTGCAGAGCTTACTAAGTTGTACTACTTAGTTTACTAGTTTTACTCCAGAATTTTAAATATATATGTATAAAGGACCTTATCATGAAAATATATTTTCGAGTATTTTTCCTCAGGCGCCTTGCAGTCTTTATTGTTCACTGAGAAAAAATTCTCGATGATGTCTATTCCAGATGAGACCCATAGTGAAAAGTGCTTTCTTATCTCCATACTACTTAGTGTGTAAGTGAAAAAGAGACCATATTGCTTAAACTCTATTTTACTTTGAAGACTTAAAGTAGACACTTAGAAAAAGAACTCGATTAAAAAAGAGTTCTTATAGCTTAAAGAATGTCTTAAGTTAAATATAGGTGGCCAAATTTGTTAAATCCAATATGTGCTTAAAATATATATGGTTGTATTTGTTTAAACAGCTTTATTTTATTGCAGTTCATATATTTTACCTATGTATGTATGTTTATAGTATATTAATTAATTTTAATAGTTAAAAACAAATTGATAAAAGTGTGTATAAAATTGCTAGATTCAAAAATGAAATGTTTTAAAGTGTTAAAATAAGTATTTGGAAATTTTGTATAATTCCAAACTAATGATGTTTAAAAATTAACAAAAAAGAATTCAAAACTACTTTGCTATATAAAGTATATCTACTGTTGTCATTATGATATCAGAAAGTCTTTTGAAGCGCTTCTTTTCCCCTAAGGGATTATATTGGATATTTTTTGCAGTTACTTTATCATAAATAACTGAATTGCATAATAAGCCAGACTAACTAAAGTAATATTTTAAAGAAATATATTAAGAATCCCCATATCTTGCAATTTTCAATTCTCATTCTTTGGTAAGCTAATGTCCTTCGTAGAATTGAGCGCATTTCAACATATTGTCAAGCCATTTCGGCAAAAGTTCTTATTAAAAACTAAACATTTAAGGTATTTCACAAAACGTATAACCCCTCGGAAGCCTCATAACTCGTAAAACTGTAAAATTTCGCATTGATTTTGACAATTCTTACAAGTTAACGAGGTTTTCGTGCCATTTACAAGTATTAAGGAATACCCTAACTGAGGATCACCGTTTTCTAGATAACCAATTCCGGGACAAGAAAAAATATATTTTAGGCTGGTGGGGCAAAAGTAATAGTGTGAATGCAATGTAATATTCGCAAATGGCGTTTTGTTCTTTGACATTTAAATGTAGGAATATAGAGAATAAATTGTCAATAAGCCAAACTGTTTTTGAGCAGCAATTCAAAATGCTGCAAAAAAAAAAGCATAAAAGTGCATCAACTCAGGAAATGGTTATTTGCCCGATGTTATTAAAATATAAAATAAAATTTTCTTGAAAACAGAGACCAATTTCTTTAATTTATAGCAAAGGTGCATGCAATTCATATTATTTTGCTCCACCTTGTATTAAACTGTATGTTTTACCCAAAAGATTTGAGAACAATATATGTACATACGTGATTAAGGCAGTAAGGAAACGAAGGGTGTAAATGTTAAGTTTACGAAGCTTCTGAGCGGTAATAGAGGAAGCCTAGTGCAACAAAAAACTGTATTTGAGGGGGTCTAAAACTAACCCCTTAGGAATTTATAGAGGAAAACCAAACTTTCTGACATGCCTAAAACAAAAAAAAAAATTTCCCTTGCTTCTATTCTATGATAAATCTTTAGCCAATTGTATGAATTTTCTAACAGCGGAATTTGTTTATAGCTTTAAAAAGGAATATGCAAAGTTCTGGGCCCTGAAAGTTGAAATTTTAATTTTTTTTTTCATATTTTTTGACTTTGCCTGCCATTTTAGTACTAAAAAGGTGCTATTTATCATTTTTTTTTAAATCCTTCTTAAATTTCCTAGTACATTTTTTGATTTGTGGTCATGAAATTTGTTTTTTTTTTTTTTTTAAAAAAAGTCGTGATTTTGTTAAATAAATTTCACCCCCAAATTTTAAAAGTTTACTTTTAGCAGGAAGTATTTTTTTCTGACCTCAAATCTAAAAAATTGGTATGACAAATGTACTACGAATAAAAAGAAATTTAACGGGGATATGCTGATTGGACGTTTTTCGTGCTAAAATGGCCACCGAAATAAAAAAAATATGAAAAAAATTTTAAATTCCAGCTTTGAAGGCACAGAACTTTGCACGATCCTTTTTAACCCTATAAACGAATTCCATCATTAGAAAACTCAGACTGTCGGCTAAAAGTTTACCGTCGTGAAGTTTTCGTTAGGGTGTAGCAAAAACTTTTTTTTTTTTTGTGAAACAAGTCAGAAAATAAGGTTTTTCCCTATAACCCCACAGGGGTACCGTTTTTAGATCCCCTCTCACACAAAAACTAAACTTTGTACCTGTTTTATCGAATCCTCGGCATCTTTATTATATCTTAAACAAGTTCTTGATCATTTAATTGTGCCCGTTTAACACTTTCATTAACAAATTCTGGCAACACTGATAACGTCACATGAACACTGATAACGTCACATGAACACTGATAACGCCAAAAAATCGAAGCAAAGTCCACAGTTTGAATTAAAAGTATTGGTTTAAATTAGTAAAAATGTCAATCGAAGAGGACAAACAAGAAGTGGGAAAGAAAATCAACATGGAAATGAAAGAAGAAAAAACAGAAGAACTAAAAGCTGCTGGAGATGCTCCACAAGAGAGAAAGGACATAGAAACTTCTCATACTAAAGGGCGTTGCTGTTGGTGTTCACCCGTAGATGGTCGGTATGGTGAGACCTCTCCTGTTTGCAAAGTGTGTGGCGCACACGGGAGCCAAGCCGTTAAATATATCACAGATGATTCGTCCGGAAGCTAATGCTGTTACATGGGCATCGTTTTAGAATTTTTGACCATATTGAAGTGCAGTGAATTTGATGTTCGCAGTGTTATGTTATATAGAAATATATATTTTTTATTTATTTTATTTATTATATAATATTCACAAATAAAGTTTATCTAATACTAATCAATTTCAAGTAGGACATATGACAAAAAAATTTTTTTTATTAGTCTACGGCTCCTCTATCATCGCTCAGAAGCTTCGAAACCTTAAATCACAAAATACAATATGCGTCCAACATAAATCCGGGATATTTCGGGGAGTCTGGGACATAAACTCAAAATACGGGACAATCCCGTAAAATTAAGGACGGTTGGTCAGCCTATCTATACCATTCAAATTGATATACACCGATTTTAAAACCAACAATAGATTATTATGAAAAGCTAAGCTGCAATCTTAAACGCTACCACTTCGATAAAAAACCAGATCTAAATTTCAAAAGTCATCTAATTGTTGATATCGAAGAACTTAAAATTAAGACTTCTGCTTTAGCTAAGCTAATGATCATTTACATGTTGTTAGTAACATGGGTGAAATGAAAAAATACTACACTACCTCACGACTGTCTTTTGGGTGATCTGAATAAAATTTTCGAGTACCCTATTTTTTTTTTATGGAATTCTATTAAATATCGTATTTCGACATGTTTTCAATAAAAAATTTCAAAATCCTTCGAGCACTTCGGAAATGATCGGCTAACGAACGATTTCCATGTTGCTTTAGCCGCAGCAAATAAGGATAATTCTGAAAAATAGTTCCAAATGAATTTTTTTTTCCGGAATTGTATTCACTAATGCATAAAAAATAACATGTAAAAGGTACATTGGAAAATCGTATTCCCAAAAAAAGTTATTCAAGGTCAAAAGTTGCGAAAATAAATTTTTTTCAATTCAATTTCGCTTACGGCTGCAATTATGAAAAAATAGTGGTCGACAGTTATCTACTGAGTCAACCGTTGTTTAGCCTTAATTATTTACTACGAAAAAGCTTCATAATTCTTTTTCCCATCACTCATGGTTTAGAAGGTATGTCAATGTTGTACTTTTTAAATTGTACTTTTAAATTTTGAACGACTAATCGCACAAAAAAAGTAAATATATACCTGTTTGTAGAAAATTATATTTCCTACAAGCCACTCTCAGCTTTTTTTTTTCGTACGACTTATGGTTTAGGAGATATCTTTCACAAACCGTAGTTACATATTTTTACTTAAATAAAAACACGAACACAAACATTCACGTCTTCAAAACTAATAAAAAAATCATCAAAACTAGACCAAAATTCATCATGCTTCTTTCAAAGAAATTTTTTATTCAAAATTTAAAGAATTCGCTCAAAATTCGCCATTTTTATTTTTTTATTTTAAGTAAAAAAATTAACGATAACTGTTTCATATATATGTACGTAGGGCACTACCTATAATTCGGGAATAGCAAATAATACCAAACATTTTAAATTGAAAATGGCTTTATTGCTTTTCAAAATATTCCCCTTTGATGATCAATACACTTTTGTATTCGTTCAAACCCTTTGTCATAGCAGTTTTCCCATTCCTCTTGAGACACCTCCAAAACATGGTTTTTGAACGCTTCAACTGCTTCTTCGGCGCTCGTTAATCGTTGACCACGCAGTTTCCCTTGGATGTTCGGAAACAAGAAGAAGTCATTGGGTGCCGAATCAGGACTGTACGGAGGATGAGTCATCAATTCGATGTTTTGACTGCTCAAAAATTCACCTGTTTCACGAGATGTGTGAGAGCTCACATTGTCATGATGGAGAATGATTCGTCTTCGGGGATTGGTTTTACGAATTTCTCCGAAGACTTCCGGCAAAAAAATAGTCGTGTACCACTCAGAATTGATCCTCCTACGTTGTTCAAGCAGAACAGTGGCCACATGACCCATTCGGCCGAAGAAACAGGCGACCATTTGCATCGCTGTACTTCTTCCATGAACAACTTTTGTTGGATTTAGCTCGTTTTGGAATACCCACACGGTGCCCACAATTTCTGTTTTGTTTCCGGCTCATACGCATATATCCATGATTCGTCACCTGTCACGTCTTTTGAAGCACTACGGTCGAATTTTTTAATCATTTCCTTGCACCAAACGATGCGAGCCTTTTTTTGAACGATTAATAGATAAATTATGGGGTTTCCAACGAGAACAAACGTTTTTTTACAACTAACTGTTCATGCAAAATCGAATGTATTGGAGAGGAACTAATATGCAAAGATGCCTCTATCTCACAATATGCCACATGACGATCTTTCATTATCAGTTCATGCACTGCATCGATGTTTTGTGGCACAACAACCGATTTTGGACGAGCTTCACGGAACTCGTCGGTGACCGAAATCCGACCACAATTGAATTCACTATACCAACCATATACTGTGGTTTCTGATGGTGATTTATCCCCATACAAAGAACTGAGTTCATAGACACATTCTTGTTGACATAATCCACGTCGGAAGTTGTGAAAAATAGCACTTGTACATCAAAACGTTGTGAGTACGCTTATGCTAAAAAATGTCGAACTTTACTATGGTGTTGCCAGATTTTAGCTATTGACATTAGTGTTGCCAGTTCCCGAAACATAAGTAGTGCCCCTCGTATCAAATATTATTTATAGATCATGTAAATTTCAATAAAATAGATCCCGTTCCTTTTTATCGAGCGAAAACAGCTCCGAAGATTTCCTTAAAAAACTAGTTTTTAAAAATTTAGAAGGTTTGTGAAAGATATCTCCTAAACCATAGGTCATACGTAAAAAGAGCTGAGAGTGGTTTATAGGACATATAATTTTCTACAAACAGGTTTATATTTACTTTTTTTTTTGCGATTAGTCGTTCTAGAGTTATCTCAATTTAAAAAGTACAACATATAAATATCGCGCAATTTTAAAACTTTTTAAATTGACACTTTATGCAATAGTGAATACAATTCCGGAAAAAAAAAATTCATTTGAAACTATTTTTCAGAATTATCCTTATTTGCTGCGGCTAAAGCAACATGAAAATCGTTCGTTAGCCGAGCATTTCCGAAGTGCTCTAAGGATTTTGTAATTTTTTATTGAAAACATGTTGAAATACGATGTTCAACAGAATTCCGAAAAAAAAATTGTGGTATTCGAAAATTTTATTCAAATTACCCAAAAGAAAGGCGTGTACCTTAGACCTATCATTAGTTGTATGGGAAAAATTAGAAATGAAAAAAACCTTGCTCCCAGGGCCAAAAAGTTTTCTATTGGTGTTAGTATCAAGCATAAAAATTTTGGTTCCGATTGGAAAATATTTCACCGTGCCGCAAGGCCGTTGAAGGTCGGAAAAACACTATTTATATGGAAAAAATGAGGCCTTAATCGCAAGAATCAGTCCTATCTTTGAAGCTATTTGAGATAAGTGAATGAGATTTGGTATGTGCATGAACAATGCTTAAGTTATTCGCATCCCATAAAAAAATGGGCGCCCCCTTGACCCGAAATTCTTGTATCTCTGGAAATATTAGACTCAGGGGAATGAGACTCGGCACATATGTAATTGGCACTGGGAAAAAAATTTTCAATAAAAAATGGGCGGGGTCACGCCCCCTCCATCCAAAAAAATCAAATTTGTCATATCTCTGAAACTTTTGACACATATGAATAAGATTTGATTTCAGGTAATGTGAAGTGAACAAAATCTGGCACTGTAAAAATGTTAAAGCAATTTAAGGTACTTAGTTGGTATAAAAGCAGTAATTTTTTCTGTTCTTATTTTGGTCTCCTAAGTATAGACACCATGCAAAAAAAATTTGGTCCCGATCGGAACATATTTGACCGTGCCACCAGGCCGTTAAAGGTCGGAAAAACGCTATTTATATGAAAATAAAGGAAACAATCAATCCCATCTTTGGAAAAATTTAACATAAGAGGATAAGATTTAGTACATATATGAACAATACTTGAGTAAATAGTATCCAATAAAAAAATGGGCAGTGCCACGCCCCCTCTAACCGAAATTTGTCTTATCTCTGAAAATATTTGACTCGGGTAAATGAGGTTTAGTTCATACCTAATTGGCACTGGGAAAAAAAAATTTATAAAAATGGGCGTGGTCACGCCCCTCATTCTAAAAAAAGCAAATTTGTCATATCTCTGAAACTATTTGACACAGGTGTTCGCATCACTTTATCCAAAATCAAATCTTATCCACCTGTGCCAAATAGTTTCAGAGGTATAACAAATTTGTTTTTTTTTTAAATAAGGGGCGTGGCCCCGCCCGTTTTTGTTGAAAATTTTTTTCCCAATGCCAATTAGATATGTACCAAACCTCATTTACCTGAGTCAAATATTTTCAGAGATACGACAAATTTCGGTTGGAGGGGGCGTGGCACTGCCCATTTTTTTATTGGATACTATTTACTCAAGTATTGTTCATATATGTACTAAATCTTATCCTCTTATGTTAAATTTTTCCAAAGATGGGATTGATTGTTTCCTTTATTTTCATATAAATAGCGTTTTTCCGACCTTTAACGGCCTGGTGGCACGGTCAAATATGTTCCGATCGGGACCAAATTTTTTTTGCATGGTGTCTATACTTAGGAGACCAAAATAAGAACAGAAAAAATTACTGCTTTTATACCAACTAAGTACCTTAAATTGCTTTAACATTTTTACAGTGCCAGATTTTGTTCACTTCACATTACCTGAAATCAAATCTTATTCATATGTCAAATATTTTCCGGTCGGAACCAAAAGTTTTATGCTTGATACTTACACCAATAGGAAACTTTTTAGCCCCTGGGAGCAAGATTTTTTTCATTTTCAATTTTAACGATAGGTCTAGTATACCTGTTAAACATTTACTTTAGTTCAACCTAGTTATCTAAGTCGAAATATTATTATTTCTTTCTACTTATACTCGAAAAGGTACTCATTTTATTTTTATCTTGTTTTAACCCTGATAAAATTTAAACCTTTAAACATTTTATTTAATTATATTATATTATATAAATTATATAACACGTAGAACTACATAATTATACTTTGCTACATTACCGTCTTTATTTTCTAAAGTATTATTTCCTTCATCTATTTGTTAAGAATATGACTTTTTATTAAAATATTAAAAAATAAGTGCATAAAATTATTAAAATATTATAACAACGTTTTTCTTATAAAATACATAAATAACAATATAAAACAAAACTGTGAAAACGATTAAAAAAAAATAAAAAATTAAAATAAAATTGAAAACATAAAATTGCTTACAAAAAAGGAATGACTTATAGCTTAGATACTAGAAAATTGAATAACACTATTCTGAGGAAAAGTGTAAAGCATAAAAGCTTTCAAGCTTAGTAAAAATAAAAAGTCTTTTCTGACAAAATTTTACTTTCAATTTAAAATTTATATCCATTGGGTACAGTGGCGGATCCAAGGAGGGGGCGGCGATCAGTCCCCCTCTCAAACCAACATTCTGTTATTATCTAGAAATGTAGTCAATCGGCTTCCCCTCTTGACTATCCTGGATCCGCCACTGATTGGACACAGATCATCCGTTATCATAGATCATAGAGATCTGATTTAAGTGAGTGGTCAAGAAGCAATCAATACTTTACGTTTAACAAAATAGTGTTATAAAACTATTACTAAAAAACAAATTTACTACACGACAACTAAAATGTAATTGGAATTACATTGAAAATTTCAAACAAAATTTGTGCAATGCATAACTAGTATTTTATCATATACGAGTATATATCTATAGAATTGACACAATTATTTATATTTAATAAATAAAAATTAGTTGTTATATAGTTAGAAAACTTGAAAAACATGCAAATGATGCTTTTCATCTAATGTATGTATGTTTGTATATTACTTATATAGTAAATTAAAAAAACCTTTCCAAAAATTAAAATACTGCTCAATAATTTGAAAATTAATAAACTAAAATATTGCAGTGCATTTTCTTGCTCGAACGACATACGTGTAATATCTAAAATTGCTAAATAGTAGTGTGTGTTTTATACAAAAAGTAGTAGTAATAGTAGTAGCTTATACATTTATAAAGTAATAGAAAATTTTTAATTGATTTTTTTTCTTGCTTTCGTTGTGACTTTTTCAGGTGTATTGTTGCAATTCGTGTTGTGCTTAGGAATTAGTTACAGTGTATTTTTTTTTTTTTTTTAGTTTTGTGTTTTGTGTTCTATTTTTTGTGCTTTTAGGGTTGTGTCGTTTGCTTTAGAAAAAAGTGCTGCCAATTGGTTCGTATCATTTTTGTAGCAGACTACTTTGTGCTTCAAGTTCTTTTTCCATTTGTACTTGGAATTGCAATCTACTGCCATTCATATTACTATTGTTACTACGATTTCTACTACCTTTAGTGCTATTTTGTGACCTATGACCCCAAGGTAAACAAGGTAATAATTTCTGAACGAATCCCACCTCAGCATCTAAATGATGTAAATCATCAGCAGCTGCACGTTTTGTCATCTCTGGCATAATGTCATCGAGTATTTTCAATTCTCTTCGTGTGAACACCAAATCGAGTGCCTTGCGAATACCAATCATAACGACCAACATCAATGGGAAGAGTATTGAGGTTTGTGAGAACGACTTGATCAACCATAAAATGATAAGGCAAGCCAGCTGTATCAAAGTGAAGAGATGTACACGTTTGATGGGAACCTGTAGTGAAAAAGTAGAAAACAAATAATTAGTTTCATAGTTGGAACTTTTCAGTGCATCGTAAAAATCATAATCGGCCTGGCTCAGCAAACCTGGGGGGCTTAAATTAAAAAAAAAAAAAACATCAAATACAAAGTCGATTATATCAAGGAATTTGCTTGCTTCTGTCACCGTGTCCCACATACGATTTTTCTGAATTTTACTTGAGAATATTTGTTAGATATCCTGCTATCTTGACTTATGTGTAGCTAAGGTGCGCTAAGGTGAGTTTTCGGACCTGTTATGTGGCCGTAATAAGCGATTTAGACTTTTTAACCCATTCTGTCGCCATGTCCCACATACGATTTTACTTGAGGATATTCGGAAAAGTGTTCCATAACATATCTTATGCTTCTGAAATGTGTGCTCTCCCGTATATTTTCTGAATTCTCGATTTCCCCAAAATTTTCAGGTAACACGACCTCCTGACACCCCCTTATGTCGAAATTTTCTTGTACACCTATTGGAAATTTCGTTTTACACGTTTAGGAATATATTCCACCACATTTGGTTATAGAAAATGAAAAAAACCTGTGTCATATAAGGTAAGATTATTTTGATTTCACTCAAAAGCGGCCAAAAAATAGCGGCCAAAAAAAAGGGGCCAAAAAATAGCGGCCAAAAAAGGGGCCAAAAAAGGGGCCAAAAAATAGTGGCCAAAAAAAAGCGGCCAAAGAAAAAAAGAGGCCAAATACAAAAAGGGGCCAAAAAATAGCGGCCAAAAAATAGCGGCCAAAAAAAAGGGGCCAAAAAATTTGATTTTCAAAAGTGACTCTCTATTTATACCTAGTGAAGAGTGTTAAGTTGTTTTGTCTTAATCCTAGTACACAGTAAAAAGTGATAGTTTACTTTTGATTCCATTCGGTATTGATTTTAAACTGCTTTGGTATTAAATTCAAAATTTATTCCCAAAAAGATTGAAATTTATTCCGGTAGGTTTTAATTTTATCACAAAAAATATTTACTTATAAACCATTTAGTTTTTTCAATTTTTTAATACCAAAGTGGCTTAAAAACAATCCTAAAATAACTTTAAATTCAAAAAACTAATCATTTTTAGTTTTAAAATAAGTCCAAGAAAAGTATTAAAATATTCTCTGCGCCAATTTTAATACTTTTGGTTTGAAGCTAATGCCATCAAAGTTTTAATTTAGCTTGGAGAGACTTTTTAGTTTCAAAATTTGAAAAACTTTATTTATCAAAAGAGCATAAAAAAAATAACGAGAACAAAATAACAAAAAAAACTTTTCTTTTTAAATTTTTTAAATACAAATTTCACACAAATACGTTAGATAGCCGAGTGAGCTAAAGACTTCGTAATTTATGTACACAAGATGTTGTACCCTGGGTTCGAATCTCAGTATGGAAGGAAGTCTTGTTTTTTTTTTTTTTTCAATTAAATTTAAATTTTTTATTTTTTTTTTCATTTTTCTCCCTCTCTTTATTTATTCCAAAATAGTTTAAAATTAAAATTTTTTTTGGCATTGTTCTATATAAATACTTTTTTTGGTTTTAAAATTAAACTAAAATTTTTACTGTTTACTAATTGTAAAGGAAGCACTGATTCTTGAAAGAATAGTACTATTAATGAAGAAAAGCACATCCGGTCCGTATTTTAGAGACAGGAATCGTTTTAAAGAGATGAGAACCGTTTAAATTCTTTTTTACCCACATTTGGCCTCTTTTTTCCTTTGGCCCCTTTTTTTTGGCCCCTTTTTATATTTGGCCCCTTTTTTATTTGGCCGCTATTTTTTGGCCCCTTTTTGTTGGCCGCTATTTTTTGGCCGCTATTTTTTTGGCCGCTTTTGAGGTGGAACAAATTTTATGGAAGAAGTCTTACCGACTCCGCTATGTAAAAGTACATTCAATTCTAAGATAAATATGCCAAGGAACCATTGCTCTACTTTCAGCTTTAGATCGCCGCATTTTCGATTGAGAATTTTTCCTTGCATCCGTACTACCGTTCTAATATGTATTATAAATGCGTTTGTCTGGCTAACCTTTTCACGCAGATTTAGATGAAGTTTGGTACGGTATTAGCTTGGAACCCTAGGATAGTTTCTATCGCCGAAATAATCCCTTAAAGGGGTAAAAAAGGAAGTGGAACTTTACATGGGGAATCAATCAATTTTTGTGTGTCTGAAGAATTATCATTTAGAAACTATTCGGCCAATAGAACTGTAAATTTGGCAGGGAGTGGAACTCAAGTATGGAAAGATTTTCAAAACATAGAATATCTAGGTATACTAGGAGGAAAACATATATTGCGGACTATCAACAAGCTTTAACTGATAGTTATCTGGGATATCCGAAGCTTCCCGAAGATCACTCTAAGGCTTCATAGTCAAAACGAAGAATATCTGGTTATACTATAGGACAGTGATAACCAAACTCAATACTAGCGCATGTCGTCAATGCATAAAAGCTCATTGAAAGCTTTTAAGCATAAAAGCTCAAGTGCCCGTGGGCATAGGCATTAGATATCAAAGATTTTTGTTTTTCTGTATGCATTTTGCCTTGTTTTGCAATTTGGTGGTGTTTTACATAAACACTGAACAGTAAGTTCAAACCTAATAATGTAAATTTATTACCTGTTCCAAAAAACAATTAAATTAACAAGTCGTTCATATTGATTTATAATATTTTCATACCTGTCGTAAGAACATATAGTCAGGTTGATATTTAGCTGGCATAAACATAATCATAATGCGATCGAAGAACTGAAGACCCTTCAGCGAAGCTACACCCATATATAGGAAAACACCAAACAGTACAGGCATTGGTATGTGACACAAAAGTGGCGTCAACAAAACTGATAAACCAATGGTAAAGAAGATCATAATATGCGTCACACGTTGTTCACGTACACCCAGAAATTGTGCTTTTTCGCCTGGAGCAGAACATTCTGATTCCTTTTTAAGTGAATTCACATGATTTATACTCAGCACAGTGGCAGCAACGAACCTATAATAAAATAAAGTTTTTGATGATATAAAATGAATTACATTTTCACTATCTCTCTCAGTATGAACTCTTACCATGGCAATCCCATTAAACTGCAGATTTGTATCAAAATACAAAGGATAAACAAATCCAAATGATAGCCACAACCTTTTTTCAATTTATTCTCCTTACGATTAATAATAACTGCACTAATCTGTTGATCCATAAAAATGAGAATTGTACCCAAAATGGCTGGGAATACTGCAATAATTGGTGACCAAATTGGATTGTTCTCTGTAAATGGTGGTATAATCCAACCACGTGATGTCAGCGTTGGTTTTAATTCATGTGGCACTTCCAGTTTTGGTGTTGCCACATTCATTGCGAAATCCAAAAATGACATTGCGAAAATGGCAATAATGACAGCAAAGTCACTTATATATTGGCGTACTATTGTTGAAAAGAATAGAGCATTTTTAAAATCTTTCAATATTACCGAAATTATAAAGGTGCCCAGGAAGAGTATGATTGACATAAGATATACATTTGAGGTTTCGGGTTTATCACAATCTGCACCGACCAGTGTGCCGTTGCTGGCCTGTTGGAAAGAAGATAAAATGGCATGTTTAAATTAGCAATTTTTCACATAGCAAAATATTTTTTTAATCTTGAACTTATCACTTATCAATAAATTTTTTACTTATAAATAAGGCTTTTTCAAAAACAATGAAATGCAGCAAAAAAATACGACAAAAATAATTCTTAATAGTTACAATTTACAAATTACCACAGTTCTTACAGAACTTTAAGCACTGAATGAAATAATCTTGTTGATTCATTTACTTATCAAATCTTGGCGCTATGGTGCAGGCTAAGCCGTAGCTCTTATATTGATTAACTGATTCGTTTTTTGTTTATTACTTTATCCATTTATTTATTGCTTAGCTTGACTATTTTATTAGGAAATATTATCAATTATAATCGATAATTATCAGTATTATTTTTGTTATTGGGTTTTTTATAGTAAAATAACCTTTGAATTTAAATAGCGTAACTTATCAAAGTTTAAAGTTTTGTTGCTAAAAATTATTGCGTTTCATTCAAACAGCAGCTTATCAATAGTTACTTAGCAAATCAAAAGCACTTTTTTTGTGATCTTTTGGCTTAGTTTTATATTTACCTATGTGAAATGATAGCTATCTTTCATATAAAATATATATATCTATAGTAAGAAAATACCGATTACGAGACAAAAGTAACTAAACTTATCAAAAAAAATTAATTTAAATCTGCAGGTATTGAAATTGGTCTTATCAAGGCACGTGCCACAAACTATTTTCATCGAAGGTAACAAGAACACAATCAATGGATATTTAAGTAATATATTAACTTATCATATAGTCACTTATCAAAAAATTATACTAATGTTTTTCTATAAGAGACATAAGTGCAATAATGTGCTTTTTTATCTACATTATAACTCATCAATTATTTTTGCTAAGTTGAAGTGATAACTGCTTTTAAATTATGAAGCTATTCGTATGACAAAGAAAAATTTGCGAAAGCTGTCATGTCACTTAAAAAGAAAAGAGAGACTGAAGCTATTGAACTTACACTTAGCAAAAAGCTTTTCTCTTAAATGCTTACCCACATTTTATCAATTGTAACTTAGTTAATTAAATTAAATTTTTTCTAAGTTACAATTGTAAGTATTCATCAGAAAAATATGGCTTAGGAAATAAATTATTGCAAAACAAAAATTGCGATACTTATCACATATCAGAAATGAAAATCTTATGCATATAAAGTCAAATGTCATAATTTATTGTTCTTCTACAACTTATCACTCATGAATTCATATACGAAATCTAAATTAGTAACTTATTAAATCGCGACACTTATCACTTATCATTCCATTTGTGTATTTCAAAAGGGTTTCACAAATTAGTTATTAAAATGCGAAATTTACGAAACTTATCGAAAATAATTTAAAGTTTGTAAGTTTAAGTTTATTCAGCTGCTTAAATCAACTTATCAATTGTGATAAATTTGTATGCTGGAACAATATTATGTACTTGCTAAAGTGCATCAAAAGATCTAAAGTTTAGCAAACTTATCATTTATTACTTATTAAATTATCAATTGAGTTTTTGTTTTTATCATACTGTAATTATTTGAGCTTGAACTTATACACTTAACTTATCATTTTAGTGTTAACTTATGCATCAAACTTATCATTTATCAACGTAATTGTCTACTTAATAATTATGACTCACCAAACAAGAGGTCTTATCATATTTAGCCCATTCCAGAACGGTAGAATTGCTACCAAACGGTGGTGTACATATGCAATCATATATCGGATTATCAACTGGATACTTTTTGCCAATGAGAAATACATTTTCAACAGCCTGTAAAGAAAAACCAAAAACAGTTCAATGACCAAAATACTATCGACCAAAATGCCCATCAGCCTCTCTTACCTTATAGATAAAGATGAATGCAATTAATGTAGCGAAATTTTCCTCCGTAAATCTTGTGATATAACACACCAAAGAACTGGCATCAATTGCAACCATTATCAGCAATATAACCGCTATCCAAGTGCCAATCCAAAAACGGAATGTTAAATAATCCCAGCCTTGATTCATACAAAAGTCATAAACAATTGTCTCAAAAACAAGTACCGGACCAGTTGAACCCAATATGGTGAGTGGTTGTCCCGAGAAAAATCCATATACAATACCACAAATAAAACCTGAAACCAATGATTCCATAGCTGCCATATTTTTGCCCGTTGCCTCACTGAGTAGACCGCCAAAAGTAATAATCGGCGAGAGACATGCAAAATACAAAAAGATCCACGAAGCAATACATTGCATTGAAAGTGCATCCTTGAAATCGGACAGATACCAAGGTGCCTTTCGTTTAACATCATTTATGAGACCACCAAATAGACGACCTGTACGCGAAAGTCCAGATTCTTCACGCAGACGTTGTTCTTCTTCCTCTTCATCGATGATATCTTTTGGTAACTCGGGCGGACGTTTACGCACCTCTTGCGATGGTATAGCTGCTGGTGGTTCAATTCGTATGGTGGGATCCCATTCACCGGGTGGCAGCACTGTTACGGCATCAAGAAATTCATCAATACCAGCGAGTAGATGATCACGTTTACGTGCCCTATATGCAACTTCGTGGAAGATTTCATCAGACATTAGAGTAGCCATGGCGCGTCCAATTTCATGGAAATTACTCTGACTACCAGGTGGGCCAAGAAGTATGAAGATGAATCTGTTAGAATGATTAGAAGAAAATGCTTTACTCAGTTAAGTTTATAAAGGAGATTGTGCTTAAAAAGAAATACTACCTTGTTGGTACTGGTACTTCAGTCAAGTCACCCATTACTGCTGCCTGACTCAAGCGTATAAAGCCTGATAATGTCTTTTCGAGAAAGTCCACTTCGCCCACAAGTATATTGCTGGCTTCAGCACCCTGTGGAATTTTACGCATAAAATTTGTATTACTGCGATGGTCACTATTCAATTCACTAGAGCTCGTATTTCGATGCATCGATTGACTGCTGGGGCTTTTCACCATATCCTCTGTTATGGGTGTTAGTTTTTGTTTCGATAGCACATTTTTGGAATTAGATTTTTTCTCTTTAGTATTTGTTTGAAATCACAACAGGAATTAAATTTTTTTTTTCCAAATCAAAAACAATATACATTCCAAAAACAAAATTAAGGGAAAGTTGCAATACCGAAAAAAAAAATTTAAATATAAAAAGAAAAACAAAAAATGCAATAAAAATTACAAAAAAATCTATAAAATAGCTAGATATTAAAATTTTAAAAAATTTGCGTGCAAAATGCGAATAATCTAATGATACGGCAAGGCATGAATTATCAAAATGAAAGCGGGCTTATTTTAAAGCTGAGGCATGATGAATGAAGGCGAAAATAACAGTTACGAAAGTGAAAATTTCTAAAAACAAATTTTTAAATTGGTTTCGGTCATGTTCTAGTTAAGTAATAAGTATTGTTCTGGAATAGAATTTCTACTAAAATTAATAAATAAATGCACATATCTCATTGTGTCAACTTCTCCGCACGTATTTCTCTGAAAATAAATATAAACCAGTGGACTATTTTCTATTTATAATAGCGCTATCTTTAACATTCAGAAGAGACTAGCTCAAATCTCTACCATAGACAAAGTAAAAGTCCTCTACGTTAAGTCCAAAAAATTTTAATCCGAGTCATTTTATTTGTACGACCAAGATTTTGGGGTTCTTTATCTTAGAGGATAAAAGGAGTACCTTTGACACCTGGCATATTTGACTTTGACATTTTCGAAAAGTATTAGGAGTACATTTGACAAAATGAAAAAATATTAAAAAAGAACCCCTTAATGTAGTTTCCTTGAAGTTTTTTTTCTAAGTTAAGAAAATGTTATAGGGACAAGACTTGGCTATACTGGGACGATAGCCCTATCATAGCTGAGTAAACCCCTCGATCGGTTTTGCAAATTTAGCTGCATAACGGTTTTTATTGACCTCCAAAGTTTTTGTCAGAAGCTTCTCAGTTTCCGATCAATAGCTTGTGAACTATTTCAGGAACTCGTTTTTTTATTTACTAAAATTGGAGCTAAATGTCCAACAAGTAACTTTTCTCAACAAACTATGTCAAAAAATTTCATTCAGTGGGTGTTTTGAGGTAAAATGTTCGGTCTTTTTTATTTTTTCGACCATAACTCACAAAATATAATTTTTTCAAAAAAACTTCCTTACGCAAAATTGAACTAAACTGTATTTTCACCTGTTGCACGCCCACAGTCGGCAAAACTCTTTTTTACTCAAACATAAAATGCTTAGAATCGTCCGAGAAATACGTATGATTTTTTTCAGAGTTTTTCGGAGACATTTTAAAACTTTTCAAAAATGTAAAAATAAAAAAATTTTGAATGTCCAAAAAATTCTGAAAAAATTCACAAGTATTCCCCGGACAATTCTAAGCATTTTATGCCTTATACACTTTTTTTATACGATGCCTCACTTTCGTGTAAAAAAAAGTTTTGCCGACCGCGGGCGTTCAACAGCCGAAAATTCTCATTTAACGACCAGGTTCCATGTTGGGTGTTTACAAATTTTATGCATTTTACAGTTCAGTTCAATTTTGTATAAGGAAGTTTTTTTTGAATAAGTGATATTTCGTGAGTTATGGTCGAAAAACTAAAAAAGACCGAAATTTTACATCAAAACACCCACTGTGTGAAATTTTTTTACGTAGTTTGTTAAGAAAAGCTACTTGTTGGATATTTAGCGATATTTACCTACACTACATAGTTATCGGAAACTGAAGAGCCTCTGACAAAAACTTTGGAGGTCGATAAAAACCGTTATGCAGCTAAATTTGCAAAACCCATCGGGGGTTTTACTCAGCTATGGAAGGGCTATCGTCCCAGTAGAGCCAAGTCTTGTCCCTAATTTTTCTGTTTCATAGTGTAATCAATTCGGCCATCCGCATGCAACAAACAGGATTCCGGTGAAGTGAATCAAATAAACATCCTTAGAACAATTTTGGAACAATCAGGCCAGTGGCGTGCTGCGCTTCAACTTGTATTTGTAGATTAAAACACTGTCTTTGTCAGAGCGTCTCCCGAGAAAATAACTATATGATTTCACTTGCCGCAAAGGCAACAAATTTAGTACGTGCACAGTTTGAAGCTGAAGGTTGTTACCGAAATTCACCACTAGTTTGCTATCTCCATTTCTCTTCCTTATCGTTCTTGACGATATTCTAGTTGAAGCTCTAAATAATTCCAAAAGAGGTATTCGATGGAACTTTACCGAACTGCATCCCAACCCTCAGATATGCAAAGCATGATTGAAAACCTTGTCTTAGAATCGCAATAAGCCGCCCTCAAAATAAATGCATCCAAGACTAAAAGCATGAAGCTGAACCCATCCGGAAATTACATCGCTTTTAATGCTGGCAATGATGACATTGAAAACATCGACAGCTCTATTGTCATATTCAGTTATCTCCACCAAAACAAAAGCGCGCATTTTTGATTCGAATGTGATATCGGTTTTGTTATGTGAGTGGGAAACGTGGCTTGTTACCGAACAATCAATGAGCAATCTGCAATTATTCGTCAACAAGTGCTTAAGGCGCATACTAAAGGATAAGTGTCCTCGTAATATCGCAAAAGCCGAAGGGTCGTTATAGGAGGAAATTTAAGAATCAAGATAAGAGATAAAAGTCATAGCAAAGAATAGTGGCATATGGAGACGTATCACTTTGGCCCTACGCTCCTTCTAGGAGTTATACGAGAATAAATACACAATCACTGTTTCAGAAACAGTTACGACTATTAAGATCATTGAAAATTAAATGTCGAAGTTGGGGTAAAACTAATTAATCGAAATTTGATCGGAAAGTCAAATTTCACAGGACAATATCTCTTAAACTATAAGTCCCACGAAAACGACTAGTGTAACTCTTCTATAAGAAATTTTCAAAATTGTTCACCAATATTTGTTTGTAGCATTAAAACTTAACGAGATGTTTGGAAAAAACTGATTTTCTCGACTTTTTGCACCCGATATCTCAAGAAGGCACCATCTCTCAAGATTTGACTGGCACAAAAGTTCAAAAGTAAGTACTATCGGAAGAACAAAAGTTTAAAAGTACTATTGGAAGAACACCTACAAAAAAAGGTCTCCGTCTAATACGATAAACGAAGTCAACTATTTGGCTCATACTACGCAATTGGGGAAAAATATGACATACTTTCCAAAACAAACAATCGGCAATGTCTAAGATAGTGATAAAAGTCATTAAACAGAATAGAATCGAACTATTTTGATCCTATGCTACCCCTAATTGCTGACGAACTCTCTAGAAAATATCTGCAGCCCATATTACAAAACTACTTGCATTAAACGTATTTTGTTGGCTAATTTTAGATGGTCTAACTTAATAACATATTCTATGTCTGGAGTGATATACACGTAATAGCACACGTAAAATTGACTTATCAGGTAGGCGAAGCCTCAGAATTTTAATTAGGGTCAATACAGGACACTATTTAATAGGCAGGCACGCCTTAAGATTGGGGCTCTCTGAACAAGCAGATCTTTGTAGAGGTTGTAAAGATCCTGACGTCGAAGAGTTCATTTTTCATTTCCTATGTGAATGCCCAGCGCTGGCAAACTGACGTTATAAGGTATTGGAAAGTCACTTCTTCGACTCTCTCAAAGATATCGCTCAAAAAGAGTCCCAATTTATTTATAAAAATTTCGAAATTATTCTTATAGGTTGACAATGATGTTATTAACCGGGTATGCAAAAGTCCCTACTGCGGAATAATCTCCCTTTCATCGTGCTAACCTAACCTAACCTACTCCTAAAAGCTACAGGATATAACATACTATCTACAAACATTTTATTTCGGCTTTTGAGATTACATACAATTATTCGGAGTTATATGGGCTAGTAAGCGATTGATATAAAGGTTGCCAGACTGTTGGATAAAAATTTGGCGGCGATAATTTTTTGTTGGCTTCCTCCCTGCTTTCTGAGTAGAGCATGTACCGCGAGTCACAGAAGTATTTTGCATACAAAAAATATTCAAAAACTCACATATTATACGCCGCATGGTCTGGCGTAAAGCAAATACATAAAACCCAAAATTTTAATGACTTAAAAACCACAATTTTACATGATGGTGTCTCTGCGGCTGGTCTCGGCTCATGAAAGTGGGAAACTTATCGGTGGCAATATGAATAGACATGAATTTCAGGGCAATTCTACGGAAAAATTTGCATCCAGTACTTAAAAAATGGGTTTACCACAAAATGATTTCTTGTTCTCATAAGATAATGACCCTATCCTAGAACACTTTTGTATACCACCAAAGATATTAAAAAACCAACGTAATAACCTGTTTCGAACCCAATAGAAATTTGTTGGTCAGAAAATACTAGTGGAAAGGTCAGAAAATACTGCAAGAAAAATGGAACAAAACATCGACCGAAAATGTAAAGGGATGGAATCCACGCAAAGCTGCTTAGATGATGTCTCCTCAAATAATGGCTACCATGGTTATTACTGAAAAAGTCTCTTTTCTTGATAAATAATCTCAAAGTCAACCAATACAATACTAAAATGCAAAATACTTTTGTGACCTTATAAAAAAAGATGAATAAATATTTTTTTTGCTTTTGAGTGATTAGAACATATTTGGGGGATTCCTTCAAACGTGTAAACGCCTCAAAAACCTCGTAAACTCGTAAAACTGTCAAAGTTTGTATTGATTTTGACAACTTTTACGAGTTTACGAGGTTTTCGAGGCTTTTACACGTTTAAAGGAAACTCCCAAATATTTTAATTTTTTTATGAAGTGGTATCATAGTTAACGTTCCATTGACTCGAAGTTTATAAAACAAATACTAATTTTCTAAGAATGAAACGGCTAAAAGTTGAGTATAAGTTCGAATAATTGAAAATTTTTGGTATGCAAAATACTTCTGTGACACACTGTATGTATGTATGTATGTATGTATTCTACTTTAACTCCTAGGAGGAGCATAGGGCCAATATGAAATCTCTCCATTTGTCACGATCCCTTGCGATGACTTTGTCCTCTTGCCACGATTTTCCCGATTCTTGGATTTCCTTTTCCAACGACTTTTTCCAGTTGGTTTTGGGTCTACCACGTCCTCTACTGCCTTGTGGATTCCACTCAAGGGCCTGGCGACAAACTTCGCTGTGTGGTTTCCGGAGAGTGTGACCAATCCATCCCCACACTGTATGCTTCATGGAAAAAAATTTTTCCTTTTTTCCTATCTCGAATGGTCGTCTAATTTTGTTCTGCTAACATGAACGAATTTATTTTTTTTCTCTAAATTTTGTAGCTAATCCTACAAAAAATTATATCTATGATAATAAGTAGAAAAACGATGCTTTAAAAATTATAAAATATATACGCATTTTCTTTCAAATGTTATAGCCAAAAATGCATGCAAATTTGAAGTTTATAGAATTTGGGAATTTTTCGGACATAACATTTCTGTAAAAAAATCAAACTTCGGCAAGCCTCTATGTATATAAAACTCAATATACTATATATATATTTATTTACAAACGTTGAAATATTTACAAACTCAATAAAGTTATTTCGTCAATTTGGAAATGCTCTTAACATTCTATTTAAACCATCTAATTTTAACAAAACAAAAAAACAACGGAAATATCTATAACTCTTTAACCTCACAGATATTTGCAAGACTATATTCATATATATATCTAATATATTTATTAAATGCTTAGTTATGCAATAAATATTTAAAAAATTTCAAACTTGATTACCATTAGGCAATCCAAGTCCCTTGACTTTTCCTGGTACTGTTAAAAAACGTCCACCATTGCCATCACTGTTATTGCGATTACTGGCTGTTAAAGTCATGGCGGTTGTAACTAAACCCGGTGCCGAAGCTGAGGATTGATCATCCACTGAAAATTTTTTGTGTTTATTGATTTTAATAAAATAGCTCTGTCATTTGAGGTATAAGTTAATATTATAGAATCATTTTTGTTTGTAATATTTCATGTAACCATTGAAAAGCCTAAGGCCTTTAGGCCTTTTATTATTATTTGATTTATGTATTTTTTCGTAGTACTTTCGAAAAGTCTTTAATAATTTTGCTTAGGTACGTACATATAGTTCTTGGGGTGATACGCATTTTTTTGGAAGAAATATCTATGTTAATTCTTAAATAAATAAATTTTTATTTAGGTTTTAAAGTTTTCAACTCTTAAAAATAAATAATATATGAATTATAAAAAAATTATTTTTGGACTCTCATAAAAAAAGTTTAGAACAGGTGTTAAAGATTATCTTTTAATAAAAATTTGCGGGTATAATATCGTAAAAAAGTTTGCAGAATAAAATTTTGTAACAAAAAAAAAAAAGAAATTGATAATATTTGGTTAAATTATTATTATTATATTTGGTTTGATTTGCTTTTAAGTTAAATAAATTTCAAACACTAACAGACAAAATATTACACCATTCAATAGAAAAAAAGGTATTTAGCTAGATACTTGAATAGTTTAAGAAAAAAGAGTAGTTTTCATTAGCGCATTAATAGCAGAGAAAAGGATAGAAAGGACATATAAACAATTCTCATAGAAATAAGTATATAGGCTAAATTTAAGACTTTATGGTGATATATATCGGTTTAACATCAATACTATATAAAAGAAGAAAAAATATTTTTTTTTTTCAATTGGCAACCTTTCACTTTTGTTTGCTGTTGCTCACTCTGTCCTTGTGAGCTTTTTTGACTGTGGCTGGAACTGGGTGAAGCACCAGCATGAAACCATGTGGTTACGCCAATGCCACCTAAGTGAGTAGTAGCATAACCGCTAAAATCAGCTGAGTATTTATAATTTTTATTTTTGATTTAAAAAAAAAAAAATAGTAAAAAAATAGAACACCCAAAGTAATGGAAGTTTAGTATTTGGTTTTGTTTGTATTTTAAAGAAAAAATTTTCATAAATTCGGTGAATGTTGTTGATGTTAGCAATGAAGATGATTTCATTAATGTTGCAGATGTGGGCGAATTATGAGGATTTTTATGTTTTAATTTTAAACAAGCCATTTTGCGAATAAGTATTTTTTTAGTATATTTATAATAGCTCTAGCAAACTATAATACATCAATATATCACAGCTAACTTATTATTTATTTCTATAGCTTTTGTTTCTTGATTTTTAATTGATTAATTCAATTTATCCTTTTCAGATTGATCTGGTGCATTATATATATGTGGGTAAGTGATTTTCAATTTACTTACATAAACTTAAAATACAAATATTAAATAAGCTGTTCATTTGTTGTAAAAGCATCATATCTCGAAATGATAATTCAATAAAACATATCCCATATTTTTCTCCCCATAAAATTGGCTGTTCATCAGAATACATCACTCAGTGTGCCAAACGGACTCGTTACAAATCCGTAACGGGTTTATATTTTCGGATTTTTTTATCTGTTATTGATCCGTTTGCGGAGAAGTTCCCAAAAAAAGAACGAATCGTTTTTTCTACTTTAATGGAACCGTTTCGAACCCGTAACGTACATCAAAAACGAATTCAAAACGGATTTACTTTTAATAATGCTGCTTATAAAAAAAAGAAAAATGTTGAAGCGCTTATTTTTAATTAAAAAAAAAAACAAAAAAATAAAAAATACTACCCGCCCGGGAGGCAAACCCAGGCTCTAGACATTAGGCAACTAGGCTATTGACCAATGATGTAGGCTTATCTGATGTTGAGATTTAAAGTTCGTGTATTAAACAAATTTCTGTTGTTTTTTTTATATGTATTCTGTGTTCTTTCTCTTCCCTTCTTTTGATAAAAAATATTACATACTCAAATTTGGAATCAAAAACATTTCTTCAAACAGAGTTTAAAAAGTTTACAAAAAATCATACGCAATAAAATAAAAAAATAAAAAAAACAAATCAAAAATGTTTTTTTATCATCATTAACATTAATTAAAGCAAATCAGTTTTGAAGTATTTACGGATTCGAAACGGATTTACCCAGGTTCGAATTCTACCACAGACGGTTTTTCATTCTTTATTTTTCTTCCTTTTTTTTTTTATTTTTTTTTAATTGTTAAGCGGTTTTTTTTTTTGTAAATATACAGCATTAACATTTTTAAAAGCGAAATTCGTTGTTACATACGTTTCGGATTCGAACCCGGGTAATTCCGTAATGCGGATCTGCTCTATCAGTTCCCAGAAGCTTCGTAACCTTATGCGATACTCCCTGTATATTTACTCGTATACAAAAACCGATAATTCGATAAACGGTTCTGCGCTGCGGAATCACCCGGGTTCGAATCCTACCATAGGCGGATAGTTAATTTTTTTTCTTTTTATTTATTTATTTTTAATAAGGGAAAGATGCGTATGAACGCAATTTATCGGTTTTTGTATACGAGTACATATAAAGGGTGTTTTTTTTAGAGGTTTGTTTTTCGAATAGAGATAAAACTGGCATTTTGTGGTCAAATCTGGCAACTCTAATGTCATTTATGTTCAGTTTGGTTTGCCATTTCATCATGAACAGGTTGACAAAAGAACAACGCTTGCAAATCGTGCAAATTTATTTCGAAAATAATGGTTCAGTTCGCGAAGTTTACCGCAAGCTCCGTCCATTTTATGGTCGACATAATCGTCCATCAGAGCAATTAATTCGGTTAACCATGGTGTGCTCTATGGGCTGGTGGAGTCATTGGGCCATACTCCTTCCGAAATAATGCTAGAGAGTCAGTTACCGTTAATGGAGACCGGTATAGAGCCATGATAACCGACTATTTTGTTCCCGAATTGGATGGCATGAATGTGGATGAGTTGTGGTTCCAACAAGACGGCGCTACACACTATCGATTTATTGAAGGAAACATTCGATGAGCGCATAATTTCGCGGAATGGACCTGTCAATTGGCCACCAAGATCGTGTGATTTGACACCATTGGATTATTTTCTTTGGGGATATGTGAAGTCGCTCGTCTACGCCAACAAACTAGAAACGTTAGGGGACTTGGAAGCCAACATTCGTGGCGTTATTGCCGACATACGGCCCCATATGCTCGAAAAAGTGGTTGAAAATTGGACCTGTAGAATTGGCTTTATTCGAGACAGCCGCGGCGGCCACATGCCCGAAATCATATTTAAACATTAATGGCATAAAATTATCCTTTCAATAAAGCCAAATTGATGGACAGTAAAACGATTTTCTTGTGTTTTATTTCAATTCGAAGTTCTATACCTCTAAAAAAAACACCCTTTACAAGGTGTATCGCATAAGGCTTAGAAGCTTTTGGGAACTGATAAAGCAGATCTAGACAAACAAAAAATTGCGCTTAGGTCTAAAATGTACCCCTGAGAAGTTAAGGGGTTAAAACTGATTTTCTGAATCGTTCTTGAAAAAAAATTTTCTTGAGTCACCCTGGCATTTTAGAGAAAATTTTTTTTTTATAGGGAACTTTTAGCTAATTGTATGAGATTTCTACAAGTGTACTTGGTTTATAGGGTTTAAAAAGATTTTGCAAAGTTCTGGACATTTTTTTCTCAAACAAGTCAGAAAATCAGTTATAACCATATAACTCCTCAGGGGTACATTTAAGACCGGTGCAACCTTTTGTTAGCCTAGGCCTCTTCTACCACCTCACGTAAGCCTAGTAACCATATGCGATACATCCTATATTAAAAATAATGATAATCCGCAATAGTTTCGGCTAATGTTTTTGGCGGTTAGGGCTCGATATACTTATTTGTAAAATATGGTTTTTTGTCGAAAAGATATCTATTGGTATAACAAACTAGACTTTCAAAAATTGTAGACCAATCCTAGCCCCTGCCCCTACATGAGCACCACCTATCTCTCAAATAAAGATGTTCGGATCGATCTTTTAACAAAATAATGAATATTGAGTAGCAGATCCAGGATTGGTCTTTGGAGGTGTGGTTAGGGGCGGGGGGTTAGAATATGGATCAATTTGATAATTTTTCTTACTATGGGGGTGGGGGCTTGAGGGTCTAAGACCATTTCCTGTATTCGTAATTGCCTATACATGTTCGTCCATTTTCCCACTCAATTCACGAATTCGGCAAATTCGATGGCTCAGGACTATCTCCAATGCCGAATTGCTCGCCATATGGCGACAAAATCCGCACAAATCTATCGCCTCGTATTGGAGTATAACCCTCAGAAAGTGCGACCATCCAAAGACATCGAAGCAATGATTGCTCGAAAAAGAAATATGTATTCTAGTCCTCGCATATCAAGAATGGGGACGAAACGGTAAATTTGAATCGATATGGCGTTTATCTAGTTCTATTCTTTCAATATTTCTATATATGACTCCAAAGTTTGTAAAAACTTCAAAATATTTGACATTTTTCGCAGCAAACGAATGATAACATTTATTTCTAAGGCGAAATTTACATTGTGACATAATAAAGATTTATAAATTCATCATAATGATTTTTTTTTTCATTTACTCTGATAAGTGTACATTTTACAGCAGTGATTTTAATGTTTCAATGCAGTTCTTAATACTTAACATTTAACAACGTTGCAACTCATCAAAGTAAACACAGATCTTCTTTACTTTGATGGCGTAATTAATTAATGTATATTGAACTTTATCGTATGATAATTTTTATCAGGCATTTGCCTGGAAAATGCGCGAAACCGCTTGAGAACACGTGACCGACCGTTAAGTTAAAAACGTTTAAAAATGCGTGAATAAACTGAAAAGGAAAGCCCCGAGGAGAATTTTTTTTTCACTCAAACTATTCCGAAACATACCTTCACCTTATGTCTCCTCTCTTAAAAAAAAAGACATTTTTGAGGTAGGCAATATCAGTACTTTTAGAAGCACTTTCATTTGTTGTCGAGAGATGAGAGTATAAGATGACCTAGGACTGAGATCTTTTTGTTCATCGAAAATTTTCTTCCCAATTTATTATATTTTAATCTTTAGTTGTTTTTTTTTTTTGGAACAGATAATGACTTACGTACATTATTTGCTACCAACAAAGATGGATCAGAGGAGAATGTTGATTTAAGCTTACTGTTCAATATGTTTTAGTAAAAACACAAAAAAAAAATAACAAAAACAGGGTAAAATGCATTAAGGAAAACCAAAAAAAAAAGATTATTGGAAAGTTGGTCGTTTTCGACGGTTTTCCCGAATCGACTTTCCCGACAACAATTTTCCCGACATACGTATTCCCGACAAGCGTTTTTCCCGAATACTTGTTCCCGACACCTTTTTTCCCGAATCGAATCTCTCGACAGCACTTATTTCCCGACACCCTTTCTCCTTGAAGAACATTTTTCAACGATTTCGTTACCATAGATACAGATCAATATCAATATTTAAAAATAAACAAGAACTACAAAATCTCAAGCACTGATTTCTATACACGACAAAACCAATTGTCGGGAAAGAGGTCGTTTTATTGTTTCGGGTAAAAGGTTATCGTGAAAATGCATTCGGGGAAAAAAGCTGTCGGGAAATCGTCTGTCGGGAAAACTGACTTTCGTGACCTTCGTTTCGGGAAATCTGACTGGAATCGTTTTTAACAGCAGGGTGGTGCATAGCAAGGAAAAAATAAAAAAATTTAACTTTATCATGTGCTGTATTTATTTGTTGCTGTAATTCTCAACAAATCTATGCAAAAGTTTAAATATAGTGTGGTTCACAAGTTCTTCTAGATGTCGGCAAATTCATCTGATAATATGATTGTGGTAAACATTGAAACATACCAGTGTGCCAGATGGTTCATATCTTCGCTTTTTTACCCGTTACGGATCCGTTACTGATCCTTTTGCGGGAGAAATTCGAAAAAAAAAAACGATTCGCTTTTTTTATGGGAATCTCTCCCGCCAACGGATCAGTAACGGATCCGTAATGGATAAAAAAGCGGAGATTTGAACCGTCTGGCACACTGGGATAATTAGATTTGGCCTTTATTTTTTTTTTTTAAATAAATTTTCTATCGCTACCTATGAAAATTTAGGTTTTTTGGAAAACAAAACATAGGATTTGACGTAAAAATAATCCGATATATCCAAAGTTGCAACGTTGTTAAATTGCTTTACACATATAAATGTTTCTACAATACTTCTGTGCAAAGAAGGCAAAAGCTGCTATCGAGCAGTTTTTGTGAAATAAGTTATGTAGTCCAGGGTATTGTTTTCGGTGAGATCTACAAGCTGGAAAAATTAGATTTGCTCTAGGACTTCTAGTTCCTTAGAAAAACAACTTGAAAAACCGGATTTTCATATCAATTAAAAATTTAAATCTGCTCTCCTGAAAAATTATGAAAACATGCGATAGCAGCTATTGCCATCTTTGCACAGACTTAAAAACAACTTTTTACAAAAGCGTAGCTTATAATGTACGTGGACTTTAATTTTACAACAGGTAGGTACTCGTGAACTCCTTTTAAAAGTTATGTATTGTATTTTAGCGAAAATAAAAATATTTTTTACACTTAAAAAAAAAAGAACAACAATACAATTATAAAAGTGTTGTAATAAAAAAAAAATTCAACTCGTTTTCTTATAAACTTGTGCGTCGTTTCTATTTGTACCTGTTGGAACTGCAAGATAACAACCACGCTGGTCCTTGCTGGTTGAATAAACTTGCGCGGATGCGGATGCATGAGAACCATCTATTCCAGTGGCGGAACTAGTGCCATGAAATGAGTGCATTGATGGTTGTTTACTTGAAAGTGCCTGTTGTTGATTTTCTAAGTCTAATATATTATTTAGAATAAGTTTTCTCCAAGGGTTCATATCATATATACACATAAGCATATGTTTATCAAATAAATTATTGAATAAGTAACTTAATCACCTGCTAAACCAAGTTCGGCTCATTTACGATTTATAATTTAATGATTTATATGATTTGTTTATATGTAATGCAAAACCATTTGAATGAAATGAATACGTATGTATGTTATGTACAAACTTTTTCTTAAACTTTTCACTTACTTTTCGATGACGAATGATTACGTCCGATATCCGCCAGTGAACGAATAATGGGCATTCGGTTCTTCTTATTAGTTTCATGTTGATGCCGATGACGCCGCAGCAGTGCATCTCGTACTTGATCACGTGATTCTGGTGGTAACGTACCAGCGTTAACCATATTCTCACACACTAAATCGGCAATCAGTTCCAAATTATTAGCTTCCATATCAAGTATAACGGTGCCATTTAACAGCAGGCTACGCAATTCGAATAGGGAATGCAATGACAATGTTGCCACATGCGGCTTTGACCAACGATTACCGCCCTCTTCTACATCCTCTTCAAATTTTATCCAACGTGCAGTTTCCTTCCATTCGATTTCATCACCTTCTTTGACAAGGATTTCCATTTCGGAGAAGAGCGGATGTGACACGTGTGTGCCATCATCGATATCCTCGCCGAGTATGAATTGTACACGTTGTGCCGGTGGAGTAACTGGTGAAAGAAAGATAGAGCGAGAGAAAACAAAAGGGTTAAAGAAAATGTTTATGCCAAGAATAGATTTGCCAAATCATGTGTGAAGGCCCTTAATAAGAATTTTCTATTTTTAACACTTTTTTTGCCAATCAATATTTGCCAGATTAAAAAAAAAAAACAGGAAATCCAAAAAAAGGTTTATGTACAAAAGAGGATATGTATTTCAATTAATTTTGTATCGGTTTTGTAAATTTTAATTATTTATCGATTATATTCACCGTCATCTGTTCGATTAATGCGTTGAGTGCGTATTACTTTGATGGATGCCACAGATATGAGTACAAGATTGTAGAATGATGAGGATTTATTTTTCAGTTAAATGAGTTTTTGATGATGTGATGTGGTGCATAGTAGATACATAGGAGTTGCATGTTTTAAAAAATGAGTAAAATTAAATTAATGGTAATTTATAGGTCTATTTTTATCTTGGTACTTTGGTTAAAAATACATTTGGTAAATTCTTGAAACTTGTTTGTTTTACTCAATAATGAACACACTAAATGCACAATTTCGTTATTAACCTTGTCTCGAACTTTTAAGCAAAACTCCACACAAAACCGCTCAAGAAGGGTAATTCTATAACATCCGCTGAAGACTGCATATGATACAATAGTTCAACAATGCCCAATGAATTCTTGGCATTATTGTAAGCAAGGTATTTTCGATGCTGAATTCGAAATTTCGAAAACTGAAAAAACGTAAAACCAAGTTTTTTCAAATTTTAGGCATATCTCGAAAGTAGGTTTTATAGAAAAAACTAGTATTTTCAAATTCCTTATCAGGGCTTATTTTTTCGTGATTTTTGTCCCACGATATGTTAACGAAAAAACCATGTCGAAAAAATTTCAGTGTTAAGACTTCGAGTTTGACCACCATGTCACGAATATTCGGCCACTTTTACTATTTTTTTTTTTTTTTGCTATTTTTGAATCAATATAACAAGACAAGATCTATTTTTCTTGCGAAATACCGTAAACTGAAATAACGAAAATTCGTGATTTTTTTTTGCATTTTTTAACTTTTTATGTGCTTTTTTAGTTTCTTAGAAGATCTATGAAAACCTTTTGTGAAAAAAGGAAAATTCCTTCATAGTAAATAAGTTGAATAAAGGTTTATGAGGACCTTTGAGTAACTGAAAAACTTGTTTCGGTTATCCAAAATCGTGATTCTAGGGAAATCGATACACGTTGGCTCAATTATCACCCTAAGAATCATTACACCGTTCGACACAAAAAAAAAAAAACACATGAGAAAATCCAAAAAATTCTTAAAGTAGACATTAAAAAAAAAAATACCCGTGTCTCGTGGTTTTTCCCCAGGACGTCACATTTTTTTTTAATCTATTTTTGAAGTTTTTTTATCCACTGTACATGAAAAAACAAAAATTCTTCATTCTTGTGTTAAATCGATGAATTTAACTATATGATCCTTACATCTGTGTTCAGCAAACTTATGCAGGATATTGCGGGAAATATTTTTGTAGAAAATTTGAGCCCTGTACAACCCCCACATGTGGGTTAATTTTTGCCTTTTTCTTAAAAAGGTACAAAAATGACACCTAAAACAGGGGAATATTGAGTCAGTATGCACTACTGAAATATTTGCTATACAATTTCACTACTAGTTGCTGAACAGTGGATGAAAAAACTTCAAAAATCGATTAAAAAAAAAATATGACGTGCTGGAGAAAAACCACGAGAAACGGGTATTTTTTTTAACGTCTATTTTAAGAATTTTTTGGATTTTCTAATGTGTTTTAAAAAAAGTTCGAAATTGTTCCACAGTGTTATCGAACAATCGTGTGAATGGAGCGCTTGAATAGAATCTAAAAGGCAATTGAAAATGTGACAGACCAAGCCATCTTAAAAATGACGTTGAATAAGAAAAATCAATGACTGGAAAATGACTTTTAATCATAAATGTGTAACTTTTTGCAAATTTTTTTTTAAGCAGTCAAATATAACGAAAAAAACCCTATTAGGGTTTGTGAAGGTGGTATGATGAGACCAAAATGTTCGACCATAACTGGAAGTCATCAAAAAAGAAAATTACTAATTTAATTACTCAAAATTTGACTACAAAGTATCAATTTCTTAGGAAGAACATGTTCCTGAATATGTTCCTTTACACGTGTCAACTTCTCTTACATATATTTTCAAACACAAAATTCTATAATTTTCGGCATGAAGCCACATCTAACATTGCACTTGATTAACGCACTTGTGAATGAATGCCCTTGATTTGGCTACATTTGCCTTGTAATTTTGCACAATTTTCTCTCGGCAAAAAATTATGAAATTATAACAAGTTAAAAAATAAAGTAAAATATTTTCGCCACTCATCCACTATTCAGACTGAAGCTGATGTGGGGGTAAGCGACAAACACATATACCCAGTTAGACTGAAAACACTTACGGTGACATGCATTCAGAATGCCTCCGTCAATAAAGCTAATTACATATTGAGTGTCAATTTACTCCGAGTGAAAACAATTCGCATAGTTATGAAATGGTTGCCTTGACCCAGCTGCAATCAACTGTTAGCTACCTTACTGGCTCACTTACCGAGTAATCGAACGGGTAAGCATTTTGAAATTAAATTATGATTTTTCCCAATTGCTTATAAACACATTGTCTTCATAACTTACAAAAGTCAAAAGGACAATATACTCGAGTTTTGCAAAAGTTTGGTTTAAGAACAGTTTTGCCTTAGAGTTTCAACAGGGATCTTTAACCAAAGTGTGTGGCACGTGGATGCGTCGAAATTTAAGACCATATTTTAAATTGCATATTCATTACTTTTATATGAATAAGTAGAATAATGAAATCCATGAGCTAACGTATTTTATAATGTTGTATGTCAAGTTACAAAGAGATTATTAATATAGAAAATGGAAAAAAATTTTAATTAAAAAATGAAGTTGCAACAAACACTTTCTTTTTTTTTTGTAACAAATTAAATAATTTTTATTATTAATCATGAGAATAATGTCTTTTTATGATACTTTGAATTGTTGATTAGGGAAATTTTCTCAGATATTTTGCAAAAGTAAACCAGTAATTATTTTTCATTAGGTAGTAAGTGTAAGAATAATAGCCATGTAATTTTGCAGATTAAAACTTGACTAAGATTTTACTAAGTATTGACTTTAACATAGGTAAGACTTGAAACACTCTTTATTAAGGCTTGTGTAAGATTTAAATTGAGTTTGACTTGGACTACACTTGGTCTTGTCTTAGATTTTAGTTAAACTGAATTAGACTTGCCATAGACTTGACTTAGACTTGACTTAGGCGTGACTTGACTTAGACTTGACTTGACTTTGACTTTGACTTTGACTTTGACTTTGACTTAGACTTGACTTGACTTAGACTTGACTTAGACTTGACTTAGACTTGACTTAGACTTGACTTAGACTTGACTTAGACTTGACTTAGACTTGACTTAGACTTGACTTAGACTTGACTTAGACTTGACTTAGACTTGACTTAGACTTGACTTAGACTTGACTTAGACTTGACTTAGACTTGACTTAGACTTGACTTAGACTTGACTTAGACTTGACTTAGACTTGACTTAGACTTGACTTAGACTTGACTTAGACTTGACTTAGACTTGACTTAGACTTGACTTAGACTTGACTTAGACTTGACTTAGACTTGACTTAGACTTGACTTAGACTTGACTTAGACTTGACTTAGACTTGACTTAGACTTGACTTAGACTTGACTCATTCTTGACTCATTCTTGGCTTAGACATGTCTAAAATTTTAGTAACACGTGACTTAGACTTCATATAACTTTTTGATTTAAACTTATATTTGATTTAAAATTGGCTTAGACATGAATAAACTAAACACTTTTTAAATGTTTTTCCTAAAGAAAATTATCGAAAACAGATAAAATGAAGCTCAAACAATACTGTTACTTATAAAAATAGTTTAATGTCATTTATCTTCAACGTCCAAAAAGTTGTACAAAATATCTTTATATGCTGTTGTACTAAAAAATTGAATTTCTTACCAGGCCTTTCAATTTCCTGTGATCTGTCGCCATTTTCCTTATTATTGTGATGATGTTTGCGTCTTCGTGTTGAATGACGACGTCCTCCAGGTACATGAACTCCCACATAGACTGTGTGAGCTCGATGTCCTTAAATGAAAATAAAAAAGAAAAAAGTTTTCATATTAAATTATATTTTAAATTTTATATTTTTTTTTTTAAAACGTAATATATTTTTGTTAATCATCACATATTGTGCATCATGGTATTGCTTATCAATGGGGTTCATTATTAGAATAAATTTTAAAATTATTATTTACTTTTATTTAATACAAGTAAGAGCGCTAATCAACACTTAAGTTGTAGGTTTATCTCTTTGCATATTTAATAGCTCGTCGGTTGGTATTTACTGACTTCATCAGTCAGACAGGCAGTCATTCAGTCAGTCGATCTGTCAGCTTGTGTGTCAGCCAATCAGACAGCCATCAGTTCGACTGTTCGTAAACAATTGTACAGACAAGTAGGCGTCATTGTATTTTTAGCATTATTATTTACATACCGTTGTATTATGTATTTGTCCCTGATAAGTAGCCAACAAATATAATGATTATTCTGTGTTATCTTGAAGTTTTAATCATAATAATTGTTTTGCTATACCTATTGAGATAATAGTTAACAATCGGTTAATCAAAGTACAAATGTTGCTTTTCATAAATTCGGCAAAATCGTAAATACTGTAGGACTGTGTTATATTTTGAACTGAGTTTTAATTTTAAAGGCACTTAAATAAACAAAAATAGTGTTCTTATGATAAAATGTACTGCATACGTAAATTATTAGCACCTAGCAATGCTAATGTTGCCAATTCCGGATCGATAAATAACTACGTACTTGCATATGAACATAACCAGGGTTCTCATTTAATTCATTTTTTATTGATAATATTTTTTAAAATTTTACAATACAGCAATTCCATATCTACCGTCATTAGATTTGACGCTCTTGGATTTCGCTGAAAATTTGTCGGTAGCCAAAATTTAATGTTCTGCCGTATTTTGGAAAGTTAACTAACCAGTCTATAAAAATAAAGCATTTGGTAAAAAGTACACAGAGAAAACAACATTGTCAAAAGTTGCAGAAACGATTTATTTTAACCACGTGGCGACGCAAATTTTGAACATGGCTCGTTTGTTGCAGTTTTAACAACGCGCGTTGTTAAATAAAATACAAAAGATATATATGTATATACCCAAAAATCGTTAAAAAAACTAAAATGTCGAAAAACAAAAAAACGGCTGGACGTCCGATTTCGCGGTTTGCGGATTTTGATACTAGAAGGGTCCCCCAACATTATTCCTGAAGAAAAAAAGCGGGTGGTATTTCAAAAAGTTAAAATTTTTTAAAAACCACCGTGAATATGTGGTCATTTCCAAAGAGAGGGTAAAAAGGAGGTAAACTACTTACGTGGGCTGCTCGATATATTTCTGGCCTAGGCAACACTAAGTGTTGCCAGGTGCAATCTGATATTTCTATTGGAAAGTTTGATATTTTTTAGCATAAACGTACTCAGAACGTTTTGACGTACGACCATCATTTGTGTTGTTTACAGTGACTTGAAAAAATCAATTTGGCAAAAAAATGGAATTAACTCCTGAACATTTTCGTGCGATCATTTTTCAAAACTTTTGAAGTGGATTATCACGACAAGAGTGCATCGATGAACCTAAATCTTTGTATGGCGATGAAGCACCATCCTATAGCACTGTGAAAAACTGGTTTAATGAATTCAATCGTGGCCGACGCTCACTCAAAGACGAGTTCCGTGAAGGTCGTCCAAAAACGGCCGTTGTGCCAGAGAACATTGATGCCATGCGTGAACTGATAATGCAAGATCATCATGTGACATACCGTGAGATAGAGGCATCCTTGGGCATTTCTCCCACTAGCATACATTTGATATTGCATGAACACCTGGCCGTAAAAAAGGTTTGTTCTCGTTGGATCCCGCACAATTTGACAATCGCTCAAAAAAAAGCTCGTGTCGATTGGTGCAAAGACATGTTGAAAAAATACGATAGCGGTGCTTCAAAAGACGTTTATAAGATCGTCACAGGTGACGAATCATGGATCTAAGCGTATTAGCCCGAAACAAAACAGCAATCGACCGTGTGGGTCTTCGAAGACGAGCCAAATCCAACAAAAGTTGTTCGTGGAAGAAGCACTTCGAAGCAAATGGTCGCCTGTTTCTTCGGCAAAACTGGTCATGTGGCGACTGTTTTGCTTGAGCAACGTAGGACGGTCAATTCTGAGTGTTTGCCTAAAGTCTTCGGAGAAATTCGAAAAACGAACAAGAGAAGACGAATCATTGTTCACCATGACAATGTATGGAGCGCAACGCGAACGTGGTAGAAACTCATTTAGCAACGTACACTGCGAAGCGTTGTTAAATTCAAATTAGCAACGAAACGTAGTCAAAACACTCACAAACGTAGTTGAAACTCATTTAACAACGAAAGAAGGCAAAAGTACATTTATTATTCCTTAGTTCAATCTGTCAAACAAACTGAATTTGACTAAAAATAAAAAATAAAAAAAATAATCTGTCGTAATTTAAAAAAAAAAATGGGATTAATATTAAAAAAATTCGAATTGGAGCACTTGCTGCCACAATTAATAGGTAAGTCCGTATAGTTAACACAAGTGTACGTAAATTACACCTTATTTTTCTTCCAGACGCTGGCATAGAATATCGGCATCTGCAGTATTTGAATGAGCGCGACATTGACGACGCCATCAAAAAAATTGGTGACCGTGCGGGATTTCGCGTTAAACTTTTTGAATAGAGAAAAAATTTGGTAAGAGTGGTTTTGTGAATATTTGTGATGTTCTTATTAACTTTTTATTGTCTCATATTACAGCATTTCACTAGCTCGGGAAACAGCGAAAACCGCTTATTTGGAGGAAAGGCAAGTAATCCAAAATTTGTTACTAACGGTTCTAAAGACCCAATTTGGTTTAAACCACACCTTAATTCTTATAAGGAATATGTAATGAAAAAGTTTTGCTCTGGTCTAGTTTTGGTGATACAGTTTATAGAAAAACCGCTATAAGTTAGGAACCCCTAAATTGATTTTAAAAATATTGGTGTCATTTGAAAGGTATGTTAACAATCTATAAAATTTGAACACAGAAGTTTTAAACCTGAGTTATATTTTCCAGTTATGACAATTTTTCCAACACCTCTTTGTTTTTATAAAATTTATAGCTTGTTAAAATATCTTGCATATGACACCAATATTTTTAAAATTCATTTAAAGGTTCCCAATTTATACCGGTTTTTCTATAAGCTATATCCGGATCTTCCGATGGCTATATGTATCTAATTAATTCCAAAGCACTTTTTCTCAAGAAAAAAAAAAGGTTTGACTTTGGGTCTTTAAACAAAACATGTTCCTATTTTGTTTTTCAGACGTTATTGGAATTGTTCACACAAAGTGATACCGGTGTGTTAATATTAAGTTTTTATAAGGAACATAGTTTCCTCACAATCAGTAAAAGAGAGAAAATCGTACAAATCATTTTAGAGAATGCTTTTGTAAATGGCAAGCAACTTACTCCAAATGATTTTGAAAACATTTTAAAAGAAATTTTAAAGTCTTTCCGGAAGAGAGCAAAGTTTCTGTAAGTACGAGTATTCTGACAAGCCAATAGCCATGTGATCTCATTTCATCATTATTTCATAAAATAAGGATTATTATTGCATACCTCGTCGTGGTAAAAAGTCTCCAAGCGGTAAACTTTTCTGCAAATATAGCAACGCTAAGCGCCGAAAAAAGGATTTACAAAAAAATTAAGTTCTGAAAATGCCTTTGAAAATGCCTCTGAAAACGAAACATCATTTGAATTTGTTGAGTCCTTAATAGATCTAAAATTCGAACTCAACAATTGTCCGCTTAGTGATTGGGAAACCGTTTGCGATAGGTGGTCTCGCACACATCAGATGAGGCAAAAGGAATTAAAATCTTGATAATTTTATGTTTTTAGCTGAGCTGACGCACGTGCTTTTGATTTGGTAATTGTTTTAAAATATTTTCATGAAGATTTAGAATTTCTTTGTGTTCTTACAGATTAATATAGATTTTGAAATCCAACATCCCGGAAAGCGAAACAAACTTTCTGAAAAATGGAACGAGTTTAAGGATACAGCTATATCCTATTACTACAAGAAAGGTTTGAATCCTTCGAGCAAAGGATTGCTACAAGAAGATCAAGAGTCTGGCAATAGTGGTATATATACATATATATATGAACACAAGTATATAAAAATAAATACAAAACATATTTTTGTTTTTTCATTAGATCGGGAAAGTTGTGTTTTGCTGCAGCTACTAAACTGTGTTCTTCCATCTAAAGGCCATGGTGGGAAAACTTACTCGACATTAGATGCGCAAGAGTTCTTTGTTATTTCAATAAATATGTAGTGTAAATAATATCCACATGAAAATAGAGGAGCTGGAGTCGAAATTTAATTATTGAAGAAGGTAGCAGTGGTAAAAAAAAAATGTTTGTTTGCTTTGATAAGGTATTTCTGAAGTTTAATTCATTTCTTACCGCATTCGACTGAACGTTTAAGCTTTTTCAAATTCTTTATTTGAAATACCCTGATCCTTGAGGAAAGGCATACTTGAAATACAAGCCTATATAATTTTGTAATTTGTAGTTTATAAGATTTTTGTGAAATAAACTTATTTATAAAAACAATAACCGGTTTTAATTTTTTCTTTAGGAAACCATGAAAGTCAATTGTCCTGCATGTTTTGAATAATATGAACGTTTCAGAAACTCACTTAGAAAGGTGCGTTGCTAAAACCTTCACGAATTCAGCAAAGCGTGCTGTTAAATCACTCACAAACGTGGTTGAAACTCAGTTAGTAACGCGCGTTGTTAAATCACTTACAAACGTGGTTGAATCTCATTCAACAAAGCGCATTGTTAAATCACTCACAAACGGGGTTGAATCTCATTCAGCAATGCGCGTTGTTAAATCACTCACAAACGGGGTTAAATCTCATTCAGCAATGCGCGTTGTTAATTCACTCATAAACGTAGTTGAGACTCATTCAGCAACGCGCGTTGTTAAAACTGCTACAAACGAGCCATGCTCAAAACTTGGGTCGCAGCGTTGTTAAAATAACTACGTTTCTGCCACTTTTGACAATGTTGTTTTCTCTGTGTATATGAAGCAAAACACGCCAAGTATATCAGATGAAAATTGAATTGTGAACGATTTAGCTCAAATTTGGTAATATGGTAGTTCCCATAATAATCCGTGAGGATTTGATCCTAGTACCATTTGTTGTTAAAATACAGGTTGTTGAAGTCGGCGATTTTCGTGATTTTCATAGAAAGGATGTTTTTTCAAAAATTTATAGCTTACATCAAACTTTGTAAATTGATAATTGCAAGTAATTTATTCAATTAATTTTTAAGTGTTCTTTTTATATATAAAAATCGCCGATTTCAACAACCTGTATTTCAACAATAAATGCTACTACTTAAGACCAAATTATCCCGCATTATTAATCTTGCACTCCGGAACTACCATACTATCAAGTTTGAGCGAAGTCGCCCACAAAAAAATTTTCAGCTGGTACACTTGGCGTGTTTTGCTTCATATACAGAGAGAGATACACTCAGAAGACCATGTGTGCAATTATAAAATAGATTAAGACTAAATTGAGTAATTAAACATCATAATACTTGTGTAATTGCTATAAATTCAAACAAATGTGATTTAGTCACAATAAGAATTACACCATATGGATTGAGTTTCTTTGAAGTGAGCCGAAGTTGTAGGAGGCGATGACTTTGATAAAAATTTAAAAATTACATGCAAATGTTGATAAGATGCTATTGTGTGCAATGACTTCAATATTTACAGTATGTTGCAATTTTAACCCATAAAAAGTATTTGCGTATTTTTCCGTCAAACAAATGCATTTGTTTAAAATTCAAAAAAAAAAAAAAAAAAAATAACCATTACCAATAAACCATCTGGGGAAAAGTACATGAGCATATAATACTTTATCTCCGTTTGGCTACTCAAAGAAAATGAAGATAGGTGTCTCTCTTGATAATCTGCAGAGGGACATTAACAGATACCTCTAGAGATTAGTCCAGTGGCGAGCTATTTCGTACGCTTTCTCATTGCCCACTATGTTCCATAGGGGTGTTCAAAACAATACGTGGTTGGTTTTCGGATCATCCGAATTGCCAAAACTTCGATCTCAAACAAATCATTCCAGAAGTCGAGTTTTAAGTTTCATAACTTTGCAATATACTGCTGTTATGTATCAAAAAAATTTAAAAAATTAAACCAAAGCATACGCGTACATTTTAATTGTAAAATAACGACGCATGTAATTTAAATTTTTCAATGTAAAAAAACAGCTTTAGAAAAAAACCTACACCACCAATTAATTGGGCATTTAGTAATTTCGTGCACGCGATATTTGGTCAAGTTTTTAAAGATGATAAAAACATGTGTGGGAGAAATCACATTAAACGCAATGCCAAAGATAATAAAGAACACCGATGTTTTGGTTTTGAAGCGTAATTTACATAGTAATGACCAGATGCTTTTTAAAATTTAATGAATTTTAAAATATGTAACGTACGCAGCATTGTATTATTTGGTCACTAATTTAAATTACTTGTCATAAATTTGAGCGTATTTTGAACACTTACAACAACTTATTTCGTTATGCAGAACTTGACCTTCTTAAAAACTAACAACTTTTACTACAGAATTTTGCATTTAATTAAATTTAAAATTTAATTCCAATTAATATTTCAATTTAATAAAAAATACTTGGAATTGAAATACAAACTTCATTCCTTCTTGAGCGCTTACCTTCGAAATCATTTTCTGTGAATTGTTGTGTAAAGTCTTGATCACAAATTCTAGGATCTTTTGATGCTTCATCTTCGCCACTTGACGTATGCATTGTCCAAGGTCTGAAATAAGAAATAAAGCAATAGAATTAATACTACAAACTTAAATAGAAAATGTTTTTTTTTTTTTTTTAGAAAAACATAAAACTTATCGTAAGGAAACATATAATCTACTTATTGTCGACCATTGTAGCAATGTTGATTTTTTATTTATTTTCCATAAAAAAGAATCAGTTAACAATGAAAACCATTATAATATTGTTCGAAAATATTTCGACTGAAACATGCTAATTGAGTATAATTGGGTATAATAGCAGTAATAATAAATAGTTGCTAAAATGGTATGGCACATGGGGTGTATTATTTGTTTATATAATTTTAACTGAATCATCTGCAAAATCAAATATTTAAAAACTTTTAAAAATATTATTGAACATGCCAATGTGCGTGCATCCAAAGCAGTTTAATTCAGTTTAAATCAGTTTCTTTTTTTCTTAAAGCCCCATGTTGCGCATATAAAATCAGAGTTCTAAAATCACTTTTTTGAATGATTTTTATCGACGAGAAATTTTTCTCAGTCTAAGTACTAGTCTAGATGATACAAAAGTCTCAAGGATCATTGTCATAAGTGTCACGTCGTAAAAGTCAAATGTATATAATTATCTAGCCAGTTAATATTAGATTTTAAAAATTTTCTAATGTTTTTTTTTCAAAGATACGGAATGTAGCAAAATGTCATAAGTATATCACAGTCACAGGAATTTTTTGAGATATTTTATTGTTTTTAAAAAATTTATCAAATAAACAGTATTCAGCTGTTAAGCTAACGTTCGTCAACAAAATACTAGGTTTACTCAAAACCAAGGCATCTATAGAAAAATTTCATCAAACATAAAATGCTTAGAATCCTTCAAAGAATAGGTGTGAATTTTTTCGGAATTTTTATACCCTACACCCAGGGTATATTCACTTTGTCCTTCCGTTTGTAACGTAGAGAAGGAGGCGTGGCAGATATAGAAAAGTATATATATTCTTAATCAGCGTCACCTCCTGAGTCGATGTAGCCATGTCCGTCTATCTGGCTGGCTGGGTGGCTGGCTGGCTGGCTGGCTGTGTGTTGAAATACACTTTTTGGGAAAACTAAGCAAGATAATTCAATGATATTTGGTACACTGCCTTCGTCGTCAAAGATAGCTCGGGGGATTGAAAATGAGCGAAATCGGTTGACGGACACGCCTACCGCCCATACAAAAAATATATTCAAAATTCAATTTTAGGAGTATTTTTCACGGCAATGCAACCAAAATACGCATAAATACTAAGAATTGTAAGCGCAAGCTCTGAGAAAAAACTGATCGAATTCGGACAAGAGGGCGTAGCACCTCCCATATAAGCAAAAGCTTCAAAACGCTATACTGAAAGCGTTTTTTGAGATATTCGAACCAATTTCAACTCTGACACTAAGAATCATAAATGAAAGCTCCCAAAAAATCGGAAAGGGGGCGTGGCACCTCCCATATAAGCAAAGTTTCAAAATGCTATACTGAAAGAGTTTTTTGAGATAATCCAACCAAACTTCACTCAAATACTAAAGACTATAAATGCACGCTCTAAGCTAAAACTAGACGAACTCGGACAAGAGGGCGTGGCACCTCCTATATAAGCAAAAGCGTCAAAACGCTATACTGAAAACTTTTTTCACTCAGACACTAAAAACTATAAATCAAAGCTCTGGACAAAAACTGGGTGAACTCGGACAAGAGAGCATAGCACCTCCCATATGAGCAAAATTTTAAAAATACTGCAGTGTAGGGTATTTAATGTTTGGCCAAGCCAAATTTTACACCCTTACTAGTTTTTTTAATTCGTATTTTTTTGACCGTTTTGAAAAATTATAAAATATCTCAAAAAATTCTGAAAAAATTCACACGTATTTTTTGTACAATTCCAAACGTTTTTTGCCTTATACACTTTTTTCGTTAGATGCCTTGCTTTTGAGTAAAAAATCGTTTTTTCGACCGCGTAATTGAAAACCGTAAAAAATCGATTTTGGGACGCGAATACTAGGTATCTAGATATACCCCAAAAGAAAATTTATAATTTTTAAACGCAAAAATTTTTGTAAGAACATAGTTTTTATTTCTAAAGTACCCTCGAGCAACCCTTTTGCAATAAAAAAAAGTTATAACCAAAAAACACGTTTTTTTTTTAGCCAAAATGTGCTTTCAGTAGAATGAAAAGTGCTTCATTGGTTTTTCTCGGGACGAAAAAAAAAAGTAAGGGTGTAACCTTTGGCCTGGCAAAAAAATAAATACCCTACACTGCAGTATTTTGAAAATTTTGCTTATATGGGAGGTGCCACGCCCTCTTGTCCGAGTTCGTCTAGTTTTAGCTGAGAGCGTGCATTTATAGTCCTTAGTATGTGAGTGAAATTTAGTTGGATTATCTCAAATAACTCTTGTCCGATTTCACCCAATTTTTGTTGACGGCTTGCATTTATTATTCTTACACCCAAAAAAATTGCTGCGGTAGGTTTAACAACGTTTTGTTGGGGATTTTACAATTCTCTGTGGATTTGCTAATTTAAAAGTTAATATAATCGAATTTACAATTAATTGTTAATTTTACAGCAAATGCAATAATTTCTACCAGAAATTTGTTAAAATTATAGATATAATTTTTTTTTTGTTGTGAAATCTACAGCAAATATTTTATTTTTCACAGCTAATTTTTCAAATGTACAACAAAATTGTAATATTAAATGCAAAAGATATGGGATGAAATATGAAAGTAAATGCTGTAAAACATACAGCATTTTGCTACACTTTTACAACAGATTTTTTTGGGTGTAGTGTCTGAGTCAAATTGGGTTCGATTATCTCAAAAAACGCTTTCAGTATAGCGTTTTGAACTTTTTGCTTATATGGGAGGTGCCACGCCCTCTTTTCCGAATTTGTCCAGTTTTTTCTCAAACCTGCTAAAAAAAATAAATAACAGAAAAGAAAATTCGATGATAAATCTGTATCTGACCGCAGAATTGCTCTATCACTTTAGAATTTTATGATATTCTAATCTAAAAGTTCCAAAATGATAGGTTTTTGCCCTTTTTCAGGGTAGATAGCAAATAAATGTAGGTTTTTGTCATAAAACCTGATATAGGTATTTCCACGTAAATGTAAATACATAGATACAATATAGAAAAAACTTATCACAGCTTTTTTACCTTCAACTATTTCCAAATTAATGTTAAGTTGAAGAATCGTTGCCACGAAGTGTTAAATTTAAAATTTGACATTACAAAATGATATCGATATAATTTAAAGTAGAGTTTAAAGAGAATGACTAGAAGTTTTAACTTCTATCTCCAGTTTTATGAATTAGAATTAGCTCATAAGTGTCACATTATGTCATAAATGTCACATTATGTCATAAGTGTCACACTTTCCTTTCTCACAGACTGCATACGTTCTTTGACTGAAGAAATTGGGCGGAGAGAAGACTGGGAGTTACATCATACCAACTACGCTGGTTAGTGCAGAAAATTGGTTATTAATTGAACGATACGTAGAAAGCGTACTGGATTAGTGACCTTGATGCTTTTTAAGCTGCCAGAAGTCAAGAAATGCTTTCAGATTAAAAAACGTTGCCGCTGTGCATATTTTTGCTTAGCCGCTGACGCACTATATTTCTTTTTTGACAGGAGTCTTAATACGAGGTCCTGTTTGCCTTGAAAGAAACTCAGGGGTTCCAGAACAGAAAATTTTCGTCCAGCAAAAAGTTATCTTTTTTAATAATAGGTCATCAGTGGCACGTTATGTCATAAGTGTCACATTATGTCATAAATGTCACATTAAGTATGTCATAAGTGTCACATTTTCCTTTCTCATAGACTGCATACGTTCTTCAACTGCAGAAATTGGGCGGAAAGAAGACCGGGAGTTACATTATTGCGATGGTTCACTTAAAGTCGAAAACGTCATACCAAAAATGCTGGTTAGCGCAGAAAATTGGATATTAATTGAACGGTACGTAGAAAGTTTACTAGAAGAAGTCGAGCAATGCTTTGATATTAAAAAACGTTGCAGCCATGCATATTTTTGCTTATCTACCGACTTACTATATTTCTTTTCGACACAAGGCCCTGTTTGCCTTGAAAGAGACCAAGGGGTTCCAGAACAGAAAATTTTAGTCCTGACAGAGACCGCAGTCGTTAGGACCTCGTTTGACCTCAAGGCTCAAGTCGTGAAGCGGTTTCCGCCCTCCGGGTCTCCCCCCATTTCTTAAAAAGAAAAATAGAGATGTCTGCTCAGGCTTTTGAAGCACTATTTAGCCCCATCTCTTATGGGATCAAATATAGCGGAAGCTCAACGTTGTCAAATGAAGAGATTGCATTAAATGCCTTAGTAAAGGGAACCCCTCCGATGCAATGCCAAAAAACGGTTTCCCAAGTTTCCCTCATCCGCAAAAAAAAAAAAAGAAAAAACTATTGCCAACTGTATTAAATACATTTTATAAATACAATTTAGTTTTGAATTTCGCTGTTCTTATTTAAAATTAAATCAGATTTCTCTTATTTCATCTTGTTTTTTCTACTTTGGTTTGATATTTCCAATTTAATAAAAAATATTGGCCGCAATTTTGTGGCTACTATCGATTTTCATATATGGGCATTTCCACGATGTAACATCAAGAAAAATAATGAAAACAACAAAAATTGTTTTTCTTTTTTGAACTTTTGTGCAGCACTTGAGAAGCACTATATATGGTGTAAAAGGTTGGAGGGGTCAATAGAACTGTTCCAAGATACATGAATATATTAAGGCAGACGCACGCTACAAAAAACGGAAGTGATTTTTCAAAAATCTGCGAAATCCACAAGAAATACCGTTATTTAACTCTCGGGAAAATTTATTTTCAGTTCCAAACTTGAACATAGGCCACATATACAGAAAGTTACCTTTTATTTTTCATGACACACGTGTTGTTTTTGAAAGCCTTACTGTTGTAGGGTTAAGATCATAGAGTAGACTACTCTGTGGTTAAAATACTGCCAACAAAAGTAGGCTTTCTTCAGCATAGAAGTATTTGGCCCACAATCTTAGACCAAACATAATCTAATTGAAATGATTCATGTTAATAATTTTGCTTTTGCATAATTTTAACCCCACAGCAAACAAAATGACTAAACACATCAATTAACCTTTTTGTAAATCTGTTTTTATCTATTTATTTTTTTAAACGATTACTGACAAGCAGCACGAGACACTTTCAATTAATTAGACAAATTGTTTTATAATTTTTTGTTGAAATTGTTGGCGTGTTTCTATGCATTGTATCCGTACATTCTATGTATGTACGTGCGGCGGATGGTTGGTGGAGTTCGATATGGGAAATGATAATTTTTTTATGTTTTTATTCAATTGACTTTATGCAAAAGTATTAAATATTTTATTGCATTAAAGTTGATAAACAACATTGGTGCTGTAAAAATTTGCACTTTATCTTTTGTACGATAAACTAAAGCTGTTAAAATGTTAATTACTCAATAAATTAACGCCAATTTATATTAAAAAGACTTTGATGACAGCGTAAACATTAATTAAAATCATAGAATAAGAAGATTTTGTTTCATAATTATGATTAAAATCAAAATAAATTATATTTTGGTGCTTAAGTGTCTGAAAACTTTTTATATTAAGTACATATGCGAAAGGTTAAAGTATTTAAGTGAAAAGTAGAACTCGATTAAAAGGGTAAGGGTGTTAACATTTTTTTGTAAAGCTTAAAAAAATTCAAATATATTTATAGCCATTGAAAGTTGTGAACAAAAGGAAACAAATATTTAATAAAAATAAATACATTAATTACCACTGCATTTTAAGTTATTCATATTCATACTGGTATGTATGTTACTTGTATATTCCATAATTTTCCATTTATAAAAAAAGGGAGCGGTCTTTAGTCATCTTTCATAGGCAAATATTTAGAAAAAAAAATTTAAAATAAATGGCACATATTGACGATGCAACTGCAATAATTACTTGAAACGGCATCGTTATATTTTCACCCCATCTTTTAATTAAAATTTTTAATCATATTTAAGCTCAAAAATGACAAATACTTACACATTTGTAAAAATAGTAGTTAAAATCACTTAAATTAACCGTAACTACAAACAGTTTTGTAGTTTTTAGGATAAATTCGAAGAAATGTCCGAAAAAATAACATCTTTTCTGACCTACTTGTATTAGATTTTTTACTCTGGAGGGAGGCATCTTACGAAAAAAGTGTACATGGCATAAAATGTTTAGAATCGTTAAAGAAACATGTGTGGTTTTTTTTTTTTTCAAAATCGAAATCATGACATGTTTGGGACCATATATCAGCCGCTTGTTCTACAGTTCGCTTGACTGACCGACAGTTTATGTGTGTACACAACTACTATAACCAACTACTTATAACAAAACCAGCTTTTAGAAAAGCAAAGTCATTTTTAAGCGCAGGTCCTCAGACTATTATAGCGTAGTGATAGTATATTTTGGTTGTAGTGAAATATATATACTTCCGTATATCTCATTTTCTAATTCATCCCTAATTGTTTTTCTCTCCTTTCCTTAAAACTCCGAAAGAAGAATTAGCATCATATCCGAAAAAAACCCATTTTTTTTTATAAAATTTTACTTTTTTTATTAAATAATAAAATGGTTTTCCATTTTAAGCCATTTATGGTGGGTTTGCACATTCGTATTTCAAATATGAACTCAATTTTTTTCTATAACCCCACAATTTTAAGATATCCTGTTTCAAACAGCAAAAATCGGTGTTTCCAGACTGTCACACTTATAGTAAATTACGTAATTGATATTTGCCAACAGCAACGTCGGATAGTCATAACCTTAGGTACTCAGTAAACTTCTCCTTTTAACTTTTCCAATTGCATCATTATATGACTAAATTATATTTGCATGAAGTTGAAATGCCTGTATTTCAATGGATGATAACTTGTAATGTAATAATCCAAATAGAAAAGTAACAAGGTAAAGTTTTATAAAGAAGTTTATTACTATCCGATGACTAGAATTGATAACATTTAATCCTGGAAGTACGCCATCTGATTGAATACAGCGTTTTTCGCAATTAGAAGTAAAGCTAACACAAATCCTGACATGATAAAAAATAAATCCCCCCAATTAGCTATAAAATTCTAGAATGTAAACCCGCAGTATAGTAAATACTTCATTCAAAAATTGAATTGCAAAGAATATTTTCGAATAATACACAAGATAAAAAAATTAATTTTTATACAAAAACATTTTTGATGGTAAATATTGTTGGTAAATATTAAATGCCTCAGATATGATCTGGTTGTTGATACTAGACTCTAAAAAAAAAGCTGTTTACCACATAGGTGTAATGAAGAAGTCGACAAAATCTGTGAATGGGGTTTCATTTGTACGAGTTTAGTGGCCTAAAAAATGCAAACCCCGAAATCGTAGCTGCTCATTTGCGCGAAATATCGCAAAAATACATATCCCATATAAAATAAAAAAAATGAAAAAAAGAAACATAACAAACAAATATAAAAACTTTTTGCAAAGAAAACTGCTGCGGAAAGTCATAGTTTGCTTGTAGAAGCTTATGGGGACTATGCTCCAGCTGAATCAAGCTGTCGTGAGTGGTTTCGACGGTTTAAAAGTAGTGATTTTGATGTCGAAGACAAAGAACGTCCTGGTCAGGACCAGCTAGGTGTGATCCATTATGAGCTGTTGCCAGGTGGCCAAACCATTAATGCTCATCTCTATCGTCAACAATTGATCCGATTGAAGCAGAAAATCCAGGCAGAGCGGCCAACGTATGCGACCAGACACGAGTCAATCATTTTCCACCACGATAACGCTCGGCCACATATTGCTGCCCCAGTCAAAAATTACCTGGAAAACAACGGATGGGAAATCTATACAAATTTTGCCTCACCCGCCTTATAGCCCAGACCTTGCACCATCAGACTACCATTTGTTCCGATCAATGCAGAATGCCCTATCAGGAATACGGTTCACTTAATTTCAAGATATCGAAAATTGGCTCGATTCATTTTTGGCCGCCGGCGCAATTTTTTTGGGATGGAATTCATAAATTGCCTGAAAGATGGGGAAATGTTGTAGTTTCCAATGGACAATACTTTGAATAAAATATATTGTAACATTTTTTCACAATAAAGCATCAAATTTCGCTAAAAAATTCCGGTTTTTAAGTTGTACACCCAATATTTATTTTAAATGTATTTTGCAATGCTGAATCCGAGTCCGGCCTTGCAGTTGCTGTATCTCATATGGTTTTGAGATTTCCTAGTCTAAGCAAGCAAAAAATACCGTTTTTGCTTTATTTTGAAGCTTTATACCTAGAATATAGAGCATTCATTCGAAGAATCCGGTACAATATCTGAAAGTTCTAATTTTTTTCTTTAAAACTTAGTTTAAATAATGTCGATATCTTTATTTTTCTTGGAGATATGCTTACCTAAAAAGTTAAAAAAGTGCAAAAAATTAATTTTCTCATTATTTCAGTCTACGATATTTCGGAGAAAAATAAAGCTATTTACATGATTTAACTTAGGTCTTAAAGAAAAAGATTATAACTTTCAGATATTGTATCGGATTCTACGTATGAATGCTCGCGGGTGGTATTTCAAAAAGTTGAATTTTTTTAAAAACCACCGTGATTCAAAATAAATACTTTTATATATGTTTGTTGTGTTTCTTTTTTTCATTTTTTTTTTTTTATTTTATATGTATTTTTGCGATATTTCGCGAAAATGAGCAGCTACGATTTCGGGGTTTACATTTTTTTAGGCCACTAAACTAGTACAAATGAAACCCCAATCACAGATTTTGTCAACGCTTTCATCTTACCTATCGACTGTTCAAGCCCAGTGTGACTTGCGGCAAATAATAATAATCTTTTGAATCAAACACTCTAAATGTTTGACATTAAAAAAAAAAGTTATCGAATGACCGCACCAGGGTTTGAACCTAGGACCTTCCGACTGGTAGACTGAGACTTATCCTCCACGCCACCGACGTATCTTATAAACAGGTATACAATTTGATATTCGAATGCTTCATCGTGTATTTAATTTCAATTTAATCAAACAAAAGTAAATTAATTCGAAAAAAAAAAAAAAAATGGAGAAGTGAACTAAAAAAAATGTAAAATTAACAAAAAAACAAAAAAAAAAAATAAAAATAAAAAAATTTAAAAAAAAGCTACTCACACCAGGACTTGATTTGTCGCAAGCGATAAAAAGATTTGGGTGCAACAATACATTAAATGGTTCGTGGAACTTACAGAAATATTTCCGATGACTTATATTTCATTTGTATCAAGTGAAATATTTTTCCTAGTATTTGCTGCAAATTCTAATCACTTGGGACAAAAGATACAGTAGGTCAAAGCCAAAGTTGTACACCAAACAAACTATTTTCAATGCCCCAAAACCAAGTACGCAAAAATAATTTAAGAAATTTGAAGTACATTTTTAAAGAGCCTACTTAATTCTTCAATTTTAACAAAAAACCAAACTTGAAATTTTTCGTTATTTTTGAAAATAAATAAAAAGTTACAGAAAACAAGCAAATTCAACACCAAAGCCAAAGTCGTACACCTTAACAAAATTATAATTTTTACATGAGTTCAGTAACTATTGTACATTATTTTGCTTTTATTTGTCATGTTTAGTCCTTTTGGCATCCTTTGAATTAGTTCTTCACAATAGCTCGGATAAATTTTTTCCCATTTTCCATGAATACCCTTTTCAGTTCAGTTTTTGAACAAATATTGTGCTGGCGAACTTTGCGTACAGATAATTCCACAAGATTTTAATAGCATTTATATCTGGACCCTGCGCTAGTGTTACGAATATATTGGAAACGTTATATTGAATTCATGATCTCATATTATAAGGAATATGTTTGAGATCGTTACCTTTTACTACATTGACCAAGTTTATCCTTATATTGCAATAAATTTAGTCTCAAAATGTTCAAATACATCTTATGATCCTTACTACTTACTTTATATTTGGACCTGCGCCAGTGTTACGAATATATTGGGACAGTTCTATTGAATCCATGATCTCATATTATAAGGAATATGTTTGAGATCGTTTTCTTGGTGGTTCACTAATGGTTTGGGGCTCTTTTCAGCAGCTTGGCCTAGAATACTCCATTTTGTTGATGGAAGTAAGGCTCTTAAGATTTATTTGAACATTTTAAGACTAAATTCAATGCAACTTAAGGATAAATTTGGTCAATGTAGTGATATGTATTTTTACCAAGAAAACGATCTCAAACATATTCCTTATAATATGAGATCATGGATTCAATAGAACTGTCCCAATATATTAGTAACACTGGCGCAGGTCCAGATATAAATGCTATTAAAATCTTGTGGAATTATTTTTGCGTACTTAGTTTTGGGGCATTGAAAAATAGTTTGTTTGGTGTACGACTTTGGCTTTGACCTACTGTAAATGTTTGCTTGAAATAATAATTGTTTGTTTCAAATATTCGGTAATTTGCCGCAAATACTTTACAAACAATCTTTTTTCTGAGTGTACGTAATGCCTAAGTTATGACTTGCTTAATCTTTAATAAATCGTTAAAGCTGCGGTGTATTTTGGTGAATAAACAAAGCTGTTTTAAATTTTTGGAATAAATAGCAATAAGTAATTGCTCTTTTGTACTTTAATATAGATACCAATTCTTAGTAGAATACGTACATTAAGGTGGTACGAAAAATTATTTTTTCACCTCAGATATAGAAAAAATTTTAAAACAAAAAAGAATAATGCCGTAAGTTGTAGTGAGCAAAAACCATTCAAAATCCTAATTATAGTTTCTAATAGCAAAGACAGAGTTAATCCGCATCAGCAGTCGTAATACGAATTTAGTTGTGCATATTCCCCATCTCAATACGCATCGGCTCTAACACTAATGCATGAAATCAAGGTGGATTAGTACTGAATTGAGCTATTTCAATATAGTTGACAGAAAGAAAACATCTGATGTCAATTTTTAAATCAATTTATTAAGTGAGTTTTAAGATTAATAGAAAATATGTTTCTGTGAAAACTAAATGCAATTTTTTTATTTTAAGACGGGAATAAAAAGAAAGTGCACTGTAAACAAACAAATCAGCTGTTTACTTAAAGCAGAAACTGTCGTTTGTCATAGTAAAATTTTTTAATTGCATTAGTACGTTTTTAATCCAGATTAACGCTGTCGTCTGTCTTTTCTATAAAAAACACAAAATATTTTTCCAAACTTAAAAAATTCTCCCATTTTCTGATTTGAAACTTTTATCAAGTATGGAAAATCTGCTTAGAAATAAATTAAAAAAAGCCAAACATATACGAAAACATTAAAAATTGTTTAAATTTATGCATTTATTATTTACTAGATATAAAAAAAAATATAATTTTTTTATCCACTCTAACGTCAACAAAACAACAGTTTGATACCGGTTTTGAATCTCGAAATTAATACCTAAGAACCTATCTGTTAAAAAATGCAAAATGTTGAAGCTTAGGAGATACTATAAATACGTAAAAGTGAGCTGCAGGTTGCAGAAACTGGTATTTCAAAAACTACATTCGACCATAAACTTGTCAGAATTTGGCATAGAAAAAATGTTGCGTAGTAGTGACGCATTTTGACAAAATGAATTTCTGCTGATATAAAACATTTATTGAATTATGATTTTTAGTATGTTGATATTGACAGTGGCCTAAATTCATTGGGAGGTGGTAATTCAATTCAGGATTCAGAATTTATTTTATCTTAGTTCGAAATCATTACTATTCTATAATTTATAGTTATAATTTCTAAAGTTGCTACACAGAAACTCAAATAAACTTTACTCATTAAGCTCCACAAAGTTCTTAAAAGATAAGTTTATATATAATCTTAAGACCACAAAGTGCCTGGAATTCCATTCGCATTGAGTTTTCAGCAACTTAAAGTCAGCAATAAATATCCTTAAAGAAGTAATAATTTTTTCAAAATTTTTCATTTGCTAAAATGAAGTCAAAAACTACTAACCCCATTTTTATGGGTGTCAATTATAATACCACCCCCAACATTAATATGTGTGTGATGTAAAAAATCGTGATTAATTCTGAGTTCAATTGCTACTGCCATTTATGGCGTCAGCAATCGCCATGAATTGTAGCAAAACGTGTTCGCGTTCACTTGTTTTCCAGAAAGTCGAAGTAGAATTGCACGTGAGTTCTACACGACACAACACGACAGGGTGACATAAAACAATTGATATTCAAATGAATACATTTTCTGTCATTTGCATTTTCAAGTCTGAGTAATTGTTATGCGTCCGATAATTTGTGTAGATATATCGACATCTCAAAGTAAAATAACTATTACTGTGTAATATCAATTTGTTGTCGTGGTTTATCATAAATAAGTACTTTTTAATTACGTACATATTTGCTTTGAAAAAAAAAAAAAAAATGAATTTTTAAATTGTACAAAACGATAAGGTAGCACAACATATGTAAGTTTGAAAATTATTTTTTCTAATTGAAAATTTTAATATTAATACTTTTCGGATAAATCTAGTTGCAATCGGTTTTGACGAGTTCCACACAATATCACAGTAATTAATGAACTGTTTCTCGATTTTAATTAAAAGGAAGATTAAATTTATATTCATCATGTGAATATTAATGATCTGTTTGTGATATCTAATGTCTTATGAGTGCCAAAAGTATCATTAGTTGGAGAGTGAACAAAAATAAGTAATTTATGCACTTCATAAACTTTTAATCTTTCTTCTTCAATTTGGGGTCCCTGCGGATAATGACATTTGTATAGGTTATAGCGTAGATACAGGATAAAGAGTTTGCTAGTCGTGCAGCTAAGATTAAAACAAAATATTGTGAACCGAACCAAAAATTTCGCAAAAGCTCAATATGACAATCATCTATAGCTAGGGTGTCAGCGTAGAACAAAAGTGAGCCAATTTTGGCTCGCTAACAACAACAAGAATATTTCAATGTTTTGTAAATTTTGCAGAAGTACAACAATCACAGAAATAATTTGTGTTGTTATTTTTTGATCTCGTCAAAATTTCCCGGAATTAAAATATTTATGAAAAATTGTTTTTTTTTTTGTTTCGCATACAAAAAAAAAAAAAACAACAAAGAATTTTTCCTGGTTCTCAGAAATTTTAAAAATTATTGAAATATTGTTGTCGAGCCACCAAAAAAATAAAAAAAAATAGTTTTTGTGATTGTTGTCCTTGGGGGAATTTGAAGTTGTTGTAAAAGTGCAAATTGGCTCAGTGACTCTAAAACGCTGACACCCTTGATCTATGAGGCAACAACTAAAAAAAAAATTAATTGCCATCCGTCTTTCAGAAAGCTCTCTTCGTTTCGAGACTCTCACATTTTTAATCTTTGTACATTTATAAACATATCATTTATTTCTGATGGCAGCATCATAAATAATTGCACAGCTATAAAACAATTCAGTTCTTCGGTATTTTACTGATTCAGTTGAGTCACATAGTCCCCCATAAAATTTAATTTCATACGAAATATTAGTTATCTTAAATTTATGAAACATGGTATCTTAATCGCAAGAAACTGCTTATCATGATTTGTCAATAGAAAATTAGTTTTATGAAATGATATTGATAAAATCTGTGCTGCGAATGTGTTTTTTACTTTATAATCAAAAGTATGAAAAAGAATTGACCGAACTTTAACGCTTCAGAATTTGTTAAAATACAAAGGCGTAGCTAGATAAGAGCAGGGAGGGCAGCTGCCCCCTTTTACAGCTTAGTAAAAGGAACAATTTTTTTTTGGATGTTGCAAAAAAACATTGTTAAGAAAAAAATAATACCATCCGCCATCAAGCAAGGAACAATTTTCTAGAACATTTTAACCCATTATATCCCGTTTTTATGGGTCTTTTTGACCCCTTTATCCAAAAACTTGGTTATAATGGGTTGAAATATTCCACAAAAAAATTCTATGAAAAATTTCACTAAAGTTCACTGAAAAATATTTCGTCCGGACGGTGGCAGCACTGTATGGTGGCAGCACGCGCACAAATTATTCATGATAAACACAACATTATACAACTTAAAAAATTCATAACCGTAAAACATACCACAATTTTGTGGGCTCTTAAATAATTTTAATAAAATTTACTTTTGGATTAAAACATTTAAAAAAAAAATACAATAGAAATTGTGCTCTAAGCCCCAAAATGGTTTTGAAAATGGAAAAAGATTTTTTTCGACCAAAAACTATTTTTTTTTTCAGTGTAGTTATTTTTTTTTTTTCAAAAGTTCATACTTTTCTACAGGAATCCTGAAAATTTTATTAAAATCGGTTTAAAAGCCGAGGAGCTATAAATTTTCAAAATATGGGAGTATCCAAAGATTGGATTGAACTTCCTATGGCCGCCATCTTGAAAATTTTCAGAATTTCGGAAAATCATTTTACCACAGTAATATGTGTGTCAAATACTAACTATTCACCAATTTTCATAGAAATCGGAGAAGTCAACTCGAATCTTGGTCGATAATGCAAAGAAAGTCTCATATGATTTTTATGAGGTATATTTCAAATTCGAAAGAATTTTCAAAATCTCTCTGACTGATTTTTTTTTATCCGAGTTTTTTTTTACTTTTCTATAACTGGTTAATTTTGTGGAAAACCGGTTTTGGAAAAAATTCCTTAAATCTTTTTATACCCTACACCCAGGGTATATTCACTTTGTCCTTCCGTTTGTAACGCAGAGAAGGAGGCGTGGCAGGTATAGAAAAGTATATATATTCTTGATCAGCGTCACCTCCTGAGTCGATATAGCCATGTCCGTCTGTCTGGCTGGCTGGCTGGCTGGCTGGCTGGCTGGGTGGCTGGCTGGGTGATGTGTGTGGAAATACACTTTTTGGGAAAACTAAGCAAGATAATTCAATGAAATTTGGTACCCTGCCTCCGTCATCAAAGATAGCTCGGGGGATTGAAAATGAGCAAAATCGGTTAACGGACACGCCTACCGCCCATACAAAAAATATATTCAAAATACAATTTTAGGAGTATTTTTCACGACAATGCAACCAAAATACACATAAATACTAGAAATTAAAAGCGCAAGCTCTGAGAAAAAACTGAGCGAACTCGGACAAAAGAGCGTGGCACCTCCCATATAAGCAAAAGCTTCAAAACGCTATACTGAAAGCGATTTTTGAGATATTCGAACCAAATTTAACTCAGACACTAAGAACTATAAATGAAAGCTCTCGACAAAAATTGGGTGAAATCGGACAAAGGGGCGTGGCACCTCCCATATAAGCAAAAGCTTCAAAACGCTATACTGAAAGCGATTTTTGAGATATTCGAACCAAATTTAACTCAGACACTAAGAACTATAAATGAAAGCACTCAACAAAAATTGGGTGAAATCGGACAAGGGGGCGTAGCACCTCCCATATGAGCAAAAGTTTCAAAATGCCATACGGAAAAAGTTTTTTGAGATAATCCAAACAAATTTCACTCAAATACTAAAGACTATAAATGCACGCTCTAAGCTAAAACTAGAGGAACTCGGACAAGAGGGCGTGGCACCTCCTATATAAGCAAAAGCTTCAAAACACTATGCTGAAAACATTTTTCACTCAGACATTTAAAACTATAAATGCAAGCTCTGAACAAAAACTGGGTGAACTCGAACAAGAGGGCGTAGCGCCTCCCATATGAGCAAAATTTTAAAAATACTGCAGTGTAGGGTATTTAATGTTTGGCCAGGCCAAATTTTACACCCTTACTAGTTTGTATTAATTTTTAACGTAAAAATTAAATTTTTATAAAAAACTTTTTGCGGAAAGATTTAAAGACTTAGTACTTTTTGGAAAAAAAAAACCAGGAATTTCTTCGAAGCGGTGAGTTGCACGACAGAAATTATATGTATCACTTTTCTAGAATATCACATACTCTGTAAACAGTATTCATGTATGTATACAAAAATGAACTCAAAGTCTGATATCAAGTCATTCCAAAAATAGTGTGTATTCAAATATTAAGCGGAAGATTAAGGACTTAATATCAGTACTGGAGAACAGCAATGCGAAGAATTTTTTTTTTATTTTGTAAATTTGTTTTCATTTTTTAATGATTTTTTTTTTTCGAATTTTGATGATAATAAGGGCACCAGACAAACTTTATGTAAGTCGTACTTTCTTCTTCGGTTTTTACATTTTATATTGAATTTAATTTTTTTTTTGCAGTTTAAGGTTCCGCTGTTGTTGATAAGATGAATTACATGAGTATTCATAAACCGATTATTATAGCTGGTAATTGAATATTAAATACGATCGAAATTGATAACGAAATGGAAAATTGTACGAAAAATCACGGTGCAATCAATTTTTTTTTTGCAGTTTTTCTATAACATTTTTCACACACATATAATTCACTTGAAAATATTTAAATAACCGTTAAATTAAAATTTTCTTTGCTTTTTTTTTAAAAAAAAAAGTTTTTTCTTTCTTTTTTATCTTTTCTCATTTTACTTACAACTCAATATATACTTTCGGCATATTAAACGAACTATCCGATTATTACGAAAGAAATATTTCTTAGAAACTTTTGTAAAAAACGAAAAATCACAGAAAAATTAAATCAGAGAAAAAAAAAGTTGGTCTGTACGGAAGCCCAACCGAACACAGACTTAATCCACATTTTAACAGACTGTCTGAGTCTATGAAGAACATTTTGTTGTTCTTTGTACTGTTGTTGTTGTTGTTGTTTTTTTACTCGTTATAAGCCGAATCAAAGATTTTTGTTATCCGTGCGATTGTAGAGCACCCTCCTCTTTTTGTTGTTGTTGTATTTTTGTTCCGTTTTGCTAATTTTTTACTTTTCAATTTCGCGTCTTATCAACACAAATTGACAGAATTTTAAAACAACAACGTCAACATTTAGTCGCTCTCGTATCAAAAATCAAATATCATAAAATGTTTAATTAAAGATTATTGCTGTGTTTTTTTTCGCTTCTTCTTCTTTTTTTATTTTAGTTAATATGTCGAGAGAGAGTAAAAAAATAATCAGACATTTTTATTGTTGTTGTTGTTGTTGTTTAATTAATCATTCATCGTCTCATTATTATTTGTTGATTTTGTAAACAACCAGTGTTTTTTATTTTGAGTTGTCTGTCAATCAGCTGTAGATCCGATTACTTTTTTTGCGTATGTTTTTTGGGCATAATCCAACAAATTTCTAATTAAATTTTTGTGTTTATTGAAAATGGTTAATTTTTATTGGTGACTTGTTTACATTGAGGTGTTTGTGGAAAAATTTTATCTGACAAAATTTTGTTATTTACACAAACTCTTTTTTTTTTGCAGAACAGTAAACCCTTGACTGCTTTAAAAAAAAAATATTTCAAAATCAAATATTTTTGTAAGAAATGTGTATAAACAATGTTGCTAACCATTTTTTAAAAAAATTTCTAAACAATGTTTCTAAACAATGTTCCTAAGTAATTTTCTTAATCAATGTTTTCAAAAATGTTTCTTAACAATGTTTATCAAAACCGTTTAAAAAAAGTTTTTTAAACAATATTTCTAAACTAAATTCATAAAAAATATTTTTGGATAAAGTTTCTAAACAATTTTCCTAAGTTGCTCAGTTTCCGTTTCTTACCTTACCGCAGTAGTCCTTAGTAACTAGAGCAACTTGGAAGAAAATGTGGAGTCCAAAAATGTTTCTAGACAATGTATTTAAATAATTTTTCTAAAATCGATTTTACTGAAAATGCTTATGAAAGATGTTTGTAAACATTATCTATAAACAATTTGGTGTTAAAGAAAAATTTTAACGACTTCGAGGTGCCTTAATACCGAAGTTACTCAATTTCAACTCTTGGCTCTATGCGATGAACCCTGGAAGCATAAGTAATTTTGATTAAAATAGGAAGACTAAACCGCATCCGATTTCAAGGTAGGGCTAACTAGGGGAGGTGCTTGTCGGTTCGAGCCTTAAGCTTACATTTTACTTGGATTGAAAAACTATGAATATTAACCATTCAAGCAGTACCTATCCATCATGATGTAGGAAATCCACCTGCTTCAGCATGCCTCATGCGTATCAGATTCCCTGTTCATTTGACTTAAATGGAAGTATTGAAGATTTTAAAGTGTAGGTGTTCTTAAACAAATCTTATGTTTGTTTAGCTTCATGTTTGAACGCATTGATCGGTAGTCTTGAGAGTTTAGTAGCATTTTAGCGTTTCTCGGAATCGAAACGCGCTTTGTGCGTGCGAGAGTTTAACAAAAACGGTGATTTCGGTTACTGTCACGTTTTCTGCCGTTCTTGATAATATTGATCGCCTGATTCGTGTTTTTCCAATGTTGTACCGGTTTCTTCAAACTTCTTCATCCATTTTAGAATGAGAGGTATGTTTGGTGACTCATTTAAGTGATAAAAGCAACAAAGCAAATATCCATCATGAAATGGCAGCCATCACAGGGCTTGCCTGCCGAGCCGTCATAAGAAAATTTAGTTTTCCAATATTGTCTTTAAAAAATAAATTCCCGAATTGTGTACTTTTATAAATCGCCGGTGCTTACGAAGAAAATCTTCCAACCAAAAGTTGCGGCGAAAAAAATTTTTTTTTTTGAAATTGCGGCGAAAAAAATTTTTTTTGTAATATGCGGACAAGAAAATCACTTTTTATAAAATGCGGCGAAGAAAATCACTTTTTACAAAATGCGGCGATGAAAATCTCTTTATTTAGTGAATACTTTTCGACAAGTTACGAAAATAAACATTTCACTTAAAATCGCAGCGAAGGAAGCGAGATTTTCTTCTCCGCATTTTGTAAAAAGTGGTTTTCTTGTCCGCATTCGCACAAAAAAGATCTTTTTCGCCGCAGTTTGAAAAAAAGGATTTTCTTGTCCGCATTTAAAGAAGAGATAGTCTTCGTAAGCACCGGCGAAATAAAAAAAAAACACGTTTTCGATAGATGACTTACTTTTTTTTTTTAATTGGTACAGTAAATATAAACTTTCTTTTGGAACACCTTAAATACATATCAGGGTCTACGTCAAATGTATGTTTGAAACATTTGTAAATTATTACTGTTTCCATACTCGATATGCTGAGCAACTTTCCGAAATCTTCAGATGCAGAATATTTTTGAACTGTATTTTTTCTAAGCTTTCAATTCAAAAAATGTGTTTGCAAAAAAAAAAAAAAAAAAAGAAAAAAATCTAGCCCAAACAGTTTTCTCCAGAGTCAAAATATTTGCAAAAGGCCTTACAAAATACTAAGTCACATACATATTTAGCTAGAACCAGAAATATTGTTTTTGGCACCCACTTTTATAAAGATTACACAAATTATGTCTGATCATGCTTATAAGTATATCGGAAGCAATACTTTCATGGATCATAATTTAAAGGCATTAATTGAATTGAAATGAACCAATAGATGAATTTAAGCAATTTTGAAGTTTCTTATGTGGCCAAATGTTTAATTTCAATTGCATTTCAAAGATGTGGTACACTAAGGTATTTTTATAACCCAACGTAATTACCTCCTTAAGCTACTTATTACAATAGTTCGGAATTTTCCATTAAAGTACTCAAATACCCCAAAAATTGTTATTCACTTATCAGCGAACGTGTTAAATAGCAACAGTCTGCTGGTAGAGCCCATTCCAATGTTTTACTGTAGTTCGTGAAAGTAATCTTCCATTGACATGTATCAGCTATTGAATTACTGAACCACTTACTGCTGCCGTGTTACCGATAATTTCACTTTTGTCACATCTAATTCTCATACCAAGTGCATGCAATAAATACACAAGTATTTTGTTTTTATTTATTATTTTTTAATATTTCATTGGCATAATCAGCAAATCAGCTGTGTTGCGCCTTTGCAGTCAGTCACTTAAGTAGTCAGTAGTGTCAGAGATTACGGCGATCAGCACGAGTATCAGAGTAATTTACTTGCATTTTATGACGATCGCGTGTCTCATGTCGTCGTTAAACGTTTGTTCGCAAAAATTACAGAGTGGATGAGTTACATTTGAAAACGAAAATTTTTAGATTGAATTATGGATAATCAGTACTGGGGCACAAGCAAAGCAATAATTTGCTCTTATTTGAATATGTTTTATTATTAATGTGAAGTGTTTTGTTTGACAATAGGTTTTACTTATACTTTTTCAATTTTCTTAGACCTTTATGATTTTTCTTCGAAAATAAGATTTTCCACAAAATATTGCTTTTGCAAAAATCAACCCATGTTTCAAAAAATTTAAACTTTTCTTCTTGGGATCAAAGTTCATTGAATGCCTATTTATCAGTTGTTGTAATAATTGTTGTTAATTTTTATGTACAAAAAAAATTCTCAGTTCCTGTCTGTGCTATATAATAAAAAATGCTTCATTACGAACATGTCCATTGTTATCAATCAAAAATACTCATTTTCTTCATGAATTGATACATTTTTGAAATGCGCAAAACAATTTTATGGCGTGTATATCGTTAACCTTCTTACAAGATAACACAAAAACCATTGATAGCAAACCTGAAATAAACACTTTAACAATACAAAATTGATTAAATACATAATTAACCCAGATCGCGGTTCCGGATCATTATATTTTATTTCGTGATTCGCAATTGCATTTGATTAGAATTCCTTAAAGAGTCATATTTGTGATTATTTATTGCACAGCACAACAAAACTAAAGACTGCAGAAATTAAAAAAACTAAAAAGCAAAAAAGTCAAAAACTCGAAGAATATCGAATAGTGTTGGAGATCAGAAAAAAATAAGAGTAAAAAATGTCAAGAAAAACCAAAGCAAAAGTTGACACAAGTTTCATAGTATTCAAAAACTTTCAAATTGTAGTCATAAGAACCGTACGAATATAATCGAAGGAACTTTGAAAGGGTGTTAAGTTTTTATCCGTTTTCCCAATCAAAAGTCTAGGCATAAATTAAAAAATTGATTTCTATATTGACATAAAAATCATAATTCATCATAATTTAAAATTAATTTATTTACGACCACTTATTCCAATTGGACATATCATATTTTTATACAATAGTAGATTAGTCCTTATATTACCGCACGTGCTCTTGAAAAGTTTCATATATATTTCTAAAATTAAACTTTATCTTTAAAGCATTAAAATTTAATAAAAAACTTGATTATTGTATTATTTGCACGATTTTTATCTGCATTGTCGAAAAGTTAACAACTATGACGTGCTATGGTGAATAGCCCTAACCATTCGTTTGACTTCGTGTAGTATGCTACCCAAAATTCGACTCCAAACTGAAGTTTTGCCAAGAAAAGATCTTTTAATAAGCATGGTAGGATTGAACAAATGAGTTCTCTCCAATAGGAAAAAAAAAAATGTGTTGGATATTAATTTTTCCTGCTTTTGGCAGGACACTTCTGTTTTTTATGTTTTCTTATGGAAAAACTTGTCATTGTGCATTAGGCTGGTTTAAATATAAAAGTTGCTCGGAATTTCGTTTCTAGGGTACCAAAAGTTTCTCTTTGATGTAAGTAAGCACCATGTGAATTTTGGTGAAATATCACAGAACATTTGATGAATCCCAAACCATTTCAAAAACAGAATATTTCGTCTAAATTCACCGTCCGACAAAATTCCACATTTGGTAGCACTACTAAAAAAATTTAACATGTTCTGAAAATAAGGCTAAAAATATGTTATGCGTGTCTCTCCGATTTTCTGGATCAGGTCGAAGGTTTTTTTTTTAATCGATTGTTGAAGTTTTCTATTACTCTGTACAAATAATAATATTCTTGTGGAATCTACACACTCAATTTTACGATCCTTACATGTGAAGTACATATATCACGTTTTCTAAAAACTTATGCTGGATGTTACGAGGATTTATTTTTTAGAAAAGTTTAACCTCCTACAAAACCCACAAATGGGTCATTTTAAACCTTTTTTTTAAAAAGGTACCAAAATGACCCCTAAAACCGGGTGATATTGAGTCAAAATATTTTCTGTACAATTTTTTCTTAAGTTTTGAGCATTTCTTGCCTTTGGTGACCCCTAGTGAAATTATTTAGGAAAAATTGTTTAGTTTTTCTAAATAGATGGACGTTACAAAGCCCAAAGAAAATGAGAAGCTTTCGAATCTTTTAGAGAATGTAAGATTAGATCCTTAAAATAGTGCATATCTACGCCTAAAATATTATTTTTTTCGATGATGCACTAAATTCAGTTAGTACTCAAAATACTTCAAAAAAAGCAATTGCCTTCTTAAGCCGAATAACAAACGATTACTCATATCTTCAATATCTACTTGGGGAAAAATAATTGAAACTTTACAAAAGTTAATTAAAAATATTTTTACGAAAACACTCGAAATTATTGGAGAGTAGGTAATTAATTTACGCGCATTAAGAATGTATAGAAATTAATAACAGCAAATGAAGTGTAATAAAAACAACACCAATAAACAAAAAATCGCATTAAGATAAAGTACTTAAAATGGGTAAACAAGCAATAAAATATGCGCAAATAATTGCGAAAGGACGAACGGATGTCTGATACGGTACTCGTAGAATACTAACTAATATTAAAAAGAACTATATGAAAACATATGTTGAATAAGAAGCTCATTAGTTTGAATAGTAACGAGTTCATAACCTCAATTCTCCAATCTAAATATATATTTTCTTTATATTTGGAGCGCTTTTACGGATATTTACTTATGACTAGAGTTGACCTTGTAGCCGAAATTCGACCATTTCGATATGACTTTTGAAAGACGGCCCAACTGTTAACTTAAGCAAACAAGTTTTCATCAGTTACCATGTCTATTACCATGGCGTGGCAACGCCATTTTGTTTGCCTATTTATATACAAACACCAGTATCGCCGGTGCCCAAATTTTGGCCATTCACAGTTACCTTTTTGGAATACAGAAGGCTTAGTGTATCCGCAAACTGATTTTCATTTGCTATTTAATTTTTGTTAGTGAATCCAATAAAAAAAAAAACAAAATAGCCCGTCTCGAAGTTCAGTCTGTCTCCATTCCGAATTTCATGTCATGTGGCATGACACCGCTCATGTAAAGTATTCCTTTAGTTTTCTTCCTAAGGATTAAATATAACTCTACAGCAAATTTTATAAGAACCGCTGTGATAGTTCAGCCTTTACAGAGTTTTTTCAAAACTTTGATCAAAATCGCATCTAACTGCAAAAATGGCTACTAAACAGTTATCATAAAAACCGAAAAGGATTTCATACTAATAGGAACAGGCACTCTGCAAAAGCGCGAAAAAATTTTGACGACGCCAATGCAGAATTGCGGTCGAAAAATGTTGAAATAAATCGATGAAATCGGTGAGAGTCAAAAAGTATTGAAAACATCCAAAATATCGGTAAAAGTCCGAAAGTATCGAGAAACATCCAAAATTTATACATTAATACGAAAGACAAAAATTTGTCCTACCTTTTTTACTATGTTAGGAATGGAGCACGACTTTGAGTTATACACCATTAGAAAGGTATTTGTGTGTAAATGTGCACAAAGTTAAAATTATTTTAATATTTTGCCATTAAGCCAGGCAAAATTATATACAAATTTTTCAATATAAAATATGACAAAATAAGCGGTCACACAGAGCTGAAAAGAGGATACAGCACAAGAAGAAAGACGAAAAGCTGACTGACGCTGACTTCATGTTTTTTGTTCTCTTTTCGTTTAGCATTCGCCAATGTACCAGGGATGATAAATGAGCTTTTCTATTTTGTACAAAATAAAAAAAAAGTCCGAAATCTGTCCAAAAAGTACCAAAATTATTAAATACCTTTGTGGTCAAATTTTGACCATTGGGCACGTGATTCTAGCATTGGTAAAAGTCCAAAAGTATCGAAAAACATCCAAAATAACGTTAAAAGTCAAACAGTATAAAAAAACATCTAAAATACCGGTAAAAGTTCAAAAGTATATTAAAATATCAAAAATATCGGAAAAACTTCAAAAGTATCGAAAATTAGATAATGCGAGCTTCTTGGTCCTTGCTATCGTTAAAAGTCTAAAAGTATCGAAAACATAAAAAAATAATTAGTAAAAGTATAAAACTATCGAAAAAACATCCAAAATAATTCTTTTGCATTTGGGCAACTCATATACAAATAGATATAGACATATAGATAAAGATGTTGCAAATTCGATTTTCATTATTTTTGGATGTGATATGTTTCTCGATTTCGTGAATCAATGTCGTCATATTAAACACAAATAGTTTTATCAAAATTTCATGCTGTAGATTTGTTTGATAAGATCTCGAAAAAGTTGAACTTCTGAAACGTGACAACGAAAACAACGTACTTCACAATGCTCTGTAGCAAACAAACTTTACTTCAAGTACCTATAGCGATAATGCTTATTACACCGTCCGACATTGCTTTGTACATATGAAAAAATCAATTATATTCAGAAAATATAGCTAAAAATAAGTTATACATACGTGTGTTCCGATTTTCTGGATCAGGTCAGACTTTTTTTTTAATCTTATGCAGGATGTTACAAGGAATATTTTTGTAGGGAATTTTAACCCTCTACTAGATGTAAATGTGTAATTTTTACCCTTTTCTTTTGAAGGTACCAAAATGACTCTTAAAACAGGAAATATTATGTCAATATGTACCATACAAAAACTTCACCACTAGTCGCTAAACACTAAAAAATCGAAATTTCATTCAGAAAGCCAAACAATCATGCCTGTTCCGAAATTTGTGTGATTTCAATTACTTTTCATTTAGGAGGCTTTTTGGATGAAAACGGTGTGTCGTACGATAAAAAAGTATTATAATCTTTTTTGTGTAGAATAACAGGATCTATAAAAAATATTACCGAAATAGTAACCGTTTAGGAACAATTCTTAAAATACCGCAAAAAGTCGAAAAATTCGATTTTGTCAAATATTCGGCTTTTTTTTCGAAAATACAAATCAATATTATTTATAGAACCTGTAATTTTCCATAAATAAGATTCTAATACTCAACATTTTCATCAAAAACCCTCTTAAAAGTAATTGAAACCACACGGATATGTTTGAGAAAATTATTTTTTTATTTACCTTGATTCAAGAATTTAAATTTGAGATATCGCGCTACTCATTTTTGGAATCGTAACTAAACCGCAAAGCCGTATCAAGCTGAGATTTTGCATAAAACAGCTATGATCGAATTCTAAATGACCTTCAAAAATTTAAAAAAACTTCAGCTCACATTTTTCATACCAGCTTTCAGACTTTTGGGGGTAAGTGTGGAATTTCTAAAAACAATTTTTTTTATCGGTCTAAGGAACAGCTAATACATTTTGGCTGTTCAAAAATTGAGAAGAAAATAACCTGTCGTGCTGTCGGAAAACGACGAGACACGTCTAAATTATTAACGTCTAAGTATTTTCGTAATATAATTAATTCTAAAAGTTGAATTTTGTCGGACGGTGTTATAGCTTAAAATACGAAATTTCTGGAATTTTACCCCCGCGCGCGGTTAGAGACAAACAAATTATAAAATTGTTAGATCAGATCAGAAATTATCAAAAAACAGATCTTGGCATATTGTGCTTTATTGACGTCAATGGTGCCAAATCAGTGCTTCACAAATATTTTAGAAGAACTTTGTGGTAATTTAATTAACCGTATGTAAAAAATATTACACAGAGGATTAGATTATATAGAAAGTTGGAACTTGCAGGTATACAAATGCAGAGGAAGACCTTGGAACAAAGGGACTGCTCCGAATGATACAAAGCGATGTGTCAAAAATCGGAACGAACTGGCACAATATTAAGCAACGAGTTTTGGGATTGAAATAGTTTTTTTTGTTTGAACCCTACGCTCCAAAGAGTCGTCAAAAAATAGAATGTAGAAGTAGTGCTCTTAAAAAGTTTGGGTACCACTCGAATGAAAAATTCTTAAAGTAATGACAAATCGTAGGTCGTTGGAAAATATTTTGTTTTTTTTTTTTTTTAAGAAAACAAAATGCGGATTTCTTTTAACAGAATTACTTTGAAATAACTCAAGCCTTTGCAATACAATGTATTGCTCTAAAAACCAAAGATTTTCAAAGTTCCACATTTCATTAAAACAGATTTCGATTTTAATTTGTATTAGTAAATTCAATTCGATTTCGACTGAGTAATTCAATAAAAAATTCTTTCTTCAACGCAATTATTTAATGTTTTTTTTATTTTTTTTTTTTTTTTAAACAACAAAAACTCACAACAATCGCAATTTCGTATCATGAACGTCATACCAGATTTTACTGCCAATCACCAGATTTGGCTGACTCAAGTACCTTCAAGCACTCGAGAATGTTTTAACTCGACTTACTTTCACAGTGGCGATAATCAACATTCAAAAAAAGACACTGTCAGTGATTATCGTCACCACTGAAAACGTCATTGAGCCATCAACTAATTTGCAATATCAGTTGTGTTAACACTTCAGTGATAAGCTTCCTTTATATATGGAGCATTCCCTGTCAAAACAGGCTTTGAAAAGCTTGTAACTCTGCTAACATTTGGCCAAAACGCGCAAATTTTAGTTTTCAAAATGTTCCCTAAAAAAGACCGTAAAAAATAAATTTTTTTTTTGTAAATTTCAATTTTCCTCTAAAATATCTCCACCTATTTCAATTGCACTTAAACGAATATGCATATTTTTGGAAAGACCATAAATTCTGTTTTTTAAACTTTTAAAAAAATCCAAAATCGGTTAAGAAATAACTGAGCTACAAATTTTAACGTGCTCAAGTCTCAGGTTTGCCTTATTTCAAGACTATTTTGATAATGGTAAGACATTGAGATTTATATTCTTTTGATTTAATAATTTTAAAATAGAATAAAAAAATTCACCTGAAAATATCAACTTTGTATGAGAGCTCATTAGGGGGAGGAAAAATTGGTATAGTGATTTCGAGAGAAATGTTTAGGAGAGAGAAATAATGAGGGTTGATGAACCAAATTTTTTAAAAAATCGGTGAGTACAATCATTAATATTCAATTCAATTCAATTTTCTTTATTTAAGATTAATTAAGTTTATAACAATTGGTATATTTTATAAAGATATACAAGCATGGCAAAAATAATAATGCCGTCATTTGGGTGAATAGAACGTGGTTACCTGGAGTGTTTTCTGGGATTTTTGAAAATTAGTTATTGTATAGATATCGTGTGTTGGGAAAATGGCGCCATGCCATAAAAAAACGTTAATTTTCAAATCGCGATTTCTCATGATAGACGAAAAAAGTGTTCGTGAGGACATTCATAGGTAATTGCGTGTTCAACAAAATGCATGAAAAAGAATTTTTCTACGGCACATCGTTTGGGAGGTATTTTGCAAAAACTGTTTCTTTAAAAATTTTAGGTTTGTCGAAATACATTTATCTTCAAAGCTATAAATTGGACGAAAACAGCAAAAAGTAGTTTGTAGAGCAAGCAATTCCCTATAAAAATTTATTTTTCTCTTAGCTGCGACTCTGCGTTTATGAGTCATTTCAGGTTTAAAATCAACACAGATTATAAACACTCATGGGCGTGGAGAGAAAATCCGAGACCGGGGGTAGTTATATACCGGGCACTCTCCATTACTGGTTTTTTTTTTCGATACTAACCCACAGATATATAAAATGTGCAAATTTATGATTTTGTTTACTTCCCGCCCATATTCATAAAATAAAAGTCAAAAATAAGATTTCGACCGGTCTTCGATCAATGGTTGATAAATATACTAAAAAAGACAAATCATTTTAACTGCTCGAACTTTGAGACTATTGGTTTTTTTCGGAGATGTCATTAGATCAACTTTTGTAGAGAATAACTAGGCCAACATTATATTCAAAGGGGATTTCGATCCAAATATGAAACTTGATGCTGTTATGGAACAAAAATAACAATTTTTTAAGAAAATTTTCATGACTAGAAATTGACTTTCATGCGAGCCCGTACCTAACCACAAAAGCCCTTAATTTAGAGGCCCGTGAGGACCCGTAAATCACACGAAGGTTTAGAAGCACGAACTTGGAAAAAATTCTGTTCTCAAATAAAAAGATGGAAAATAATGTCTAAGTGAAGTATTTAGAATGAAAACGGAGTAAGTTAAGACAAACAAAAAAACTTATTAGATTTGTCCAAAAAGTTAGCAGGCAATGTATAATCTTTGTTTTTTCTCGTTAGAAAAAAAAAAAAAAAAAAAATAATAATAATAATAATAGTGCGGGTCCGGTCTTTTTCTCAAGTGCTTGTTTCGAGTTCTTCGGTTGGGCCCGTTTCCTCTAGTTGAGCGTAAATATCATTTCGCAAGCTTGCAAAATACTACTACAAATTTTATTGATGAAGATTTTGTTTCTGCTTAAATCCGGGCCCTCCAAAAAACTCCGGGCCCCGGGGGAATCCTCCCTTACACCCCCTCCTCTCGTCAGGCCTGTAAACACTTATGCGTCAGATGCAAAATTGACTAATTTTAAATAGGATATCTCCTAAAATATACATAAGTAGTACGAAAACAATTTAACAGCCATTTTTATAAGCAACAAAGTAATCAATATGGCGGCACGAGGGTCAAAGATACGAAGTGACAAATTGAAATTCGGAAAGAGCACATCGAAATCTATAAAGTTACTCTCTTACTAGAACTAGCAAATGACCGTATTACATAAATAAAAATAATAATTTATTTTTGAAACTTGAATATCTTATAGTAATATCATTTAAACATTTTTTTTTAATAAAAGTATTATCAGCAAAATGGTGTCCGTGTTCATGTGGAATGCCCCATTTATACGAATATATATAATGGCAATACATCAAAGAGAGTGCATTTAAACATTTTAATTTCTTTTATAACCTATTTGTTGTATTATCGTTATTATTTGTGCCATTTTTCTGTGAAACAATTAGTACCGCTATCAGGAAATATTTATTGTGCCTGTTTGTTTTATTTACAATTTTCAAAAAATTAAGTTAATTGGTTAACTAAAGGAATTATAAGTGAAAATTACACTGGGCGACAAATAATGATTTCTTCACTTATTAAATACGACATATACATCAGAATTTTTTCTGAATGAAGGGATTCTTTTTGATGAAATTTTGATAACGAAAAAATTTAATTTTTTTTTTCTCATTTCATAAAATGCTTGTGCATTTTCTCAAAAAAAAAAAAATATTAAAAAAAATATTAAATTTTAATTATATTCGTATGCAATATTTTTCTTTTAAGCTTTTTTTAATAGTAAATATCTTCTTTATTTAATCGTTCATAAATTCAGAAGCAGATACTTATCTACGCAAAGGGTACTTGACGCGTTGGCGGCTGAAAGTCTTAAACAGAACGATGTTGTATGAAATTCTTCAAATTTTACATTTCCAAGAGTTAACCTTTTGATGCATGTCATAAACAAGGATTTACTGGAATTTCTTTATTCTTAGTGTTCAATGTTACTGACAACATGATAATTTAATGACCTTTATGAAATCATAATAAAATTCAAAAAATTATAAATCTTTAAAGCTTAAGATGACATAAAAGGAAAGTTTAATGTTATTTATTAGGGCAGTTTTTCAGACCACATTTTTCTTAGTTAGCAATTTCAGTCTAAAATTTTACTGTGCCCCTAAATTCAATGTGCGGGAAAAATTTCTCAGACTGCCGTGCATTCTATATTGTAGTCTGAGAAAAATATATTATTGAATATTTATTCCACCCCCTATGAGTGACTTAGCCACGCACCATACAAATATGATCTTAAAGCGTTGTTTAATCCAAATCAGCAACTAAACGTAGTTTAAACACTCGCGAACATGGTAGAAACTCATTTAGCAACGCAATTTTTGCTTTTTTTTCTATCTGTGTAGAAAAAAACCTAAACTTAGAACAAAAATGAAACGTCCGACATGTAACATTCAAATAAGTAAAAAAGTACACTGTACACTAGTGCTTTGAAGTTTAAAATGAGATATGACTTTTCGCAAAGCTTATTCAATTGATCCAAAACTTCTCCTTTGGACTATTGTTGTACGACTGCTAGACTCGGAGAACTAAGGCTAGTTTGAATAATGTAACAAAATCCCAAAATGGGTTATGAAACATCCAAAAACAAATTAAATTAACAATTTGATGTCATTCACAGGGACAAAGTAATAGATATGTATGTTTATATCAAAGTAATCATTTCAAGGCAAAATAACTGAACTCTGGATGAGCTACAAAATCTGAAGAACTAAGAAAAAGAAGCACTGTAAAAACCGTCAGAGATGATGCGCGAACAAAAGATCTAAGACAAGACTTCATGCAAGTCTGCAAGTCTTTCAAGTAAAAGCCTCTTGCAAGAAATACAAATGTCAAATGTTCAACGACTTTACGGCCTAAGCCCAAGAAACGGTAGAAACCAGAGATCTTATCAAGATTTAAAAAATTTCATTTATAACAGGTAACAAACGTAAACATTATCGGCCAAACAAAGACAAAATGGGAACTTACTTCTTCGTAGAATGAAGGTTTTCGAAGACAAACCCGTTAAATTGAATGTTATACCAGTCTTTCTGAAGGGACGTGAAACGTAGATAACAAAAACCGAAAAGTTGTTTCGCTTGAAGCATTTTCAATGTCAAACTGCTAACCAAATGCTGATAAAATTCGATTTGCAAACATATCAGAAGAAGAAAATTGAAATGGGTACCCAAGGGGAAAAGAGGCGCTTCAAAAAGCCTTCGGTAGAAGCGCATCTATAAGCCCTCTGAAATGCTTCTACTTCACCAATAAGCGCTTCCGCTCCGTAAGAACTATTCTTTCTTTTTAATAATTGCATGTCCTAGGATGTAAGCAGTCTTAAGCTTACCGCAGCTTTACGGATGAAGGCCTTTTGAAGCGCTTATTTGTAATGCAGCGGTAACTGTTCTTGTTTAATTTGAAAAAGATTTACTGATATAAACATATTATTTTTACTTATAATTATAAACTCGTTAGACCTCTAGCCCCATTGATAAATATGGTGAGGTATAAAATTTGTATACAAAGCAAATGTCTGTCTAAAGGGCCTTTCATAGAATCATTGTGTAATCAGTTTCAATTCAATTAAACAAAAATAAATAAATTAGAGAAAAGAAAATAGAAAAGTCAAACAAAAAAACAAAAGAAAAACAACAAAAATTATAATAGATATTAAAAATAAATAAAAAAAAAACCACCCGCGCTGGGGATTGAACCCAGGTCCGGGTTGCTTGACATGTATGTAAATTTTTTTTTTTTTTTTAAAATTTTTATAATTAATTCTTTTTCTCTCTTACTCTCTTTTTACTACTCAAATATTGAAATGATCTAAAAAGAATTTGATATTTGAAAAAAATCAAAAACAATTTGAAGACATTGAAGCTTAGTCCTAAGGATTATAGGAGAGAATTAAAGGAACCAACTTATCATCGTGTTTTAGATTCTCTATGTACGAGGAGACAAAGGGCATAAAAAGAAGTTGGTAAAAGATTGCTAGTAGACAGAGTTACTATCCAAATCAAAAGTGATTGGGGGACAATGACTATCTGGAAAATGTTTGGAATTAAATTATTTGCATTCATGCGGAACTGCACGAGTAATTGCACTTTTGCCGATATGATTGCTTTAGGTGCGATTTTCCCAATTCGCATTCGTGTATATGGAGGAATAATTTATTGATTTATTATTTTATTTATAAAGACAGTTTTGCATTAGGATTAGAAATCTGTGCCACAATAATAACAAAGTTCTATATTTCGAAATTAAGTCTCTTAAAAATTTTTCCTTTTATCTACAGAACAACAGCTGTTTAATTAAGGAATATGTATATGACATTGTCAGCTGACTATCGGCAAATGAAAAGAGAAAATATTAAAAGTGTAAAACATGTCTGTTGATAATGATAATTTTATAACAGCTGTGGAAAATTTGCATACCGCCGTCAATCGTCAGGTTGCAAAAAAATTAAAACCTTCATTTAGACAGACAAAGTGTAAATAATAAAAATTTCATTGAGCATTAAATTTCTGTCAATTAGTACAATATACTGAGTAATTAAAATTTAACTGCCAGATAGTGCATAACAGTTTCGGACAGTATTTACGTATTAAAGAGAGACTGAAAGAAAATAATGATAAAATAATCGTTATTTAGTTTCTACCTCATTAAGTTTAATAATTTGAATGTCAAATATGGAAATCAGAATTTGCTTTGAAAGTAATTTGCTTATGATTTTTATTGAATATAAATAAGGTGTGAGAAATAAGTTTCTGGGACGGTATTGCCTTAAATAAAAAATAGAAAATTCAAAGGCATTGCTTTCTTCCCGAAAAAAATTAAATGTGTGTCTAAGTTTAATTGCATTAGTTCTATAACTTCGATATATGTATGTATTTAATGCACATTTTTAAAACATGTGGAAACTATTATAACCTCAAGACCTTCCGTTCACTTGTTCCGTCACTGAAGCTTTATGCATGAAATTAAAATGTAAAAAAATAAACATAAAAATTGGACACATATTATGAGGAGCAATGACCCTAATGATTTGTTTTTTTCTTTTTTTCTAATTTGCTGAAACATCCTTTTCATTGTCAACTTTCTCTGCTTGGCACACAGACATTTAAAAGAACGTACCATACATACACAGATAGAAGCCCTTAAAAACTTTTGAAACAGACTGCATGTTTTCTCTATGTAATTGTAACTGCAATCATGCACAGAGAGAGTGTGAGCGAAAATAATTGAGAGATTTTTCAGCAATACTCCCAAGCATTTGATTTTGGTGTAAGAATGAGATTGCTCTGTTTGACAATGTTGCCAATGTTCTCTTTTTGTTAAATGACAAATCCTTTGTATGTCCTGTGGGAAAACCCATAAAAGCAAACAAATTACATTAAAACACAAAAAACAAAACAAAATTAGAAAGAGAAAGAGAAAGGTGGAGTTGAGCAAAATTTCTACATGAAGAACTCTCAGAGTTCAATTGAAAAAAAGGACAAAACATTAAATCTTTCTTCTTAACAGAAATCTGGATATAATTGGCATTATACCAAAAAACACAAAATCCTGGATTTGCAAAAAACTGGGACTGAAATAGATAAATAGTGCAAGATTTTAAGCTCAAAAAATAGATAAATGGCAAGATTTCTTACCAGTGATGACCAAAGCAAGACCAAGCTCATAGCAGTTTTGGTCTTTTTCTTGGTTTTGGTATTGAGTCTTGGCGTATAAATTAGAAATGACCAGGGCTGAATTACAATCGTGGTCTTGGTCGCGAAAAATTATCGTCATTAATCCTTAGTCAAATTTATTGAAAAATAATGATACACTGAAACTGGCTCACGACAAATCTTCGTAGACACAATTACTTTTTAGGACTATCCACAATTCACTTATCAACCAACGTCTGGCGGCAAGCATTGGAATAGAAACGATCACTGGAACAAGAAACATGCGTATCGGAGTTGATTGTGAATCATCGCGCATTACCGAAGAGTTCTGTGGAGGCCCTATACTCCAGAAGGCGATAAAAGACACAAAGAATCTAAAGAGGTAACGTTGGGGAAAAACTGGTACCGCGGCCGTATAAAGAAATTGTGCATACGATATCTGGAATAAAAGAAACATAACTATTGCTTGTATGGGAAGTAGCACGGCCTCTTGTGTGAGTTCACCTGGTTTTTGCTCAGAGCTTTTAATAATTATTTCTAGTATCTGTGCCAAATTTTGAGTGTATGGGCGGTGCCACGCCCTCTTGTCCAAATCAACAAGTTTTTGCCTAGACTTTGCAGTTACTATTCCTAGTATTGTATGCTCATAAAATTGCGTTTTGAAAATATTTTTTGTATGGGCGGTAGGCGTGTCCGTTGACCGATTTCGCTCATTTTCAATCCCACGAGCTAGCTTTTACAACAAAGGCAGTGGGCCAAATGTCATCCAATTATCTTGCTTAGTTTTTCCGTAAAAAATATTTCCACGCACAGACAGACACCCAGCCAGCCAGACAGACGACTCAAGAGGTGATGCTGATCAAGAATATATATACTTTTCTATACCTGCCACGCCTATTTCTCTGCGTTACAAACGGAAGGACAAACTGGATATACCCTGAGTGTAGAGTATAAAAACAGGGTATATATAAATTTGATTTTAATTTATCTTGAGAACTTTTATAATGCCATTCTAATCAAAAACGTACTTTTCGTAATATAACGTTTGAAAAAATATTTTAAATTTGCACACCCACTGGATCTATCCCGTCTATTCCCTAAGTATCGATGTATGAAATATCTTCATCCAAAACATATCACCTTACCCAGTTATATCAAAGCCGAGCAACTCATTTTAGTAAACATTTTTTTTTGTAGAATTCTCGTTTTTTAGGTTTTATGATCCCTGCTTTATAAAAAATAAATAAAAAAAATTATAAACCTATGGATCCATTTAGCCATATATCTGTTAAAAAGTGATTATTTTTATCATATAAGTAAAAGCAAAACCACGATTTCCGTACAAAAAAACAAAATTTAATTAATTGAAACTAAGATCTCAAAACTTGAAAAACTCAAAAACGGCGATTTTAATGATACTTGAGATAATGCTAGATGATGGAATGAAAAATGAGCTGGGCTTTAACTTTCTAAACACTTGTGAGGGGAGTGGCTCCGCCTCAAATTTTAAATTTAATCTGGTCATAACTCGCAAACCATGCAAGGTATTTTGATGAAATTTAGTAGGCGGGTTCTGCTGAATATCTCGTAATGAATAAAAGTGGGTGGCATCAAATAAGTGCCACACCTACTTTTTAACCATTGAAAATTTTGATTCAACACGACTGCAACAATTTTGTTGAAAATTTTTGAGATATTATTCCTAAAAATAAGGATTAATATGCAATATGCCATTGTATATGAAAATTCGTAGAAGGGCGTGGCACTGCCTACAAAAATATAATGCGCTTAAAAAAGAAAACTAATAAAGCAATCTTTCCGAAATTTACTGTGGAGAGTCTGCTTGCTATTAGGCAATTGTGCGGAATATCGCTGATGGGCATGGCACCCTCCTTACAAGTAAAACACGTTAAATGGTATATCTCGCAAACTGTATAAGATATTTTGATGAAAATTTATATATGCACATCGACCATTATCATAACCTCATACTACTGGGCGCAGATTCAACATGCTGCTACTAAAGCAGGTCAAGTGACGGCATCACTGTCAAGATTAATGGCAAACATAGGTGAACCAACTGCGAGCAAACGAAAGCTTTTGATGGCTACTGTCCAATCAGTCTTGCTGTACGGCTGCGAGGTATGGGCAGACTCAGTTAAAAAGAATTACTTTCGAAAAGACCTGTAATCGGTGCAAAAAACAGCAGCGTTACGCGTAGCGTCGTCGTACCGCACTGTGTCACACGCTGCGATGTTGGTAATTAGCGGAACGATACCAATAGACTTGCTGGTGCTGGAGCGTCAAAGACTGTGGACGCAGAAGAACCAAATGGTAAGCCAGTGGACAGCGCAAGATGTCAGGGCTCACACCTTACAAAGCTGGCAAGAGAGATGGCAAAATGAAACCTTCGGACGCTGGACTGCGCGGTTAGACAGGAATTTTGGCGAGGTAAATTATTACATAACGCAGCTGCTATCAGGACATGGATATTTTCAGAAATTCCTAAACAAGATAGCAAAGACAGATATACCAGACTGCATATACGGCGACGCAGAACTCGACGATGCGGAACATACGTTCTTCAACTGCAGAAATTGGGAGGAGAGAAGACGGGAGTTACAGGATCGCGTTGGTCCACTTACAGCCGAAAACATCATACCAACTATGCTGATAAGCGAAGAAAATTGGTTATTAATAAGACGATATGTAGAGAGCGTACTTCGTTTAAAGAAGAGAGATCTTGATGCTTATCAAGCTGCCAGAAGTCAAGAAATCCTTTGACATTAAAAAACGCTGCCGCTATGCATCATCTTGCCAAGTCGCCGGCGCTCTTAATTTCTTTTTTGGTGGGGGTCTCGACACTAGGCCTCGTTCGCCTTGGCAGAGATCAAGAGGGTTCCAGAACAGGATGCAATGCCAAAAACGATTTATCAGGGGGGAGGTTCCGATGAAGAGGAAGTGTTTTTAGTTGGTAGGACGTTTAGGAGAGTCCGACACGACGGGTACCGGTGACGATCGGGCCTAAGAGCGCAAATGCTTTTTCACTCCTCATCCGCAAAAAAAAAAAATTACCTCATGAATAGCAAAAATAAGGTGGGATCTAAAAAGTTCCATGCCTAATTTTAAGCAATGAAATATGATTGCATTGGGAGAGATTTTTAAAGGGAGTGGCACTGCCCACGAAACTTTTATACGCTATTTATACGCAATCTTTCTGATATTAATTATATGGAGTTAACTCTCCACTGACCGTAGTTTTAGAATGAGTACCTAAAAAATTTTATCATAAATATTTCTAAAGCAGTAAAAAAAACCTTCTTCTGTATTTATATACAGGGTGGCTGATTCGAAGTGTTACCAATTCAAAAGACTATATTTTTAGTTTCCATGCACAGATTTTATTGATCAAACGCTATAATTGTTAGGAAATGTTCAAATTTTAAGATCGCATGCTGCACGAATTTGATTTTGTGGAAGTTTGCGCCATTCTCGTTGAAGGGCCACTTTTAGCGCATCAACGCTCTGGTATTTTTTAGTCAAGACCTTCCTGTCCAACATACCCCAGATTGAGAAATCCCGCGGATTCGCATCAGGCGAATTTGAGAGCCATTGTTGAGCAGAAATGAAGCTAGGAACTTTTTTTCTAACCATTCTTGATTCACACGAGCTTTGTGTGACGGTGCCGAGTCTTGTTGGAATGTCCATGGCTTGCGACCGAAATGTTTGCGTGCCCACGGTAGTAAAGCACCCTCCAACACTGATTCACGATACACCTGGGCGTTTACTTTGACGCCAGCGGCCAAAAAAACGAGTGGTGAGCGCCCATCAGCAGTCACTGCAGCCCAAACCATCACATGCGGTAGTGCCTGCGTCCTGGTGTCCAAACGAACATTCAAATTTTCGTAGGACCTCTCTGTCAAGTAAACCCGATCATTTTGTTTGTTTACATATAGCTGGATACAGTAATTTTTCTCATCAGAGAAGACAATTTGTGACAGATTTCCGGCGGCGTGCATGCGCAACAACTCCTTGGCTCTATCGAGCCTAACTTTTTTTTGAGCAGGAGTGAGATCATGCGCCTTTTGGAACTTGAGGGCCTTTAGTCCGAGCTTGTTTGACAATATGTGTTGCATTCGTTCACGCGATATTTTCAGCTCGGCAGCCATTTGTCTGCCACTGCGTCTCGGATTTCGCACAATTCTGGCCTTCACCTTTCCGACCACCGCCATGTCGTTTGGCAACGCTGCCGGTACCATTGTAACGTGTTACGGTCCAATACACAAACATTTTATTCACTTTTAAATGTTTCAGCTCACGAACAATTGCTGGTTGCGATTTTCCAGCCAAATAAAGAGCAATCACACTATTACGTTTGAATTCCATTTCGAAAATTTTTTATTTTCAATAAATTGACGCGCAAATGCTTTTGGTTACTTGTTGACAATAGAATGAACTAACATCATGCCAATTTTTAGACAGCTGTCATGTTCCATCTGTCAGATAAGTCTATCTGAAGTTGGTAACAGTTCGAATCAGCCACCCTGTATATCGCTAGTTTAGGAACACTGAAGTGTGAGTCAGGCAAACATTTTTTCATCGCATTCCAATTCCTCAAAATATTTTCATTATTTAAAAAAAAACTATTTTGTTTTCAAACAAAACTTCATTAAAGAAAATAGCCTTCAGCTTGAAAAACAAATCCTTAATTTGTTTGCTCAACCAAATACTAAGTTTGTAAGTTTATTCTGTAAATAGTTCTAATATTCCAACCCTTGTACACTTCATTTTTGTATAAATGATAGGTCAGCAGTTAGATTAAACACACATCATTGGCATTCCGTACTGTCTTCAAGATTGAAACCTTAATATGCAATTAGTAACTACATTAATTAGTGATGCTGAGAAATCAAAAATGCAAAACAAAATGCATCCTATTCATAACAATAAAAATAATAACAATAGAACATTTCCATAATGCATATGGTGGTTGGTTGTGATATTTGAAATTTTCCGGAACATCATCATTCAACTGACAACTAACGAAAAATATGTAAATTGAGATTTATGTACGTGAAGTATTGTATTCAAAACAGTTACTGGCAGCTGCCTACTTGAAATGTTTCTACGTTCTAAAGTATCACAAACAATTTTAAAACAATTCGCAAGATGACTATTATAATTGCCAATTATAAGCGGTATCACTTACAGTTTCTCAAAAAATTAAAAAACAAAACAAAAACAAAACACAAAAGTTTTTAATTTAAGTATAATTTATTGCTGATTGCTCAATTTGTGTAAAGTATGAGAAATTGATATGTATATTACGGAAGCTTTCTAAAGGTGATTGCAAAAAAAAAAAAAAATAAAACAAAATTAAAATGCAATTCACAATTCACATTTTTCATTGACACTACTCTGGTCACACAACTGATTGTCAGTGTGATATATGCGAGTGATAAATGAATATGCAAAATTTTATTAAACAAAATAAATAAATAAAAAAATAAAGCGATATAACAAAGTGACGCTGTTTTTCTTGTCTGGAAAACTTTTTTATTGAACCATCGTAAACATTGAATTAAAAGCATTTCAGACTGTGGTTTGGTTCGTTGTTGCCATCATGCACCATCACCATCAACATCGCTTTTGGGTCAATAACACCGAAGCGAGAGCATCTTGGCAACGTCACAAAGGAAGAGAGCGGTATTGGTTGGTTGTTTCGTTTTCGAGCGATTGGGGAAGATTGGTGAATTACAGGGCGTTAACACTTGTGGGTGGTGATGGTGTTGGTTGATGATGGTGAAATTGCGACTGTTGTTATTTTGCCATTTGAAGTGAAAAATTGCAATGAACTTTATGAATTCAGTTCAAAGGAAATTTGTAAGTAATTGAAAAGCATTTCCTATGTATACAGTTTGTTTATTAGTAGTTGATGTTTTTAATGTTGTTAAAATTCTACTTAATGATAATATTTTATGTTTGCAATTTCAAGTATTTATATGTTAATACTGGAAATGGAATACATTCTGAATAATTAAAACTTTTCAGGAATATTACACGTGTCAATATAATGATTTTTTTGTAGAAATCTAAGTTATTCAACAGCTATTACTAAGAACTCTCAAATGAACAAAATAATGTAAGAGGTGGGTGACCCTAAATCTACCCAGTTTTGACAAAAGCATCATAATTCTGTGAAATTTCATCTTATTAAAAAAGTAGTGAAGATGGAAGTGCCGGGATTTCGATTTTGCCTAGGGTAAACGCGGGAAATATGGCACCCTTTTAGTTAAACTGCTTTAAAATCAGAATTATAAGAGATTTTTAACAAACTAAGCACAAATTTATACGTTTATTAATTTATAACAAAAAAAAGGACTTCAACTAGAATAAAAATGATTGCAAACATGTTTATTTTTCCGTTTTAAAAAAATGCTATAAAGTGCCAAATCACTCGAGAGTATGGGTGACATGGCACCATATCATGGGTGCTTTGGCACCCTAGGTGGCTTTTAAGTTTTTGTTGCCACAGATGTTGTATTTTTTTCGTACAACATGTACATTAGACTGCTTCATACTTTTTTTTTTGCTTCCGATTTGCTTTCCAACAAGTTTTTTTGTTAAATCGATAGAAACTAAAAATTCTGATGCAAGGAGAGCCCATAATATTAATTTTTACTGGTGGCGCATCGCATTTCTTTGTTTTAAGTGTGAAAGAGTACTCTTCTAAACACTTTTGTACACATCTCGTGAAAGAGAAAACGCAGACAAATGAGGCTACTACCATTAGAAAGAACATGAAATTTTTCATGAAAAAAAGTTTAAGATCGTTTTAAGACTTGAAAAAACTGTGTTTAGTTTAAAGTTAGGGTGTCAGCGTAGAACAAAAGTGAGCCAATTTTGGCACGACCAACAACATCAATATTTCTGTACAACATTCACAGAAATAATTTTTGTTTTTTTCACGCTCGTCTAAATTTCGTGTTTTTGTTGCTTTTTCTGCGTACACACAAAATTGAACTCGAACCAACATAAAACAACAACAACGACTACGTCGCATCAAAAACAAAAACAACAAACAATATGGGTATTAATGCGTTGATGCGCAGTTGCGAAAATGCAAGTCTTTTACGCACTAACGCCTGAACGTTCAATGTGAATATTTCCATCTTGAGAAATTGCAGAAGTAGTGCGAAATTTTCGGCAATGTGTTTGTTGTTTTACAAATGTCAAACTTTCGCAAACCGCACTTCCGCAACGACGCAAGAGCATTGCGCATCAACGTATGAATACCCCTACTTTTTGTGTGTGTTCTAGTTCTTAGAAATTTTGAAAATTGTTGAAATATTGTTGTTGTAAACGAGGCATGAAAAAACAACAAAAAATTGTTTTTGTGATTGTTGTAATTTTGAGCTGCATGCGCTTGGCTCAGTGATTTGTAAACGCTGACACCTGAAGCAGTCTAATGTACATGTTTCATGTGACCACATACGGCACATTACGCATTGGATCCAATCATCTGGTTTAGTGATTTGTGCATAGTCTTCTCCACATCTAATGCAGATAAATCTTGGAATATTACCTTCACATTCATCGGAAGAATCATAACTAAGTAGTAACCAATTTATGTTGATAACACCTCTTCTTTGGAACAATCATAGTAACGTTGCATTGGTTGTGTTTTCCGCTTCGAGTTTTTCGTTTTCTGCTGGATTAAATGATTAGAATTCTTGCCATTTATTTTCTTTTGTTCAGCTAAGGGTTTTTCGAAGTCATTAGTACAGGCGAGATGTCACTGAACATTATTTCTGCGGTGTGTCACTTGTATTCAAAGCTTTCTCAAGTTTTTCTAACATATAAGGGAAACCTTAAATTATTATTTCAAATTGAACTAAAGGTCCTACCTGACCGAAATTCTGCGATTCTGGAGTGCCTGTAAATTCAAGCACTTCATATTTGTAATCCCAAATATCTTATAACATGCAAAGGTAGAAATGCTAGCTGAACCATATCACCAGTAGTAATGGGGTGCCATATCTCCCTTTCGGTATATACTGAGTAAAAATGCCACGAAACGAAAAAATATGTTTACGTGCGCTCTTATTCATCCGAAAACGAAATCACATTCAATTCTGTTTGTTTTGATATGTGCACCATAAAGCTGTATTAAATACTCACTGCTCTGCTGCCTCTCGAAATATATGCAAAACAGAAGTCAAAATTATTTAGAAAATCCCACACACTAGTGATAATTGCAACTAAAGCCAGACGAAGTACTCACCACGAAGTCTCTCGCGCAGCTTAATTAAACTTTGTTCATATTTAAATGCTATGAAAGCTGCAAGTTTTGAAATTTGTAGGGGTGCCATATCACCCAGGGGTGCCACATTTCCCGCGTTTGCCCTATATTAGCTTAAGAATAGTCTAGAGTATGAAAAAGAATTTCTGTGAAATGTTTTTTGGAAAGTAAAATTGAAAAGAATTAATGTACATTTAAATACAGAGCAGCTAAGTGTTAGTCATAATGATTGGCGAGAAAGATTTCCACTAGAGTCAGCGAGAAGCTGGAGCTTTTTTCGGAAACAAGATACTTAATAGATCATTTTTTGACCATGTAAATATGATTCGCATTATCAAAGAATGGAAAAGTAAATGAGTGTCTTCCCTACATTTAAGTTTCATTGCATAAAGATCAAACACTCCCCTAGTGCTGAGGAAAATTCCTTTTGATAGAGTTAGTGCTAATCTATAGCATTTTGTAAGCAAGCATTTGTTTAAAAATTTATAAACGCCTTTTAAACTGTATCACATTATATGTATCTCGTTAATTATTAAAACTACTCTAATAAAATTTATAAAGTTTTTAATATTGAAACAAAATTAAGCTGAATTGGAAAAATGGGCCCTCGTGTCGAAAATAACTCCACAGTTCTGATGAAAAACTTGAGACATTTTGTCCTTAAAGAAAGATATTGTTATCATTATACTGACGCACAGTGGGAGGGTTTGTTTGGAATGGCGGTCATAAATAGTAATAAAAGACCTAGGCTCTTGAAATTTTGTACAGATGTTTTTAACATTAAAATAATAAAAATCTATAAATATGAATTAAATCCGCCGACGGACACGCCTACCTCCCATGCAAAGTTGGAGCGTGGTCGGATTTTTTTTTTCAAAATGGGTATCAATTTCTAATAACTTAACCCCGCTGATTTCAAAAATGTCAAAAATATCGAGATACCTCATATAGTTTTCAAGTTATGACAAAATTATGAAAATCAGCTTTGTAAAAACTAGATTTTTTTTGCTTGTGTATTTGTCCCTTATTGTCTCGGAAACTAACTAACCGTTTTTTAAGAAGTTGTTACATTGTGTTAGTACAAAAAAACGCTAAGTTATGGGCTAAAAAAGTGAGTGTGGCCACGCCCCCCAAAAAAATAACTAATCATATCTCCGAAACTCTTTGACACAAATAAATGAGATTTGGTAAATATGTAAAAATCATCAGGGCAAATAATATTCACCGGAAAAATGGGCGGTGCCACGCCCTCAAAAAAATAAATTCTTCATTTCTCTGACAATATTTGACGCATATAGATATGATTTGGTACATATGCTAAGGCAATTAGAGCAAATAATTCTCACTAGAAAAGTGGGCGGTGCTACGCCCTACTAAATGCCGAATAATCATATCTCAGAAACTGCTTGACGCAGATAGACAAAATCTGGTACACATGTAAAGGACATTTGGAGAAATAATTTTCAATTGAAAAAATAGACAGTGCCACGCCCTATGAAAATCAAATTTGTCATAATACTGACACTACTTGACGCAAATTATAAGATTTCGTAAAATGCTTCGCTATGGTATGTCCAAGATTTTTCGAAAACGATCGCAAAACGTCACTAGTGATATCTTGAGTTCTAGACTGAAAGGTTTCGGTACAACAAAAAAAAAAAGGTTTCGGTGCAGCATTTTGGAACTTTTGTTTATATGTGAGATACCACGCCCTCTTATCCGAATTCATCTTGTTTTTGCTCAGAGGTTATACTTACTATCACTATAGGGAGGGAACTTTCAGCTGAAAACAATCCCAAACCAAATAACTTTGGGTGGGATTCTCAGTTTAGACATAATTTTCTTGGTAATGTGATTGTTTTTCAAAAAAGTAAATATGTTCATTTGTTTTTAATTTAAACCCTTTTTCGCTTACTTATCAAAACATGAATATGCCCATTTTTGACCAATGCTAGAAATGTTGTTTCATTGTCGAAAATCAATTACCAAAATGTCAATAACGACATCTCAGTACATCGTAGCCTCCAATTATGGGATGTCGGTAGTAGTAGTTTCTACGACAAAAAGTGTTATCGAGCTGAAATTATTTAAGCAATAATTGACATAAACATATTGAGAATCATAAACGCACAGAATAAAATTATGCAGCAAAAAAGGCCTTGATATCAACCACAAACAGGAATATTTTTTTTTTTTTTTTTTAATAAACAACTACAGAATGGCATGCATGACCAATGAATGACCACAATTGGACTCAATTATCAAAATTTATATTATGCCCAAATTTGAGCTCGAATAGCGAAAAAGTTTAGCATATTTTGGGATGATTTTGTGCTATATTGAGCTTAATTCTGAATATTTCAATTAAGAATGATTTGAGCTTGATTTTAGAACATTTTTTTCTCTCTATATATGTGCCGTAGTACTGTGTACTTTTAAATACAAAACGACAAGCGGCGACTCTTATGTCAAAGCTTGGGTGGAATCGACTGGCGCTACTGAATAATTTTGAGAAAGCAACATATAAAATTATTCTAAAAACGGTAGTGGCGAGATCGAGACTGCCTCGTTTTTAAATTCAAAAAAAATAATTTTCAAATTGAATTTTAAAAAATAAAATAATTTAAATTTAAAAGAAAATACGAAGTTTTTGTTAAAATAATTAAAAATGGATGAAAATACGACATCAGAAGTGGGATTGACTCAAAATTCCCTACAAGATGCAAGCGAAGAAAAATGGCGCCTATTGTTCGAGCAACAAAATCGTAGCTTTTTGGCCATTGTAGAAGCACTCAAGCCATCGTCCAGCGTTAATACGTATTTGCCGGAATTCAACCCAGATGTTGAGAATGCTGACGCTCGAGCTTGGATCGCAATGGCGGACATGTGCATCTCTGAGCAGTCTCTGAAAAATGCCTCTTTGATGAATATTCTAAGTCGTGCTCTCAAAGGGCAGGTATCCGTCTGGCTATCTCAAGTGTCAGATTCAGAAATGACCTGGGCAGAATTTAAGGAAATTTTTTCTGCGCGATACGATTGCCCCGAAACCGCAGCTGCATTTTTGATGAATTTAAACAACAGTCGACCTAAGGACAGTGAATGCCTATCTGCATATGCTGCTACCCTGCTAACGTCTTTGATGGCTAGATGGAAAAACTTGTCTACTGAGCAGATAGCTGTATCCACAGTGTTAGCCCATATTTCTCAGTTTGAGCCTAGAGTGCATCGTTTGACTTTTACTACAGATATTGGCACAAGAAATCTGCTACAACAAGAGCTGAAGGCTATGACTTTCCTTAAGAAGAAAGCAGTAACGCAGAATGATGTAAGTGGTCCTGACACAAAAAGGTACAAGGCGTCAACATCATCATCAAGCGTGCAATGTTTTAATTGTGGCAAGCCCGGACATAAGGCATTGCAATGCAGATTTAAAAACATCAACACACATGTTGCAAATTTGAGCAACAATAATAATTTTAAAAATCCAGTGAAGCCAAGTGTTACCTGTTTCAATTGTCAAGATACTGGTCACTACGCATCCAGCTGCCCCAAAATTGTGCGGAAAAGAATTGGTGATAGTGATGGAGTTTCTTTAACTGATCGAAGAGAGGACTTATGTGTTGTCGGTACACCTGCTGGAGCATTGCATCACTTTGGTGAGAAATTTGTATTTTTTATGATTCTGGTTCAGAATGTTCGTTGATTCAAGAATCAGTGAGTTCTAAATTTCGTGGTAAACGTAGTTTTAATGTAGTGACAATGATAGGAATCGGACAAACGAGTGTAAACAGTACAATTCAAATTCTTACGGTTATTGAAGTTGATGGCATTGTTTGCGAAATTTTGTTTCATGTTTTGCCAGATTCGTATTTGCGTCATAAAATAATAGTTGGTCGCGAAATTCTTAATCAAGGTGTTGCTGTGCATATGACCTCAGACAAACTATGTTTCAGTAAGGTAAATTTTGTTTATTCTTGTGAAGCAATTCCGCCTGAAATTATAAATTTTAATTTAGTAGGTACAGACATTTCCCAGGATCTTAAACCAAAGTTGATAGATATTTTGAATTCTTTCAAACGGAATTTTATAACGGGAATCCCTAGCTCTCATGCTGATACAGCACCAATGCAGATACGACTTAAAGATCCTAACAAAACAGTTTATAGACGACCCTATCGATTAAGTATCGAAGAGCGTAGTATTGTTCGAGATAGAATTAATGAACTTTTAAATTGTGGTATTATTCGTCCTAGTTCATCACCTTTTGCGAGTCCCATACTTCTCGTGAAGGAAAAAGACGGTTCGGATAGCATGTGTGTGGATTTTCGTGAATTAAATGATAATACTATTCCAGACAGATTTCCATTACCGCTCATTTCAGATCAAACTGACCGCCTGCATGGTTCTTATTTCTTTACTAGCCTAGACATGGCTTCAGGGTTTCATCAAATACCTATCCATTCTGACTCAATTGAATATACAGCTTTTGTAACCCCTGACGGTCAATATGAATTTATGACCATGCCATTTGGTCTCAGAAATGCACCGTCAGTTTTTCAACGTGCGGTGATGAATGCTTTAGGTAATTTGGTCAATTCTTTTGTTGTTGTGTACATGGATGATATCCTTATTGTAGCCAATAATGCTGAAGAGGCATTGGAAAGACTCCGTATTGTACTTCAAGTGCTCACCGATAAAGGATTCTCACTGAATCTGAAAAAGTGTTCTTTCCTTAAACAGAAAGTACAATACCTTGGTTTTGAGGTCAGTGCTGGTGTGATGAAACCAAACCCCAAAAAGATTGAAGCTTTAACAGCTCTGCCTCCACCTGAAACTGTTACTCAGTTACGGCAATTTATAGGACTTGCATCTTACTTTAGGAAGTTTGTTCCTAAGTTTTCTCAAATTATGGCTCCATTGTATACTTTGACGTCTAGTAAGAGTAAAATTGATTGGAAACCTGTACATGAAGCTATAAGACAGCAAATAATATTAGTATTGACTTCTGAGCCTGTACTAACAATATTTGATCCTTCATGTCCAATAGAGCTTCACACAGATGCTAGTGCTATTGGATACGGTGCTGTTTTAATGCAGAAAAAAGATACAAAATCTTTTGTAGCAAGCGTACTTCGTCTGCTGAATCCAAGTACTACTCGTACGAGTTGGAGACTCTTGCTGTTGTCAATGCAATTAAGCATTTTAGACACTACTTACACGGGCGTAGCTTTGTTGTTGTTACTGACTGTAACTCTTTACAAGATTCACGTAAAAAACTTGACCTTACTCCCCGAGTGCACAGGTGGTGGGCTTTCTTACAGGCTTTTAAATTTGAGGTTGTTTATAGAAAAGGAAATAACAAGTGTCATGCAGACTTCTTTTCAAGGAATTCACTACCTTCTTCTGCTAAAGTATACGAGAAAATTGAGCCAAAGTATGTTAACATAACTGAGTTGTCTGATAATTGGCTTTTGGCAGAGCAACAGCAAGATGCTGAAATTGTAAAAATTGTATCTGATTTAAATGAGAATAGGTTAAATGACGACATTTCTCAGACTTATGACATTCTATCAGGAGTTCTTTATAGAAAAATACAACGTAATGGTAGATCAAGATGTTTGCCCAGTTCGCCCAGTTCCCAGGTCTTTAAGATGGTCAATCATCAATAACACTCACGAAGCACTGATGCATTTGGGCTATGAGAAAACCCTAGAGAAAGTCTACGAAAATTATTGGTTCGAAAATATGTCGAAATTCGTGAGGAAATTTGTGGATAATTGCGTGACATGTAAAATTTCCAAGTCTCACTCCGGTAAAATCCAAGCTGAATTACATTCTATACCTAAAATAGCAGTTCCTTGGCACACTTTACATATTGACGCGACTGGAAAGTTGAGTGGAAAAAGTGACAGAAAAGAGTACGTTTTTGTGTTGATAGATGCGTTCACAAAATACGTTTTGTTGTATCATACAACTAACATAGACACCCTTAGTAGCATTGCAGCATTAAAGCAAGCTATCTCTTTGTTTGGTGCCCCAATACGAGTTATAGCTGATCAAGGCCGTTGTTTCGCGAGTCGAGAATTTAGTGAATTTTGTAGATCACACAATATTAATCTACATTTGATTGCAACCGGTAGTGCTCGTGCAAATGGCCAAGTTGAGCGTGTAATGAGCACGTTAAAGAACATGCTCACTGCAGTTGAAACAAGTAATCGCGCCTGGCAGGATGCTCTCCCTGATGTTCAGTTAGCATTAAATTGTACCCAAAGTCGAGTTACCAAACACAGTCCTTTAGAATTGCTTATAGGTAAAGTAGCTAGACCTATTGAAATATTAGTGTCTGATGCAAGTGAACCATTAGTAAACCTTGATGAAGCTCGAAATAAGGCCATCTCTAATATGGAAAAAAATGCATGCTATGATAAAATAAGATTTGATAGTACTAAAGCAAGACTGGACAAATTTGTGGTAGGTGACTTTGTTTTATTACAAAATGAAGAACGTAATCAAACAAAGCTCGACCCAAAGTTCAAAGGTCCATTTAAAGTGACAGAAGTTTTGGACGGTGACCGATATGTTGTTAAGTCTTTAAATTGTAATCGGACGTACAAGTATGCTCATGACCGTATGAGACGAATGCCTGAAGGTCATGTCCCTGTTGAAATTGATGATGATAATGATGAAGAGCAGAATAATTGAATTTTTCTGTTTATGTATGATTAATGTAATTTGAAATGTAAGGATGTAATATGCATTGTTGTGGTCAGAAGTGATTGCATTGCTGGATAGAGGCAATGTAAATGTGTAAAATTGTAAAAATATCACCGGATAGAGGTGGTATGAGTTGTTTGTGCCGGATAGAGGCATTGTAAAATCACTGGATAGAAGTGATTGTTGAGTTTAGTAACCGGATAGAGGTTACTATGTTGTCACTGGATAGAAGTGATTATTGATTTTTTTTAAGTAATTGGAGAGAAATTACTTGACTGATCAATGTTTATTATGTTTGAAGTTGATTTTTATTTTTATTTTTAGTGTTTCATGTAATATTATATGGGACATGACAAATGGCATTTGAATCGTTTAATAAAATAGGACTGTTGTTGATTTGTTGATGAACTATGAAATTGTAATAGAAGTTAAGTTTGTTGTTAAATTATGTATGAAGAAGCTAATAAAATTTTTTTTTTGTTAATGAAAATTTTATTCTGGTCAGAATTGGCCGAGTGGTAGAATGAAATACTGTAAAGAATTTTGTCTTTGTTTCAGATGAGTCGCACGAGGACGTGCGAAACGCCAGGATGGCCGTGCCGTAGTACTGTGTACTTTTAAATACAAAACGACAAGCGGCGACTCTTATGTCAAAGCTTGGGTGGAATCGACTGGCGCTACTGAATAATTTTGAGAAAGCAACATATAAAATTATTCTAAAAACGGTAGTGGCGAGATCGAGACTGCCTCGTTTTTAAATTCAAAAAAAATAATTTTCAAATTGAATTTTAAAAAATAAAATAATTTAAATTTAAAAGAAAATACGAAGTTTTTGTTAAAATAATTAAAAATGGATGAAAATACGACATATGTATGAGCAACGTTTATGTGCACAAAAACAACAGAGCTTCTCGGACTCTCCTTCGACAAAAAAACCTATTTATGTCCCTAGTTAAAAATTCCAGTTTATTTGGTATTTCTATTTCTTTCATTCAGTGTTTCAGGATTTGTTTACTAAGAAAGTACTGAGAATATAAAGTTCTTTGTCATTTTCTGCATATTACTTATAAAAATTGGAGCTTCTTGCAAAACATTTCTGTTTTGTAATAACTACAATCATTTCAGTTTCTTTCTTAAAATCAGCATGACTTTGTCGTCCCAGACTGTTTCCTTGAACTTAAGCGTACAAAAAGGGCAGAAAGAAAAAGAAAATATTGATGTCAGTAGGTTTATACACACTTACGCAAATATCTGTAAAATATGGTTAAAAATATATGAATATTATTAAATAAAGCAATGAATACTTTGACACAAACAAAAATTAGCGATGATTTTATTAAAATGTCTACAGACAAAATTATTTTTTTTATTGTCACGCACAATTTGATCCTTTATGGATTGCATTTCTTTTCTTTAGCAATTGATTCTTGGAGTTTATTTTGCTACAGGATAATCTTAATGGAACAACAATACCGTGCAAAGATATTCTTGTAAAATAATACAATTTCTTATGTTGCTGTAATGCTCTATATCCACCATTGAAAGGAATACTTTCGACCTTGATTGCTTATTGTGTTTTGAGAAAGATTCGCAACACTTTCATTTAAATACTGCATTTATTCCATGGCAATTCATTGACATTGAGGTTATTTTATAAATAAACTGCCCCATAAACTATACAGCGGAGTTATATTAGGTAAGAATTTAAAGATTTTTCCATTTTTTCGGACGTTTTTTTTGGAAAAAACTTTGATTCCGTTATAAAAAAAAAACCCAAGTTGCTGTCTTTAATTTAGAAAACAGTTTCACTTACTGAGTATTTACGGATATCATAAAATACAACCAGATGTCCATAGCATATAACGTGAAGCTACGAAAATGTAGATGGTTCATACTCTTCAAAAACCACACCACCAATCGTTTAATTTTTCTTAACGCTACGGGTGTTTCAAATGTCGTCAAATTTTCGTAAAGATTTTTGCAACATCTGTGGCTTGAGAGCGAATTTATTTTTATGTATATGGCCATATCTCTTGCTTTAGGCCTCAAATAATGGCTCTAGGTGAGACCCAGGTGTGTGCGAATGCAGATCCGCTCGAGTTTCATGTACCTGGGTATCCCGGTGATAAAGCTAATCTCTTGGCTAGCATTTTTTCCAAGAATGCAACTCTGCCTGAAAGCAATCAACTACCACTCAACATCGCGAGAAAGTCCTTGCTAACCTCAATATTAACAAACCGTCAGGGCCGGATGACATATCAGCCCATGTGTTGCGAAAGTGTTCCTCAACACTGGGTCGCTCATTAAAGAATTTATTCACCATTTCCTACACTTGTTGTGAAAAAAGGCGAGGCTACCAACCCTAATAATGAGCGGCCCATTGCAATATGCTCAGCGCTCTCCAAAGTTATGGAAAGCTTTATAAACTTTCACTTCATGAATTATCTGGAGAGCAACGAATTACTTAATGATCGCCAATATAGCTTCAGGAGAGCTCGCTCTACCGATGACTTGATGGCATTCGTCACTGAGAGGTGGAACCAATGTGTCCACCTTCTTGGTGAAAGTATGGTTTTTTTTCTGGATATTTCTAAAGCTTTTGATCGTGTGTGGCATAGCGCCCTCGTAACAAAACTAATTGCATATGGCTTCGGTGATTCCTTCGCTCGTTGGTTAACCAGCTTTTGCAGTGTCCGTTCTAACGTATACGTGTTGTCGTAGACGGTTTCTCATCTAACGATTACTTCAGTAACGCTGGAGTTCCACAGGGTTCGGTCCTGTCCCCGTCTCTTTTTCTTATTTTCATCGATGACCTGTCATTCGAATTCAACGCTTGCAAAACCCAGTGCTGTCTGTTGTATCACAGACGAGTCGATTGTCCCCCTCCACTCCTCAATATGGCCGGCGTAGACATTGTGAGATCAGCAACACTTGACGTTTTGGGCATATCGATTCAAGCTGATCTGAGGTGGACAGATCATGTATTCGATTTGTCGAAAGAAGCGGCCAAGTGTTTAGATTATCTAAAACGGTGTAAGAAATACTTCACTCCTGTTGATCTTTGGACTGTTTATTTTGCCTATATTAGACCTAAGCATTCGCACATCTGGGCCGGGGCTCCAAAAACTACTTTGGAGCTGCTAGACAGAGTTCAACGTCGTGCGATGAAGTTGATTGGGGATGCGGATGTTGTATCTTCTATGGACTTTCTTGAACACCGTCATAACGTTGGGTGTGTTAACCTTTTTTATAGATATTATCATCTGATGCGCTCTAGAGAAATTTATGGACTGGTTCCGACAGTTCGTATATTTTCTCGCAGCACTCAGGCGCCTCATCAGGTCCATCCCTATTTTGTTACAATAGTGTTTCATAGAACATCGCACTATCGGGATGATTCGTTTTTTGGTAGCACGATTAAGTTGTGGAATAATCTTCCTGCGAGCGTTTTCCCCGACAGCTGTGATATCGGTAGATTTAAGAAAAATATTCATCGACTCTACTCCTCTTCTCCCCATCCCTCTAACCTATTTTCTTTCTACAAATTAACACGGTGCATTGCATTTATAGAGGCTGTCCCCTGAGCGTTGGTTTAAGTAATAAAAAAATAAAAAAAATGCGAAGCTTACCACCAGGGCGTGGTAGATAAAAATCATTAGGAAAAGATCGTTGAAGTAGGAAATTCAAGAATTGGGATAGTTGTGACGCTAAATCAAAGTTACTGCAACAAATCGTTTCGTTAAATTCGATAACTTCGAAGAGAATGCATACAGTTGTCATCTAGATTTTTATGTGTGACTACCAAATTTAATCAGAGCGATTAATTGAAACTCTTAACAGTGATTCATTAATGTTAATTTGTGCTCTAACTCCAAAAATGTACTAATTTAAACTTGAAATAGATAACAACAAATAATCAAAAATAGATTTTTATTTATGCTATTTAGTACATACAAACATAAGTTAGTATATTGATTTAAGTATGTATTTTTTGGGGGAAAAAAACAACTTACTATTTTATTTGCTAACTAAATTAACACACCTACTTTTTTATTTGTTTGTTAAAACGTTAATGGATTTGTTACTTTATTGTTGATTGCATTAATTTAATTCAATTGACGCAGTTGCGTTATACGAAAATATTAAAAGAAAAATACATCTCGCATGTTGTAAAAATAAAAAACTTAATAAATTACTTAGCAATATCATAAAGAACGCTTTTTTAAAGTTACGATCTGTTGATCAGTTACTTGTGACAAAATGAATAATAAGTAGGTACAACATATCACATTAAACAACATTTTCATTATTGCCATTTATTGTTTATTAATTAACTGTGATTATAGAAATTTAATTAAAAGATATTTTCCATGACTGAATAATTAGTTTTATAATAAAGTGTCATGTGTTATTTTTTACGAAAAATATCATTCTTTTCGCACTGGTCTTTAGAAGCGCAATGTTTTGAGAATATCGATGTTTTCAATGACACATATCTTCAGACTTTTGTTCTTGGGCTGCTGAGGGTTATTTCCGAAGTACCTAATTATCTACAAAGAATCAGAATTCGAGCTCAGAACTGACCCATCCAATTTTAAGATTTTTGAGGTTTTGTATACGAAAAAGTGCCTGTTTCGGCTATTTCTTAGTTTTTTTGTAATTTTTGCTGCTTCTGTCATCATCTGCCCCATTCCTTTAAAATAAGCTGTTGAATGGTGTCATATAATATTCTTTTCCAAAGCCATTATACGATGACAGCATGAAATCCAAAGTCTGCATAGTTTCAACCGTTATGCAAAATATGATGTCATTTTAATACTTTTAAAAGAAAATAGCAAGTCTCAAAAATACCCTACCAACCATCAGCACCATCTAACGTTAAAGGAATTCAAACAATACTATACGAGAGAAAGGCAAGAAAAACCTATTACTGAAACTATGTACGAGTACATACCTGTAGCTTGAACCTTTGATTCATGGTTAGCAGACGGAAAACATTTGGAGAGTTTCCCTATCCTCGCCAGATGGAATACATGTCGTATTTCAGTGCAGTGAAGTTAAGATGTTTGAGTAAAAAAGTGAAGAAAGTGCTTCGTCAAAACCAGTGTGAAATGTAAAAAAAATTTAAGATCCGTTAGCTAGCTTCTTACTGGGTTAGTGCCGTCATATCACCTAAAACACTACCTCTTTTCTTCAAAAATACCTGCCCATGAATAACCATATTTGGGTCAATCTTTGTATTATCGATTAAGATTTGGGTTAACATCTCCGATTTTTTTTAAAATTGGTGAAAAGTTAGTATTTGACATACATTTAACTGTGGTAAAATGATTTCCCGAAATTCCAAACAAATCCAAGATGGCGGTCATAGGAAGTTCGATGCAACTTTTGGATTCTCACATATTTGAAAATTCATAGCTCCTTGGCTTTTTATTCGATTTTAATGAAATTTTCAGAATTAGTGTAAAAAATATGAGCTTTAAAAAAAAACTACACTGAAAAAAAAAAAATCTTTTTTTATTTTTTAAAGCCAATTTGGGGCTTGGAGCAACCTTTTTATTATTTTTAAATATTTTTATTTAAAAGTAAGTTTTATTACAATTATTTTCCGACCCTCAAAATTGTCATATATTTTACAGTTTTCAAGTTATGAGTTTTTGAAATTGTTTAATGTTGTGTTTATCATGAGTCGCTACCATATAGGGTTGCTACCATCTGGACAGTATTTTTTTTTTCGGTGGCGCCTAGTATAAATCATAGTATATTTTTGGAGAATATTTTTACCCATATCAACCAAGTTTTTGGAAAAAAGAGTCAAAAAGACCCATAAAAACGCGATATAATGGGTTAAAATGTTCACTTAACGTGAAATCAAGCAAGGAACATTTTTTTAGAACCCATTATTTCCCGTTTTAAAGTGTCTTTTAGACCGTCAAAGTACTTTTAAAAAAAATCGAAGGAAGTTTTTTCAAAAAAAATTCAAAAGTATTTTTAAGTGTAAAAAATTTTGGTGAAAAAAAATTTTTTTCACCAAAAAATATTTTTTTATAAAAAGAACACTTCAAAACTTAGATTTATCAATTTACAAACTTTACCCTTTTCATTAAAATGACTAAAAACGCCAACTTCAACCACCCTGTATTTTAACAACAAATGGTACTAAAACCAAATCCTCCCGGATTGTTGTTCTTGCACACCGGATCTACCATATTGCCAAATTTGAGCGAAATCGAAGAAAACAAATTTTTAGCTGGTACACTTGGCGTGGATTGCTTCATAAATATAACTTAGTCTTTGTATAGAGTTGAAAAAGTTTTAATTTGAATGAATGATGTCTTACTGACAGATGAAAATGTAAATAAGTTTGAGTTATGTTTCAGAAAAGCGTTCCTGTACTTTGATGCAAGGATATCTTAGAATGACAACTTGTTGGGAATTGTAAATCCACACTTTTTTTTCTGGTTTTCCTACCATTGTCCTTATTATCACAAAGAAATTGAATTACAAACCGTTTTTTTCGTTCCATAGTAGAGATGTTCAAATTGTTGCTCGGATTGTTTCTATTCCAAATGGAGTTGTTGTCTTCATTGTTATCTCTATGCGGGTCGGTATGCATCTTGTTATTATTCTAAATCACTTTTTTTTTAATTTTTCGTATTTTTAACTTTGAATTTTCGTGTGGAATTAGGAAAAATTAAAACCGTTTTTAAGACAGGGAGAGTGAGGAAAATGTAGAAATAAAGAGAGAAAGAGAGAGAGAGTTAAAACAGCTGATTGTGTATTTCTTTTTTTTTTTTTTTCTCCCTTATTTTATTATTATTTTTTATTTGATTTTCACTTCCTTTTTTCCCGTGCACAGTTATTTTTCGATGAATTCCACAAAGATACGATTTCCTTTGCAATTTCGTTGTTATCGCTGAGATGTCGCGTGTTGGACTGAAATTTGAGCTCGGAAAATTTGTTCATTCCGGCATTGTGTTGATGTTGCTGTTGACTCGTCGTCATGGTTGTGTGTTCATTGTTGTTGCTGCTGCTGCTGTTGTTGTTCTTGATTCGTTCCCGTCCGTGTGTGTCGGTTGTTGTCATTTCCTTTTCGCATTGTTTGTTGTTATTATGGCGGCGGTATTTGGCATGAGAGAACCATCGTTGTTGGTGACCAACAACCGCAGTTTTTCGGTGCTAGTGTTGCCAGATAGAGTTTGGTTTTTCCATCCCTTTAAATTTATTGACCTTTGCAAATTGTGGAATTGCCAATTGAGCAAAAAAGGTATCAAAGAACAGTAAAAAAAGAAAAGAAAAACTAAGGAATGGGAAAACATCCACCTAAAAATATGCAATCAAAAATTGTATATTTTAGCATAATGTTTTTAGTTGTGCTCTTAGGCTTCCGAAGCATGATTTTTTTTATTGTTAAAGTTTTGAGAATGGCTATCTGACGGATTTTTTTAATAAATTTTGAACCACCTAGGTTTGAAACATAGCACATTTTGTACCCAAGATGAAGGAAATATTTCTTTATTTTAAGGCCTAACTATTTAGATGCGTGGGCTGCTATATATATTTCTGGCCTAGGCAACACTAATGTCAATAGCTAAAATCTGGCGACACCATAATAAAGTTTGACATTTTTTAGCATGAACGTACTCAGAACGTTTTGACGTGCGACCATCATTTGTGTTGCTTACAGTGACTTGAAAAAATCAATTTGCCAAAAAAATGGAATTAACTCGCGAACGTTTTCGTGCGATCATTTTTCACAACTTTCGACGTGGATTATCACGACAAGAGTGCATCGATGAACTTAAACCTTTGTATGGCGATGAAGCACCATCTTATAGCACTGTGAAAAACTGGTTTAATGAATTCAATCGTGGCCGTCGCTCACTCCAAGACGAATTTCGTAAAGGTCGTCCAAAATCAGTTGTTGTTCCGGAAACCATTGATGCTGTGCGCCAACTGATATTGCAAGATCGTCATGTGACCTATCGTGAGATTGAGACAACCTTAGGCATTAGTGGGACCAGCATACATTCCATATTGCATGGTCACCTGGCCGTAAAAAAGGTTTGTTCTCGTTGGAAACCCCATAATTTATCAATTGCTTAAATTTTCAATGGAAAAATTGATTTTCTTAACTCACTGTAAACAAAACAAATAGCACTTGTACATCAAAACGTTGTGAGTACGTTTATGCTAAAAAATGTCAAACTTTATTATGGTGTTGGCAGTTTTAAGCTATTGACATTAGTGTTGCCCTATCCCGAAATATATAAGGCAACCCTCGTAATTTTATCGAGAAATTGAAAAAATATTTAGTTTTAGAATCTCATTTTTTGATTAAAAGCAACACCTTTACATAAAGAAGATCCCAAAGAGTGTTGAAGTTCCCATTATTTTAATCCCTAGTTTCTCCTGCAATTTGCATCACTTAAGCCCCCTATAAAAATGCCAATTTTAAGGGAGAAACTCACAAAAGATGGCAATACCGCTCGAGTGTGTGTGAGCATCTTCATCGGAGACGCAATCTGTTTTTATGTTATATTTTATTACACTCTTGCAATTGTTGTTTTGTTGTTGTTTCATTGTTTTGTTGGTGTTGTTATTTATTTGCTGCGGACCGGCCTGAATCACAGACTCAGTATCAAAGTAAAAACTCAAATGAATGTCATCAAATACACCTACAGCGGCATTAACGCACGCATTCGTTAAATTCATATGCGAACACTCGCATGCACACACGCACAAACACACAGACACATTCAAATTCAACGAGCGCAAATACTTAGACGATACCAAACAGTGGCGGTTGCATGATGCGCCTATCGCAATGCGGCATCGCGGACGTTCACATTTTCCCCAGACGGGTCGGTCGAGTTGCCGTGACAAAGTGCTGTATGTTGGTTAATGACTCATTCACAACTAAAATGCGCATATTTAATGCTTAGCCAGAAAATAAAAGAAAACGAAAATTTATATTAAAAATAATAAAAACTGCGTTAAGCTGGTGTTGGCCATTAAAGGAGGAGTTCATTAAACGTTAACCATGTTTTATTTCAAAAAAAAAAAAAAAAACAATTTAGCACGAGGTCGGTCTAGCAGCGTTGACATTGGCCTTGACAAAGGTTTATATCATTAAGAAATATAATTGAATTATTTAACTTTTTTCCTTTGCATAATTTATTATTCATTAGATAGCAATACATATAAAGCGTTTAAGGGAAATTTCCTAAATTTGAAGAATTATCGTCCTTAAGGACATGCCTTCTTTAAATGAATTTGGTTTCCTAAATATAAGTTAATCTGATTCTTTAAATTTAAATAAAAGGAATCCTTGTAGAACTTACCTTTGCTAAAGGAATTGTGTAACTGAATGAACTAAAAATTGTTGGCTTTCTACCTTTCAAGAATAAATAACTGATTTATTTAAATTAAAAAAACTCTTTGTACCAAAACAATTGGTATCATTTCCTTGAATAAAAAACTTTCAAGTTCGAGTTCAATGATATCCAATGAAAAAGCCCCCTTTCAATGTTTAAATTAATTTCTTTATTCATTTCTGAGTACAGCTCACCAGTATTTTTATTACTGTTCTTGCATTTTGAACTCACTATTTAATTTTTGGAAACTCTGATGCCATTTGTCAATTCGTTTTATTTCAGTGATATTGCTAAGTCTTATGTTCGAAATATAGGGTGTTTCTCCTCAAGAGGGAATATTCTGCGGCTCAACTTATTTTGTATATTTCTTGTAAATATAATGCATTGATTTAGCAACCATACTAAACATTTAAATTGTTTCTCGTATGACACTAAAGACTAGCTCGATCCCAAAGATGTTTCATAAAAAAATTTAACTTTAAAGTGCCAAATCATCAGTCTCCTGGCATGTCTCTCTTCTGAAATTAAAGTTTTAATGGTAAATTAAACTGAATTTCGACAGTGCATATGTACATTCTGCACTAAAATCGAGATATGTAATCAATAATGTTTCACTATAATTCCCATATTTTGCAAATAATATTTAATTTTATTAAAAAATACCTTACGAAATGTTGTCACTCGACTTTTTTTTCAGCCTCTTGGTGCATCAAAATATCTTAAAATATCATATCTAGCGCGTTGCTGTTATATTGACCGAAGTGAAGTTAGCTTACACGGAGAAAAATACGCATCATAATTTTTACTCCACTCGGCTAGTCGAAAAATTAAAGTATTCAACACTAAATTTCAAATATAATTAACCTTACGTAAGAACTATTTGATGGATCCCTAACGTCATATTTAAAAATAAAATGTAGTTAAATAATAAAGCAATATTTACTACAAATTTCCTACATTTAACTTTATGTAAAGTAATTTATACTTTCAGAAAAAAATGTATGACCATTTTGAATTTATAATTCTAGTCAAAATAACTTTCTTTTTTCACGCACAAAAATTAGTGTCAAAATTGTCAACTCACTCGAGTAAGGTAAATATCATAAGAATATAGAATCATTTTGACTTTTATAATTTTAGTATTGAACAATTTCTATTTTTGGACAGACATTTTCTTTATATACAAATTTTTTTGCTTCTACATCACATGCGTAAGCAGCTCAGAGGATATGTATCTGACTATCATACGGAAGGGCCTGGGTTCGTACCCCAGCGCCGCTCAGTTAATTATACCCTACACCCAGGGTATATTCACTTTTTCCTTCCGTTTGTAACGCAGAGAAGGAGGCGTGGCAGATATAGAAAAGTATATATATTCTTGATCAGCGTCACCTCCTGAGTCGATATAGCCATGTCCGTCTGTCTGGCTGACTGCCTTCGTCACCAAAGTTAGCTCGGGGGATTGAAAATGAGCGAAATCGGTCAACGGACACGCCTACCGCCCATACAAAAAATATATTCAAAATGCAATTTTAGGGGTTTTTTTCACGACAATGCAACCAAAATACGCATTAATATTAAAAATTGTAAGCGCAAGATCTGAGGAAAAACTAAGCGAATTCGGACAAGAGGGCGTGGCACCTCCCATATAAGCAAATGCTTAAAAACGCTATACTGAAAGCGTTTTTTTAAATATTCGAATCAAATTTGACTCAGACACTAAGAATCATAAATGAAAGCTCTCAACAAAAATTGGGTGAAATCGGACAAGGGGGCGTGGTACCTCCCACATAAGCAAAAGTTTCAAAATGCTATACTGAAACAGTTTCTTGAGATAGTCGAACCAAGCTTCACTCAAATACTAAATACTATAAATGCACGCTCTAAGCTAAAACTAGACGAACTCGGTCAAGAGGGCGTGGCACCTCCTATATAAGCAAAAGCTTCAAAACGCTTTACTGAAGAAGTTTTTCACTCAGACACTAAAAACTATAAATGCAAGCGCTGAACAAAAACTGGGTGACCTCGGACAAGAGGGCGTAGCAACTCCCATATGAGCAAAATTTGAAAAATACTGCAGTGTAGGGTATTTAATGTTTGGCCAGGCCAAATTTTTTACTCTTACTAGTTTTTTTTTGTTGTTGTTTGAACTATACAGTAAGGTAAATATCACGCCAATTTTTTCATAAAAATTACTAGGAAACATACACTCTGAATTGACTAAAACAGTAAGGTGAATCTTACTTCACTATTGTCACTATTCTGATTTGAAATTCTGGTAAAATTTATGAGAAATAAAGTAGCAAGTACTATTTTTTTCCTCCGTGTAGGATTGATAATTTATTGACTGCAATGTGGAAAATATCTGGCCCCTGAAAACTTAAGATCTAAGTTTTGTTTTTTAGAAGTAAAAAAAGCTGTTTGTTAACAGTGCTCAATAAGATTATTTTCCATAAGTACTTAGCCTCCTAAGACCTTTTTTTAAAAGGCTATTAAATTCTTGTATCGTGCAAAAAAGATCTAAGATAAATTTACTATATTTAAACTACTCAGATCCAAAAAAAAAAAAAAGTTTTTGTCGAAAATAATGTATTTTCCTTCTTCGTGTATAGAATCAACATTACGACTGCAGTTCTTAATGAATCTAAAAATTGGTTCTATTTTAAGATCTTACTGAATAAACAAAGTCTATTTCTCGTGAATAAAATATTATTTCGAATAATTGGACCGAAACAGATTTCTAGAGTGCCCCTTTATCATGTACAGATTTTATACTTATTACAGAATAAATTTTCCACCTATCACTTTTTGCCCGAAATCTACATATTTATGACTGATTTCTTAGGTTTCTTTTGTCCTTTAGCCCCTCTTGGATCAGTTCATGATTCACATATTTATGTTCCAGTTACAGTTTTCATGAACTTTAGGACGGTCGCATTTGCTGTGACTTGAGATTCGTCTCCAATACATTACGGAAAATTGGTGTTTATGGTTTGGACAGGTTTTTTAGATAAATAGGATAAAATAGGTATGTTGAAAATTTATTCATGAATATTGCCTCTGGATCCAAAGTAAAAAACTAAGCAAATTAAATTAATTAAATTAATGAGCTATGGTCAATTTTGAACATGGACTCAGATTTTGATTAGTTAGAAGTCTATGGTAAAGCAGATACAAAATCCTGAGTCGGTTAGTGTCATGAAGCTAAAAGTTCAAAGAAAGGGAAGACAATATTTTCTCATAAACTATACTTTTCGTTCCCATTTCGACACTGAATAGAAAAAGGAGAGGAAAACAATATTTTATCAAAAATGGCAGTTTGCGGAATTTGTGTTTTTAAGATTGTATTTGGAAAAACTTTTCAGAGCAGAATTCTAGGAGAAAATCATTTACGACTAAAATAAAATTAATTTTCCATGAAATCGACGTAAGTACTAATGGGTCGTTAACTTTTCTTTCAGAAGCACTGAGCCAGGCCACCTAAGAATTTCAAAATTTGCTCATTGGAACAACTTCAATGAGAGAAAGAATCCATAGAGTGCACGATAGAACTGCACTCAGTGCAAGTGCATTGCCTCATGCATGGGGTAAATTAAATGCGAGAATTTTGTGTTAGAAAATCTAGAGAGAGAGAGACAGAGAGAGAGCGTGGTTGTATATGAGTGTATAAGTGTGTGGAAAATGAGAACGGATATTTGACGCAGTTACCTATACCATTTATGTATTATGGGTTATCAACAAATCAGCTGTTCGGCAATGTGCGTAACATAAAACCCCAGTAGATTAATTTGCAAATGTTTCTTTCAATCTCTCTTTCATAAAAATGAACACACAGTTTATGAGAGCAACATGATACCAATGTTTGATATGATGACATTCTGTGACAAATTAATATTATCAAAGACAGTGGCGTTACACTCGAAAATAAACTTATTAGAATGTATGGTAAAATGTATCGCGCCAAGTAAATTAGATGCATTTTGACAGACGTCATGACAGTTGTATGACGCGTCAGATCTATTTCTGTAGATATAGTAATCAGAATGACACTTAAGAACTCTTTTATGGATTCAGGAGCTATGAGGTTTGTATATGGACTCAAGGTTAATGGGTTGAAATATGTATATGTGGTCTAGCCCTAAGTCTAAAAATTTTATTTCTTAAAAGATTGTTTGGGTTTAATGGGACGAGGTGTTAATGAGTTTGAAGGTACTTATATATGTACTTACATAGGTTAAGTGGCAGAAAGATTAATGGAATAATAGTTAAATGAGCTGGGGATTAAATGTTTAGAGGTGTTAACGGATTTAAAGGTTTATATGGATTCACGAGGTATGGGTTAATATATTTTTATACTTAAGGCTAATTTATTGAAAAGTTATTAGTAGTGGTTGAAAAAGTGATGGGTAAACGGGGTGACGGGTTAATGAATTTAAAAGTATACAGATTAAATGGTTCAAAGATTAATGAATTAAAGGTTTAATAAGGAGTTTAGTTTTAGAAGAACTAAATTAACTATCAAAAGTTTGTTTGCTTAATTGAAAGTATGGTCTATTTAAAGTCAAAATGGATCGGTTTATTGGTCAGGGGCTTACTGGTTAAGCTTTTATTGGTTTAAGGTGCTGCAGGGTTAGGGATACATAAGCCGAAGTTATTGGTTAAATAAAATTAGCCGCACTTGTCTTGAGGATTAATGAGCAAAGGTATTAGGGGTAAATGTCTACTAACGAAATTAATGAGAGAAGTTGCCACTAAAGGAGAGAGTGTAGTGGATTTTTTTCAGATAAAGATAATTCCTTCATATATTCAGATATAAAAAAATTGTTTTTTTATTGCCTCATGCAATCATTAACCTCAAAGGTATTTTGATATTGCGCAAATACTCACTAAATAAATGCAATTTATGCGTGTGCTTACAAAAATTTTTTAGGACTTATCTTTGAAGAGTTTTCTTTAAAACATTCTTCATATTTATGTACATACATAAATGTATTTATTGCTTAAAAGCCTTGAATAAAGAAGCGTCTACATTGTGCGCAGCCTTGAGATTATTAAGGTTATTTGTCACTTGATGAATCCACTTCAAAATTTATGCCTTTAGTATTGACATCAATAAAATAAAACACTTGTCATATTTGCGAAACCACATTAAGAAATCCAATATTGAGCTTAAATATTTTTCACTCCAAAAAAGAAAAAAATCTGTCATCTTTTCATTTTGTTATTACTATTATTATTATTATTTTTTAACTTAATCTTGGTTACATTTTGTATCTGTTTTTTGAAATCGCCTTTAAATGTATGTATGTGTGTGACACATCAATGGCATTTCCTATATTTAGTTCTGAAGTAAGGTACCACCATACATACTTTAATGAGATTTATTTAGAAGGTTGCATGAGCACATACATACATATGTACTTTGTGTGTTTATTCTGTGAATAAAGGACTCTGCATACAAGAAATTATTAAAAAATAGTGTTAAAGAATATCGAAAATTAGTTGGTTCTTTTATGACCAATTAATAAGACTTATTTTTATAACTAAATAAATTTTCAAATTTAAAAAAGGATTTTTTGTCCACATGCAATGTATGCCCTCGAACGTGCCTGGAATCTGCCTATCTATCATTAAAATTCTCGTAATTTCGAGAGCCTGCATTGCATGTGGACAAAAAATCCGCTCTTGTACAATAGGTTTTAATTGTAGCTAGCGTAGCATGTCTCAAAACCAAAGTGTGTTACCAACTAAAAACAATTTGGCAGTTTTTCACAACAGACGGCGCTAGTGAGCTTTACGATCTATACATATAGTGTTCTTGTACAGAGGAATTTGTCCTTGGCAATAGCCTAAGTGGTGAAGCACCGCGTTCTCTTTCATTAGAAAACCGGAGTCAAGAGTTCGAGTGTGGTTTCTGACTAGAACTAAATAAAACTGATCTGATGAGGCTATATTTTCATATATAAATATGTATGTGGAAATATCCGAAAAATATGTAATCAATTAACATGTTAACACTTGTTTGAGTCTGTTGTTGAAAAATTGCAAAAATGACTGTTTAATTAGTTCAATAAAAATGTATCATATCTACTTACATTTATTTAGTAACCTTAATTTCAGTTTGATAATACTATATTGTATATACCTCTCAATTCCTACAATATGACTGTTCAAGTATTATAATCGTTATTTGCTTTTCAGAAACAAATTTTTATTTATCATGATACTCATGGTGCGGCAATTTTTTTAACTTTAATTTAATTTATACCTAGACATGTCTTGACATTACAACAAAGCCATGAATATTGTTAAATATTCATTGATTGCGCAATAAATTAGTCGATAGAACACAAATTATAAATTTTAACTAATTTGCGGTTTCTTTAATGTCTTAGTTATAGGGTGTTAAAAGGTTCAGCCCATTTTATTCATGAATCGATGAGAAATTTATATAAAATCAACTCAAAGGATTCAAAATGAGTGTGATAGCATTAAATTTGTATGGATCTGCTATACCTTTACTTCAATGTGGATATCTCAGAAAAGTTAAAGGTATGGTTTAAGGTGGAAGATAGTGTTATTCGATGCTGTAGGCAAAAGTGAACTACACAACTTCCTGGATAAACGACTTCTGTCTGAATATATTGTTTTCTGCTTTTGCAAACAAGAATTACTCCGATCACAGCCCTGATAGAAAACAAATGCTTGCCAGATTTGAAATCAGTACCGAAAGTGAGCACAGATTTTTTTTTTGTGAATAAATTCATCGTTTCATTCAAAAAAGGTGTATTGATGCTCATGGTGCAAATTTTGAGAAGCAATAAATCCTTTTTCAATTATGAAAAATTAGTTTTTATTTAGTTTTTCCACAAAACTTAAGGAGCACATCATCTACATTCTTAGATGACTCAAGTATGACGTCAATTGGTCAACTGATTAGTAAATAATAAAAGTTATTTTACTACCTAAATAAATATTTATGTTGCATACTTTTAGGCGACTTTTTCAGCAAAACAACTCGAGGGGAAAAGAAGTGCTTCAAAAACCCATCTGAAGTGCATCTTTTTCACCAGTAAGCGCTTCCGCTCCGTAAGAACTATTCTGTAAACGAGAAAAAGCGCTTGTTTGTAATGCTGCGGCAAGCGTTTTTCCAATAAAATTTAAAAAAAAAGAAAAAACTGGCCGCACCAGGATTTCAATCCACGATCGTCCGTGTGATAGATAGAAACAGATTATTTTTACTTGCATTTACCATTTCTTTAGACCACTACATCAACGCTCCATGATATGAACAGGTAGGAAAATAGAAAAGTAAAATAAGAGATGTTGAATAAAAAATATTTTAATAAAAAAAAAAAAACAATAAAAAAAGTAAAAAAAAAATCACCCAGGCTAGGTTCGAACCCAAGTTGTTCTTACGGCAGCCTTATAAAAATCATTGTGAAAGTGCTTCTAAATTTCTATGGGGACAAGCACTTTTGAAGCGCTTGGATCAGAAGCGCTAGAAATTTTTCCTCTTGAGAACTTATGACTTAATACATAAAATAAAAATAACTGAAATTGCATAAATATTGACTTGTACGTGGAAATAAAAGTTCAATCCCTCTAAATCAAGGGTGTCAGCGTAGAACAAAACTGAGCCAATTTTGGCTCGCCTACAAAAACAAGAATATTTCAATAATTTTTTCAATTTCTGAGAACTATAACGCACACGAAAAATGTTTGTTGTTTTTATCGAGCTCGTCAAAATTCGCGGAATTAAAATATTTATGAAAAAATGTTTTTGTTGTTTCGCATAAAAAAAAAGCAACAAACATTTTTCTTGTGTGTTGTAGTTCTCAGAAATTTAAAAAATTATTGAAATATTGTTGTTGTTGCACACGAGCCACCAAAAAAACAACAAAAAATAGGTTTTGTAAATGTTGTAGTTCGAGGAATTTGAAGTTGTTGTAAAAGGGAAAATTTTGCGCTGACTGCGCTTGGCTCAGTGATTTGAAAACGCTGACACCCTTGCTCTAAATACTACTGAATGATGTCAATATCATTGCTTGACATTTGGTCAGTGAGTGACTAGAGTGAATGCCATTGTTTGTAATCGCTGTGAAGTTAATTAAAATTACACTGCACAACAATGATTTTGTTGCAGGGCAGCTGAAGGTGATTTCTGAAGGAATTTTTGGCGTAGAATCCAAATCCGAGGTCGGACTTGGCCCATCAGCTCTTGATTTTGAGATATTTTAGGTTGAAGCCACAAAAACGAAAATTTGTGAGGTGTGATGCTGAATCCACAAATTTTTTTTTTTTTTTTTTTTACAAATTTCATAACGTAGTGCTACCCTCATGATCTTCAAATGAGTTTTCTTCAAAAGTTATGGCCGATTTAAGATGGCATCACAAAATTCATAGTCTGCTTCGGGCTAGTCGTTATATACATAGTATTTCATGATATCATCTTAATTCGGCCATAACTTTTCAAGGAAACATCGTACGACACTTTTTAAGAGCTTATGCATTAAGTAAAAAAAAAAAATTGTGGAGTCAGCATCTAGCCTCAAAAATAAACTTTGTCGGGTTTTTGTCCTCAAATATCTCAAAATTTAGAGCTGATGGGCCAAATCTGAAGTTAGAGTCAAAAAAACTTCCATGCAACAATCAAAAACCCATTATTTGTTGTGCAATGTTATCAATCAACTCATAAAGAACATACACTTTTTTAGCGAAAAAAAGGAAAATTAAAACGAAATAAAAATTTTTCAAGGAAAACCATTGGAAATGTAAATGCCTTAGGGAATAGAAATTTCATCAATTTTACAACCCTTTTTCTATTTATTTACAATAACATCTTCTCTGTTCAAATATTTATAAA